>CM065121.1:28255128-28972628 GCA_033026305.1 Cirrhinus molitorella | reverse complement strand
TACTTGATCTAATCGTTTAAAAAAAATCCCAACTACTGTCCATTATTTCAACCCTGTTACCATACAATGTGAATTTCCATACTTAATTTCCATACCATAAATTTAGTAGATAACTGTATATGATTGTAACCTTATATGAAACCTACATTATTTCAACCCTGTAACAAGAAATTCTGAATTTGCATACTCATTTATAAACAAACAAACAAACAAACAAACAAAAAAACACATGAATGAATGAACGAGCAAACAAACAAATTAACAAAAAAAAATTATCCATACATTTTGAAACCTTCATTATTTCATCCCCGCAACACTACATTTTGAATTTCCATACTCCTTTATAAACGAATGAACAAACAAACGAATGAACCAAAAATGTATCCATACATTTTGAATCCTACATTATTTCAACCCTGTAACAAGACATTTTGAATTTCTATACTCATTCAAAACCAAACACATGAATGAACAAACGAGCAAACAAACAAATTAACCAAAAAAAGTGTAACCATACATTTTGAAACCTTAATTATTTCAACCCCGTAACACTACATTTTGAATTTCCACACTCATGCATAAACAAACTAATGAATAAATGGCCAAGCAAATGAATGAATGAACAAACCAATTAATCAAAAATGTATCCTTACATTTTTAAATCTACAATTATTTCAACCCTGTAACAATACATTTTTAATTTCCATAATCATTCATTAATGAACAAACAAATGAATTCATGAATGGACAAACTAACAAACAAACAAATGAAACAAAACTTTAACCATACATTTTGAAACCTACATTATTTCAACCCTGTAACATTACATTTTGAATGTCCATACTCATTCATGAATCAACAAACAAATTAATTAATAAACAAACACACAAATCCACTAACCAACGTAACCACACATTTTGAAGCCTACATTTGTCAACCCTGTAACAATATATTTTGAATTTCCATACTCATTCATAAATGAACAACCACATGAATGAATGAACAACCAAATTAACCACTAATGTAACTGTACATTTTGAAGCCTATATTCATTTCAACCCCATAACATTACCTTTGAAATTCAATGTAAATAAACAAACAAACCCACCAGCCAACAAATGTAACCATACATTTGGAAGCCTATATTATATCAACCCTATAACAAAACACTTTGAATTTACATCTAAATAAACAAATAATCAAACCAACCAACCAACAAATGTAACCATATATTTAAAAACCTAGATTATTTTAACACCGTAACAATACATTTTGAATTTCCATATAAATGAACAAACAAATAAATGAGCGAATGAACCAAAACTGTTACCATACATTTTGAAATCTACATTATCTCAATTCTGCAACCATATATTTTGAATATTCACACTCATTTGTAAATGAATGAATGAATGAATGAATGAACCAAAAATATATCTGTACATTTTGAAACCTACAAGTATTTCAACCCTGTAACAATAACTTTTGAATTTCCATGCTCAGGCATAAATGAACAAACTAATGAATGAATGAATGAAAAAACAAATGAATGAACCAAAAATGTAACCATACATTTGTAAAACCTACATTATTTCAACCCTGTAACATTACAGTTTGAATTTCCATACTCATTCATAAATGAACAAACGAATGAATGAATTAATGAATAAATGAATGAACAAACAAACCAAAAATGTAGTCATACATTTTGAAACCTACATTATTTCAACCCTGTAACAATACATTTAGAATTTCCATACAAATAAATGAACAAATGAACGAATGAATGAATGAATGAATGAACCAAAAATGTAACATACATTAGGAATTTACATACGGATGGATGGACAGATGGGCAAACCAGCCAAGAAAGCAAGTAAATTAAAGTTTATACATTTTTTTAATTATTATTATTGTATTACAGGGTTGAAAATCAGTGTAAAACCATCAAGTAAATGCATTAAATATTACTGCATTACTTCACTTCACAATATTTACAATATGTATTCTTTGTGCCAAGAAAGGTCAAACAGTCATTTGAAAAAATTATATAAATATCGCAGGACAGCAGGGTTAAACCACACCGACAAAGAATTCTGCATTTACTTAGAAAATGGATGGACCATCTTAGAAAACTCTACCAATCACACACACCATGTTTTTGTGCTAAAAAACTCAATTTGCAGGGAAGCAGAATGAAAAACACCCTGCAAAGTCTCAAGACTTAAGTGCAACAGTCAAACACGTCTCTCCAGGAAATTTATATAGAAAAACAATGAAAAAGCAGAGCATTGGAATTGCAGTTTACAACAAATTATAACAAATGAAAATAATACGGATTAGGGAAAAATTATGGATTATTTTAAAATATCATGACTTAGATTTTTTAACCATCTTATGTTGTCATTAATAAATCATGAGAACACAAATATAACACAATTTTTCAGAAAACATCCCTATTTGATCAACTACAGTGTATCAGTAAATGTGATTTCATCTGCCTGATTAAATGGCCAAATCCAAAATTCCACTCTTAAGAAATCTTTATTTGTTTCCAAGCTATATGGTTTCAAAACAAAACAACTGCTGGGGACACTGAACAGTTCTGTGACTGAGAACAACTTCTTAAAAAAAAGCAGTGGGCATTATTTCCCTCTCCGTCTCCCCTGGGACCTCTTTTTGACAGATACCAACAATGACACCAAGCAGCTCCAGCTAGAAATCATTCATTCGTCCTCTTCAGCCGCTTCCCAGAGCAACTCTGAATCAGCGCTCTGCCCCCTTTCCTCTTTGCCCCCCCACAACCCATCATACCCCTCTGACACCAATGACTAATAAACCCCCTTTCTCTCCATCTGCCTCTGTATATCAGTCTCTCTTGTATTTCAGGAATTTGGAGAAGCAGAATCGTTTAATATTAACATACTGGCAGCATATAAAATGAAAACCTTTGCGTACAAATTCAAAGATGTATGAATTCTCTGACAACAAAGTTTGGTTGGAAATAGCATAGTATACCAGCAATACTAAAACACTAAAACTTTAGAACTTACTCTTTAGTAATCAGGGTATAATTCATATTATTGGTCTTATCAAAGCAGAAATAATTTCTTCTGAAATGGTGGGCTTAAAAGTTAATGCCAAATCAGAATTGCATTGTGCTGAAACTCGCTTCTTGGAGAACATCAAGACTTGATCAGAATGTGAATGGGTTTTCGTTCCAGGTGGTCCCAGTTCATATTCTGGCCTCGGGTTGGTGAATGTCTAAATATTTCAGGCTACTTCTGTGACAAACTGGCAATCACAATCCCATGATGCCTCGGAGAACACTGATAATGACTCGAAAACAGGATGCATAAATGTTTTAGAGACCTCATCAAAATGGCAGTTTGGTACAGGCTAAACTAGAATGCTATGCTAACAGTATGCTCAGCTAATTTGATGAATAAGTTGCTTACATTAGACATTGAATCCAATAGACAATGGATTTGATACAGTCTAATCAAATACTGAACAGTTGTTCTCAGTTTGATACAGGCTAAGCTAAAATGCTATGCTAACAATGCACTAAGGTACAACCTTAAATGGTTTGCTTGCAGTCTAACTAAATTATTTGATTTCACAATACTTACGAAAATTAACCTTGGTTTTACAACAGTCAAAGTGTTTTTTGTTTGTATGTTTGTTTGTTTGTTTGTTTGTTTGTAGTATCATGTTTTTTTTTTTTTGTTTTATTTGTAGTAAAGTCATGGTTAATTTTCATAGGGTAATCTAAAGCTATGGTTCCCTTTCGAGGGAACATCGAAATGCGTCCTCTAGGGGCTGCTATGGGGAACGTCTCCTCGTGACCCGTGTCTGAAGCTTATATACAAAACAAAACACCATTGCCAGTGAGACTACATAGCATAAAAGGGCACCAGTCAAACACATCATCCTCTTCTTCTTCTTCTTCAGCGATTGTTTTGTTTGAAGTTGTGCATCTTTGGTAAGATTTGTCTTCATACCTCATGTCAGCAAGGTGTTGTTAGAGGTGTGTTTTTCATGTCCTCTATGTCAGACACTTGACGACTCACACTCTCTTTGACGTAATGTCGTCAGGTCAAGAGTATGCGTGCGATATCCCCATGGGGCCATTGCGTGCATTCTGAGCATCTTCATATGAAGTAGCTCTGCTCTTGCCTGCCTCTCCTTTTGAGGAAGGAGGGGTGGCCATCTGCCCCCGCGATTCATGAACTCCACTGCTAGGCACGGAAGGGAGTGAGTTTGTGGGAGTTGTGACCTGGCTGGTATTCTGAGAAGGGGAGGCTCTCCTGAGCTATGGTTGATACATTACTGCAACCCCTGGACCCGTCGGCCCTTCTGTGCAAGTAAGAGCTTTATTGACATTGCTCTCCATGCCATCTATGTTCTGCCTTGATGGGCTTTATGGCACCTGTCGCTAAGCTCAGTTGATCATGCACTCTAAGTAACAGCTTTTATCGCTACTATGCGGTGAGCCATGTTGGGCGAGTATGATCCTTTCTTTCTGTGAAGAATTGGTATCTGTTTGTTAGCCATCCAGGCTTGTGTTGCAGTATGTATGGTTGGGTTTGTGTGTTCTTCATATGTTTAGGTAGAACCTCCCTGCTGGTGCAGGACCCTCCTGTGGTCGCTGGACATTCACCTCTGGATCTGGCCACCAGGTTTCTGCAACCTTCATTGCTGGGCTCTACAAAGGCAGTTTCCCTGCATGCTGGTCCCCGTTATATTACTGCAACCCCGGGGCCTGTTGGTCAACCATGTGCTTGCCTGAGGGTCTTCCTGCTTCTGGCTATCCACCCATCTTCATGCATTTATCGGAGTAGGGACCCCCTCTCATTTGAGGACAGAGCGGCTCTCCCCTAAATCTCCTTTCAGCTGGACAACAGTGTTTCTGCGGAAACCCTATTTTGAGCATTGACTGTGAGGAGCAACCGCTCTCCAGGCATGATTGACCCCCTTGTCATTCTTGTCAGATCTGCGGGTCTGGCTAGAATAGGGTCCATGTTTTCTATCGAGATATAAAGCACAGACTACTTGGATTGGTAATAGCTAAAAAGCCCCTCTGTGGCAGGGTATGGTGATGCTCCCTTCTCTGCGGAAAGGTCTCCTAAGAGACGGCCACCCCCTGGCGGATTAGGTGTCCCCTCCTGTTTCTCAGGAGTTAGAACCTGTCTCTAAGCACTAGCCACTGAGGTGAGTACTATTCTCTTCATGTTCAGATTTATTATTTAATGATTGGGGTTGTCTGTCCTTCCTGTGTTTCAGGTTTTTTGGACCTTTCTGTCGGCGGGACCCCTGGCTGGTTTGGTCCCCTCTAAGAATGGGGGACTTCCATGAGCATGCCGTCCCCTGTCGAGCATTTTTATTCCTCTTAGGATAGAATTTCTTTGCTCCAGGGTGTTCCACTCTGGCTGTGCTTTAACTAAGCATTATAGTGCTTCCCTCTCCGGAGGGTCACTTTGAGCATGGGCCTGCTCCCTGAAGGCTTAGAATCTCCCCTAGGAAAAGGGATTTGTTCTTTGCTCTCAGAGCCTCCCTCTTGAACAGCTGAGTGTCCACACTACATTGGCACATCCTATAAATCCACGTTGTGGTAAGAACGCACACTAGCGTGTTCAGCTTTGTACCCCTTTTTTGAAAGGTTAGGCCCCGGATCCGTGGGCCATTCTCTACTTCTATCTGGGTTCCGCTAGCCTACTCGACCTACTGCTGACTGAGGTCATGCAGGTTTCTAGGCAACCCCTAGCTACGAGCTAGGGTCTAACTCATCCTTTAAAGAAATCTGTTGATTCCAAGCCTGAGCCCTGCCTTAAGGTCAGGCTTCCAGTACCCTTGCAGGTAAGTCTAGGTCCAGGTCTTTGGCAGAAGAGATTAAGTCACTGACAGCCGTAGGATGTATTTGTTCTTGGCAGAGTAGATCTGCTATGCTGCTGAATTGCTGCTACTGTTGGTTATTGCTGCTGCTGCAAAGCAAGCACACAAACTTGCTACTGCCAATAAATACACTGATATGCTGCTGTGAGTATTTATGAGATACCGGTGTTGCAAAAGCATATAATAACCTGTAGCAGAACTATACAGGTGGAACTTGGGAAGTGGAGGATTTCAGAGGAACTCTGAATGTGCACTGCAAAATGCTCAAGAGAATGCTAACCAGCCATTTAATTGTAAAGCAACAAGATAATAGTTGCTTTACATTTAAATCACACTGTGAATATCATCAATTTGTGTTAAAGACCCATCAGCCTGCGGCATCTAAAGTTTCACGACAGAACTTGCATTTAGGGTGTGTTCACACTTGTAGTTTGGTTCGTTTGGTTCATTTGGTCCGGACCAAAAAGGAAAATGATACATTAGGTCCTGGTCCCCTTAGCGTTCACACAGGCATTTTTGACAACAAACCTAAAGATACCGAACCTAAAGTCATAGTGATATGTTCAAGACCTGATTGGTCAGGTTGAATGACGTATATTTTGTGGCTGAATTCACTGAACACTTCGAACAAAAGGAAAAGGTGCGTTCGACTTAAAGCGGCGCTGCGGGTGTATGACATCAAAGTACCCATTCACTGATCAGTCTGCTGATTGCCGCTTTAAGTCAAATACATGCAATGCAGTCTGCTGGACTAAGCCCGCTCATTGTTGCATGCATATATTTTTATGTTCACCACCTACGAACTCACATTCACATGCATTACATGCAATTAGCTGGAGTATAGTAGTGCATATTTGGCGTGCTGTCCAGGGAAGGGCTTAGAGCTCGGGAATGGCCCAAACCAGAGTACCCCCCCTCCCCGTATAATTGTAGTAAGAACTCATTGTGAGGGGATGGGGTGGTGGAGGGATGCTGATAAATGGTCGAATGAGTAGAGGCAAGTCAGCTGTGTTTAAACCTCTCGGCATTGATTGACTTGATCATTTTCCTCTTGTGTTAATTAGGCTAAGTATCTGACGCTCTCCTCCCGAACTTTGTTAATAAAACATCATAAGAACTTATACAAGGCACTTTACCTCCTCATTGCTCTATGTTCGCCTTCTGCTCATTTTGTTTTGGATACAGCGCTTGTTCCCTTCATGAAATCATGTCGCATAGCATTGCATCTTGTCTATACTTCCTGTTTTTGGTTCGTTTAGAAGTATTTGGTCCATGTTTCATTCATATTTAATTCGAACCGCACCAGAGTTCGTTTGGAAGTGGACGGAGACCCATCTTTTTAGCGGTCGCGGTTCGCTTGTTTGGTGCGCACCAGGGTTCGAATGTCAGTGTACACACTTACTCAAACTAACCTCACTAACAGAGCAATCGCACCAGGGAACTAAACATGACAAGTGTGATCACACCCTTAGACAAAATTAGTAACTTTTTTTTTTAAGGGCATGTTTATTGGTTATTTTCTGTAGCATGAACAATAAATTGATCATTGGTTTATTGCAGTCAGGTAGATGATTATTAATGTTTTTACAAAGAAAATGAGCTTATAAAACCATTTAATGGGTCTTTAAAGTGGTTTAAAATCTAAATTCATAAATTCGCACAACTGTACAAACAAACAAACTTCGTCATCTAGTATTATTAAATTCCTCTTGCATCATGTGCATCAATTATTAAGACTGAATTCTACTCTAAAATAATCTAGGTTCCTCAATCTGTTACACAACACTTCTGAAATACTATGTTATGTGGGAAGTCGGGATTTTATTTTGATTTATTGGTGCGGCGAATTCAGTTTTCAGATCTAATGCGATGAATATCTCTCCCGGCACAATTCCCTCACCTCGATGCGAGCGTTTGATGTGGCTGAGGATTATTCATCAGATGGTCCGCCATCCATCAAAGAATAAGAGAAAAACATACAGGATATAGAGAAGTGGGGCAGAATACAAGATAAACCAGAGGTGGGAGACGCAGATATGCTTCTTCACCGCACATCGCTTATATAAAGCTCATAAAAGTGTCAAAGCACTTAAGATTTTTTTAATAACCTCTTAAAATGATTTGCAATAGTTGAATTGCTAAATAATGTACTGTATAATTACTCAACGGCTGTGTTGTTTAATTACTCAATGGTGTGTTATCTAATTTTATGACAGTCTTTTTGAGGCAGCGTTTGAAGCATGTTATGTCAGGGATGTGTGTTTGCTATCAGGCTGGGTATTTTTTTATTTTATTTTATTTTTTTCTCAAACGAAATGGCTGCTGTAACTTAGAGACTGTTAAATGAACTAACGCATTAAATCTTTGATAATGACTCCTATTTGAGGCTCTTTGATGATGCAAAAGATAATTAAATGGCAATTAATAAGACAAAATTGATTAGCAGATTCACTTTGAAGTGCTGGAGATCAATTCTGGGAGCCGCAGAGAAACTCTCAAATAATGTCAACCTTTCAGGTTGGAATAAATTAGCTTGTTGCATGTTGATGATCCAATTACAAAGAACTTTTTACAGAAGCTACTTGATATAGTGGTAAATT
Source organism: Cirrhinus molitorella (assembly GCA_033026305.1). Classification (NCBI taxonomy): domain Eukaryota; kingdom Metazoa; phylum Chordata; class Actinopteri; order Cypriniformes; family Cyprinidae; genus Cirrhinus; species Cirrhinus molitorella. The sequence goes on along the minus strand of CM065121.1, from coordinate 28,964,132 downwards.
AAGAGTTTAAGGAACTCCCGTGAACAGCATTTAGTCTTACTATAAAACACTCAAACATTACAGACAGACTTACATGACTGAAAATGCAGCGGCTGTTGATTGCAGCAACAAAATAATGTCATAGGTTTTTTAACCTTGCAGCAAACCATCATGGGATACTGATCTATTAAGTAGCACTTGTTCCTAAGTGTACGCCGCAGTCGTGACTCCTGTGGTTTAATAACTTCACACCTCTGAGAATGAAGAATCGCCCATTAAGTCAAGCAGCATGTTACTATGTTTTCAAACCTGCACTTGAAATGCAAATGGATCCTCAAAAAGCCACTTCGCTCTTTTTCCCATGTTTCCCTCTTATTCCCTGAAATTAAAGCTGTTGTTGAATCTCTCGCCTCTGCGCTGATAACATACAACAACCTGACACAATGAGGGCAGGCAGCACACGCGTCTCCACAGCTTTAAACATTTTCGTTTTCCTTCTCCATGTTGTTTTGTACGTCTCTCCCTGAAAGAAAAAAAAACAACTTCTGGTGTAATCTGGATTGCTTGTGAACAGAGGGAAGCTCAAAGAAGAATTAGGCAATGACTAAACCTTGTTGCTTAGCAGTTTTAGCTAGAAAACAGCGGAAGGGCTTTAGTATTTTGCTCTTTGGGAAAATGAGCTCCACATCGACAAATTACATGCAGGGTAAAGCTGTTCAAAAGGCCAACAGGAGGTAACAAATGTTTTTCAGAAAACTTCGCGCCAATGCAAGATTTCCGCCAATGCTAAACATAGCCGCTAACACATATTAAGGCATTAGCTTGAAAGCTGTTCCAGATATTAGGTACCTGAAGGCTGCTGGAAATCAAAGGTTGTCGTAATGTGCCACAGTGAGAATCTACCTGCCAATAACCAACAATTTTGGATACTGATTGTATTAAACAACAGTTAGCTCCAACACCAGAGGGTTTTGTTTTGCTGTTCAGAGGTTGAGTTTAAATTCTCTCTAACTTAAGAAGTTAACTAAGTGTTTAATTTATCTTTAGCTTATCTAAGTTGTTGTCTTTAGCTTATTTTTAGCTTAAGAAACTGTGCTCAGTAAACAATACTCAGCAAGTTGAGTTTATTTAAGTTGTGTTTACTTATCTTGAACTTATCTAAGCTGTGGGATGTTCCATAAAACAAGTTTACCAAATAAGCCAGGCTTATTTCAGTTAGCCTGACTTATTTTGAGCCAAATCAAGTGACAATAAGTCAGACTAACTAAAATAAGAATGGCTTATTTTGTAAACTTGTTTTATGGAACACCCCCCTGTTTACATTAACTTATCTAAGCTGTGTTTACTCATCTTGATTTTATCTAAGCTGTGTTTGCTTATCCTTATCTTATCTAAAATGTGTTTACTTATCTTGGAATTATCTAAGTTGTTTGCTTATCTTGAAATTATTTAAGCTGTTTACTTATCTTGAACTTATCAAAGCTGTGTTTACTAATCTTGAACTTGTCCAAGGGGGTGTTCCATAAAACAGGTTTACCCAATAAGCCAGGCTTATTTCAGTTAGTCTGACTTTTTTTGAGCCAAATCAAGTGACAATAAGTCAGACTAACTGAAATAAGCCTGGCTTATTTACTAAACTTGTTTTATGGAACACCCCCCTGAGCGGTTTATTTATCTCGAACTTATCTAAATTGTGTTTACTCATCATTAACTTATCTAAGCTGTGTTTGCTTGAGCTAATCTAAGTTGTGTTTACTTATCTTGAACTTTTCTTAAGCTTATCTAATAAGTAGTTTACTTATCTTTAACTTAGCTTTAGCTTATCTAAGAAGTTGTGTGTACTTATCTTGAACTTATCTAAACTGTGTTTACTCATCTTGAACTTTTCTTTAACTTGTCTAAGAAGTTGTGTTTACTTATCTTGAACATATGTGTTTACTTGAACATATCTAAGTTGTGTTTTCTTATTTTGAATGTATCTAAACAGGGGGGTGTTCCATAAAACAAGTTTACTAAACAAGCCAGGCTTATTTCAGTTAGTCTGACTTATTGTCACTTGATTTGGCTCAAAATAAATCGGACTAACTGAAATAAGCCTGGCTTATTGGGTAAACTTGTTTTATGGAACACCCCCCTGTTTTCTTGAATATATCTAAGCTGTTTTCTTGAACTTAGTTGTGTATTTGTGTATCTTGAACTTATCTAAGTTGTGTTTTCTTATTTTGAATGTATCTAGGCTGTTTTCTTGAATATATCTAAGCTGTTTTCTTGAACTTAGTTGTGTATGTGTGTATCTTGAACTTATCTAAGTTGTGCTTACTTATCTTGAGCTTATCTAAGAAGTTGTTTACTTATCTTGAACTTATCCTAGACGTTGCATTCACTTATCTTGAACTGATCTAAGTCGTGTTTACTTATCTTGAATGTGTCTAAGAAATTGAATTTATCTTATCTCTAGCCTAAGAAGTTGTGCTTTCTTAGCTTTAACTTATCTAAAAAGTTGCATTAAACTTATCTTCAGCTTAAAAGGTTACATTTAACTTATCTCAGATGTTTCTTCTAAAATTATTTTAAAATACATTTAAAATTATAGACATCAATTAATTTGTACTAAATTAAAACAAGAGAAGATATTTTGAACGATATTGTTTATCGTACAAACAATTATAGTTTTGCAACTTACTTCCATTGTATGGACCAAACAAACAAAAAAACACTTAGACATTTATCAAAATGTCTCCTTTTGTGTTCCACAGAAGAAGGTCAAAGCGAAGTCAAAAGTCAAAGCTAAGTCAAAGCTTCTATCCAGCAGTTGTATATCACTGTGTTATTCTGAAACTCACATCCCCTTCCTGAAACTCTTGGAGTTCATAAAAGATTCTCACATCGATGCGGCTCTTCCAGCATGCAAGAATGATCACCAATAAAATTTTAATTAATCTCCTGTGGAATCGGGCAAAAATTAATTAGCACTGCAACCAGTGCAGGGAAGAGCTACAACTGCTATATATAACAGATGTTAATTACATGATTTAATACTGTGGCCAAAAGGAGTAAGTTGAATTATTATCACTTAATGATGCATGGACTGATTATAAATTATTCAAACAATTGACTCAAATTTTTCTAACCCTTGCAAGTTCACAAACCAAATGAAACACTAATTTCACTTATGTGAGCTAATTTAGTGTGATTCCTGACAGCACACTGCGTACTAGGTATTTTGTTCTCTAACTGCGAGAATCCTTTCAGGTGAGACATGACAGAGTTACACTCGTTTGGTCCATTTCCAGCTGTATTCATTATGCTAAAAAATAGAGGTTGACAAAACACCTAAAGTACTTTTAATACCTGATGCAAACTCTAAATACCAGGGACACTAGTTGTACAGATTTTGATAAATCTATAGGGTTTTTAAACTATTGTTAACTCAGTTTGTTTCAAAATGTTCTAACTAATGTCCTAATTTGTCACTAATGTCCTAATTTGCATTGCTCACAAGCAGCAGTTCCCCATCATGTAGAAGTAATTCGAATTAATTTCACAGCAAATCTTGTAATTAAATCATCTGCAATGTTTTAACTGATCAACAGCCCTAATAAATATTGCCCAAGGACAAAGCCCTGCGGTGTATCTGTGTATTCTGCTACTATGTAACCTAAACTAAACTTCATGTTTTAAAGGTCCTGCTCTCACCTTCAGTTAAAAGGAAATTCAGTGCTTCCAGACATTTGCTATTCCTTTTGGAGTGTTTGACCACGATCACATGCGGTGAGGAAAAGATGTTCAGATGTGAGCTCATGAAATCTGCCTTTTTTAAGCTTCATATTAGAACAGCTGAGGTTTGGCTGATGAAGCCTGCTTTGACACAACATGAGACGGCACGCACTATGTATATATATCATACTCTCTTTAAAGTCACTAGGGTCTATTTAAATGTAATACTTCAATTGTCAGCTAAATGAAGAAAAAAAAAAGTATGTATAATAATAATACTAATGTATACCATGAATGCACTGTAAGGCTTTTAAAAGGAAAATGCCAGTCTGGAAAACCTTCCAATATACACAACAACCCAAGGTGTAAATATGAAAAGCACAACACTGCATCTAAAACATAATGATTCATCAATCTAGGTCACTCAATTCCCACTCAACACCTGAGGACACTTTAATGACAAAGTACACTGTATCAGAAATGGTCTTGTAGGCGTTTCGCAGATCAATACCTTTTCCTCCAATTTAACGTGTCTAACGGGCAATTCAGACAAAGAGCGTGTCTCTTTTTTACAATAGAATTGCTTTTAAAAGACTGCAGCTACAACCTACAGCTTTCAGGATCAAAGGCAGTGCTTACTACAGACAAATTCACTGTGTTAGCAAACCTGCCACTCTAAAAACAAAAAAACAAAAACGATCTTCTCTCACCAAAGAGCTAAAGGGGGCTACTAATAAATTAATTACTTAAATAAATAATCCTAACAAATAGAACAAAACACACAATGACCATATCAGGTTAATTCATGCCACAGGCTGTGTGAGAGTTATTTACCTTGTTTGTTTCATCCTTGACAGGATTAAAACTAGCCATATGCAAATTAAAACAAATGTTTGGCCATCAGTGTGTTGTTGTTTTTGCGTTACTGGGGTGCCAAATTAGACAATGATAAATAATTTCAGAAATTTGTCCACCTATTATGTGACCTATAACCTGTACAACTCAATTAAAAAACAATCTGAAATCTTTATTCAATGTGAAATAAAAATAAAAAGCTAAAATAATGTGGTTGCATTAGTGTGCACACCCTTTTACAACTGGGGATGTGGCTGTGTTCAGAATTAACTAATCACATTCAAACTCATGTTAAATAGGAGTCAGTACACCTGCCATCATTTAAAGTGCCTCTGATTAACCCCAAATAAAGTTCAGCTGTTCTAGTAGGCTTTTCCTGGCATTTTCCTAGTCACAACAAAAGCCATGATGCGCAAAGAGCTTCCAAAGCATCAGAAGGACCTCATTGTTAAAAGGTATCAGTCAGGAGAAGGGTACAACAAAATTTCTAAGGCATTAGATATATCATAGAACACCGTGAAGTCAGTCATCATCAAGTGGAGAAAATATGGTGCAACAGTGACATTACCAAGAACAGGACATCTCTCCGAAATTGATGAAAAGACAAGAAGAAAACTGGTCAGGGAGGTACAGCAACATTAAAGGGGCTGCAGGATTTTCTGGCAAGTACTGGTTGTGTGGTACATGTGACAACAATCACCTGTATTCTTCATATGTCTGGGCTGTAGGGTAGGGTGGCAAGATGGAAGCATTTTCTTACGAAGAAAAACATCCGAGCCCAGCTCAATTTTGCAAAAACCCATTTGAAGTCTTCCAAAAGCATGTGGGAAAATGTGTTATGGTCTAATGAAACCAAGGTTGAACTCTTTGGCCACAATCCCAAAAGGTATGTTTGGCACAAAAACAACACTGCACCTCACCAAAAGAACAACATACCCACAGTGAAGCATGGTGGTGGCAGCATCATGCTTTGGGGCTGTTTTTCTTCAGCTGGAACTGGGGCCTTAGTCAAGGTGGAGGGAATTATGAACAGTGCCAAATACCAGTCAATATTGGCACAAAACCTTCAGGCTTCTGCAAGAAAGAAGAACTTCATCTTTCAGTATGACAATGACCCTAAGCACACATCCAAATTAACAAAAGAATGGCTTCACAAGAAAAAAGATTAAAGTTTTAGAATGGCCCAGCCAGTGCCCAGACCTGAATCCAATTGAAAATCTGTGGGGTGATCTGAAGAGGGCTGTGCATAAGAGATGCCCTCGCAATCTGGCAGATTTGGAGTGTTTTTGCAAAGAAGAGTGGGCAAATATTGCCAAGTCAAGATGTACCATGCTGATAAACTCATACCTAAAAAGACTGAGTGCTGTAATAAAATCTAAAGGTGCTTTGACAAAGTATTAGTTTAAGGGTGTGTACACTAATGCAACCACATTATTTTAGTTTTTTATTTTTACTTTCCACAGAAAAAAAAAAAAGATTTCAGTTTGTTTTTCAATTGAGTTGTCACAATAAAGGTGGAAAATGTTCTGAAATTATTTGTGGTATTTATTTATTTATTTTAAATCACATAAACCTGGCATTTTAACAGAGGTGTGTAGACTTTTTATATCCACTGTAGTTGGCAATTTCAATTGTAAAGGAACACTGAATTTTCATTTTTGGGTGAAGAATCTCCCAAAAAAAAAACAGTATATCGGTGACACATTCAAAAGCCAGTATCAGTCTGGCTTTGAGGGAGATATTGCAATGATAGTCTTGAAATATTTTTAGACTGAGTTTTTCTAGCATTTAGGCACAGATAGTACAGATGTTAAAACTATAAAGAACAGTCTGTACAAACCGCATCTGAGAACGGGGGGGCTAGTGCGGGCAAACAGAAACTCAATGAAAAATTAATTAATTAAAAACAAATGCCCCACAGGCTAGTTTTAATGACAAAACCAGGGAAACAAATTCATTTTCCAAGTATTTTTCAAAAATCAGCCAGTGTTTCATTTCGAAAGCACCGTCATAGCATGAGAGAGAGAGAGAGTTAGAAAAAATAAGAGATGCTGCTTCAGCATCTTGGACAAATAGGAAAGATATGTGCATACAAAGTGTAGCTGATGGGCATTAACTATATCGCACTGTATTCCCATATGAAATTCTCAGGACAGGAGATTTATACTCTGAGGCAGCAGTGTAGTGCAAACCTATGCATTTTCTAATTAATCATAACCATGCTGCCCGTGACAGTTCTTGCACTTCTGAAACAATCGCATGCACACCTGACTCACAAATGGGAGTTCATTATTGCTCTTAGGGAAAGAGCGTGAACATCTATTGCGAACAAAGACGCACACGGCTATGTGACAATAGCAGGTGCCGTCACATATCCGTGCAAATTAAAGCAGGATGCAGTCGCAGCCTACTGTAACAAAGAGCAAATGTGTGTGGCGAATGAGGCATCTGGAGCTTGTGAATGTGGAAGATAAAAGCAGTATCTTTCTGCCTTTCTGTATCTTACAGTGTAATGCTGAGCCAAAATGCAGTTTCCCTCTTTTGAAGCTAAAATTAACTTAAAATATAACAGCATGAACGCATATTGTTAATAATGTTCCATGAACTTAAGCAAGTAACTGACAATGTGTTAAAGGTTGTGGAATAAAATATGCTTTGTGCTCTACTATAAATGTGACGGTTAAACAATACTAATCATGACAGACACTGTCTTCAAAAACAGGTCAAAGTCATTTCAGGATTATGATAAATTGTCTGCTGCAGCAGTCGGCTGGTTGTCATCGTCAGCCGCCTGAATGCAGGTGATAATTCAAACAAAGCACTAATGTCAAAATATTTTACTGAAAGTGTTTTAGATGCCGTATTATGCAGATTGTTCCACGGAAAAGCTTTGTTTCAATACATACATGTATATATTAACCATGAACAATATAGTATATACAGTGAGGAAAATTTTTGAATTTGAATGGTAGGTTTATTTGAAATGCGAGCGACAGAATAACAACAAAAATTCAGAAAAATGCATTTAAAACAAAGTTATAAATTCATTTGCAAAAGTATTATCAAAAAGCAAGATGTCTGGCTCCCATGTGTCTTTTATACAGGGAGTGCTCGTAATCTCAGCTTGTTACCTATATAAAAGACACCTGTCCACAGAAGCAATGAAGCAATCAGTGGCTCAAGAAGAAACACATTAAAGTCCTGGAGTGGCCTAGCTGTCTCCATGGAAAATCTGTGGAGGGAGCTGAAGGTTTGAGTTGCCAAATGTCATCCTCAAAACCTTAAAGACTTGGAGAGGATCTGCAAAGGGAAGTGGGACAAAATCCATCCTGAGATGTGTGCAAACCTGCTGGCCAACTACAAGAAACATCTGACCTCTATGACTGCCAACAAGGGTTTTGCCACCAAGCACTTAGTTATGTTTTACGAAAGGGGTCAAATACTTATTTCGCTCATTAAAAGGCAAATCAATCTGACATGTGTTTTTCTGGATTTTGCTGTTGTTGTTGTTGTTGTTATTCTGTCTATCACTGTTAAAATATACCTACCATTATAATTATAGACTGATCATTTCTCTGTCAGTGGGCAAATGTACAAAATCAGCAGGGGTTCAAACTTTTTTTCACTGTATACATGTAACAATCAACAAACAAACAAAAAGATAAACACATTAAATGAAACAAATGAGGCGCTAATATTGCTAATATAAAGCACATAATATCATTAATTTAGGTTTTGTTTCAATACTGCTGCTAAAAAGTTTAGGATCAGTAAGATTTTTAATGTTTTTTTTTAATGTCTCTTATGCTCATCAAAGTTCCATTTATTTGATCAAAAATACAGAAAAAAGTAATATTATGAAATATTGAAATTCAAAATATTTTTTTTAATATACTTTAAAATATAATTTATTTCTGTGATGCAAAGCTGAATATAATATACTAATATGCTTATTTATTACTGTTATTATCAATGTTGGAAACAGTTGTGCTGCTTAATATTTTTTGGAACGTGACATTTTTTCAGGATTCTTTGATGAATAAAACATTAAAAAGAACAGCATTTATTCAAAATAGAAATCTTTTCCAACAATATAAGTCTTGACTATCAGTTTTTATAAATATTTATCAACATCCTTGGTGATTAAAAGTATTAATTTCTTTCAAAGACGAAAATGACTGACCCTAAACTATGTTTATTGTTATAAAAGTTTTCTATGTTAAATAAATGCTGTTCTTTTTAATGTTTTATCCATCAAAGAATCCCAGGATACAAAAATAAAAAATAAATAAATAAAAATATATATACATATACATACATACATATATATATATACATATATATATACATACATATATATATATATATATATATATATATATATATATTTAGCAGCACAACTGTTCCCAACACTGATAATTCATCAGCATATTAGAATGATTTCTGAAAAATTCAGCTTTGCATCACAGGAATAAATTACATTTTAATGTATATTAAAAACAACAACAACAACAACAAACTATTTTAAATTTAATTTATATTTCACAGTATTTTTTTTTCTGTAATATTTTTTTCCTTTATGAGCTGAAAAGTTTTAAGAGCATTACAAATCTTACTGATCCCAAAATTTTTTTTTTGTTTACCTAAAGGGTTTTCATTGATATGTACATACACATACTATCAATGAACCAGATTGTTTTTACGCAACATGTATAAAATAAAATAATAAAACTAAGTGCCATTACAAGCACCAAGTGCATTAAAAACCTTTCACAAAAACATTTTGCAATTGAAAAACAAAATAAAACATAAAACACAAAACAAAAAAATAAAATGTGAAACAACATTAAACAGATCAATAAAAACAACAACACAAAACAACATGAAACAAAATATAAAACGGCAAAATTAAAACAAACAAACAAAAACAGATAACCCTTCAGAAGAAGAACACATGAGGATATCATACAGCTTGTCCATTTGTTTGTCTCGCCAACAGGTGGCAGATTCCTCCTGTTGACTGAACCTCATGGGCATTTCAAAGCTGTGATCAGTGTCTCATAAATATTTCATCACATTTCATCCGTAAGACTAACAGCAGTGTGAATGTGACAGTAAACACAAATCTGGGCTGAGTGACTAAGAAGAAAAACAAACCTTCCCACAAAAACCAAACAAACAGAAGAACACGCATTCTCCAAGACAAATACAATCTAAACATTTATATATATATATATATATATATATATATATAAATAAAGAAAATGAACATGCATACTAATTAACTAGCGATTTATATAATCTCATCTCAAAACATCAAAATCCAATGTCCATTTGACTTTAGAGAAATCCCAGCCCTTCCCGAGAAGGACATGCCTTGTTTGCGGTTGCCAGATTGTATTATCATAAATTCGTAATCACATTTACAGCAAACACAAGCAGCCGGAACGAACACGCACTTGAAGACCTGTGCCACAATGACCACAAACACAGCATAAACTGCATTATTTTGAGAAGGCTACTTCCGTGCAATGCCTGAATTGAACATTAGATGGTGATGCAAGAAAGCCTTTGATCGCAATTAACACTTTAAAAGAATCTGGCTACCTTTGAGTATCCTTTTCCTCAGGATAGCCTGTAGGAAGAGCATAGTCCTTCTCCTTTCCTTCGGCTCGGCAAATACTCCCTGATTGCTGCTTTGCTCCGTATCTAGTGCGTCTTCCCAGCTACGTCTCGTCTGTGAGCCAACGAGGTACTTTTGGCTGTCAATCAATGTCAAAATCAAAGATGTGGGATAAAAACGACCCTATATCCGCGAGCGGGGCGCGCAGCGATACCACAAAACGTTTCGGCCTTTGTCTTTTTAAATTACTCATCTGAGCAGTAATCATTAGTCGTTATTAACCGTAATTTTATGCGAAGTCACCATCTCTCCATCTCTCTCTCTCTCTTCTCGGCGTGCACTCGCTCGCTGTGATTAATAAATGCAAAATGTATGCTCAAAGCCTTCGGGACTTTTGATGCCCTAGTTTTTTCTCCCTTTTTTCTTTCTGCCCTCAAACTGCTGCCTTCCTGAATAAACGTGAAGATAAGGGGGTTTACACAAGTGTAGGTTTTGGGCTTCTGACTGCTCTTTAGCACCTGCACACAAAAACGGTGGCTTGTCTGCAAACGTCTGATGGATTTTTGGGCCAGCGCTGATGAGAAATGAGTTTTAGCAAATCTGCTAATGACACCGAATTAAGATGATAGTTATGAAAGGTTGTGATACTGATACATTTGACTTTTAAAAATGATTCATGGTGGGTGTTTATTTAAATGAAATATATAGTGATGTTTAAGGGTGTTTTAGTGAGTTTTGTGAGGATGTATGTAAGAAAATATGAACCTAAAAGGTACATAATTAACCTAAAGACTTTGATAGAGAAAGATGCATCTGTATCATCTGATTACATCATTATAAACTTAGAAATCATGCAATAAATAAAATAAATAAATAAATACAAATTAAATAATAAGCATATTCACTATAGAGGACTGGTGTTGTCAGTTTTGCTTATTAATTTGTTACTGTTTTACAGTTATATTTCTAAATGTGAATTAAATTGTTTTACAAATAGTATTTGTCAAAAAGTTTGGAAACAAATTGTCTTTTGTTAATCAAGGCTGTATTTATTTGATTAAAAATACAGTAAAAACTGAAATATTGTAAAATAGTACATAATTTGAAAAAAAAAAAAAAAAACTTCTTTATTTGAAAATATTTTTAAAATAAACTGCAATTTATGACACCGACCTAAAAACTGAAGTTTTTCTGTGGCATTAAAAAATAAATAAATAAATGTGTCAAATAAATAAATAAAAATAAAATAATACAATAAAATATAACACTTTTTTACTTATTGTAATTTGTTCCTTGGTACGATTACACGACAACAAATTAAAAACTGAAGTTTTTCTGTTGCATTTTTGAAACGTTTTGTCAAATAAATAAATAAAAATAAAATAATGAAATAAAATAAAATAAAATAAATTACTTATTTACTTATTCAAGCATATTCACTATGGAGGACTCATGTTGTCTTTTTTTCATTTATTATTGGTTTATGTTTAGATTTTTAAATGTAAAGTAAATCATATCACAAACAGTATTTGTCAAAAGTTTGGAAACATTATGATTTTTAAATGTTTTTAATAAAGTCTCTAATGTTCGAAAATACAGTAATATATAACAGTAATATATAACAATAACAGAAATTATTTTATATTCTGAAAATGTATTTATTAGTATTAGTATTAAACTTTAATTACTTTAACTGTAATTTATTCCTGGTACATTTACACGACACAACAATGTACCAAAAAAAGTTTTTCTGTTGCATTTAAAAAAAAACATCTGGCAACAACAACACTGTCATAACAATTGTAAAAACAATCCCTAAAAATGCTGTATTATTTATGCCAGGCCAGTAGATGGCGATGTCACTTTGTAAAGTAATACGCATACATGTGACGTCACCATTTTCAAAATGATAAAAAAGTTTTTTTTATCAAAAACGTGCACTTTGAAAACTGTTTTCAAAAGTTTGTGTTTTCAGGCCTCCAAATCAGTCATTTAAATGAACGACCAAAACACAAAACGTTTTCTGTTTTTAGTTTAAAACGATGTCGAGGCTTTCACTTGAGTGGTGTTGGAATTGACGTCTTGTAACTTGGAATAGAACTGTATCATGACAACTCTCAGAAGATTTTAGCTTGGTAATACAGGTGGAGCTGGGGAGGTGGAGGGCTTCAGAGGAACTGCTCCAGTGAATGTAAATGTAAAGCAATAAGTTCAATGGCTGAATATGCAACATGGACCAGCTTGTGCCAAGCTGTTTAACGCTGAGAGTATCTTCAGTTTGCGTTTCATAATAGAACTTGGCATTTATTTTTTCTGCCTATTTTTTCTGACCCTCAGACGGTCATTCAGAGAAAGTCATTCATTTCCGTGACTAACAGTCGTGGTCTGATATGTGTGTAGATGTACAGGTTGTATTTTGGCAGCTGTATCATTTTGTAATCTCCCTGCTGAAATCATGCTGTGCAATTCAGACACATGAGGGGATTTCTGCTGTTATGAAATGGTCGAACTGCAACGATTTCTGTGAACAATCCAATCTAAGCGCAAAGACCCTAGAGAAACCACCTCAGCAGTTTAATGAACCACCCACAGAACCCTTATATGAACTAACAGTGGACGTTGTACAAGTCACACTTATTTTACGATTATTAGTCACAATTATTATTATTACTAATGGTTTAGATTTAAAATAGGACTATAATATACTGTTTTAAATGCAATAGGCCTGTCATTTTTCCCTGAATCAGGCTTCTGTAGTTTCCTGTGCAGAAACAATTATTCCCAGAGAAGCCAAGAATTGTTACTGAAGTTACTGAGTCAGCGTTTTAACATGCAGCGCCAGTCTCTTTATCACATGAAACAAGAGGATCACGGGTAGACTGTGGCTTTTATGCCACGAGCTGTAGTCTCTGATGTGATGACTTTAATTTCATCAATAGTCCAAATGTGATTCAGAAGTAAGTGGTTTGAGAAGCAGCTTTAAGTCGGGCAAATGTTTGACTCTAGGGAGAAGAACCACTTGCACAGAATTCACTTCACTTAGGTTAGAATTGAAAGTTAAAGGATCTTTTCATCGTAGAGGCAGAAAGAGATTAGAAAATGGTCACATAGTTTAGTTCAGGAAACCTTGACTTAATTGATTCTGTGAAGTGAAATCGAGGGGAAGAAATTAACATAATATTATTTTTTATATTAAATTCAATTTTCAAAGTTGATTTTATGTATCACAGGCATTAAAATGTGCATACTGTAAAATGTACAATGACATGCTAACATGCTACCATATGTCAGCATATTTTCTATCGCATATGAATCTTCTTGTTTCCCTGCGGCTAAAGCACATCACCATAAAGCTGAGAGCTGCAGATACAAACTACAACTCCAGCTTCAGGTGTGCGGTAACACAGTATGAGAGCATCTGTAAACCTCCAGAGAGAGGCTCTTTATTTAGACAAACGCTGTCTGATCTGTTTAACACTGCTGTATTCCCTGGGACACACTCAGCAAATATTTAAGAACTGCAGACCACAATTAATAGATATAAATTTACGTAATGTCATGATCAGGCTTAGGCTCTAAATATGAATTAGATTTTTCTAGTTATGAAAAAATATAGAAAATATATAAAAAATACCTGTAAAAACGTGATAGAAAATGTTCACATCTTTCTTTCTTCAGTCGAAAATAAATTACGATTATTAAAGGAAAACATCGCAGGTTTTTTTTTTTAAATTGCCATTTAAAAGGGCTCTACACAATCCCAGCTGAGGAATAAGGGTCTTATCTAGAGAAACGATCAACCATTTTCTAAAAAAAAGTACAAATTTATATACTTTTTTAACCACAAGTGCTCGTCTTGCACTAGTTGGACTTCACGCATTACGTAATCACGTTGTAAAGATCACGTACCACTTGCTCTTCGTTTGTGTACTCCAGTTCAAAAAGGTATGGCAGGGCGAAAAACTCCATTTCATTTTCTTCTCCTACTTCAAAATTGCCTAACATCGTTGTTTTACCCTTTTTTTGTAAATGGCTTTGACTTTCTTTGCATGTTCACTTTGTAAACACTTAACGCATGACCTTTCCAATGTGATTACGTAATACATGAAGTCAAACTTTTTAACCACAAATGGTCATCTTACACTAGCTTAGGGTGACCATACATCCTCTTTTCCCCAGACATGTCCCTGTTTTTGGACGTAAATTTTTTTACCAGGATTCCTAAATCGCCCAAAATGTCCAGGATTCTGCTTTTGCTTTCGTCATTCATTGTGTGTTTTTGTAATAAAGCCTTGCATTGGACTGTTTTCTTAATCCCGCATACTCTTTTGGCAGAGTATTTAAATCGCATTGGATGAAGCTTGTGTTGGATGTAGGGTTGCCAAATCTGCATTTTTTTCCACGGAATTAGGCTGATTTTAAACTCTTGTGGCGGGTTGATTTTCTCCCGGTTAAAGTTTGAAATATTACAGAAACTCCATTTGACTGAAATGCTTGTATTGAAACATTTTGCTTTATACCTGTGATAAAAATGTGGTAGATATTTGTTTTGTGAAGGATGGCCACTGTGGTAGGAAGATTTTTAGCTGTGTTTATGATCAATCTGCATAACGGTGACTGTAAAATATGTAGTTTTTTTTTTCTTTCTTCCAGCTTCAAAAACATCCAATATTGTTGTTTTACATTTTGGTAAAGGGTGTTTGACTTAGATGTAGATTTGTAGATAGATAAGACCCTTATTCCTTGGCTATAATTGTGTAGAGCCCTTTGAAGATGCATTGAAACTGCAATTTGGAACTTCAACCTGTTGGCCACCTTTGGATTCCACTATAAGGAGAAAAATCCTGGATTAAATTATGTTTTAATATATTTAAAAACAAATCTAACAAATCAAATTTTAACAAATATATACCTATATATATATATATATATATATATATATATATATATATATATAGGCTTGGTGAGTATCATTGTTAGGGAAAGTTACTTTGAAAGTAATGCATTACAATATTGCATTACTCCATAAAAAATAATTAACTGCATTACTTAGTTACTTTTTATGTAAAGTCATATGTTGCACTACTTTTGTCACCTGAGCTGGGCTTGCTTACTTGTTTTTAATAACTAAAACCCAACAATATTTCATTGTACATTCAAAAGCAATGTGTTACTTTACTAGTTACTTGAAAAAGTAATCTGATTACATTACTTGTAATTTGTTACACCCAAAAATGGTGAGTATAAGAGACCTTTCAAAAACATTTTTGACAACAAGAAATCTTACAGACACCAAACTTTTGAATATAAGTATATATAGGAAACACTTCAAAAGTCAATCAGGTTCAAGCAGTCCACTGATTTTAGACAATATCAGAGAAAGAACACATGTTCTGTGTTATTAAACAGATGGTAGTAAATAAAAACAAAAGTATTACGCGGAAAGTCCACATGCATCATATCCAGAAGGATTTCCGTTGGGAGAGATGTAGTGTGTGATATTTAAAAGACATCAAAGTGTCAGTGTGATACAGAGACTTCATACACAGCCAGTAATGACCGTGTGATACAGCACAGCGTCATTTCACAGCCTCAGGACTCCTGAAGCAGCGGGGGGCAGCACGTGTGTGAGATCTTCAGTGAGCTATTATGTGTATGGAAAATTAGACGCCAAAACTATTAATTCAGCTCACAGCCAAAGAGAGAAGCCACAGGGTGGACGTGTTTGTGAATTATAGCATTACAGCATCTGTTCATCACTAATACACTCTCTCTAGCTTTGTCCGCTTCAGCCTGTTCTGTTTGGATCGTAATGACAGAGTATCGGTGTCAAAACTTCTTCAGAATATATAAAACTGGCTTTGTGAGGGGAATATGAGTCAAAAGGGTACTCTTTTATAGTAAATCTTTGGGATTTTGTGCCCCAAAGAAGGTCTTTTTGAAATTGGGGTTGATTTTTTTGGCCTCTAAGTCTGGGCAACTTGAATCCAAGAGCATTTGTTATGATGGTTGAGCCTTAAGTCAACCTTGAAATAGGACAATGACCTGAGAAATGGAGGGCTGTGGAAAAGCCAAGTTAAGTCAAGATCTTCACCCTATTGTATTGATGTCTAGAGAATTGAAGTTGGCAGATCATTAAAGTCCACAAACACATAAAAGTCTGCAAGGAGTGAGGTCAGTGTAAGGCACTGATTATTGCATTAAAGTTATTCATAAACTTGAATAAAAATGCAATACATAAGTCTCTTTAATGTGAACGTACTTAATTATTTTAGTTTATATTGTTATTTTAGTTTATATTAATAGTTGGAATTAGATTTTATTTATTATTATTATTATTATCATTTACATTTTTGTTAAAGTTCATGTTATTAGTTTATTTTATGTCTTTACAGTATTTATTATTGTTTCATTTTTAGTTATTTTAGTAGATCAAGTTAAACTAAATTAAAATGGGAATGACTAAACTGAATTACAGTCAAGTAAATTAAATATATATATATCTAATCTGAATAAAATACTTTAATACTTTTAATACGGTATAATACCTTAATATTTTTTAAATCTTGAGGTGAAAAAAAATGAGCATATTTTCCATCAAAATATGAAGCAGCACAACTGATTTGAATAATTTTAATAATACATTAACTACTATGTACTTACATTTTAATTAATCATTTATTACAATGTACTTGTATTGTAATTGCATTGCATTAAACTTAATACTATATATACTATACTATATAAAAAAAGTGTATAAATATTTCCAGAAAAATATTATTCAGCAGTTGTCATGTGGTGTGGCACTGCCAAAATGATATATATATATATATATATATATATAATCATATTATTTTATCATATTTCTAAATAAACATATACACACATACTTTTAACCTTAAATAATATTTTAAAAACATTTTTTTTAAATCATTGATTAAGATGTGTGCACTTGTGTACTTAAGGTTCAAGCCAATTTTTTTTCTTGAAAATGCAATAAAAGTTCTCAAACCCCTAAAAAAAACAACATAAACACAAACACTGCATTTTAAGAACTTGCCACTATATTTTCCTTTTTGTTTATTTTAGAAACTGTTATGTTTACATGCCATTCCTAACTATCGTTATCAAAAAATGATTGCCAAAAATAACTTATTTTTGCAAAATTGTTATTAGTGGCGCTAAAGTGAGTATCACTATCACTGTTACTCATACTTACAGCTAGAGATATGCATTTGTACTTGCTTTTTAACAGCTCTGTCCATTGTAGCAGACATTACCTCTGAACTCTCATACCCACGCTTTATTGGTCTTCCTCTGGCCGGAGCTGAAAGCTTCCTCAAGGGAACAGTATGGGGGAATTAAATTTGTCTGATTCACCCTGAGGATATAGAGCACTAGAGGCAATAACCCTGCACTACTGAGAGGAGATTGCTGAGAGACTGAAATGAGCGCTAATATTTGAGAGTGATAGAGGTCCATTGAAGGGCTATTGTCTTTCTGCTATAAATGGATATGCTGTAAAATTGCTGTACTGTGCAAATCACTGGCAAATGGTTATACTAATATATGATCGCAGCAGATGGCTTTCCATCTATGTATTGTTATGCACACATTTCGGGATATTATATAAAGAAATGCTGTATGAAAATACCTTGATGCAAATATGTATCTTTCGGCCATAGTTTAAAAATTTTAAAATGATCAATCATTTTTGCAATTCAGTGTTGCTGAAATGATGCACTGTATCTTTAAATTCTTTACTAGTAAATTTTTTGACCTTTTCAAGAGTGGGATATTACATGTCATGCATGCAGTAGAAAAAAATGGACATGTTTTATTAGTAGTGCCATTGTTTTACTAAATCATGGCCACTTCCTTCTTTTTTTTTTTTAGTAAACCATGGTTACGTTGTGCTGATTCATTCCCTCATTTTTGTAAATCGTGGCCATGTTGTACTGATTTGTTCCCTTGTTTTAGTAAATCATGGTCATGTTGTATTGATTAATTTCCACATTTTACTAAATCATGGTCAAGTTGTGATGATTTGTTCCTTCTTTTTAGTAAAACATGGTCACGTTGTACTGATTCGTTCCCTTGGTTTAAATAAATTGCAGCAACATTGTACTGATTCGTAAATTGTGGTCAAATTTTAATGATTTGTTTCCACACTTTACTAAATCGTGGTCATGTTGTGCCGATTAATTCCTTTTATTTAATAAATCATGGTCCCGCTGTAATGATTTGTCCCTTGATTTTGTAATTTACGGTCATGTACTGATTCATTTCCTCATATTAATAAATCGTGGTCATGTTCTACTGATTCATTCCCTCATTTTTGTAAATTGTGGCCACTGATTTTTACCCTCGTTTTAGTCAATCGTGGCCATGTATTACTGATTTGATCGCTTGTTTTAATACATCCTGGCTATGTTGCACTGATTCATTCCCTAATTTTGTAAATCATAGCTACGTTGTGCTGATTTGTTCCCTCATTTTAGTAAATTGTGGTCATGTTGTATTGATTCATTCCCTCGATTTAGTAAATTGTGGTCATGTTGTGGTGATTAATTCCCTTGATTTACTACTTTGTGGTCACTTTGTACTGATTTATTCCCTCAATTTTGTAAATCGTAGCCACATTGTGCTGATTCATTCTTTCAATTTCGTAAATCATAGCCACGTTGTACTGATTCTTTCCTTCGTTTTAGTAAATTGTGGCCATGTTGTGCTGATTCATTCCCTTGATTTAGTAAATTGTGGCCATGTTGTTCTGATTAATTCTCTCGATTTAGTAAATCATAGCCACATTTTGCTGATTCGTTCCCTCCTTTTAGTAAACTCTGGCCATGTTGTACTGATTCTTTCCTTCGTTTTAGTAAATTGTGGTCACATTGTGCTGATTCGTTCCCTCATTTTATTAAATTGTGGCCACGTTGTACTGATTTGTCCCTTGTTTTAATAAATCCTGGCCATGTTGTACTGACTTGTTCCCTAATTTTAGTAAATTGTGGCCCTGTTTTACTGATTCATTACCTTGTTTTACAAAATCATGGTCATGTTGTACTGATTCGTTGCCTCAATTTAGCAAATTGTGGACATGTTGGACTGATTCGTCCCTTGATTTTGTAATTTAAAGTCATGTACTGATTAATTTCCTTGTTTTAGTAAATCATGGTCACGTTGTACTGATTTATACCCTTGTTTTAGTCAATCATGGCCATGTTCTACTGATTCGTTCCCTTGTTTTAATACATCCAGGCTATGTTGCACCGATTCATTCCCTAATTTAGTAAATCGTAGCCACATTGTGCTGATTCGTCGCCATGTTTTTGTAAATTCCGGCCACATACCGATTCATTCCTTTGTTTTGGTAAATCATGGCCATGTTCTACTGATTCATTCCCTTGATTTTGTAAATTGTGGCCATGTTGTACTGATTTGTTCCCTCTTTTTATTAAATCATGGTCACTTTGTACTGATTGGTTCCCTCTTTTTAGTAAATTGTGGTCACATTGTACTGATTTGTTCCCTCGTTTTTGTAAATCTCAGCCATGTTGTACTGATTTGTTCCCTTGTTCTTGTAAATCTTAGCCATGTTGTACAGATTCATTCCCATGTTTTAGTAAATCATAGTGCACTTGTTTTTGTAAATCATAGTCACATTGTACTAATTTGTCCCATCATTTCTGATTTGGATTTTTTTTTTTTCACTTTTTTATTCAAATTGTGACCATACTGTACCAATTTCTTCCCTCATTTTACTTTAGTTATATGATTTAATTTACCTAAAACTAGGGAATGAATTACTAAGTCGTGGGTGATAAATCTTAATTCATGTCCACAATATATTGTACATTTTCTTCTGCATGTAATCTGCAGGGTTTGGTAAGATAAAACGTGATCTGGATTCGAAATTGTGTCGCCCACACACAAGTACCAAAGCTTTTTTTTTTAATAACATATGCACCACACTGCAAACAAAGGGAAAAAAAGAAGAAAACATTTCATTCTGCATTTTCTAAGGAATAAGGCCACAACTCTACTTGCATGTTTTACTAATGCGGCATTGTTAGCATACAACACTGTGGCTCTAAAATAGAGCTATCTCCCTTTGTAAAGTCTGAAAATGGTAAAAACGGCATCAATAAACAAATAGGACACTTTCGTATTCCCCTCCTTTAACAAAGAAAAAAATGATATGGTGGGCGCCAGACGAGAGCAGATATTTTCACACGCTGTTCCAAATTGTTGTGCTGCTGCTCTTTGGGTTTGCGCTAGTTGTGTCAAGTGCAACCCCGGATGGGATCAAATATTCATCAGTCTGTGCTTGTGTCATCGCGAGTCAACAAGACGGCGGCGGGGAAAGAGAAGCCGCTTTGATCAGCTCCTCTCTGGAGCGCTCCCTTGTTCCTGCAACATCCTGATTGCTCCCATCCACCGGGACTCAAGCATATCGCTTTCACAGAGAGAAAAACCTGGGCTGTGTTGAGCTTCACACATCACATGGCCACAAGCTCATGGTGGAATTGTCTCATTTCGTGTCACCTTCCCTGCAACGAGGAGGAACTGAACAAAAAGTTTCAAGTCTTGTTAGATCTATTGTAGTCTACTCTTCAGACCCAGCTTGGCAAGCTGTCCAAAGAGCGTTCGCGGACCACCCGATGCGCAGTACACACAAAAGTGGCAAGGGTTTTAACAAAAAATTTTATGTGATTGGCCTGTGAGTCACTGAGCACAGGTTTTAGTAAAAAAAAATGTATGTAGTTGCAATGCTACAATGAAAACATATTACTGGATTTTGCAAACTTTGCAAGGTTTGTGATTTAAAAGGCACTTCAAAGGCACCACAGGAGGTTTGCTAGTTAGGAAACCTGGTAGGGATGCTAAAATACAACACTGGTGACAATGCTGGCATTTTCATTGGTTGGTTGGAGTAAGCTGCAGTTCGGACATACTTTGTTTTAAAATCAATTAAGGTTCCTACAGTATATCCACCTTTTAAGCCTATGGTTGAGACTTTCGGTTCATTATCCGCTATAGGGAAATAACGAGAAGAATAACAACGTGCAGTAAGCAGTAAAACTGTTTGCACTACAAACCAGTGTGCTCATAATTAAGATAATACATTAAAATAATATCGTCGCTGTCGGGCGGAAACCTCGTATGTCCAAATTTTGTGAATTTCATATTTTTACACAAATCGATGCTATTGGTCAGTGCCCACGTGGATCTGTCATTTTTACAAATTTTTGACCAATCTAAAGTGTTGAAAATAGCTTGAGAGCAAATCTCTTAACTCATTTGAACGCTTCAACTGTCTGAGAAGAGCTCGTATCGCCACCTTTTCTTCACTCCGCTGAGCTTCGGGGCATATGCCTATGTCCCCTTCCATCATCTTGTCACAAAGCACCGGCAAAAAGAATTAGCATTGAATGTGTCGGGGGAAACAGTAAGGAGATATTTGAATGATCCATTAATAAACTAGTGTATTCTGAGATAATGTCGCAAAGACCCTGACTCGCAATCTCTTCTTTGGACGCAACATTTGAATTACATAATAAAAGTGTTTTTTTTTTCCGATTTGTTTTATTTCGTTAAGTAATAATTTAAAGCTTTCTATTTATTTATTTATTTATTTATTTATTTATTTATTTATCATGTTTGTGAGGCATGTAGCTACTCGCCAAAGCGATTTCAGCTTCTCCTCTCCAAAAACGATATTCACCTAATAGCGCACATTTATCTAGATTTAATGTAAACTGACATTAAAACGGACATTGTTCTATAGCTACTTTAACTGTTTTAGATCTATAGATTTTATTTTATGCAAGGCGTGATGATTTAAAAGGCAAATTGATCCGACTATGAACAGTCTTCCGCTGGCCGCTGTTCGTTAGGCTACTTTAAAAAAAAAAAAAAAAAACTTATATTTAACGAAAACAAAATGTTCCAAAAGTTTTTCTAAATTAACTTAATAAGAAAACGAAACGAAATATGATCACTTTGGCATTACATACAAAACATAACTATTTTAATAGCTGAAACAGTAGTATAGGCTGTTCTGGAAGAAGGGGAAAAAGACGGACTCAGTTTTTTTGTATTGCATCACTTATAGCTCTTAAACCTTTAAAATAGAGTTTAGGAAGATGTATGTAACCACAGTCGTTAGCTTTGGTTAACTATTGAAGCCTTTTCTCTTGTCAAAAGGCTCAACGCGACCGCAGACTTTGATGAACTGCTGGCAGCAGCGACGTCTGTTTCCATACCATTCTTATCAATGACGGCGTAATCTCGTATCTCCCGGCTCCCAAGTCATAAAACCTCGTATCTCCGATAAAACATGATTTTGGGGAAATGTTGTGTTAATGCTGGCACACAACAGTGTATGATAGCAATATAAGGTATAATACCAACTTTAACGATAAAATGTTTAATAACTCAAAAAATATGCAGTTTTTTTCATTTCCTGAAAAATGACGGTTTTGGAGATACGAGGATTCCGCCCGACAGCGACGATATGGTAAAACACACCAATTTGCAATATCAAGCAGTAAAACACGCTGTTTTGTACAGCTGAAATAAGCTGGACGCGGTTGAGACTGAAAGTCTGACCCATAAAATTTATAAATGGCCACACACATTCTTGCGGTAAGAAAAAGGTGGATAGGCAGGTAGATGTTAACGCAAATTAAATCTTTTAACTGAATTAAAACACTCTACAAGGGGAGCACACGCCACTTTTTTTGAGATTGAGCAATCCACATGGGAAAAACTAAATACTCTACATTAATTTCTAATGGTTTCACTGGTTATAATAGTATTTGTATGTTTTTTAATGGAAACTGTAATGGTCCCTGTGGGTCCCTACTGGTTATTTGATTGTCTTTTAAAACCACTAAATCCTGATGGAATATGGCTCAATACAATCTAATGGGTTGCCAGGTCTGCCTAGCAAAACCAGCCCAAAGGCCAATCAAAAATATCCCAAAACAAGCCCTATGACAATATCCAAATATTAAAACCCTGCTTAAAAAAAACAAAAAAGTTAAAACCAGTCTAAGCTTAAGTTTTAGCTGTTCAACCAGCCTGGTTTTAGCTGGTCAGGCTAGTCTTAGCTTTTTTATTTATTTATTTTTTCTCAGAACTCAACATGTGCCACTACAATACATAAAATACATCACTGTTATGAGTTTCAACTTAATTTCAAGAAAGAACACACTCCAAATCATTTGCTGATCACAACACACTGAGCCAGCTAGCCAATCAAGAGCACATTTTATATTTCAGAAAGAATGGTTTCATTAAAACAGGAGCTAAACAGTGCTTTTGAGACAGAAGAGAGGTGCTGCAATGATGTAATATGTGAAAATGAATAAGTTTTTGGAACAATCAAGCATGAAAACGTATTATAGCACACTGCACAAAGCAAATCATGACTTTGTAAAAGGGCATCATAGGACCCCTTTAACAGGTTAGCAACAAAACACAGATTCAATTCAAAACTGATTAAAAGACTGATGTTAGCTAAGCTTATAACACAGTCAATAAAGTTTCATGTTAGAACTTTATTTGTTAAAGTTTAGATGTCAGCTTGATTCTAAGTTAACAACACGAAACGCACAGATTTTTAAGAAAGTTGAATGTTAACAAGTTGTTATAAACAAAATGCAGAACACAAAATGCTTGATCCAAAAGTGATTTTAAAAGTCTTAAGTCTGATGCCTTTAACACAGTGATTTCAATGACATTTGATGTTAGAACTTAAATTTTGTAGTTGCTAAGCTAACAATGCAAAGTGCAGAGAAAACTTGATGCTAAAACCTTTGAAGTAAAAGTTGGATGTTAGTATGTTGCTAAGCTAAAAATGCAAAAGAAGACTTGATTCTAAAGTGATTCTTAAAACGATAGCATGTTGTCTAGCCTATAATGCAAAGTTCCTTGAAGACTTCAATAAAGACTGATGTCAGAATTGGATGTTAGCACCATGCTAAGCTACCAATGCAAAATGCACTGATTTTTAAAAGTCAAACAAGTAGAACATACATTTTAGTACAACATTGTCAGTGTTGACTGTTCGATTTGGTTAACGGAAATAGTTCAAAACAAAGATCACAGCAGAATAATCACGCATCTCTGAGAAACAAACAGCAGTGTTTCGTTACTGAATGATTCAGCGTTTCTGAATGAATCATTTGAGTCAATGATTCAGTGGTCTATTCATGAAGACATGCACTTGCTTCATTCTTGAATGAATCAGCCATATGAATGAATCATTTGAAGGCATGACTGAATAACTCATTCATTAAAACAGTCACTTGCTGCCAAGTTGAAGATTAAAATTTTTCGACATAGCCTAACTGTATTGACCCAGATCATGCGCATCGCAGAGATGAGACAAGAGGAACATTTGAGGTTAAAAAGTATATAAACTGTCAATTTGTTTTGAAAATAACTCATTTTTTACTAGATAAGACTTAATATCGTCTGAATCTGGATTTAAACCGCATTTTGGAAGTTCAAACTTGGGGCCACCATAGGCGTCCATTATATGGAGAGAAATCCATATAAAAATATTTTCCTCAAAAAAACAATTTCTTTAAAACTGAAGAAAGAAAGACATGAACATCTTGGATGACAAGGAGGTTGTCTGTACATTGTATGTAAATTTTTGTTCTGAAAGTGAACTAATCCTTTAACTAAAACAGTCACATTTTAGTTCAGATGAAGGTACTATCAGCAAAGCTAGCATATTTACAGTCAATACCCTAGATGAAATTGTTTCAGTGACCTCACCGCAAAGCATTCAAATGCTGCCTTCTCTGTGGAAGATATTTATGATTCTGCCTTACTAGACAATATCTATAGTAAGAGCACCAAAGGGAAGGTAAATGTGTGGTAATAACTTGTAATGGCACTGCAAGAGTAAACAGATTCAGGTCTGGCAGGCCTATCAACAGCCACTTTGGTCATCCGGACTTGGATGCCGCAGTAATGTGCTAATGTTTATTAGCATCAGCCTTGTGTGATGGCTTCAGCTAGAGGAGAGGACACTCATAAAAGCTGATGTATTTTGGATCTGTGACAGCACAGTGTTTTTATAACCCGCTTTAATTCACTCTCAGTTTGCCTTGAACTTCAGCCACTTTGATATTGTTTGTTCGGTGATCCGCGGCACACTTAACCTCCTGCGTCTGTCACTGACATATTTGCGGTTCAGCAACCATAAACCAGACTAAAGAACTTTCATTTACCCTCTAAATAGTGCGGAAAGACCATTGTGCTTTATAGCGTCTGGATAAATAAGCAGCTGAAAGTCTTAACCTGAAAAAGATGCATTAAATATCTCAATTCATAACGATTTCAGATGACCAAATGCTATCCACATTCAATTTATGACAGAAAACCTGTCAAAACAAGTCTCAAAACGTCAACATAGCCATTTATGAATGTCATTTTGCTTGTGAATCATATTTTGCCAGTTTATTCATTTTGACTCAAATTAAATGCAGTCTTCCCAGAAATGAGTCTTTCAGGAAGCGTCATAAATATTGTATGACAGGTATTAATCAGTAGAGGGCAGTAAGAGTGCACACATGTCAGGAGAAACCCAGCAGCACCCGCTGGATTATGAATCATAAAAATGAGACATTTGATATGTATATTTGAAGTGCCATCCCTAAAAGGAGGGGTTGATTTAACTCCCGCCATATATTTGAAATGACAATCATGGCCATAATGAAAAGGCATAAACCTGTCTTTAAAAATGATAAGGTAGGCTAATCTGAACACCGATCCACTCAGATGATGGACTGCATGTGCAGAAGGAGGGAAAAGTCGCTAGAGGAAGTACAGCCAAATACTTTTTATCCAGGGCATTCATTTTCGCCACATTAAACAACTGACTTGTAAAGTTTAGTAGCTCATGTTAGCTACATTTCAAGCTACAAACAAAAATTACAATGAATCATTAATGCTATGAATGTTTTATAATGGAAGTGTGATCCTAAAACAATAAGGATTTCAATGCTATGTTCAGTTTGTAGTCCTAACTCTAATTAGCTCATTAGCATTTTTAGCTATAGTTTCCCTCAGGAATTTCTTGCGTTTCTATAACAGCGGTTTTGGAGTAAAACAAGGTCTGTGGTTAATGCTACTTGAAGAGACATTCAAATTTTGTTCTGGAACATAAATTATACTGAATTGTGAAACTATGCCTTTAAGCTGCTAACAAGTTGCTATATAATGAGTTGCTAACTGTTGTCCAATTTGTCAAGCATGTAAACCCAAACCCCTGTGGGAGCTCTAGACCTTTTTTATTCATAAATAGCAAACTTTGTTTTTCTAAAAAGCCATTAGGAAATCCACAAGGGAACCTATGGTCAATTAGACTTCCGGTGTGGCCTACAAATTGGCGTCTTGAACTAAACAGCTTTATTAGTGTTACGGTATTAAACTGGAACAGGTATATTTAGACTATATTAAAAAAAAACAAAAACAAAAAAAAAAACAAGTAATAAAATCAGAACACATTCTAATTTTGAGGCAAAATGGTGTTTTTAAAGCTAAACTGCTCCAAGAATACAACAACATAAAGCTTGTTTAGCTGTAATTCTGCACTGCATAAAACAAAAATCAAGCTACCACTTGCTGGAAAAAGTAGCTTGTTATTTAGTAAAAACAGCTCAGCTTCTCACACAACCAAAAACCCTCGTAGCATTGCTACTGTTAGATAGAAAATCCAGTTATGGTACAAAACCATAAGTGCCAAACAAAAACAGTGATACACCAACAAGAATTTTTATTTAAAAATAAAAACAATACCTAAAGTTTTTGAAAATTATACCATTATTGTGTTTCTTTACTAATTATGTCGCCAACTACTGGTCTGGCATGCATATTACAGTGTTTTTAGTCGCTTTCACAGATCTGTGTAAACGGGGATCTTTTTGACAACGCTGTCATCTGTATGCAACACAATCTTTTTACATCTAAATATACGCTAAATTTGGCTAATTGCACACTGTTCTTAGGCGATAAATTGAACTAGTTGTAGTAAGGTTTTTTAGAGCAATATTTCAGCTTTACAAATTTGACAGCATCATTTTTGGTTATGATGAAGTGTACACAATGTGTTTATAAGATGCTGAAACAGTCAAAATGAGAAAAGTGTTAGTTAAGTGTCTCTGCTTTGGTGAGTGATTTCAAAATTCAGTCCGAATGTAGTTTTTTGCCAAAATTTTTGGTCCATAACTAAAAAATCCAACAAAGAACGGCCAAGATCTTTCTTCTCATCTGTCCTATTTTTTATTTTTTTAAACAGGCTGATATCTTGTGCCATGAGATGTGCCATCACAATACTAAATGTGATGGGATTTCTCTTTGAGGTGAAAAACCGTCTCATGATATCACATGATACATATGACACGACTGTAAGGGTGAAATTTTCACTGAATATGACGCTGTGACGTTTATTTTTTTTGCTTTTTTATAGAACTAAAAACAATTTAATTGAGTTGGATAAAGCTTGTTTCAATTCTAAACGCACAAATTAGACTACATACCATAGCTTTTAGTACAACTTAACATTTCAACTTGAATGAACTTATTTGAGTTGACTGAACTTAAAATTTTAAGGCAGCAGGCTAACAAATTATGTTTTTTTTTTTTTTTTTACAGTGTACATGACTACGATTTCAAACAGCTGGCACCTCAAAAGCAATGGCCGCATTTATTTTGCTTAGTTGGCTTATGGAAGCCAGTTTCCGCCACTACATAAAAAAATATCTGACAATTCTGAGAATTGTGAATTATAAAGTCAGAATAGCATCACATAAACTCACAATTGTGAGAAATAAAGTTGCAATTCTAACTTTTTTCTCGCAAAGGAGAGTTCTCACAATTCTGTAAATTTTCTTGAAATTTTTATTTTTTTCTCAGAATTGTGATATATAAACTTTCCAGTGCTGAGGGGGAAAAAAGACAGATATGTTATCAGATTTGTGAGTTTAAATCTGACCATTCTAACTTAACTCGCAATTGCATGTTATTAAAGTCAGAATTGCGAGATGTAAAAAAAGTAGAAATTGAAATAAAGTTAGAATTGCACATTTATATCAGACAATTCTGAGAAAAAATAACTCAGAACTGCAAAATGTAAACTCGTAATTGCAAGAAAAAGTCGCAATTACTGTTTTTTTCTTTTTTATTTAAAGGCAGAAACAGGGTTCCATATCTGCACACTTAGAGGCGCAAGTAATTTATTATATTTGAAAATGGTTATATTTTTCTTCTCCTACATTTCTCAGTGATATTTAGTGCCAGTTCATCAGGAAGTGACTATTTTGTTCTCTTTGACTTTTTGGATGGAAACGGTGCTTATTTGCAAATGTTTTATGCAATATCCTAATCTTGCGCATAAGTTACATTTGCAACTTTGGATGGACAAAGCTAATGCCTCCCAATATCAAAGCTATCACAAAGCTCAGTATCACACCTGAAGAAAAATCTGCTCTCTGTTTGCACTTTGAATATTGAGAGAGTACTTTGATTATGGCTGCACTTATTGTTTGAAGCTCATAATTCATGTACAGTTCTAAGGTATGAAGAGACTCAAGGTTTTGTGGCAAAACCTTTTAAAGTGCTTGACTTTTGTGGTAAATTGCTGAGACAAGTAAAGATTTAAAAAGACATATGGTCACAAAAGTGGTTTGAGAATCCATATATTGTTCCATTGCTTCCATATCACTGAACATAAGGCGATGACTAGCCTAGAGTCCACAGCTATCCACTGAGTTTCAATCTGTCTGAGGTAGATTTGGCCTCAAGACATGTTGCTTTTAGTAACAGCTTGGTCTAGGCCAGGAATGTACAATCCTGGTCCTGCAGAGTTTAGCTCTAATTTATTCCAACATACCTTCTTGGAAGATTTTGGTAACCCTGAAGACCTTGAATATCTTGGTTCACGTATGTTTAATTGGGGTTAGGAGCTGAACTTTGCAGGATCGTGGCCTTTAAAGACCAGGAATGGAGACCTGTAGTCTAGGCTGCCTGAAAATGCAAAAATGTGAAAGGTCGTAAAACATGGTAAGGGTTTACAGTCCTGCCCCCTGGTCCCTACAATTTGCCAACCTCATCAGTTTCCCCGCAGTCTATCAGATCGGCAGACTCTGCTACTCTGCCAAACCTCATTCGCTTTCCTGCCTCTCAAACAGAGCCAAACAAAGCCAGATCAATACAGATCCGCCTCAGGATGCCAAGCGTGGTCTCCACAGAGCTTCAAACGAACCTCGGCACCGAGGAGGAGGTCTGATAGCCATCGCAGCACGCAGAGGTATAGCGTGCTCTCGCTTCATATCTCTCGAACGCTGGAGCTCATATCAGCACACGGGACACATGCCACCATCCTCTCAGTATTCAGCGCCAGCAAGCAGCCCAGACACAGCGCTGATTAACTGAATGCACCATCGCGCCTCTTGAGACTGGACAAGAGGGCCACACCAGAACAGCGGATGGACGGAGAAAATGAGCATGAAGGAATTGATTGCATGAAGGGGTCTTTTAAAATGAGGGAAGCAAAATAGGGAGACTTGTCTGAAAGGCTGCCAAGTAGAGGTGTAATTTAAAAAACGAGAGGGACAACGGCGAGGCAGCTCAGGTTGTTAGCTGTGGGCCGCCGTGGAATGAATTATCGTCCTGTAAGGAAGGCGATTTCATTATCTTCATTAAAAACCAATTAATATTCCTAATTATAAAGTCTTGATTACGCAATGACTGCCAACCTTGTCCTCTCAGATCACAAATCAAAGACTAAGGGAAAGCTCACCTTAAAATTAAAGTTCTGGCATAAGTTACTCACCCTCCTCACGTCTTTCCAAACCTGTGTGTCTTACTTTCTTATGTGAAACACAAAAAGAGAAATCCGGATGATTGTGATTGTCGCAGCAAGCAAATCACTTGGTCAGTCATTTGAACTTGAGAATTGGATGAGTTGTGAACTGGATCAACGAATTCACTGACAAGATCTGTCGTTAGAATTTCTCTGTCTTTTACAGGAAAAAAGAAGGTCATACTGGTTAGGAACAACATGAGGGTGAGTAAATATTTAATTTTTAGGTGAACTATCATTTTAACCCTTGTGAAAAACATTATTATTATTATTATTTGAATTTTTTTTATACAGTAAGTGCTAAATTCTACTCATTTTTCTTTCTCAGCAGAAAATGTCATACAGATTTGCAACAACATGACAGAATTTAATTGTTTTGGGTACAAAATGAACATGTTGTTTTTGGACACTTAACTGCTTGTTAATTAAAGAGTTCAGATGCAAAAACCCCTAAAGGCCATCTCAGTCAAAAATGAGATAGTGATACTGAGTGAATGCTCTCTACACATATTATACGTTCAGCAAATATTTTAACTTCAAGCTCACTAAAATCCCAGCCTCAGCCCAATCAGAAGTACCTGTACTTAGGTAGAAACCTATACATCGTAGCCTGATAAAAATGCATTTTTTAAAGAAAGACGTCAGATGGATTTAGAAGCTTTCGCATCTGAACTCTTCAATTATAAATAAATGAAAACTTGTTATAGCTTAAATTTACATTAATTTCAGTAAGTGCTTTTTTGTTGCGGGAAGTGTAACTTTATGTGTAATTTCATAATTCTGTTGTCTTTGAAATTGGGATGAAGTGCATTGCTAAATGTGCTGACAAGCATTTATGCTAAACAAAAATAGATTGTATTGTCATATCTATTGAAACTTGTATGTCATGTATTTAAATATATGTGTGATTACACATGATGACGATACAATTTAGTACATTTAAAATATATCAAATGTAATATTGAATAAACCACTATAGGTAAAATTATAATTAACTTTAATATTTTATGTGTGCTTTAGTATTTAGTATGTTAGTCAACATCTATGGAAGCCTGTTTCCACCACAAAATGTAAAAGTTAATTGCGACCTTTTAATCACACAATTCTGATTTTTTTTTTTCCTCAGAATTCTGAGAACAAAGTTTTTTTTTAACCTTTAGATCTAGACTTTCAAACTTGCAGTTGCGAGTTTATATTTCACAATTCGGAGAAAAGTCAGAATTGCAAGGGAAAAAAAGTCCGAATTGTGAGATATAAACTCACATTTTTTGAGAAAAAAAGTCAGAATCACAAGACACAAACTTGCATTTGCGAGAAAAAAGTCAGAATTGTGAGATATAAACTCACATTTGTGAAAAAAGTCAGAATCACAAGACAATTTTGCATTTGCAAGAAAAAAAGTCAGAATTGTAAGATACAAACTTTCTTTTTCAAAAAAAAAAAAACTGAACTGTGAGATACAAACTCGCATTTGTGAGAAAACAGTCAGAATTGCAAGATACAAACTCACATTTATGAAAAAATGACGGAATTTTGAGATATAAACTTGCATTTGTGATAAAAAACAGAATTGTGAGATACAAACTTGCATTGGGAAGAAAAAAGTCGGAAATGTATGATACAAACTTGCATTTGTGAGAGAAAAGTCACAATCGCAAGATACAAACTCTGTGATGTGGAAAAAATGTGGAATTTCGATATACAAACTCACATTGAGAATTTAGAATTGCAAGTTTGTATTATCAGAATTGTGAGATGTAAAGTTGCAACTGCAAGAAAAAAAGTCAGTCAGAATTGTATGATACAAACTTGCATTTACGAGAAAATGTCAGAATTGTGATATAAATTTACTTTTGCGATAAAAAATCAGAATCATGAGATACAAACTCGCATTTATGAGAAAACGTCAGAATTGCGAGATACAAACTTGCACTGAAAATTCAAAATTGCAAGTTTATATTATCCGAATTCTGAGATGTAAAGTTGCAATGGCAAGAAAAAAGGCAGAATTGTGAGATAACACCTTTTTTATTTAGTTTTTTTATTCAGTCATATAATTGCACTCTCTTTAAGTGCACTGAAGTTTATTTTGTATGCAAGTACAGTTTTTAAATATACGTTTAGGACTTAGTACACTACAACAAATGCACATTAAATACAATTAATCACACTTTTTCACAAAGTAATATAGACTAGAGCACATGTGGTCTGACATGCTCAGCACCATTCAAATTACTTTCATTCATAATTCACAAACAGACAAAATGGCACCTTGACTGCTTCTTGAGCTATAATCACGCTATAAAACAACATGGAGATGATAAAATGTCTTGTTGCTTGCCATTATCGAGACATGTCTTCTGTTTCCTCTTCGCATTGTCTCTGGTTTACTATCCTCAAGGTGTTTCATCTCATTTTACCATTTTTTGTGTTCAAAAAGCACAAAAAGATCCACTCTGAAAAAGAATTGCTGGTATATGAGCTTTCCACACTGTAAAAAAAATGAGCTAGCATGCTGTATGTGCAATGGGACATATTGTCGGCAAAAATAGCGGTTTCCTTTCTGTTGTTAAGCCTTGCCCTGGGCCAACACCATCGCCACGCTGACAACAATATCATTAAAAAATAATTGCTACAGCAAACAGTCCTTCTCTGTGCTAAATACATTTTCTGTGCTAAAATCATTTACTTTGATAAACACATAAAAGAGCCCAGCTGTTGGCTCCTAGCCATAAGGAAAACATATTTACAACTCCCATTTGTAATTTAATGAAAACACCATCTCACTCTTGACTCAGTGTTAAAAAACTGGGTCTGGGTCATGACTTAATTCACTGAAATGTTTTCATAATAACTTAGAACTACAAAAAGAAAAAGGATCCTTTGAATGTTGACTCTTTGTGACCGCAAACAATTAACCTGGCCTTCAAAGGATTTGTTACGCTTATGACTTACACCAGAGACAGAACAAAAAGCAGAACTCTTATGAGCTTTCACAGTCCAAGACTTCGTTTTCAAACTTTCCCATGCACAAATGTTGGGTAGACACAACAAGCCAATTTCAAAGGCAAATGCACCTTGTGATGAATATAAACAATAACATCTTCAAACAAAGCCATGCAATCTTTTTTGCCTCGCATATACTCCCTTAGCAGAAAAACTTGCACAATGGTAAGCAAAAAAAAAAAAAAAAAAGTGAGCGAGGCCCCTAAAGCATTCCAGGTAGTCAAATAATGCATGTGCGAGAAAGCAATAAATCACCCCCATCTGGCAACATCCTTTACGCTCGCGACTTGTGACATGGATCAAAAGGAAGAGCTTTTGTTTGTACTCATTAGCAGGGGCCTTGTAGCTTTCATTTTCTCGAAAAGCACCGCACCATGCAAACACCCTAAACATGCACAGCCTTTTGTTGGAAAATACCAGGGAATAGATGTAAGGTCTCTTGTGAACCACTTAGAAATGAACATCCAGACACAATGTCACGTCCATCTTTCATCTCCTCGCTTTAATCTGCCTCTTATTCCATCTCCTTCAATCAGTCGCTGTTCAGAATTCTAGCGCTAACAGCGTAGCCATGTAAATCTTTACTATTTCACTCTTTAAATGTACTTTCATCCTCCGTACTCATAATGTTGGGATGAGAGGTCAGTCAGTCAGGATGGAGAACATCTTCAATTCTTTTCACAATCATGCTGTTCTTTGATCTGCTCTTCGCAGGACTTTTGCTAATGAAGGCAAAAAAATTTAAAGACGTGAATAGCAGGGGTGCAGAAACAAATCTAAAAAGTCATCAATTCTTTATTAGCATTTTTGTCTTGTTCTACAACCCTAAAATCTATCTATCTCTATCTATCAGGGTCATTTTCTCTGAGGAAGCAAGGGAGCCAGTGCCTTCTTAAAATAGGCTATTGGATGAGAAAAAAAAATGTAGTACAAAAAAAAAACAATGCCAATATTATAAAATATAACATTAAAAAGTGTATAAATCACTTGTTTTTCTAAAGAAACACTGTCCAACAGCTACACCAGCAGGTAAAGTTACAGCAGGAGTCCGTTTCTCTCGCCTCCCCTGAGCCCACTGAGTTTTAACAGACCTACTAAAGCATGCAGTGAGTTTGCAGGGAGGTAATTGAGAATTAATGGAAAGTCAGGTGAGAGTCAAGATATGATTGGATATGACTAGTTACAGTATGTTTGGCTGTGATATGTTTGGTTCATGCGATAAATCCTGCCTCTTGTGATCATATGTGTTCACGAATAGGTCTGAATAAACAATATAATGATGTTAATGGGAAGACTAGGCTCATTTAAAAATAGCAAGTAAACAACTCACACACATTTAGATATAACCACATTGTAAATGGCATGAAAATGTAATCTGTGGGAGTTTTTCGTGAGTATTCAGCTTGGTGAAATTTAAAGTAAATCTCAAGTCTGTGACCAATGTACTGAGCTTTGATGACTGGTGATCCGAAAAAATAAAAAATAGTTAATTAAGAAGAATAGCTGAACATAAGTTCACAAATGAAAATAAAGTGTTACTGGCTTGAGTTACTATTGTAGAATAAATATAAAATGTTTAAAAACACTAACTTGATGAGATTCATGCTTGGCTTTAATATATAGAATATTGATTACATCACTGATTCTAGCTTTATTTTATCTAACTTTTAGGTACAGTACATTTTAATTTCATCATTTAAGTTTTTATTTACCTGTATGTAAACACAGTGCAGTGTTTATGTTCAAACTGTACCATGGTGGTATTTGGAGAGACAAATGTTTTCTGAGGTGGTACTTGGTGTAAAAAGTTTGAGAACCACTGGATTACACTGTTAATTTAAAAATATAAAATCTTTTTTTCCCCCTACAAAAAAACTGCTTAGAAAATTCTGGCTATATTTTCAAATATTTAATTATCAGGTTGTTATTTTTTTTAGCACAGGTTTTATATTTCTTTTTGGAACTCGATGATCTAAGCTTGCACACCTGAATTTTTGAGTGAATATTGCTTCAATTATCCACAAATAATGCAATGAAAAATAACAGCTCAGATCAATCAAAGGTCAACCATTTACGAAAGAAAGAAAGAAAGTAAGAAAGAAAGAAAGAAAAATAGACAGAAAGACAGAAAGACAGACAGACCAAAATCTGTGCTTACTGAAAGCCAAGTTGAACATAAAATTAGGTATTTTCAGAACACCACAAAATTTTAAAATAAGACAATTAAACAATTAAACATTTAATTTCTAATTCTCAGAGAATATGATCTTGAATGATATATTGCTTTTTTTACCCCACTAGCAAAGGTTTTACAGTTTTTTGTATGTCATAAAGTCATTGAATTTACACAAATCCCCAAAATTTTTGAAGTGAAACATTTACAATGGTTTCTATATGTGACCCTGGACCACAAAAGTCATTAGGGTCAGTTTTTTGGTTTTATAGGAAAATATTTGGTTGAGATACAACTATTTGAAAATCTGTATTCTGAGGGTGCAAAAAATCCTAATATTGAGAAAATCGCCTTTAAAGTTGTCCAAATGAAGTTCTTAGCAATGCATATTACTAATTAAAAATTAAGTTTTGATATATTTTTCAAAAAGGAAATTCACAAAATATTTTCATGGAGCATGATCTTTACTTAATATCCAAATGTATTTTGACATAAAAAAAATTACATTTTGATCAATTTTGATTAGTCAATGTATTTTTTGGCTATTGCTACAAATATACCCGTGCTGCTTAAGTCAGATTTTTAGGATCCAGGGTTGCATATTCATTTGAGAATTAGAGAATACTTGAATGATACATTGCAAATCTTTATTTTTCTATAAATCTTTTTTTTTTTACCCCACTAGCAAAGTTTTTATTAATTTAAGCATCAATTCTAAAAAAAAAAAAAAAACATTTACAGTTACAGTTACATTTAAATTCATGCTTAACCCTTTCATGCATGAATTATGAAAAACATTATCTAGATTTTTTTCTGATTCTTTTTATTAGTTTAATATGGTGCTAAAATTGAAATCCATTTTCATTTTTACAAAATTCTGCTTTATTTAAAAAATATTTAACTGTCCACGTATGTGGACACCATGCAACAAAGGAGTAAAATGGAACATAAAACCACAGCTGATAAAATGGAATATTGTATTTTTTTAATGCTATATTCTGCTATTTATATCCGTTCAGTTATTAAAAACAATAATATTACAATATAATTACAAGAAAACACATATTGGATGAACAACAGTAGTAGCATATATGCTGAATCCTATAAGCGATATGGGCAAATCATGGAAAACATTCAATGCTGATTGTAACAGCTTATTATAATTCCATCCATCTAACTTCCACTGTCCTGGGATATTCTCTATTATTCTGTACTTACTCCTTGATCTATGCTCTCCCTGTTTGGAAGTCAAAATGCAAATTTGTCTCCATATGTATGTGTAAAATTGCCATTTAATGCTATAATAATTTATTTAAAATGGTTATTTATGTTTAAATATTTGTTAAAAGACCAATTCATAACATTTTTGAAAAAATAGAATAGATATACTAGCAGATTACAGAAATCAGACTTTATGCAATCTGACTCCACTGTTGCATGACGTCCACGCATGTGGACAGTTGGTTTTTGGTGAATAAAAACTTCATTTTACTCTAAATTTTATTATATAAAATACTAACATATTCATCATACTTTACTGTACACACTAATATATTTTTTATTTCAATTGACCTCCTTGTATAAAAGTTTTTCACACACATGCCTGGGGCATTTAGCACATGGCTTTGGCTGTCAGCCATCTTTGATTCATTTATGCCATCAAGCAATGAATATTTGGAATAAATATGGTAGCTACTGTTAAAAATACTGTTGTGAATCTACTGACACTGCCCTCAAGTGGTTTGGAGAATATAACTATAATAAATGAACACTGAATGGAGTTAAATTAACTGTCCACGAACGTGGACACCATGCATGAAAGGGTTAAATCAAGAAAGAAATGTTGTTAAAATAACATATCTTAAATCATTTATTATCTTCATACACAATTTTGCTTCAAGCAAACCTTTAAGACGTTTTAATATTTTACAAAGAAAAGACAAAAAAAATAAAGAAAACTAGCAGGTGATTTCCTGAAAAACAGGTTAAAGCATTGGATTTACACAACTACCCACAAATTCTGAAGTGTCTAAACAGTTGGTTTCTATATCCCTGCTGGAAAATAAAGCCATAATAAAATCAGTGTACTCTGTATCTCTGTATCAAAGAATGTGAATAGGATATCACTTACACAAAACTAAAAAAAAAAGCCACGCTAATATAATTGCAAGTCTATGGCCCGCTGCTTTCAGTTACTTTCTTGGTTGCATAGTTAAATTGAGTGAGAAGTTGATTTTCAGCTTGAAATCTCCAGTGCAGTCAGTCTAGTCTGAGCTTTTATATCAAGCTTGTCCTGAACCCACCTCCCCACATATAAATCCAATAAAACTGCCACAGCTGATCAGTCCTCCCAAATTAGACTTCCAGTCTTCTCCAGATAGAGTCTTCATGAAGCTAGCACACATAAATTGACATATAAACCTAGAATATTCTACTGCAAAGTTTTACAATTTCCATCAGTTGGATAAAGCATGTGGACTAATTTGTTCCAATACATGAAATTCCCTTCATCAATCATTCGTTTACTTGAACATGGGAAACAGACTTGTTTTATTGGTTCAATCCAAAGCCTTTACCGCTCTTTTTGTTGCCAGTGCATCATTAATCACTTCATGATTGTATATTCAAAGTGCTGCATTGTTCCCAGCTTCCCAAATCTGTTTCCCTCTATATGACTAGATGGCCAAGTGGGATTCGGTGTGTGGCCAACTGCTTCTTTTGTATAAAGATATGATGTGTCGGGTTGAGGAATGACCGTAAGAAATGAACAACTTGAGAATAAAATGTCTCTACAACACGTTGAAGAAACAATGTATTATGCAAAGCAGAAAAATGGGAAAAGGCCCAAGGAAAGAGTAGGAAACCTCATGTGTATCACCCAACATTGATGCTGGAACATGTAAACTTGAACTTCCGCCAAAGACCAGAGCACTGAAACTATCTGCACCCCCACACACAAGTTTGCCATCAGCGGCTGATGTTGCTTCTACAGTCTTGAACTTTTGTAGGCAATGCTTTATTGATTTCTTGCAAACTAGCTTAAGGCTAGAAATCCCGAGATGCATGAAAACGAGCTCTTCTAAACGGCTGGTTCAGTAGAATGTCAAACTTATCGGCTTGATATCTGCCCGGGCCTGTTAAATTTAAGATCACAACCAAGAGTTGTTTATGCATTTTGGAGTACTATAACTGAACTGTACACAGCGATATAGCCAACTATACATGAATAGTATGTATTTGTTGCAGGGCTGGAAAAATACTGTAGTTATTGAGTACAAGAAAACAACATTTTCTCTTTAAGATTCTTCCTAGTTTTTAGCAGGCCTGGTAAATTTAGAATCACAACCAGGAGTGGTTTATGCACTATATGAAGAGCTATACTTTACTTTACAGTTATATGGCCAAAATTAATAGTATGTACTAATGTGACTAATTCAGAAAAGGCCATTTTACTACAAAAATAAGATTTTTTTCAAGTTTTTAACAGGCCTAGTAAATTTAAGATCACATCCAGAAGTGGTTTATGCATGTTGGAGAACTATAAGTGAATTGTGCACAGATATA
Organism: Cirrhinus molitorella; assembly: GCA_033026305.1. Taxonomy (NCBI): domain Eukaryota; kingdom Metazoa; phylum Chordata; class Actinopteri; order Cypriniformes; family Cyprinidae; genus Cirrhinus; species Cirrhinus molitorella. The sequence continues at coordinate 28,925,327 of CM065121.1, read as the reverse complement.
TAGCCAAATATATATGAATAGTGTGCATATGTTGCAGTACTGGCAAAATAAAGAAGTTCTTAAGTTAAAAAACAAGAGACAATTTTACCACAAAACTAAGATTCTTCAAGTTTTTAACAGACCTGGTAAATTTAAGATCACAACCAAGAGTGGTTAATGCATTTTAAAATATAAAGGTGTATTCACACCTGTCTTGTTTGGTTCGACTGAATCGAACTCAAGTTTGAACTAAGATTTTTAAGAACTACAATTGTACTCTACACAGTTATATATCCAACTATATTTAAATAGTATGCATGTGTTGCAGTGCTTGTGAAATAAAGTGATTGATGAGTAAAAACTTATTTCAAGTTTATAAGAGGCCTGACAAATGTAAGATCACAACCAGGAGCAGTTTATGAATTTTTAAGAACTATAAGTGAACTTTATGAAATTTAATATGAGATTTATTTTAGTTTTTAACAAGCCTTTTAAATTACGATTTATAGTTACATAGAAAATATGTATGAAAAGTATGTATTTAGTTGTTAAATATGTAGATGCAGTGCTGATACAAGATAATATATATAATATATATATATAGGCAACTGCATAGCCTATATTTGTTGCAGTGCAGGCAAAATAATGTGGATGAGTCCAACAAAACTAAAAAAAGAGAGACTTTTATCACAACTCGGAGATGCTTTTAAGTTTTGTATTCAAAAACACACAGAAAATCACACCCATCTGCAAAACTGTGCCTCTAACGTCACTACAAAGACGTGTGAAGGCCTTTTAATTCTAGTCTAAAAATATCACTCGCTGTAATGAAACGTTAATGAAAAGCAATGATGAACATTTGGGCGCACTTGACGTTAAGAATTTATGAATAATTCAAATAGATAATACAAAATAAGAAATGTAGTAGAGATTTAACAATACGGCAAACACAACTCAAGCACTCACAAGGCACACCTGAAGTACCACCCGTCCTTGGATTTTACAGGGATGTTCACAATCGACTTTAGCAAACAGCTTGGCTCTCAAAAACAAAGCATCCTAGACAAGCCTGACCTTTCCTCATATCAAGTTTCAAAAATCAGTGGACAAGGCAAGATTACATACACAGAACCCAGAGTTAATCACACAGCCTAATTACAGACCAATCCCGACACTCAACCCCACTCCCTCCCAACACTTGGAAAGGTTCGGACCCCCATCCCAAAAGCTTGTGTGAAAGTGGTGCATTGCACAATACCCTTGATCCTGCGTCTGATGACCCCCATCCGGCACTTGAGCGAAACGGAAAACATATCCTCCTCTTACCGCCTCCTCTCCTCTTCAGCGACTCATCGTTGGAAGAGAAAAAAAAGAGAGGGAGAGGGGGGAAAATAGCTCCAAAGCACTGTGGAAGAAGTCACATGGCACTCTCAGGAGCAGTCCGCCACTCCACAAAGGCTGGGAGACGAAACAAGAAAAGGCAATTTCTCATTCTCTACCTCTCTACACGTTACATCCCCATCCTAGCTGAGGAAAGTTGTGGCGCTCTCAGGCAAGGCGGCATCTGTCAGAATGACAGAGCGAGTGAGGGAGTAAAAAAAGCGAGCCTGGGAACAAACGAGTTGTTCGCGCTCTTGCCAAAGAACACCTCGGCATCTGAGTTCTTCCTTGTCATGTCTTTGGATCGGTACAAGAACGGTAATCAATATTTATAACTCTTCATCTTTCCCGACATCACTCTCTCCTTTTGCGGTATTCTTCACTCAATTCCTCCAGTGCGCTTCTTGCCCTTTGTCTTTTTTATATATATATTTTTTTTGCACTCTTGATCACCCTTTATCTGTCTCTATCATTTTCTCTTTCTTGCTCAGCTGGTAAGGCAGAAAAGCTTTTGGGAATTGAATACAATTACTCCTCTCTTTTCCCATATTGGAATTCGGCTATAATTAATCACAACAGCGCTGAGTTTATCGCTCCATGTAATACAGTGGTGGTTAAGGGATGATCGCAATACTCCACACACTGCATCAACTTCATAACACTCCTAATAAGTGAAGTAGTGCAGTATAGATGTATGGGGTAGGGCTGAACGCAACTGGAATGCAAACGTCAGCTGCAAACAAAAACAGCTTAGGAATCCCCCTTCATTAGTAAAATTATATTTCTGAATACTGATAGCTTCTAAAATAAAACACCACCAAGAAACGCAGGACTTTTAATTATGATTTAGGGAGATCCCCTGGGCTCTGTACTTGCCCCAATTAAATTCTGGAGCACGGAAGATATGATTTGGGATTTAAATCGATTTCAAACAAGACATTAAAATTTAGGAAAGACAATAAACCTACCTGTGGGAACTTTTTTCACAATATGCGAAATATGTAACAATAAGTATATATCACTGCAGTTTCCAACAGAAATGAACACTAGAGGCAGTAAAACAGCAAGCAATTGTAATCGTTGTCATACACATTTATGATTACAGTTCATTGTTTTGCTTTCCGGATGTAACAAGCTTGTTCGGTAGCTCAGCCGGCACGGAATTGGACTTGCAGAATACTTAAGTATGAATTGTGTGAAAAAGATGACTCACGGTGAAAGAGCTGAAAGATGAGAAATTGAAAAACAAGCTAAAATGGCATGCTTGTGATTTTGTTTTTATATCACTTGCTTGTACTGTGCTAAATATAAGCATGGCATACAAGTTGCCAACTGCAATTGTTGTGAACCAAAACATCTTAGGAATCTCCATTCATTAGAAATATTATATTATATTTCTAAATACTGATAGCTTTTAAAATAAAATGGCACCAAGAAACGCATGATTTTTAATTATGATTTAAAGAGTTCCCCTGGGCTCTGTACTTGGCCCAATTAAAGTATGATTTGGAATTTACATAGATTTTCAAACAGGACATACTTCAAATGTAGGAAAGACAATGATCCTACCTGATCTCATGACGAAAATTTAAGATGTGAAACGTAAAATAAGTACATATCACTGCAGTTTCCAACAGAAATAAACTATAGATGTGATGATTACAGCTCAGTATGTTTTGCTTTCCGGATGTAACAAGCTTGTCCAGTAGCTTAGCGGCACAAAATTGGACTTAAAAACATGAAAAACATGACTTACGATGAAAGAGCTGAAAGATAAGAGATCAAAAAACAAGCTAAAATGGCATGCTTGCGATTGCGTTTTTTATGACACGTTCATTTTTGTTCATACTATCGGATAGGTTTAGGTGTAGTGCAGATGGTACTTTATTTTAAAATGTCACAGAGCATGAGATTAATAGCGCCACTTAATGGACATTTCAAGTCAGAACTGTGGTAACACATACAAATCCAATGTCACATAAAACGTAAGATATGTACGTTCATCTGTTCCAGGGGAAAAGCAAAACAAATAAACACTCTTTATCACCACTCAATGGACATTTCACATCGAATATGTCACAAAGCATATTTCACATTTTGCAAAGTTCCCACAGGTACAGATAGTGTTACAATAATTCTTGAAATTAACTGACAGAATAAAAAGCTTTTGGGAACTGTAAAGATTTACTCCTCCCTTTTCCCATATTAGAATTCGGCTATAATTAATCACATCAGCGCTAAGTTTACCGTTCCATGTAATACACTGTGGTTAAGGGATGAACGCAATACTCCAAACAATGCATCAACTTCATAACACTCCTAATAAGTGAAGCAGTGCAGTATAGCTGCATGGGTTAGGGTTGAACGCAACTGGATACAAACATAACATGAATACTGTTCATTTCTAAAATAAACCGTCACCAAGAGACATATGACTTTTAATTATGATTTAATTAAGGAGTTCCCCTGGGCTCTGTACTTGGTCCAATTAAATTCTGTTAATTTCTGTCAGAGTTATGATTACAGCTCGACGTTTTGCTTTCCGGATGCAACAAGCTTGTTCGGTAGCTCAGCTGGCACAAAATTGGACTTAGGATATGAAATCCTTAGGTACGAATCCTGTGATTGCGTTTTTACATAATTTGCATGCACTGTGCTAAGTATAAGCATGGCATACAAGTTGCTAATTGCAATTGTTATAAACCAGAACAGCTTAGGAATCTCCCTTCATTATATGAGTGATATTTCTGAATACTGAAAGCTTCTTTAACAAAACGGAACCTAGGAATGCATGACTTTTAATTATGATTTAAGGAGTTCCCCAGGGCTCTGTACTTGGCCCAAATAAATTCTGGAGCACAGAAGGTATGATTTGGGATTTACATAGATTTCTCACAGGACATACTTCAAATTTAGGAAAGACAATAATCCTACCAGATCTCAAGACAAAAACGCACCTGTGGGAAAGTTTTCGCAAGACGCAAAATATCTTCCAAAAAAAGCTGAAAGATTGAAAAACAAGCTAAAACAGCATGTTTGCGATTGTGTTTTTACATCACATTCGCTTTTGTTCATACTATCGGTAGGTTTAGGTGTAGTGCAGATGGTTACAATAATCACTGAGATTAAGTGCCAGAATAAACAACACACAAATAAAACAACATGAGTTCATGTAGCATGGACATGTATTAACTACATATTGTGATGCTACCGTTTATTACTACTGTAAGTTTATTAAGTTTCCCACCTTCAATTTACAGAATTTTCTCTAATTATTTCCTCATTTTAAGACACCTACATATAAAACACACCGCACAGTTCTTCATATTTAATGAACATATGCAAATGTTCGGTGCTTCTTGATGAAACATTAACGAGCTGCCTATGGAACCTTATATTCATGGCACCGTTTGATGTATGGTGCTCACCTGAAATCTTACAAGTCCAGATACACATTTTCATGCACTATATCAAATACCCACGCATAATGAAAAGCAATAAAGTCATGACTCACATGGCATTAAATATAATGATTAATTGATATTTCATCAAGACTCAAGCTCAGACATGCATTTTTAATGTTACATTGTAATGTAATATTGGTTTAAATCTACACCATGTGATAAACTGAGAAATGAGAAAGCAAATGGTGGATGTCAGTAGATATTTTTTTTTTTATCATCTTAACACAGCATTATACTGCCCAAATACTATATTTTTCAACAAATTCATAGACTACAAAAAATTAATTTCCACAAGAAGTCTTTACACTTCTTTACAAGCAGTGGTCGATCAATAAGCTTGACCTTGCTCATTATTTGCAATGGGATGTTCTGAGCAAACTACAGCCATTACCATTCCAGATGCTAAGACTTTGATTGTGCCTCATGACTAAGAAACACTGGATCTAGATGCTGCAAAGAGTTAAAAACATCTTTGCCTATGATGCATCTCCAGTCATTTAAAAGCTTCAGGCCATACATAAACATAGTACTTCACACAAGTATGTGAATGCAGATGCAAATGCTTGACCAATGAATTGGAATATGATGAATGTAGAGCACTTTTACATAAAGCTGACGTTAAAACACTTTCTATTACCAAGCATAAAGTGCGAAAGACATTTAGATGGAATTTATCTAGAGTATATTGTGAGCATTATCATTCCCTCAGACCTGGAACAGTGACCCAAATGAGATTTAAAATAAAATAAAATAATAGCAATGCAAACAATGCATTTAAGGCAGATTACAGCAGACAATTCCTGAAGTTGTGTTATAGAAAGTGGAACTGAATGAAAAACAATGAGTGTTGCATGTCAGTTATAAAAGCAAATCGTCTTGAAAGATTCTGCTGTCAGTGCGCCCACTTCTCTCAATCTTGTATGAAAGTGATGGCCCTGTTTCGTATGACTTTATTAAAAAATAAACTGTTATATAACGCAGTCCTTCGGTTTGTAATTAATTCTACCTCTTCCCCTGAGTGCAACCCTTGACAAACAATAGAAATGAAATGAAAGTAAAGTAATCATTTGTATGAAATGTAAACCATGTAAATCCTTCTTATAATCACTTCACTAAGAGGTATTTCACACAAGCTGGGATAACATTAATAATTGTGTTTTGTTTTCATCGTATTTCCATCCGCTAGTGCGTCTCAACTTCCAGCTTACAGATAAAACAAACAAACAAACAAACACGCAAACAAAAAAACTTGCAAAGTTTTGGTTCCACTAGAAAGATCCATGATTTTTTTTTATATCACCGCTTGACTGATTTCTCCAGTTTTCACAGTTCTGAGGTAACTGGTTTGCCTCTAAAATGGAAAGATTTCTGCTATTTCTTCTTTTTACTCAAAGTATTGTGAAGGAAATATAGATGCATTTTGATCTCTGGGCTTGCTGTGTAATTTACTCGTAAACTCTGATTAAAATGCATGCTTGCCGCCCACCCTAAGAAAAAAACAGACCAAAAAACTAGGCCATTTCCAAAATAGCAGCATTGATGCCTATTCTGTGCTACATAATAAAGTTGCCAAATTGAAAATGATTCAACCACTAATAAAGCATATGTATGCTTTCCTTGTATATGAGCATTTCTTCTCTCTCAGAATTAGGCCCAAGCGATATAGCTATAGTGTATCTCAATATTTTTGCATTTTGTCTAAACAATATCTGACAAACCATCAAATACCAACTGTAGCAACAGATATTCAATAACTAATGTTATTAATAGTGGTTTTTAAGACTATTTTTATATTTCATGTGTCATGTTCAGTTAAACAATTTGAGGTGATTATGCAAATGAATTACTAAATTAGAGATACAGTTCTGTTAAAGGTACAGTTTTTGAACTGATTTTCAGAAAAGAATCAAAATGACCAACTCTAAAACTCTATTATTGAAAGATTTGTGTTTTTTTTTTTCTTTTCATTTTACTTAAAATTGGAAGGAAGATTCTGGTTCTGTTAAATGAAGAGTTTGAACTGGTTCACATGAATCATTTAAATGGCCAACCGATTCACATGAATCATTTAAATGACTGACAGACTCACAGGAATCATTTGAATCATTAACAGATTCAAAGGAATTAATTAAATTTTAAAAGGAGAGTTTGTACTGTTTTTTTTTTTTGTTTGTTTTTTGTTTTTTTTGTTTTAGAAAAGAATCAGAAAAACCAACTCTTTAACACTAATATTGAAACATTTGTGTTTTTTCTTTATTTTACTTGAAATGTGGAAGGAAGATTCTTATTATGTTAAACAATTTGAACTTGCTCACATGAATCATTTAAATGACCAACAGATTCACAGGAATCATTTAAATCACTAACCGATTTAAAGGAATTATTTACATTTTAAAAGTTTTTGAAGTGATTCTCAGAAAAGACCCAAAATGACCAACTCTAAAACTCTAAAACTTTTTACTTAACAGAATCTTCCTTCACATTTATTGTAAAATGAAGAAAAAACACAACTCTTTCAATATTAGAGTTTTAGAGTTGGTCATTTTGATTCTTTTCTGAGAATCAGTTAAAAAACTGTCCTTTTAGCATTTAAATAATTCCTTTTAAATCTGTTATTTAAATGTTTCTTGTGAATCTGTCTGTGATTTAAATTATTCCTGTGAATCTGTTGTTCGTTTATGATTCCTGTGAATCATTTAAATGATTTCTGTGAACCAGTTCAAACTCTTTATTTAGCAGAACAAGAATTTCGCATTTCTCAACTCTTTCAATATTAGAGTTTTAGAGTCAGTAATTTTATTTTCTGAGAATCAGTTAAAAAACTGTCCTTTTAACATTTAAATAATTCCTTTGAATCTGTTAGTGATTTAAATGATTTCTGTGAATCTGTTACTCATTTAAATGATTCATGTGAACAAGTTCAAACTGTTTAACAGAATAATAATCTTCCTTCACATGTCAAGTAAAATGAAGAAAAACACAATGTTTCAATATTATAGAGTTAGTTATTCTGATTAAATTAAACAAATCCTGTGAATCTGTTAGTGATTTAAATGATTTATGTGAATCTGTTGGTCATTTATGGTTCACACAACTTTCAATATTAGAGTTGGCCATTTTCATTCTTTTCTGAGAATCAGTTCAAAAGCCGTCCTTTTAACATTTAAATAATTCCTTCGAATCTGTTTTTAATCTGTATTTAAATGATTTCTGTGAACAAGTACAAACTGTTTAACAGAATAACAATCTTCCTTCACATGTCAAGTAAAATGAAGAAAAACACAATGTTTCAATATTATAGAGTTAGTTATTCTGATTCTATTCTGATTTAGTTCAAACTGTTTATTTAACAGAATCAGAATCTTCCTTCACATTTGAAGTAAAATGGAGAAAAAACACAAATCTTTCAATACTAGAGTTTTAGAGTTGGTCATTTTGATTATTTTCTGAGAATCATTTCAAAAACTGTCCTTTTATCATTCAAATAATTCCTTTGAAACTCTTGGCTATTTAAATGATTTATGTGAATCTGTTAGTCATTTAAATAATTAAGGTGAATCAGTTTAAACAGTTAATTCAACAAAGAATCTGAATCTTCTTTCCTATTTTAAATAAACAGTTTGAACTGACTCACAGGAATCATTTAAATGACCAACAAATTTACAGGAATCATTTTAAATTACAGACAGATTCACAGAAATCATTTAAATGACCAACAAATGCACATGAATCGTTTAAATCACAGACAGATTTAAAGGAATTATGTAAATGTTAAAAGGACAGTTTTTAAACTGATTCTCAGAATAATAATAATAATAAAAAAATGTAGAACTAGAATTACATGAAATGTGAAGGAAGATTCTGATTTTGTTAATTAAACATTTTGAACTGGTTCACAGAAATTATTTAAATGACCACCACATATACAGGAACCATTTAAATGATGCTGTATTTGTGTTATAATGGTGCTAAAATGGTGCAAAACATGCAGTGTAAGACAAAAAAAAAAAGTTTTTAAAACAATCATGTATTTACAGTAGTAACTTAATGACCAAAAAATAAAAAAAGTGTTAAAAAATTGCAGTTGCCAGTCCTTTTATGCATCTTTCTCTCTGTCTGCTTTCCAACTTTTGCTTCAAGTCTTCCTCTTTTCATGAGGCACTCTCTTGTACACTAAGATCAAACCATCACACTGTACAACACAGTAAACAATAAGAACCCAAGAAACAATAGTCTACTCCAGGTCCTGAAACAGATGCAGCATCATTTGGCTAATGAGGATGACAGTACAGCCCACGTTTCTGCAGTAAGGACGCAGTGGTAGGAGGAAAGTCACGCTGCAACAGGCCCTGCTTCAACCCTGAGACTATCGGCTATCAGACCTAATGGAGAAAGTCTGTTCGGTAGTGATATGGAGGAGCCAAGGTGAATGTCACTGCGGCTCCCTGATATTGATCTATGATTGGGCAAAGCTGATTTTGTTGAAGTTCAGAAAAGATGCTTATTTTCAGTCTGGTCACAAATTATAATTTTCGTAGAGTTATTCATGTATAAACAGTCTCCTCAAAATACTGGATGAGAAAAAAAATACACCAACGCCAAAATTAATTATGTACAAAAATAAAACAAAACAATGCCAATATTACAAAATATGACATTAAAATGATTATTTCATATCAACAGTCTTTAAACATCTACACAAAAGCCATAGTATTGAAATTACATCATATAGATATTGTATGTATTGTCTCACAGTTAAACTGCTTCTATTCTAGAACACTTGATGAATATCCAATCAAAATAACAAAATATTTTAGTCACAAACTGAGCAAAAGCCCAGCGCGGTGTCCGGAGATCTCGTATCAGTTATCACACACACCGGGCATGTCGCATTCAGTTCAAACAGCGGTCTAAAACAGTTTAATTAATCACCAAACAGACATAAGTTTACTTCAAGAATGATCAAAAAAGCGGCACCGATGAGTTTGAAGTTCAGTGTTTAAAACAACAGAGCAAGAAAGAGAAAGCAAAAAATACAGACTTTATTAGAGCCACAGAAAGAAAAACGTTTTGCTAAAAATGCACAATACACACAATCTTCCAGCCCAGGGTGAAGTCTTTATGTACATTTACATCAATTTGGGACATATATGATGTATTTAATGTAAAACTCTGTGATAGCGCTCTGTGATGCGGCAGGATTTCTGTCGGCTGAATGAACACAGTTACCCATCTCACATCACTAGCTTTAAATATGCAACTTGCTGTCTAACAAATGCATTAATGTGATCAGCTGGATATAAACTAATGCTAACAGATTGTAACAATTGTGACAATAAACATTTGGGTTGGACTAATGTTCGCTTCCTCTCAGCCTTGATAGCAAACATGCTGCTGTGCTTTCTCTACTAATGCAGCATCTAGTCAACAAAGTGCTTACTAAGTAATGATATGAAAGCATGCACTGTTTAGCGGGCAGCATGACAAACAGAAAGTGTTGTGACCGCTCTCATCATACATATCTATGGCTCTCATACTGCACAATGACAGCGGAGCCTTCTCAGACGCTTCAGCAACTGACGCAACCCGGAAAAACTATCAGCATGCTTTTTTGCCGATAACCGATAGTTCCGTCAATCAGCTATCAGTGCCGATTAATCAGCAAAACTGATACATCGGTCGACCTCTAGTTTTAACAGTCTACCGAGCGTTTTAAGCATTTTTAAAACATACCAATCCAAGGCATTTCTCAAAACAAATGAAGACTTTCACATTTTAAAATTAAATTAAAACAAGTAACTTAATTACAATTGTGCCAGTTTTGTAGGGTGTATATTTTGACCTTTTATTTTGTATTTGCTGTGTGGCTTGGACACGGCGTCCATCAAATTTAGACAGGCACCTATCTTTAGCAAAGCAGCACAGAGCCCCTCTTCTGTAATGTGCACGATGTTGTAAATCAGGGGTTATTTACCATACTACAGGATACAGCGCCATCTATTTTACTGATATTGCATCAAATATGAATATCCAATATGACACAACTGCCTCACGGACCAGATAACAGCCGTAGTTTTCCCACCTCTGCAGATTCATATCATTTTTAAAAATCCCTCGAGGGTAGCGAGCCGCAGTTTGGATATCCCTATCCTAAAGAGTGCCGTAAGTTTGGTGGGAGGTAATTGAGAATGAATGGTGGAAAGTCATGTGATTGGATATGACAGGTTATGTTCGGCTGTGATTGGTTCATGTGATAAATCCCACCTTGTGTTCATGCGCTTTCTGCATTCACAAATCTGAATGAACAATACAATGGTGTTAATAGGAAAATTACTTTAAAAATAGAAAGTAAACAACTATATTGATTACAATATTGATTACATAAAAAAAAAAATATATATATATATATATATATATATATATATATATATATATATATATATATATATAATAAAATAGTTTTCTCTCATTTTTTCTTACTTTCTTTTTTGAGTGTAAGAAATGTTTATTTACAAGAATATGTGACTGGAACATGAATTTACATTTGATTTAAAACTTGCACACACACACACACACACACACACACTATATATATATATATATATATATATATATATACAGGTCCTTCTCAAAAAATTAGCATATTGTGATAAAGTTCATTATTTTCTGTAATGTACTGATAAACATTAGACTTTCATATATTTTAGATTCATTACACACAACTCGAAGTAGTTCAAGCCATTTATTGTTTTAATATTGATGATTTTGGCATACAGCTCATGAAAACCCAAAATTCCTATCTCAAAAAATTAGCATATCATGAAAAGGTTCTCTAAACGAGCTATTAACCTAATCATCTGAATCAACTAATTAACTCTAAATACCTGCAAAAGATTCCTGAGGCTTTTAAAAACTCCCAGCCTGGTTCATTACTCAAAACCACAATCATGGGTAAGACTGCCGACCTGACTGCTGTCCAGAAGGCCATCATTGACACCCTCAAGCAAGAGGGTAAGACACAGAAAGAAATTTCTGAACGAATAGGCTGTTCCCAGAGTGCTGTATCAAGGCACCTCAGTGGGAAGTCTGTGGGAAGGAAAAAGTGTGGCAGAAAACGCTGCACAACGAGAGGGGAACCTGCGGAAGCAGTGGACTGAGTCTGGAGTAGAAACATCCAGAGCCACCATGTACAGGCGTGTGCAGGAAATGGGCTACAGGTGCCGCATTCCCCAGGTCAAGCCACTTTTGAACCAGAAACAGCGGCAGAAGCGCCTGACCTGGGCTACAGAGAAGCAGCACTGGACTGTTGCTCAGTGGTCCAAAGTACTTTTTTCGGATGAAATTTTGCATGTCATTCGGAAATCAAGGTGCCAGAGTCTGGAGGAAGACTGGGGAGAGGGAAATGCCAAAATGCCTGAAGTCCAGTGTCAAGTACCCACAGTCAGTGATGGTCTGGGGTGCCATGTCAGCTGCTGGTGTTGGTCCACTGTGTTTTATCAAGGGCAGGGTCAATGCAGCTAGCTATCAGGAGATTTTGGAGCACTTCATGCTTCCATCTGCTGAAAAGCTTTATGGAGATGAAGATTTCATTTTTCAGCACGACCTGGCACCTGCTCACAGTGCCAAAACCACTGGTAAATGGTTTACTGACCATGGTATTACTGTGCTCAATTGGCCTGCCAACTCTCCTGACCTGAACCCCATAGAGAATCTGTGGGATATTGTGAAGAGAAAGTTGAGAGACGCAAGACCCAACACTCTGGATGAGCAGTCATTTCTGCAAAAGGATTCCCGACCAAGTATTGAGTGCATAACTGAACATAATTATTTGAAGGTTGACTTTTTTTGTATTAAAAACACTTTTCTTTTATTGGTCGGATGAAATATGCTAATTTTTTGAGATAGGAATTTTGGGTTTTCATGAGCTGTATGCCAAAATCATCAATATTAAAACAAAAAAAAGGCTTGAACTACTTCAGTTGTGTGTAATGAATCTAAAATATATGAAAGTCTAATGTTTATCAGTACATTACAGAAAATAATGAACTTTATCACAATATACTAATTTTTTGAGAAGGACCTGTATAGGAGAAATCAAGGTTTACAAATACTAAATAAAAATAATAAATAAAAAAATAAAAATCAATTCAGGTTCAAAATTAAATTTTGTTGACAAAATAGTTTTTTACAAGGACTTTGGGTATATTTTTTTTATTACTCAACAAAATAAATAAATACATAAATAAAATACTTTTTTCAGTAATAACACATTGCATTAAATTATATATGAACAAATCTCTCTGTAAAAACTCTAAAATACAGATAGGAATAAAACTGTAAAGTTGGTCTTTGTAAGTTTTACTAAAGTCGAGATTTTTAGTTCAGTGCAAGAGAGAAACAAATCATTTTGAGAAAATTGGCTTTGCAAGTATAGTTAAAGTACAATAAAATACACTTAACAGTGTACTTCTCTAGTCTGAAACAACACATTTTGAAAGGGCAAACAAGTTCCAGGCTGCAGTGTCTTGGTTTAAAATCAAATTCAAGCAGTTGAATTCCAATTGAATTTATAAATTGTGTAACTTTTTCTATTATTGAATTTGTAGTTTTTAACCTTCAATACAAAGTTCTGTCAATCTGATATAATGACATAATTTTTCATATGAGGTCACTGATTGGTTACTTTTCACACCAGCAGCCAATTCAAAAACATTCAAAAAGTTAGTGTTTGCTGTAGCTGTTGTAGCACACTTCAGAAACCCTCCACCTCCCCAGCTCCACCTGTATAAATCTGCTACAAACTGATTTATGTATATATAGGAATTATTTCATGTTATATGTGCAGCAGCAGTATTTCCTAAATGCTCACAGCAGGATGTATGTAGATGTATTAGCAGTAGCAGCAGCATAGCAGATCTTCCACCAAGACCAAAACACATTAACATTGTCATGCAGACCTTTCAGTTATTTGTTGATATGAATGCATTGACTGAAAACTTTAACTGAATTAAGCTGGATGATGGTACTATTTTTTTCTGTCAAGCTGAAAAGTCTCAGTCAGGAAGCTTCATTCTTCTCTTCACTCGATTCACATTCAGTTTCTCCACTCATTCATTTATCCCTGAGCTAAAGACTCTGACGCAACTTCATGCAACAGCAATTAGATGTTGATCTGTTGCTGCTATAACACATACTGGAAATGCGAGAATTATTGATACACTCCGAACCGTTGTCATTAACAACTGTATGAGAGGAATCATGAGAAACAACAGAAAGAAGCAAAACCTCAACCGAATAACACATTGCCGCCTATTCAGACTCTGTTTGTTCATCCTGTCGGCTGGTTTATCGAATTCCCTTGACAAAGGTTGAACATCAGAGCAGAGATCAGTCATGTACAAGAGCTGGATTGCTCTCACGGTGGGTGAATCACAGCTCTTTGATCCGAGCTTCTGGCTACTCGCTCTCTGCTGCCACGACGTAAGAGACTTGTGGGATTCTGCTCTTCACACCACAGAAAGACAAACAGAGACCTGGTGCCTAGAGGAAGATCCCAGTGTTTTGTACAGACTCTTCTTTGAAAGTGATCCTTTTTGCGAAGAGAATTCAAACGATCGAGAAGAAAAACATAAAAGAATGAATGGGGAATGAAGTCAATGTCTGTCTGTCCAACAGAGCGCCAAGATCCTACAATATTTATGACAAGAATGATTATGAGAAACTGTTTTGGCACTTTTTGGGAATGTGCAACAAAGCTACAGCAATGAAGACTTTGAAGCTTTGGAAGTGTCAAAATGTATTTTATAAAAACAACACTCTGAGTCTGGATCACAAGGAATTTGACAACTAGAAGAAGCGCGAGTCGCATCTTCATCTTCTTAGATGCATTTTAGAGTCTGACGGGCGTATTGTGTAACTGCTAATATCAAACTGAAAGAAAATTCATTCATGTAGGCAGATAAAGGTGTCAGATAAACTATAGTCAAGCTAGAAGTTGTTAGCTTCACTACAAGCTGCTAAGAAAAAGTACAAAGAAGAACCGCAAAGAAGAGGACAATATCTTTTAAAATATACAACAAGCAGAAGAGTTTTAAACAAATTCCAATTAAAGTGAAAATATTAAACTGAAATCAATAAATATTACATGAACTACAACAAAAAATAATAATAAATGAATGCATTTCAATATAAATGAACCTGAAATGCTACTGAATCAGTGTGAATTACTGTTCATTTACAACCATCTAAACAAACCAACTCTGCAAACTGGCCAACGAAATAAATCATACTTTCCAACAATACATAGGAGGGAGAGTTGAACAGATTTAATATAATTAATCAAACTTTCCAATACCACATTTGACAGAGCAATTCAAGATGAATCAGACAATCAAACTATCCAAACGAACCATTCAAAGTGAATCAAAATTTCCAGCAATACAGTAGTTTCAGATGAACTGATTCACTAGAATGAGTCAGACAGTCAGACTCTACAATCAGCAAGAAGAGTGACCAATTATCACTTGGAAAGTGCTACAAAGTTAAGTAGATGAGAACAGAAAGCCACTGAATCAGTTTATTTACAACTATCCAAATAAACCAACTAAACAAACCAACCAAAATGAATCAAACTTTCCAGCAATAGAACAAATTCAATATGATCACTCAAACTTTACAAAACCAGATATGAGAGAGCCATTTAAAATGAACCAGACATGAGTCAGAGAGTCAAACTATCCAAACAAACCAATCAAAATGAATCAAACTTTCCAGCAACACATAAAACAGCAGCTTCAGACGAACTGATTCTCTAGAATTAATCAAACACTACAAATCAACGAGAAACCACAGAAAGGTGATCACTTTAAAAAAGCTATGAAGTTCAGAAGATGAGAACAGAAAGCCACTGAAACAGTTCCTTTACAACTATATCCAAATAAACCAATTTAATAATCCAATCAAAATGAATAAAATTGTTCAGCAACAGAAAAGATTCAACATAATTAATACAAATTTCCAATACCACATATGAGAGAGCGATTCAAGATGAACAAGCCATGAATTAAACACTCAATCTAGCCAAACGAACCAATCAAAATGAATCAAACTTTTCAGGCAGAAGTTTTAGATGTACCTATTCATTAGAATGAATCAGACACTACTAGTGTTGTCAAAAGTACCGATTTCAGTTGCAGTCAGTACTGAAATTTAAAAAATGTGACAATACCAGCATTTCCCGCAAGCATTTTGAGTATTTTTAAGTGAATTCTTAAACACCTCTGATCGGCCATTGTGTTGACGCAATCAACAGATATGTCTGTGACTGGCTAAAATGAAAATGATCATGGCTTCACACTTCACTGAGCTTTTACACACATACATACAGGAGCATTTGAAAACCATGTCTATAAGTGGATCCGAAGTCGGTACACTAGACACTACAGCGAGACAAAAGTAGCAATGTAGCAATCATTTAAAAAGTCAATTATCACTTTGAAAGCACTACTAAGTTCAGCAGAAAAAAATAGAATGCCAATAAATCAGTGATTCCTTTGATCTCTTATCCAAATGATCAACTGAACAAACCAAACCAAATGAATCAAACTTTCCAGCAATATACAGTCATGGACAAAAGTACTGGCAGTGACCTAAATGTTGTGTTTTGCAAGTTTTAAAGCCTTTTATTGACAAAAACATTTAATATATGCAAAGAGTCAGCATTTAGAGTGTTGACCCTTGTTCTTTACAACCTCTGCAATTCATTCTGGCATGCAGGACATTAGTTTCTAGGCCAAATCCTGACTGACGGCGATCCATTCTTGCTTTATTAGTGCTCAGAGTTGATGACAAATTGTGGGTTTCTGTTTTCCACTCGCCTTTTGAAGACTGACCACAGGTTCTCTATGGAATTGAGATCTGGGAAATCGCCTACCACGGATCCAAAATGTAAAATTTCACTTCATTATCACTCTTGTCTTGTGACATGGTGCTCCATCATGCTGGAAAATGCACTGATGGTCACCAAATTGCTCCTGGATCATTGGGAAAAGCTGCTTTTGCTCATTTTAATACCATTTTTTTTATTCAAGGCAGTGTTTTGGGGCAGGATTATGGGAGAGCCAACTCCCTTGGTTGAAAATCAACCCCACACATGGATGGTCTCAGGATCCTTCACTGTTGGCACAACACAGGATTCATGATAGAGTTCTGGGCAATAGATTTTCCAGATGTCCCAAACAGTTGGAAGGGAGCTTAATCAGAGACAATAACTTTGCACCACTTTCTGCTCTCCAGTCCTTGTATTTCCTGCAAAATTTCAGTCTGTCCTTGATGTTTTTCTTGAAGAGAAATGTCTTCTTTGACACTTCTTGAGAGAAGTTTTCGCTTCTCTGTGTGTGCAGACGCACTCACACCCACCTGCTGCCAATACTAAGCAAGCTCTGCACTGGTAATGACAAGATTTCATACCTGACTTCCTCACGAGGAGACGTCCTGGCACTTTTTTAGGACACTGTGGGGCATCCTAAAGCCTTCTTCACTGCAGTCGAACTTCTCTCCTAGGCCTTTTCCACCAGTATGAACTGGGTGCTAGTTCAGAGCTAGTGCTATTGCAAATTCAGAGTTGATTCAACTGTCAAGCCTTCTAAGAACCAGTTTGCCTTTCCACATGCTAGAGAGCCACCACAGAGCCAGGTGTTACATCACTTACCCCTTTTGCACCAAGGCTGTTTGAGTGCTGTTTCAGAACCAGATCCTAGTTTCAAATCAGTTCAGTCTTTCAACACCCAAAGCACCAGCTCAGAACCAGGAAAAGTGGTTCATAAGTAGCACCAAAACATTGCTGGTCTAGAAGTAAGAACCGCTTGCATGTGAGCAACAAGATAAACAGAAACTTTTTCACTGCCACGTTGGGTTCGCCATGTTTGGATGCCGATGTAGGTTCACAAAGCCATGAACATTCGGGATGCGTTGTGGCAGCGAAGTACTGCAAAAGCAATTCAAAAGCTTAGAGACGTCTGTTCTTCAGTCACTCTGATGGGGCTTTGGCATCATGTGCCGGTCATTGTGCACAGCACTGGTGCAACTTGAGCAAGCCTGGTGTGTTTGTGTTGGGTGCTGCTGCACTAGCATTGCTGGAAAATGATGCATATTCAGTGACATCAGAACAAGCTCTGTGGTGGCTCTCTAGCCCAGGGGTCACCAAACTTGATCCTGGAGGGCTGGTGTCCTGCAGAGTTTAGCTCCAACTTGCCTCAACACACCTGCCTGGAAGTTTCAAGTATACCTATTAAGACCTTGATTAGCTGGTTCAGGTGTGTTTAATTAGGGTTGGTGCTAAACTCTGTAGGACACCGGCCCTCCAGGACCAAGTGTGGTGACCCCTGCTCTAGCCCATGGAAAGTCAAACCGGTTCTTAGAAGGCTCGCCAGTTGAACCAACATCCGAAACACCAGTAGCACTGGCTCTGATCTAACACCTGGTTCATGCTGGAGAAAATTTGGTACCAAAATAGAGGCTTGTTTGAGATGCATCGGCGCTGTGCAGAAGGTTTGGCGCACAAGACCAAAAAGTAGAGTCGTCTATTTTCCAATCACTCTTGAGGTACTTTGATGTCATACACCAATTGGTCTGTGCAGCACCGGTGCATCTCAAACAAGCCTAAACTTACATCAGCATGCAAACACGGCAAATCCAACATAACGTAAGCTTGTAATTTTTTTTCGACAGAGATTACAAGCGATTTAAAAAATGGCGGTCAAAAGTTTATTTTCATTTTGTTGGTCACAGTAACCCCACTCCCAGCCCCTCACACAAGCGTTTTTTTTTTGTTTGTTTTTTTCTACTTATGAACCACTTTTCCTGGCTCAGAGCTGGTGCTTTGTGTGTTGAAAGACAAAGAACCCATTTGAAACTAGGCTCTGGCTCTAAATCAGCACTCAAACTGCCTTGGTGGAAAAGGGGTATCCTCTACGTTTTTTAATGATCAGGTAAATGCCTCTTTCAGGTACAGTATTCTTTCTAGCAATTTCCTTTCATATGAGGCCATTTTGTTGCAAAGCGATGATGGCTGCATGTCTTTCTTTGGAGGTAACTATTGCTAACAAGAACACAATGATTGGAAGCACTTCTTCCCTCTTTTTCTAGTAATCAGTCTGCTCTTACAATCCAATCAGTATGATAGTAATTTTATCTGTCTAGTACTCATTCACACTTTCACATGTGCTGCTGATTTGGGCTGCATCCAAAAACCTAGGCAGCTGAAATGTTGCCTCACTGCCTTATCCGGCAATGACTTCGCAGGCAGCGTTTGCGCAAGAAGACACCTCACAAAACTGATTTGGGACATACTTCTGAGGCACTGTAACACTTTAATGATCTACAACAAAATAGAATGAGCTTTGGTGGTAACTAAGCAAACATTTTATTACTTAATACTAATTTCTCACTGGAAATAACATCAAAAGTGCAAAAAGTTGGTCATAAACATATTTACACACAAACTGACCACCAAACACAACTTTCAGACACTGCTTATTTTTTGCTCAACCATCACAGAATTGATTGCATAGAACTGTGGAATATCAAAGGCAGTGAAGAATACATCTATGCTGGATTCAAATCAACCAGATAAAGGTATCTCAGGAGGCAGGAAGTAAAGTTAACATTAACTCTCATGATACAAACCACTCGTTCAATTATCAGAAAAGGGAACTCACATTATACCAAGACACAGACATGTAAGGTCAACTCTCTGTGGGAATAACTTGTTAATGAAACCACAGAGAGGTCAATCAACACTTTGAACGAGCTACAGTGTTCAGCAGATAAGAACAGAAAACCAAATAAACCAACTGAAATGAATCAAACTTTCCAGAAATACATAGAGTTATTTAAGGCGAACTGAATCAATAGAATGACTCAAACTTTCTGACAGACGTGAGACAAGTTTAGGATGAACTGATTCACTAGAATGAATCCGATTTTCAGTCAGAATCAGAAGCAACAATTAGACAATAATACAGCATTATAGCATTATAACTACTAATCAATAAAGACTAAGAAACGTTGTTAAGCGTATCTACTAGCTAGTACTTTTGATACAATTATTAAGAAAAAGAAGTTATTAAACCATGAAAAGGACATGTAAAGGTCATCAATTTAAAATTCTGTGGGAATATGGAAACTTGTGAATGAAACCACAGAGAGGCCAATGATCACTTTGAAGGAGCTATGAACTTCAGTAGATGAGAAGTGAATAAATCTGCATTATTCAACCTTATCAGCAGCTCTGCGCTAACACTGAAGAATAACACAAAAGAAACCATTACTCTGAAAGAATGATGAAATCATATGGTTATGCTCAAAATTAAAATGTATATGGCATAACTCCAACACTACCCACACCTCAACAAGCATTTTTTTGAACCTCAAAGTAAATAAATAAAAATAGTTTATGATTATTTGACTATAAGATTATCATCTTTTAAAACAGTAATATTGTGTGGCTGAATTTGTACATTTTAAGATTTAAAATAAAAAAACAACAACTATGAGGGTATAAAATCCAAGTCAATTTCGAAGCCACTGTTTAGGCTTATGCCATTGCACTATAAAACGATACAAAATGGCAAAACACAAAAAAAATCATTTGATTTTAACGTCAACACTCAAGACTGCTGGTAATAAGCTAGGGTTCATTTCAGAGCTACAATAAACTGTCTTTTAATATAATTTCAGAGATTTTATCTCTGGATATAAAGGCAGTGAACTATAGATTTAAAGTATGATCTTGTATTGCAGTGCAAGAGACAAATAAGGTCAAAGAGTTAAGACCTACAAGAACCGAATGCACACAGAAAGCATTCTTTTTTTCCAAAGTGAATGCCAAACGAAAAAGGACATTTGATTTTCAAGCTTCTCATGCTGCCTCTTCATCGAGTCCTTGCAGCTATGTGGCATTTTATTCAAGAACGAAGGGAGAAGATGACAGGAGGCTTCTTTTACTAGCAGGATCCTGTAATCCTGTCTATATGTCGTCTCGCACTTCCCGCGGCTCACACTTATCGCTCAAGGAACAAGCTGCACAGTGAGTGAGGGAAAGAAGCCGCTGTGTTCCTCCAGCAAACTTTATAAAGTGGCAACGCTGCAGATTTTCAGATTAGTTAAAAAAAGTGGTAACAGAAGCTAGTTTTTATCCATTAATTCTATCCTACGCAAGATGCATCATCAATCGGCCATGTCCTACTATATGCGATAATTAAAATAATTATATCTGAATATTAAATATCTTAAATGTTAGGCCTAATCAATTTATAAAGCACAGCCTTAAAGTTCCTGAAGTAAAGGCATGAATAAATATTAGGGTTTCTGAGGTAAACATAGGCTAAATTTCTCCACAAATTGTTTTTGTTGAAAACATACAGTAAACATTTTGAGACTAGCACATATGCTTCCATAAACACCCTAAGAAGTTATTGCTGAGTGACTTACATTTTATACAGAGTATTATTTTCGCTCCACCGCCGAAAAATATTTCCAAACATGTTCATTGCGCGTCTCAAATAGTGCTCCTTAATGAATGAGTGTTGCTCAATGAATCGATTATAAATGATTCAAAATTTCTCCTAAATGCAGTCACTTGTTTAATTGCTGAATGAATCAGTGACTTGAACGAATCAGTTGAATGAATCATTTAAAAAAATCGGACGCTTGGCGCCATCTATTGGTAGCCCACCTAGAAAGAGTGGGCAAGCACAAAGGAGCTTTTATCAACTAGAAATATTGTGAAATAGTGCAAATAGATGAGATGGAGAATAACAAAAAGGAGAGAGAGGAGAGCGAGGTCGGCTCAGTTACCTGAGGTAAAGCGATTAAAAACATTTCTCAGTATGTAAGTCGATTATTGGAGTAGCCTAGCCTATTATTTTACAAGAATTATTGAGCACATCATTAGACTTCCTGAAGTATGTGAATAAATATTAAGGTTTCTGTGATAAACATACATACATTTCTCCACAAACAAATCGCTTTTGTTGAAAACATAAACCTTTCAAGACAATACAAGCTTCCATAAACACAGTTATTGCTGAGTGACTTACATTTTATACAGAGTATTATTTTTGCCCCGCCGCCGAAAAATATTTACAAATAAAGTCCTAACATGTCCATAGCACGTCTCAGACAAATGGCGCTCCTGAATGAATCAGTGTTGCTGAACGAATAGATTAAGTGAATGATTCAGATTCACTCCTATCACAGTCATTTGTTTAATTCCTGAAAAAAAAAAACAGCTATTTGAACGAATTGGTTGAATTAATCATTTATAAAGACGGCCGCTTGGTGCCGTAACCTCCAGAAAGAGTGACGACCTTAATATGCAAATCACAAACGTTTTTCAACTAGAAATGTTGTGAGAAATGGGAAAGTGTGAGAATATTTAGCTTTAGACTTATAATATACTGTTTTAAAAGTCTAGATGTGATAGGAAATAACAAAAAGGAGAAAGAAGGAACTTAAGTTACCTGAGGTAAAGTGGTTAAAAATATTTCTCAAAGTGTTAACAAAACGATTATTGGAGTATATTTTACAAGAATTATCGAGTGCAGCAGAGTTCCTGAATAGATATTACGGTTTCTGAGGTAAACGTGCATACATTTCTCTACAAAGAAAGTTTTTGTTGAAAACAAACCTTTCGAGACAACAGCACATATGCTTCCGTAAATTTTATACATTTCCATTTTATACATTTCTACTATTATTTTCACTTCACTGCTGAAAATATTTCCAAAGAAAGTCACAAAGTTCAGGGGTTTTAACTGAATCACTTTCGAGTGAGTGATTCAGTGAATCACTCCTAAATGCAGTCACTTGTTTAATTACTGAATGAATCAGTGATTTGAACGAATCTGTTGAATGAATCATTGTCTTGGCGCCATCTATTGGTGTAAACCTTGTGTAAAAAGAGTGATGGCCAATACGCAAGGACAAACAAGTGTTTATCAACTAGAAATTGTGAGAAATATGAAAGTGTGAGAATAGTTTGCTTTAAACTTAAAATATACTGTTGTTTATTTTTGGTATTTCATGCTTTTGTATAGGAAAGTATAGGAAATCACGAAAAGGAGAGAAGAGAACAGGATCGGCTCGAATTAGAGTTACTTAAAGCGGTTAAACATATTTTTGAATATGTAAATAAAACAGCGATTATATGGGTATATTTTACATGAAAATACTATTTCACTCTTTATAGCCTACTTTAAAATTGTACATTTCACACTGCCCACAATGTGACAAATAGATAATCTAAAAAACAGACATATAAAAAGTCCATTGATTTTCAGTCTTTTAAGTTTTTGTTTTTTAATGGACAGGCAACATGAAGGGAAGAGGAAAATAATTCTGCAAGCTGAATATTCAAAAGCGACTTAATTAAATACGACGAACATTCCATTATCGCACTTCTGTGGATTTCATGTAGAAGCTGATGCGGTTGCTTCATAAAACGAGGAACTCAAGGCCACAAATATACAAATCATGGTTAAAATGAGTGAATCAAAGCTAGAGAGAAAAGACGAGCATGTACTCTGACCTAATTTCACTCAACACAAGCTGGATATGACTGGTTAGGATTGAATTAAGTCAAGTACTTGCAAATGAAGCTGTATTCACGGTTGGTAAGAGATGACACATCCTTGCCACATTTAGCTACCAGTTTTGGCTCCACAAAGGCAACTGAGGTAGCACAATTCCTGAGGCTTTTCACCAAGACATCTCAACGTCTCAAACAACACTCAAATTCTGGAATTAAACACCACAGATTTCCATAAAAACACAAATATTTCTTATTCATGTCCCGGTTAAGCTTCTCCTACACAAGCATTTCAGGAGAAAGTCCTGAGTTGAAGATGATATTTCAAAAAAAATGAGACTTCAAAGTCTCCTGGGGTATGAAAGAGCAACCTCCGAGCAATAAAGAAACATCTTGCCTCATCTTAAACCTGATCAAAACCTTCTTACCTGTGAAATAAATCAGATCTAATATAACATTATAATATAGCACAGCTATATAGAACAGGATTACTTATTTCCTGCAGCTCCAAATTGCAGCTAGCATTCATCATTCTATATTTGCTGTGAAATCAAATTTGTTCTGATTTCTTCCCACAAATCTTTCAGACGCCTTCGCCATTCCCATGATGCATCAGAATCCTGCTGGTTATTTTTTTTTTTTTTCTTTGCAGAATGTGGATGTTCTGTGAGATGGATACAGTGACATGTCTGAAAAGATGAGGCCACAGAAGAATGTTGTCTTTTCTCGATGTGTACACTCATAAAATATTCAGGATACAGTGTGGGGTGGATTCAATTATTATATATTGTGTTTTTTAGCCACACAAAGCCACATTGACACAAATTCAAAAACTTCAAAGGTCAAAAGGCAACATTGGATTCGTGTCATATCGGCCTCTGGCTTCCCAAGAGTCCCTGGTCTCATATTGTTTTCCTTGCTGCATGAATTCACAGGATCACTGACCTGAAGAACTAGTAAAATGTACAGCTGAGACTGTGAACAAAAGGAACACAAATCAACTGAAGTACAGGAAAACACTGTTTGCCTTCAGAACACACTAGAAATATTTTAAAATAATAATAATAATAATAATAATAATAATAGTTATTTAACTAATGAAACATATTTTTTAATGTTTTTTTAAACAGTTAATTTTTAAGTACTAATACAACATTATAGACAAATAATAATAATAACAATAGCTATTATTAATATTAATTTATTAGAAAACGTATTATCCTAATTTAATTACTACAATTATCATAAACAATCTCACAACGCACAACCATTTAAAATAAACTAGTGAAGGGAAAAAGGTCATCTATGGAAGCCCGTCTCCACCACTGAATAATAAAAAAAATAAATAAAATAAATGTTATTGTGACTTTTTATCTGACAATGCAGACTATTTTTTCTCCGAAATGCATGACGCCAACTCGCAATTCTGACTTTTTTTCTCAGAATTGTGAGATATAAACTCGCAATTATGAGTTCTAATGTCAGAACTGCATGATATATCACAATTGCATGAAATTTGTATGTCACAATTCCTTTTCTCTCGCAATTTCTCACAAATGTGTGTTTTTTTTTTTTTTTGCAATTCTGACATTTTTCTCGCAATTACGAGTTTATATCTGCTTTTTTTTTTTAGAATTGTGATAATTGTGAAAAATAAGGTCAAAATTGCAGGATAAAAACCCAACTTTTTTTCTCGCAAATGCATGTCGTATTTAAAAAGTAAAATTGCAAAACGCATTTCTGAAAAATACGGTCATAATTCTGAAAATTGCAAGTTTATATCTTGCAATTCTGACTTTATAACTCACAGATTTTTTAACTCTATATTGCGAGTTTATATCTCACAATTTGGAGAAAATGTCAGAATTCTCAGCTGCGAGAAAACTTTATTTCTTTCATTGCAATAAAACTGACTTTATTTCTCGCAATTGTAAACTTATTTCATGCATTTCTGACTTTATAACTCACAATAACAATTCTAAGGAAAAAACTCAGAATTGCGAGATATAAATTTACAACTGCTGAGAAAAAAAGTTAAAATTGTGGGATATGAACGTGCAATTCTGACTCTTTTTTGCAATTGAGAATTCTGACATTGTTTTTAAGAATTGTGAGATATAAACTCCCATATTCAACTACAATTATAAATACATTTTTTTCTTGCAAATGTAAGTTTGTCGCAATTCCAACATTTTTTCCTCGCAATTATGAGTTTGTATTTTGCAATTGAGTTTTTTTTTTCTTAGAATTGTTAGATATAAACTCACAATTACGAGTATAAGTTTGCAATTGCGAGAAATAAAGTCAGAATTGCGAGATAAAAGAATTTAAATTCTCTGACTCTGACTCTTTTCTCGCAAATAGAGTGGGTCCAACTCAGTCTGACATCATGACATCATAATCACATGGCATATCTGATTGGTTCTCTCCTGTATCAGTAGCCAATGAGCTTACTGCTCAACGTTCAAATATATGACTAGAGGGAGATATAAACCTAATTCTGTCATGACAACTCTCTGAGGGATTGGTAATGTACATGACATTGGTAATATATTTGGAGATAAAAACTTTTTTCTCACAAATGCATGTCACAATTCTGACTCTTTTCTCACAGTTCGGTTTATATCTCCCAATTCTGACTTTTTTTTTTCGCAATTGCGAGTTTATATCTCAATTTTTTTACAAAAAAAAAAAAAAATCTCAGAATCGCATGATTCAAAAATTGCAAGCTAAAAACTTTATATCTCGCAATTATGATATTCTTTCACAAATGCAAGTATGTCGCAATTTGTATGTCGCAAGTATGTATCTCGCAATTCTGACACTGTTTATCGCAATTGCGAGTTAAAAAGTCAAATTTTGATGGAAAAAAAACTAGTATGTTCTCAGAATTGCATGATATAAACTCACAATTGTGAGAAATAAAGTTAGAATTACAAGAAAAAAACTTGACTTCTTTTCTCGCAAATGCGAGTTTGTATGTCACAATTCTGACTTTTTTCTTGTAATTGCGAAAGCCGGAACTGTAAAATATAAACTCGCAATTCTAAGAAAAAAAGTCAGAATTATGAGTTTGCATTCTGACTTTATTTCTCAGAATTGTGACTTTATTTTTTAGAATTGCTACTATTTTTGAGAATTTGCGATTCACAATTCTGAACTTATAACTCACAATTGTGAGTTTATATCGCAGTTCTGACTTCATTTCTCAGAACTGTGATTTTTTAACTCACAATTCAGAGAAAAACAGTCAGAATTGCAAGTTTGCATCATGCAATTCTGAGAAAAAGATATTTTATTAAATAAAAATAAACAGTAAAGACATCTATTTTAAAATAAATGGCGCTTATTGAACTTTCCATTCTTTAAAGAATCCTGAAAAAATGTATTATGCACAACTGCACTGTTTAAACTAATGAATTGTTCATTAAAATAGATACCTATTAGACATTGGCTGGAATGAAGTATGGCATTGCAAAGCATTTTTATCTGCTATTTTCTCTAGAGGAACTGTTAAATTACTCCACAACGAGATTAAAAACTGTGGAGGCTGCGAATTAGAATCAAACACTCCTCAAAGTCAACTCAAAAGAGAAAAGCCTCATTTGACCATTATGACTGATAACATTACTGTATTACTGTAAGATAACAGAACTGTTTCTAACACATTCATTATGGTGCTGCGAACGATTTAGATACAGTAAACAGTGTAATAACCTGAATCAATAGAAATGTTAATTTAGTAACATAAAGTTACCTTGGAGCAAAAAATGGTTCAACACAATATTCAAGAATATATCATTGCACATTTTTATGATCTAATGTTTTGGTAACCACTCTAAAGTTGTGTGAATTTCTGTATGTTACTTGGTTTTTGGCAAATGTAATTCGATTTTACATTATACTGGTTAAATTCCAATTCAGTTTGCTCACTAAATGGTGGAATGCAACAGCTGCTGAGCCACGATTGGCCAGTAACATTTTAGGCGTGGCTTAAGGGCTCAACTAGCATAAAAATGCAAATCCAAAAATCTCCAAACACAAAAGGAGAAGGAAGGCTTTCTTTGTGAGACTCTCTACCTCTTACAGCTCTCCTTTTCTATGGTTAGGGAACAGTTCCCAGGTGCACTCGGTGTGTGTTCAGAGAGATGAGGTATATTTAGCACCCAGCAACCGAGCTGGAGCAGATCGTTCTTTCTTTCTTGTCACACTGACTTTATCCAAGTTACAAGAAACAGAGTAACTTCGGCTGCCATATTTAGACCTCACTTTGCTGTAACACAATCTATTTTAACATAGTCTGAGCTTATCGGCGCATCGACTGGCACGTCGGAGGCTTTTTAAAACACAGTGCCAACATTTGAAGCTATACTGCAGAATGGCAACAACATAATCGGCATCGAATCAAAGCAGGCCTGACTGGAAACTTGTACACAATGCATTAAAATGTGTTCCAGTTTGATGCGTAATTCCCATCGGAATAATTCACTGCTATTTCAGGATGCTGTGACTCTGGAACAGATACTGTGTCACATCCAGCAACAATATAATAGTGATACCTAATAATACAGTTTTGCTTGTAATTACAGTGTGTCACAGGGTGCAAGACAGCCTCCCCTGTGTGTAAACGTGAGATGCCTCATTAAAGACTCTGGGCTTCTCGCAAATGCATCTCAGAGTATATTCTGCCAGGTTTTAAATAATATATCACATGTAAAGCAATGTAATCTTCCTGGAGTGAATGGAAGATGAAATATTTAAAAACTGCTCGAGATGTAACATATCTGATGTTGTCTGGAGCAACACAAGAGAGATTGCGTCATCTGAAGCATTTGTAATTCTTTGGATTGAATTGGAATATGCTATATATATATATATATATATATATATATATATATATATATATATATATGTATATGTATGTATGTATTTATTTTATTTTATTTTATTTTTTACTTATAGCATATTCCAAAAACAGCAGTTAGGCCTATAATAGATTGTGCCATATACACAAAAACTATGGAAGCATGTTTCTGCCATGGAATAAAATGATAACTGAGGGGGAAAAAAAGAGAAAATTGTTAGATATAAAGTCAGAATAGCAAGATATACATTCAGAACTGACTTTCTCATAATTCTGAGTTTATATTTAGCAATTGTAAATTTCTTGCAATTCTGACTTTTTTCTTGCAATTGTAAGTTTACATCTTGCAATTCTGTTTATATCTCACAATTCTGATTTTTGCACAATTCTGACTTTTTTTCTTGCAATTCAAATTTTTCTTTGAAGTTCTGAGTTTACATATCACAATTACCATCTCATAATTTTGAGTTTATATCTTGAAATTCTGACATTCTTGGGATTCTTATTATACGTCTTGTAATTCTGAATTTCTCACAATTCTAAGTTTACATCTTGCAATTGTTATTTTACATCTTGTAATTCTGACTTTCTTACAATTCTGAGTTTATATCTCAGTTTTAATTTTACATCTCGAAATTCTGAATTTCTCACAATTCTAAGTTTACATCTCACAATTCAGAATTTCTCACAATTCCAAGTTTACATCTCACAATTCAGAATTTCTCACAATTCTGTTTACATCTCGCAATTCTTATTTTACATCTCACAATTCTAAAATTCTTATTTTGCATCTCGTAATTCTGACTTTCTTATAATTCTAAATTTACATCTCACAATTCTTTTTTTATATCTCACAATTCTAAATTTCTCACAATTCCAAGTTTACATCTCACAATTCTGAATTCCTCACAATTCTAAATTTCTCACAGTTCCAAGTTTACATCTCACAATTCTGAATTTCTCACAATTCCATGTTTACATCTCGCAGTTCTTATTTTACATCCATTTAATCAAAATTTCTCACAATTCCGAGTTTACATCTTGCAATTCTTATTTTACATCCATTTAATCAAAATTTCTCACAATTCCGAGTTTACATCTCGCAATTCTTATTTTACATCCATTTAATCAAAATTTCTCACAATTCCGAGTTTACATCTTGCAATTCTTATTTTACATCTCATAATTCTAAATTTCTCTCAATTCCATGTTTACATCTCACAATTCTGAATGTCTCACAATTCCGTTTACATCTAGCAATTCTTATTTTGCATCTTGTAATTCTGACTTTGTTATAATTCTAAATTTACATCTCACAATTCTTTTTTTTATCTCACAATTCTGAATTTCTCACAATTCCATGTTTACATCTCGCAATTCTGAATTTCTCACAATTCCATGTTTACATCTTGCAATTCTGAATTTCTCACAGTTCCAAGTTTACATCTCACAATTCTGAATTTCTCACAATTCCATGTTTACATCTCACAATTCTTATTTTACATCCATTTAATCAAAATTTCTCACAATTCCGAGTTTACATCTCGCAATTCTTATTTTGCATCTCGTAATTCTGACTTTCTTGTAATTCTAAATTTACATCTCACAGTTCTAAATTTCTCACAATTCTAAGTTTACATCTCACAATTCTGAATTTCCAGCCCGATCTCACAGCATTTCGTACATATTTTACGACGTGGCTAATTCGTATGAATTCGTACGACCTCACTCATATGAATATATATAAACTTTGTGGGACTTATGAGATGTATCCAAGATACTAATAAAGTTAAATGAATGTTTATTATTGCAAAGTAACTCATGAAGTAGTTCTCTGAATTTAAATCGTCTAGGTTACGTAGGTAACCCACGTTCCCTGAAGGAGGGAACGGAGACATTACTATGGGAGCACTGCGACCAATCTTCTCTGAGCTACAGAGAAAAGGCCAATGAATATTGGCGAGTGGTTTGCATCAGCCACCACTCCCCTGTACATACGGGTATATAAGATGGCAGCGCGCATACACTCATTCAGGTTTCTGCTGAAGAGCCGAGCTTGGCTCAGCCCCCAGGAGGCAGCCTGGGACTGCGGCAAGGGGAGTAACATCTCCGTTCCCTCCTTCAGGGAACGTGGGTTACCTACGTAACCTAGAAGTTCCCCTTTCAGTCGTTCCACTACGACATTACTATGGAAACACCCATGGAAAACGCCGCAGACCCAAGCTGCGTTATGTGGGGTCCGATTTGCTGACAGGCAAGCATGCCAGTGGAAAATGGACACCAACACGTAACCTGCCCGACGCCCCGGGAACCCGTAAGGGAGGGCCCCACGGAGTTGCTAGGAGCAGTCGTCAGGGGCGTAGACAATGACAAGCTGTATGGTCATGTGGAGAAGAAATCAAAACAACTATCTATTCTAGCTATAGATATGTAAGGGAAAACGATCGGAAATCGTGAATATAAACACGTACTGAGACATGTTGCCACAACCAGCAGGCGAAGGAGCTCCCGCCAGAGCACAGCCACGAACTACTCCGTCCTAGTCCGGACTGCGGGGCAAGGAGAACCAGAGTACCAAGAGGAACTACTGGAATATAGCACACGGATCCCGGGGGAATGGTGCAGCAAGCCGACACCGGGCCGGTCCGTCCCGCCAGAAACCTGATTTTATTTAAGTTAACACACGGGAGGACACGGGCTCAACGTGGAGGTTGTAGAACCACGCAAAGTTATTAGGTGTCGCCCAGCCCGCAGCTCTACAGATGTCTGCTAGAGAGGTGCCATGAGCCAGCACATAGCAGGAGGCAACACTCCGAGTGGAGTGAGCTCGAACTCCTAGGGGGCACGGCTCACCTTGGGCCTCATACGCTGAGGTGATGGCATCAACCACCCAATGGGCCAACCTCTGCTTGGAGACGGCATTCCCCTTCTGCCGTCTGCCGATGCAAACAAAGAGCTGCTCGGAGCGTCTGAAGCTCCGGGTGCGGTCCACGTACACACGCAGGGCGCGGACAAAACAGAGCAACGCTAAGGCCGGGTCTGCCTCCTCCTGGGGCAGAGCTTGCAGGTTCACCACCTGGTCCCGAAAGGGAGTGGTGGGAACCTTAGGCACATAGCCAGGCCGGGGTCTCAATATTACATGAGACTCGGCCGGCCTGAACTCAAGACACGTATCGCTGACAGAGAATGCATGTAGGGCTCCTGCAGAAAGGAGAGCACCACTCCGACCGAACATCTCTGCGGCATAGGCTTGCCTAGTAGAGGGAGCTCTAGCGTGAGTGATAGTATCTATCACGGCCTGGGGAAGGCCGGAGAGGTCTACCGTGTCGCGTCCAGAAACAACACATGTAGGTTCCAGAGATCGGGACGTGGGTGCCAAATGGTGCCCAACCCCTAAGAAAGAAGGTCCTTCCTCAAGGGGATTTTCCAGGGAGGGGTTGCCGCAAGGAGCATCAGTTCGGGGAACCAGGTCCTGGTGGGCCAATATGGCGCAACCAGCAGAACCTGCTCCTCGTCCTCCCTGATCTTGCACAGGGTCTATGCAAGGAGGCTCACTGGGGAAAAGGCGTACTTGAGAGGGCCCCGCGGCCAGCTGTGTGCCAGAGCATAGAGCAGAGCAGTAGAAGAGAGGGAGGATTCCTGGGAGGCAAACAGATCTATCTGGGCCTCCCCGAATCGACTCCAAATCAGCTGGACCATCTGGGGATGGAGTCGCCATTCGCCAGGAAGTGTGAGCTGTCGAGAGAGTGCGTCAGCTGTCCGATTGAGCTCTCCTGGGATGTGAATGGCGTGCAGCAATCTGAGCCGCGTCTGACTCCAGAGGAGGAGATGGCATGCGACGGGAGCGTAGACCTCCTTGACGGTTGATGTACGCTACGGTCGCTGTGTTGTCCATACGGACTAGCACGTGCTTGTCACGGAGCACCGGAAGAAACCGGCGAAGGGCGAGAAACACTGTTAGCAACTCGAGGCAGTTGATGTGCCAAAGCTGTCGGGGGCCTGTCCAGGTCCCAGAGGCAGCCTGCCCTTTGCACACAGCGCCCCAGCCTGTCATGGAGGCATCCGTGTTGACCACAACATGCCTGGACACCTGGCCTAAGGGAACACCTTCCCGAAGAAAGGCTGGGTCCGACCACGGTCTGAAGAGGCGGCGACACTCCGGGGAAACGCCAATCCGAAGCGTGCCGCTGCGCCATGCCCATCTTGGGACTCGGTCGGAAAGCCAATGCTGAAGCGGTGTCACATATGGAGAAGGTCAAGCGGAACCACCACGGCCGCTGCTGCCATATGCCCCAGGGGCCTCTGAAAATATTTGAGAGGAACCGCTGTCTTGTGCCTGAAAAGGTTCAAACAGTTCAGCATTGACCGAGCACACTCCTGTGAGAGACGTGCTGTCATGTTGACTGAATCCAACTCCATCCCGAGAAAAGAGATACTCTGCACTGGGGAGAGTTTGCTCTTCTCTCAGTTGACCCAAAGCCCCAGTTGGCTGAGGTGCCATAGCACCAGGTCCCTGTGCTCGCACAACTGATCCCTCGAGTGAGCTATTATTAGCCAGTCGTCGAGATAGTTGAGTATGCGGATGCCCTTCTGCCACAAGGGACTGAGGGCACCCTCCGCGACTTTGGTAAAGACGCGGGGAGACAGGGACAGACACATACCCCCTGGCTACCCCACCATCAAGGGTGGTGAGTATGAGCAGCCCGAACGTAGGAAGGTGTTAGGTGCCCGCCAGGTCCTAGTTAACTCCTCATGCACCTCCGGGAAGAAAGGCATGGGGGGGGACGCAGCGGTGCCGCGGAGCCCGCACCCATGTACCAATCATCTAACCTGGAACGCTCGGGTGAAGGCGCTCTGGGCACCTCCAACTCAATGTTCCTGGCTGCCTGGAGGAGCAGGGCCGCTACTTCAGCGTCAGCCTCCGACAGAGCAGCACCCGCAGTGGGGCGCCGCTCTGCCGAGTTTTCCGCTTCAGCGGGCGACCCTCCCTCAGATGCCGTGATAGACATCTGATCATCGTCGGAAGCGCCAAAGGAGATGCATGGCCTGCGTTTGGATTAGCATGCATCTGCCTGAGGCATCTCAATGGGACCACGGGGTGGACCAGAAGTCCGTGGGGTTGTACCCGGCAGAGCGTTCTGGATCGTCACACGCAGGTCACCCGTGGCTCTAACTAAACCAACGGAGGAATCTTTTAGGCCCCTCACGCTGGAAGAGGTAGAGGACGAGGGCTGCCGCCTCATGAAAGAGCGGCAGACCCGCAGCGTGGCCATGGTCATACTTTCGCAATGAGGGCATGAACCATCCACAAAAGCTGCCTCAGCATGATCTAAGCCCAAACACGAGAGGCAGCGATCGTGACCGTCGACGGATGTCAGGAAACTACCACATCCGGAGGCACACGGTCGAAAAGAGTCCGCGGAGGACATCTTTTTCATCCGTTAGAAAATTGCTCTTTTAGGAAATTGCACTCCCGGAGTGCTCAGGGAGAGCCGAGGCTCGTAGCACTCGGGGCTCACTGAAATGCACAGCTATAAAGCAAACAGGAGTGGCGGCCAGCGGCGGAACACAGTAATCGATGGTCCTCACGGCGACACAGCAAGCAGTCCCAGCAATTCTTCTTGTAACACCAAAAGCGTTTGTTTTGTTCTCCAGCTCAGCAGCGAGGCTCTGAAGCAGAAGTCTGAATGAGTGTATGCATGCCGCCATCTTATATACCCGTATGTATGGGGGAGTGGCGGCTGACGCAAACCACTCGCCAATATTCATTGGCCTTTTCTCTGTAGCTCAGAGAGGACTGGTCGCAGTGCTCCCATAGTAACGTCGTAGTGGAACGACTGAAAGGGGAACAAGATTTACCATGGACTGACATCTCAACTGTACGGAAAAGTTTTATTAAAAACATAAATTAAAAAAAAAAGTGCTTGAGGCTATTTATTATATGTCTACTAATAAGAATTTAATGTTATTTTTTTTTCATAAGCTTTTTTTAGGGTTGAAAGTTAAAGGGTTAATAAAACAAATGGAAGTGAGTTGGCAAGTCAACAAGGTTACAAAGAAACAACAGGAAATTAAACATGCGCCTGTAGCAGCATACTTGTAGCAAATTAATACAGACTTAAGCCTATTCGAAATCACTGCCGAAATAGTCTTCCAGCTAACATCCTCCTGTTGTGTGCATAGTGAGCAATATAATCCTAAAGACAAAAAAACAACAACATTTTGTTGAACCAAAATCACAATCCCAAAAGCGTGTGGGCAAGCCGCGGTCAAAGTGCAAAATAGTTTAACTTTTGCCACTGAGCTCTGAAGGACTGTGCTAAATCCAGCGGCAATCACAGTGCATTCTGCGTCCTGTGTGAAAGGGACATTAGAGTTCCGCCTTTTGCATTCCGTCAACATCACATTATCAATTAACCATTAGAAATAGAAAATAGATTTTTGACATTTGTGAATCGATTTAGAATCATCCACATCCGCATCGCAATGCATCTAAGAATAAAATCCCCTTTTTGACAATTCTGACTTTACATCTCACAATTCAGGCTTACAATTCTAATTTTTACATCTTGTAATTCTTATCTTACATCTCACAATTCTGAGTTTACATCTTGCAATTCTTAGTAAAGTTGTAAAGTCAAAAAAAAGTTTTTTTTTTTCTCTGAATTCTTAGTTTATATTCATCTTATATTTATTCATGTTTGTGTGAACAGGCCTTCAGTCCACATCCTTCACAACTTAATGTTTGGAACCAACCCACAACTTTGAGCATTTCAAATTGTGAATATTTTGCGGGCGTATTTTTGCTGTAACCTATTTTTGCGTTAATAATTCTAATATTTTTTTTTTATATACACAGCCATCTTATGCAAATAAATTAATTCTTAGTGACTTCCCCTTGCACTGCATTTGCAAACCTTCGGCAGTCATACTTAAAAGGATTGCTCATCCAAAAATGTCCATCATTATTTATTTACCCTCATGTCTAAACCAGTGTATATTCCATCTTTCTGTGGAACACAAAAGAAGATATTTTGGCTCTTTTTATCTATGTAATGAAAGTCAGTGGAGACCAAAACAGCATCAGACCCCATTAAGTTCCATAGTATGCACAAAGAAAAAAAAAATCTAAATATCTACAGAAGAAAAAGCAAGTCATACAGAATTTGGGAATAACATTGAAAGTCAAAGATCGAATTTTCATTTTTAGGTGAAATATGCTTTTAACCAGATGTTAAAAAAACTTTACAATTAACATACAAAACATGAAGAGTTGCTAATCATGTCTAGGAATTGAAACCAGCTTCAAAAGATCACATAGAAGGAAAGATTCACTTCTCCAATCATTTTATAACACAAAATGGACCGTACAAACTTTAGTGTCTTCAAACTTCCTGTCGACAATAATGCACCGCTCAGTCCTCTTGTTAAAACAGCTATTACTCATGCGAGTCATAACTCAATGAAGAGTTATGATCTATACTCAATTAATATCGGTGAAGCTTCGCTGATCTCTGAAGACCCTACCAAATCAAATCCGGAGAATGACCGGCGACGAGTTGAGCCGATAAATAAAGTCGAGAATTATGACTGCGCCTCACGGAAACATCCGCTTCATCAAATATTTAAAAGCCTAATACAAAATCAATTCTCCAGGAACAACATTAGGATCGAGAAACCGCGTCCTCCACATTAAGTTCAAGAGTTTCACCATTAATTCAATCGCTCTTCCCCTCGGAGGAAACAAGCTGATAATAATTGAACCCAGACTGATGGAAAAGAGAGAGCGAGAGAGCGTTTCTTCTCCTCAGTGTATGTGGCAAACACCACAGGTCAAAGTTAATATCAAACCCACAAAGCCGTAATGAAAAAAGGATTAGAGTGGGAGGAGGGGGAGACGGAGAGAGAGACAGAGCGAGAGAGAAAGTTTGCCAGGGGTGGTCTTACCGCTGATGCAAAGGCTGAGAGAGCACAGACTCTCCTCGCAGGTCTCCGGGCTCTCCGCCTCCCAATGAGACCCTCTTTCCCTTTTCCTGGGAGACATCTGTCTTACGATGTTTAAAACCCGGTTCACTCTATCCATCCTTCCCTTAGCTCTGCGTGACCGAATGTCCCACGATTCCACCCCAATGTGTCACATTAGACACGGAGAGTCTTCTGAACAAGCGCGTTGAGGAGACGCTCTGGCTGCTAGGATGCTAAATTTACGTCTGTTTTCGTTTGATTTGTTTTTTTTCTTGCTTCTTTGCAACAAGCCAAGAAACGGGAACAGAGGGGGAAATAAATAGAAATATATCCCAGTTTGCCTCTCTCTCTCACTGTGAAGCTTTATCCCACTGCTTCCACAGCACAACTAGCAGTGAGTTGATCTTTTTTTACCTCCCTCCCTCTATCCAGCTTGCTCTCTCCGACTCGCTCACTCTAGCTTTCATCTTTTTCACGAGGGTCCTCTCTAATCAGCTAATAATACCTCATTAGAATTGGGAGAAATCGAGGAGGGTTAACCTTAGGATGGAGGATGGACTGACAGCTGTGAAGTGGCCACACTGAAAAATAGATCCACCTTTATGACTTCTAGTCATCTAATGGGGGTTTTGTATATTTAAGAGTATGGTAGCTTTGATGCTGTCTATACGCATTAACATACAGCTAAAAGTTCACAGAGGTCACTGTCTTGGTAAAACACACTAAAAAATATTGATGTTGACTGTCTTGAACTTGGGGGTGTAACCAAATATTTGACCAGTCAAATGCTGTCTAGAGTGAGAACATCCTTCTCTCTAACCACCTGATGCTGGCTAGCATTAGAAAGTAGCATATTATGATTTTGTTGGCCTGTTTGCTATTTTAAAAAGAGACAGAAACTGCAGCCAAATGTGTACTCATTACTATATAGTAGGTGAAAAAAGTCTATATGTGAAGTGAGTATCATGCCCAAATTCATAAAACTGTAGACAAAAACCAGTATGTGAAATTGGTAGTATGCCTGAATTCATAGTATTCATCAAAGAGTAGGTGAAAATCATTACTTGCAATTAATATTACATCCATATTATAGTACAGTTGAAGACAAAATGATTAACATTTTTTTTTAGAATATTTCCCAAGTGATGTTTAACAGAGCAAGAGAATGTTCTCACATTATTTTCTATTATTATTTTTTTTTTTCTAGAGAAACACTGATTTCTTATAGTTGCTTGATTAAAATAATTAAAAAATAAATAAATAAAAAAACTGCTAAGGTCAATATCATCAGCCCCCTTAAGAAATTATTAGTTTGATTAGCTATAGAAAAAAACACTGTTGTCCAATGACTTGCCAAATTAACCTAATTTGCCTGATTAACCTAATTAACCTAGTTAAGCCTTTAAATTCCTCTTTAAGCTGAGGATTAGTATCTTGTGAAACAACTAGTAAAATAATATGCACTGTCATCATGGCAAAGACAAAAGAAATTAGTTTGGACTTGAGAGAAAGAATTGTTAATGCTCATAAAGATGGAGAAGGATACACACATCTATCAAAGTGATTTCAAGTGTCAAGAACTGAAGTGAGATGCATTATCAAGAAGTTTAAAGAGAACAACACAGTGGAGAACAAGACAGGCAGAGGCAGGAAGCTAAAGATTTCAAAAACTTTGTAAAGAAAACTAGTGAGAGAGGTTTCTAAAGACCCAAGAAACCTGCCAAGACAACTGCCAAGACACTAGTGAATGACCTAGCCAAGTCTGGAATTGATGTCTCAACGAAGACGGTCACTAGAGCCCTGCACAGGAACTGTGAGGTTGCCGACCAAGAAAGACTCAACTTCTGAAGAAGAGACATCTCCAAGCTAAAAGTTTTCTCTAGACAAAACTAGAGATTTTTGGCCATAGAAATGTTGCCTATGTTTGGGGAAAGAAGGGAGAGGCATTCAACCCCAAGAACACAGTTCCCACAGTGAAACATGGTGGTGGGAGTATAATGGTGGTGGGAGTATAATTTCAGTGCGTTTGGAACTGG
The DNA here is from genome assembly GCA_033026305.1 of Cirrhinus molitorella. Lineage (NCBI taxonomy): Eukaryota > Metazoa > Chordata > Actinopteri > Cypriniformes > Cyprinidae > Cirrhinus > Cirrhinus molitorella. The sequence goes on along the minus strand of CM065121.1, from coordinate 28,887,050 downwards.
GAATCTCGTCAGGGTTGAAGGAAACATGAAAAAGGAAGAATATAAGATGATTTTGAAAGACAACCTCAGACAGTCTGCAAGAAAACTTGGTTTGGGTCGACATTTTGTCTTCCAGCATGATAACGACCCAAAGCATACCTCACTTCTGGTGAAGAAATACTTCCAAATGAGCAAAGTGAGTGTACTTGACTGGTCTGCACAAAGCCCAGACTTGAATCCAATAGAAAATCTGTGGGGCACACTAAAGTCCAGAGTTTGTGCCAGAAGACAAACAAATCTGGAGGAGCTTGAAAGATTGCCTAGGGAAGAATGGGCTGTCATTCCTCAGGAGACATGCTTAAAACTTGTTGAGAACTATAGCAAATGACTAAAGGCTGTTATCAAGCAAAAGGGATACACTATTGACTATTAACATCAGAGGGCTAATATTTTTTACCAGTAGACTTTTTAAAATTCTTGGTTACACATTTATTTCTATTTGTATTGCAAGCCCTAAAAGCTTCCTGAATAAAGTATTATGTTTAAAAATGCTGTGTTGATAAAATCGTCTTTCTGTTAAACAACACTTGGGAGTTATTTGAAAAATAATGAAATATTTTAAGGGGCTAATAATTTTGTCTTCAACTGTATATTGGTAAAGCAATAGATGGAAAAAGTAAAATTTTACAAAGTTTAAAAATTAAACGTGAAATCAGTAGTTTGTCCAAATGAATTGTATTCATTAAATAGTGCATGAAAAACAATATACAAAATGAGTAGTTTGTCTGAATTTGTAGTATTCATTTAATATTATACAAAAAAACTGTATGTGATATGAGTAATTTATCCAAATTCTTAAAATACAAAAACGGTATACGAAAAATGGCATGTGAAATGAGTAGTTTGTCTGAATTTATAGTATCCATTAAATATCATACGTAAAAACTGTATGTGAAATGAGTAGTTTGTCTGAATTTAGAGTGCTTATTAATAAGCACATGAAAAACTATTTAAAAGGAATAGTATGTCAAATTTCGTAGTATTCATTAAACGTTGAAATAAGTTTTTTGTCCGAATTCATAGTTTTGTTAAATAGTGCATGAAAAAATGTATGCAAAATTAGTAGCATGTCCAAATTCGTATTACTCATTAAATATTACACAAAGAAAAAACTGTATGTGAAATGAGTGGCTTATCCTAAGTTGTAGAATTCAAAAAACAGTACATGAAAAACTGTACGTGAAATAAGTAGTTTGTTTGAATTTATAGTATTTGTTAAATTTTACACCAAAAAACTTTGTGAAATGAGTAGTTTGTCCGAATTCATAGTATTCATTAAATAGTGCATCAAAAACTTTGAATGATGTCCAAATTTGTAGAATTCTTAAAACAGTATATGAAATGAGTCGTTTGTGTGAATTTATAGTATTAATTAAACAGTACCTGAAAAAATGTATTCAAAATGATTAGTATGTCCAAATTTGCAGCTTTTAGCAGGCTAAAAGCAGCACGTGAAATGAGTATCATGTCCGAATTTGTTGTATTTATAAAACAGTAGGTGAAAACTACACAAATTACCTACTATTTCAGCTGACATTTTGAAGTGTGCATTGAATGAACACCACAAGGCCACGGGAGAGGAATTGCGAATGGCAGTGCCGAAACTGATGCAACTCGTGCCATAGGTCACATGACAAAGCCAATATGAATGTAGTACATCAGGATTTCATACTATATAGAACACTCATTCATACTATAGGATGTATTCTTTAACTGATGCAAAGTTGTGCTCGTCAAATGTAGGAATACCTCCTCGGACAGTATATGATTTCAGACCATATACTAAACTTCCTGTTTTAAAAGGAAGCCATTTCATCAAGGTTTCTAAAACAGACAAAAACTAGGTTAAATGACATGTCTTCTTTTGTTTGATCCAACAGGAAGTCCCTTTCCCAAAACCATGCCACTGGGTGTGAAATTAACAACCCACAAAATGATGTTGCTAATCGCCAACAAATGCAATGATGTAGGCAGCTGCCCTAACAAACCAATGTTTGTTGATGTGGCTCAAGAAGGCGCTAATCTCCTCGTAATTCCCTTTAAGACATTTCGGGAAAGAAAAAATCATCTCTCAAGGAAATGCCACATCACGAGTCTCTACACAGCTGTTCGCTCTGCATCCCTCCCACACAGAAGAAGTAGAAGAGAAGGGAAGCACAGAGCAGAGTGACAAAGAGAAGAAAGCTCTTTAAAATAAGTATTAACATCATTATGTTCTCCAGAGGCCATGGAAACACCCACAGGACATTGCGCTAATCCGACAAAGTGGCTGCACATGTATGGGAAGAGTTCATTACCTGCTTTTCTTCAAAAATAAAACATAGCGGGGAACTGAAATCAAATCGGTTAGGAAATTGCATCCTCATGAGGAGCTGAAAACCATAAACACTTTTAAAACGGATTAACTCTAGGTTGACTTGTTATACACTTGATTCGGAATTATGATTATCAAAGATAAAAAAAAAATTCTACAACAGCTGTCAAAACAAGCAAGGACCACTTTTTAGTGGTGTCAAAATTAACGTGTTAAAGGATTAGTTCACTCTTAGAACAAAAATGTACAGATAATGTACTCACCCCCTTGTCCTCCAAGATGTTCATGTCTTTCTTTTTTCAGTCGTAAAGAAATTGTGTTTTTTAAGGAAAACATTTAAGGATTTCTCTCCATATAAATGATATGTATGGTGCTCACAAGTTTGAACTTCCAAAATGTGGTTTTAATGTAGCTTCAAAGGGCTCTAAATGATCCCAGCCGAGGAAGAAGGGTCTTATCTAGCGGAACGAGTGGCCATTTTTGAAAACAAAGTGGCAGTTTCTATACTTTTTAACCTTAAATGCTGGTCTTGTCTCATCTCTGCGTTGTGCATGCGTAGTCTGTGTGATCCAGGTTGTCTTGTCTTGTCCGGGTCAATACAGTTAGGGTATGTCAAAAAACACCCATCTTGTTTTCTTCCCCAACTTCAAAATCGTCCTACATCGCTGCAGAAATACCAACCCAGTGTTTACAAAGTGAACATACAAAGAAGACCAAACACCCTTTACAAAAAAAGGTAAAACAGTGTTGTAGGATGATTTTCAAGTTGAAGCCAAAAACAAGATGGGAGTTTTTTGACACACCCTAAATGTATTGACCCGGACAAGACAAGACGAACATTTGAGGTTAAAAAGTATATACACTGTCAATTTGTTTCTAAATAACCAATTGTTTAGTTAAATAAGACCCTTCTTCATCTGCTGGGATCGTTCAGAACCATTTGAAGCTGCATTTAAACTGCATTTTTGAAGTTCAAACTTGGGGGCACCATAGAAGTCCATTATATGGAGAGAAATCCTGAAATGTTTTCCTCAAAAAACATAATTTCTTTACAACTAAAGAAAGACATGAACATCTTGGATGACAAGGGGGTGAGTACATTATCTGTAAATTTTTGTTCTGAAAGTGAACTAATCCTTTAATGCAGGTGATTAATTTTTTCATCTTAACGTGTAAAAAATATTTAACGCAATGGCGGGGCTAGGTTTGGCCACCCCATTCACAACTGCTAAAGAAATGTATTTATTTAGATGCGCAGAGGTCTTTACGAGCACGTCAAATGGGAGACTTTTCAGACCCGGGCTCCAACTTCACTTCAGCACCAGACGCAAGTCAAACAAGTTCGAAAACAGTACCAGTGACAAGGAGCTTCAGTAGAATATCAGTAAACTGCAGTCAGAAGAGGTGTTGTCAGGCCATATTTCGGCAAAAACGCATTTACCTGTCCTGTCAGCAGTTATACTGTGATCGTAGCACACACTCTTCAAGTGCACACACATGTGCCGGCGCACGCTGTAGGCTTTATTAAAGTGCTGTATCATATTCAAACCCATATTAAACTGCAAGTATGCAATGTCGCATTTATGTCGAGTCGTCTGTTAAGACATGATGTTACAAAAAAGGTGATTAAAGCTGCCTTAAAACTGCATGGAAGTGTTTATTATTTATAGGTCACATTTAAAGCAGTGTCAGATCCGCATTAAGTTCAGCAGCGGCAGCTTTTAAAGTAACAGCAGCCAAAATATCCTTATAACCAACTGCTGTGATGTCTGTTAATCAAAGAACAAAATTAACAAAGAAGGAAATTAATAACTTACAGAATTTAGAATTTAATATAATTTAGTGTTTGAAGACTTTAGGCTATATTTTCTTGCTGAAGGGCACAGGTAGCTAGCCTATATGACATTTATTATAATGGGTTTATGTGAAGATTCTTTCACTTAAATTAGAAGTTATTTTTTTAAGTCTAACAAATGTTAAATTGATAGCTCTCAATTATACTATAATGCTGAATGGCTATATTCAATGGTTAAATTCTAGGAAAAAATTCACTGAGACATTGGTTGCCTTTGAGTCGTAAAAAAGTTGGCATTTAACAAATATTAAAAATATACGTTCTTTATGTTGTATCTACATTAATTTGAAGCATGAATGTGAAATCATTGCAATATAAAAGTGTAATTAAAAACTTTAATGTCAGGATTAATCTCAATTAATAACACCACTAGAAAAACAATTACTATTTTATAAGGTGCCAATTTCGTATAAATGTGTATGATGTAATTCGTACAGAAAACAATTTAAAATTAAAAAAAAATAAAAATTATTTACTCACCCTCAAGTTGTTTCAAACCTGTATGAGTTTCTTTCCTCTGTTGAACACAAAAGAAGATATTTTGAATAATATTTTGAAGGTGTAAAGTATAAAATAATGAAGATTATTATTTCCACTATCACTACAACTTATTTCAAAGGGTACTGTTTTATTTCTATATGTGTCATACCTGAAAGAAAAATACATCAAATGATATACTTCAGAGGTTTCTATCAGACATTTTGATACTCTCTGTTTTCCAAACATCCTACTTCTGCTTTGTGAACTCTGCCTTAGATACAGTAGTTAAAACTTCTCAGAACTGTTAGCTGAGACTCAAGTTTTTGATAAATTATTCACAAAGAAGAATTTTTGTTGAGGAATTAGCTTCATAGAGAATAACATTCCCCTCTGCACTTAATGAAGAGATGACACAGCTAGCAAATAGCATCTTAAACTGCTAGCATGAGGCGAAATCCTCAACAAGACAGATTATATAGTCTCACACACACAGTTGAAGGTAGCAATGCTAAGTATGCTTTTTGAGTAGCGTCACATCTTCAAAACAGTCTAGCTTGTGCCTAGCAGTGTAAGGCTAAATGCTACATTAGTACTACATTGTATTATAAACATTCCTTTACAAGACAATAATAAAGTATATCTTTCTAAAGTGTTCTGTTTTACATGTTTAGTTGGAAAGTCTGATTCGTTTTTGTGAAACGGCTCATTTGATTCAGTTTGATTCATTAGTTTGTCACCATTTTGTGTTGTAGCTACAGTAAATGTTCCTGTTCATCACTATTTGTTAGAATCAGTTACATTTTTGTTAGTTTTAGTTTAACTTGTTACCATAATTAAGATGACTTGAAAAACCCTCTGCTATACTGCTATAATATGAATAGAACATGACAGTTATACATTTAACGAGATATTTCTCCATTAAATATATTAGTTGTCTGTTTTTGTTAGCTTCGAGCTAACTATTTTAGCCGTATGGACTTCAGTTTAAACTGCTTTAAATGAGTAGCTTGTCAAGCTTAAATTATCTTCCTCAGCACCGCTATACAACACTTATATAAGTGATGGTGTGCATGAGTCATATATGGACCCTTTCTGGTACTTTTTTTGTCCCTGTTGGAGCTTGACTGCCAGAATTCCCATCCAGTTTTATTGTAAAAGTTTCTTTCAAATAGAGCAACCTGAATACGCTGCCTTCTCCTTTGTGTTCCAACGAAAAGGGTGGAAAATATCACACTGAGTGACATGAGGGTGAGAAGATGATGACATTATCATTATTTTTGACTGAACTATCCCTTTAAATGTATTTCCTCTGTGTCCTTAGTCTAATTACTGCAGCGCTAACCCAGACTTCGGCTCAGACACAGGAAACTGTGAACGTTTTAACATGACTGCTAAGTGTGGCAGCTGAAATCGGTTTGAAAAGTGGAACACTGATTAAATGCTTGAAAATCACTTTTTAAAACTCCATTCTGCTGAGCAACTGTTTCCTTTGAGTTCACCTGTCTCTCGAAGTTCTTCCTCGGCAAGAAGGACTGATCTGAAAATCTGGGACATGAGCAGCCGTGTTCATCTAATAAAATGGTTTGCATGCACGGAAAATGGGTTTACTGACATTGGAGAGGAAAAAATGTTCAGGATAGATATAGTGTTTAATAATTCTAACACGTTTTGCATAGTCAAAAAATGTCAGGATGATAAAAATATCAGAATGAAGACAAAAGCCTCATTAAAAGATAAAAACTGTATCCCTGAAATGGAAATTCTTAACAAAACCGCTTCACCAATTAATTTTGGAAATTTTTTGACCTTAAAATCAAAGTCATGTGGTGTAACCAATGCGTAGAGCCTCATTAAAAATTAACAGCGTGACTATTTACACTAAGTGCAAATAGCCTGCCTTGTTGGCAGTGGCTATTTACACTAACTCCACCCACAAATATGTGGTTGGGCTAGTCAGCTTTACAAATGATGGATGCTACAGATAACAGCTTCAGTGGTGTAGGCGACTGACCTGAGTTCGAATCCACCTTTTGCCAAATTCGTTTATCTCTCTTTTTACACCACATATCAGATCGGAAAGGCATTTATTTTCAATAAAATGAAGTAAATGATCAAAAATTTTAAAATAAAGTGCCTCGCAGGTGTTTATCAGGTACGTGTAGGGAGGGCTTTATTGTCCCAATAAGGCTTTATCCATTTATTAATTTTATTAAAAATGATAATTTACACTCAAAATGTTATTATTGCATACCGTTTTATAATGTACTACAATACTGAGGTGCAAATGTCGTAAAATAAGTAGTATAAACAGAATCTAACTAACAGCATTGCAGTTTTATAACAAAAACTGTACGTGAAATAAGTAGTTTGTCCAAATTTATAATGTTCATTCATTAAATAGTACATGAAAAACTGTACATGAAATGAGTAATATGTCCAAATCGTAGTATTCATTAAATGTTAGACAAAAAAACGTATTTGAAATGAGTAATTGTCCGAATAGTATTCATTAAATAGTACATGAAAAACTATATGCAAATGAGTAGTATGTACAAATTTGTAGTATTTGTTAAATATTGTACAAAAATTCGCACAATTAAACCAATTAGCAGTTTATACGAATTTGTAGCACTTAATATTGTATATGAAAAACTACTAAATAGTTTGTCTGAATACAAAGTATTCATGAAAACAGTATACGAAAAACTGCATGTGAAATTAGTAGTTTGTCCGAATTTATTGTGTTCATTAAATAGTATATGAAAAACTATATGTAAAATGAGTAGTATGTCAGAATTCTTAGTATAATTATTATACAAAAAAACTGCATGTGAAATGAGTAGTTATTTTCACTTAGTGTAAATAGAATCTATTGCTGTTTGTACTTAGTGATAGATGCTATTTACACTAAGAAAATGTAAGGAAAATTAATTTTACTTGATGGTTAAACTAACATGACATTTTTAGAGTCATTAGTCTTTGTTTCCAGATGTGGAAAAAAAAATAATACAAAAAAATATATATTTTTCCAAGAATTTGGGGTGTTTTTAAGTCAATTTTAAATCATCAGTCCCTCTTTACTTTCATTATATGGAAAGGAGCAGCATGAACATTCTCCAAAACATCTCCTGTTGTGTTCCATAGAAAATAGTAAATAATATAGGCTTGGAATTATATGAAGGTAAGTAAATGAAGACTGACTGTTTTGTACTTTGTATTTTTTTTGACCGAATGTATTTCTGGGCAAACTATTCTGCAAGGAGTTGCTCAATGCAGACAGTACACTCAGGCGCAACACAGTCAACCAAGCCTTGAAAATATCTTCTGATAAGTGTCATTTCAGTCACACACACCACCTTTAAATAGTTGCCATGTTCCTGTGGAGTTCCCATATGCTCTCTAAAGTGAGAAGAGGAATGGAGTTCACCAGTTTTCTTAAATTGTCATACTTTCAGAGTTTTAACTGGGTCAACTGTGTGCTGAGGAAAGATAATGCGGTTCCTTTTCATCCCTGACAGAGAGAGATGGAGAAGAAGTGGAAGAAAGAAAGAGAGAGAGCGTCTGTATGGCTACATCTGAGCTGGGTAAAAATGGGATCAGTCAGTCAGCTCGCACACACACATAACTAGCTCCAAACTAAAGAAGACCAGTCAAAGTGATTCCCTGTGGCAAATTAGAGGAGTATGATATAGTGTTGTGGAAGTGTGTGTGTGTGTGTGTGTGTGTGTGTGTGTGTGTGTGTGTGTGTGTGTTTGTGCTTGTGTGTCTATGATCATCAGATTCTCCCAAGACTGTCTTTGATTGTGGTTCATGTCGCCTTACAGCCCAGAGAAATAAAATCTTCTCTAAAAGACAAAACACACAACACGTCTGTTCCAAGCATGTCAATGTCTACTGTCTTCTAATGAAACCTAATAAGCAACTGATTTGAAAAGTGATTCTTAGATAACAACGTTAACGGTTATTCTCTCGCACATGATCGACTATCCTTCACAATTGAATTTAAAAGAATCTAATGTTACTATGCTGCTAAGGTAAGCTAAGTTTAATACGCTAATGTTCAGTAACCTTGACAGTCTTCCTCACACACACATAAATGGCACTCTTCACAACATGATCGACTAACAGTCACAATTGATTCCAACAGAATGTTATGTTAGCATTTTGCTAAGCTAACAGCTTAATACTGAACAATAAGCAAAGTTAAGTCATTCTCCTCCACACATAAATGATGCTCCTAACGCAACTGTTTATATTTAATTCCAGCAGAATCTTATGTTAGCATGTTGCTAAGCTGAAGTCTCTCAGTATTTACATTACATCATCTTAACAGCCAGTTTCTTACATAACCAGATGACTAACATTCACAGTTTATTTCAATAGTCTGATTTTAGCATGTTGCTAAGCTAATAGCTCAGTACTCAAATATTAAGCAATGTTGACAGTCATTTCCACACATATTTCACGCAAGCACACATTTCGGCTAACATTCACAACTGATTCCAACAGAATTTGATTTTAGCATGATGTTATGCTATAGCACAATACTTCAAAGTTAAGCAACGTAACAGTTCATGTGACCATATAACGTTCACAGTATTTTCCAAGTGATTCTGATGTTAGCATGTTGCTAAGCTAAGTTCAATGCTTTAACATTAAGCAATCTTAACAGTTATTCTCATGCACACATGAATGGTGATTAACATTCACAATTTATTTCAAAAGTCTGATTTTAGCAGCTCAGTACACAAATATTAAGCAATATTTTCAGTAATTTTCAAACACGTCACATAGGCACACAATCGACTAACATTCTAATTCTAACAGAACTTAATTTTAGCATGATGCTAAGGTTAAGCAGTGTAAAAGTCCATGTGACAAAATAATGTTAACAACTGTTTCCAGTAGAATCCAGTAGAATCTGAATTTAGCATGTTGCTGTGCTAAGTTCAATACTCTAACATCAAGTAATCATGAAAACAAGAGGTTCTACCCACGTAATTACACGACTAACATTCACAATTGATTTCAGTAGTCTGATTTTAACATGTTGCTAAGCTAACAGCTCAGTATCTAAATATTCACAACTGATTCCATCAGAGCTTGATTTTAGCATGATGCTAAGCTATTAGCACAATACTTCAAAGTTAAACAATGTAACAGTCCATGTGAGCAAATAACGTTCACAACGTTTTCCAATAGAATCAGATTTTAGCATTTTGCTAAGCTTGTGATTCAATCATGAATATTAGCCATGGTTTACCATAAATATATAAAAAAAAAAAAACCTACAGTTAAATCATGGTAACCACAAATTAACCATGGTTACGCCGGCTTCACACTGCACACGTAAGCGAAGCGTGAGCAGAGCGTAAGCAGCGCATATTTTTTTCGGCGCCCATGTTAACCAATGAGAGCGTTCACACTGCAAGCGCAAGCAGCGCGTCAGAGCGTAGCAGGAGCGTAGCGTATAAGCAGCAGTGCAGCAATCGTTTCCGTGCCGGCTCTATTTCTGCAGCACTGCTCACACTCAATTAAAGTGACAATTCCTTTACCATGGCCAAAATACACATGATATAACATGAAAAGTTGCAATTTTACCCCCCCAAAAAAACATTGATGAAATATACTGTGTTGTAAACCCTCAAATTGCCTTCAGTAATTATTAATGAACATGCAACGATATGCAAAAAAGATTGTGCACTATACGTATGTGTGTATGTGTATATGTTGCTGTATATCGTACGTGGGCGTAGTTATCAGAGCACCCATTTTTGAAAACTCCGTACAAGCGCTGCGGTTCAAATGCGTGCTGCAAACGCTGCCGGTGTGAAAGCAAAAAGTTGACACGCTGCTGTCGTTCTGCCAACGCGCTGCTTACGCTCTGCTCACACTTCGCTTACGCGTGCAGTGTGAAGCCGGCGTTATGCTACACTAACCATAGTTTAACCATTGAAACTTGTAGTAAAACTTTATACAAATGTTAATACGGCAAAAAATAGTTACTACACTTTTTCTATAGTAAAACCATGGTTAATTTTTCTGAAATTAAACAAAATAAACAGTTATTGTCTCTTTCGCATAAATGGTATTCTTAACGCAAAACAATTGGCTAACATTCACAGTTCACTCCAATAGAATATCATGTTAGCATATTGCTAAGCTAAGCTCAATACTCTAATGTTAAGTTTTCACGCACACATAAAGGCGGGTGTACGGGGTAGGGCTGGGGGATATATTTATATCGATATTATGCGCATCTCATCAGTAAAGCCGGTTCTTTGATTAGCGGTAAATCTCCATCACCTGTTTTCAAATGGAGCACCAGTTAATACACAGAGCCGTAGATCACTGACAAGCTATGCAGCTTCGGGTTCAGTTTCGCGGGTGATTCATTGGGGTAGCTTTTCAGTGATCTACGGCTCTGTGTATTAACTGGCGCTCCATTTGAAAACAGGTGATGGAGATTTAATAAAAAAAACGGCTTTACTGACAAGATGCGCATGAATTTATTGATCGATATATATCGCCCAGCCCTAGTACACGGTGTGATTTTTGCTGTCATACAACCTCGCAGGTGATTTTTTTTTGTCTGGCGATCCATCTGAAGTTGATCTATCAGAATATGACAAAAACCACAGAAGAAGGTGGTGACATTGACGTATAGTAATTTTAGTTTAATTATACAGCACTATTTTTATTTGTTATTCCAAATTGTACCAAATTTGCCGTTCAGCTTTATGAATGAGTATGCCTGTTGTATTTCTAACAAGAGGGGTTAAACAGAAATTCAGAAATAGCCTACTCACCTCAAGCCATAGCTGCCACAAAGAAAAGTATTTTGTCCTCACTCCATTTTTTTATGAATGAAAAATGTAATGTTTACTTCAGAGTTCATAAAATCATAGTAAATTTGTGTCGTGTGTAACTGCCTTCATACGATTTTCAGATAAATTAATTCATTTATCTGAAGAAGATAATTAACATTCACAATTGATTCCAACAGAATTTGATTTTAGCATATTGCTAAGCTAACAGCTTAATACTTTAGCATCAACCAATGTTAACATTCATTCTCAGGCACACATAAGTGGCACTTTTTACGCAGCTACGGGATAAGCTTTGATAGGCTTAACTGTTTAAGTTAGCATGTTGCTAAGCTAACAGCCCAATACTGCACTATTAAACAGTGTTAACACTCATTGTCATACGCACATAAATGGCGCTCCTTGTGCAACCATGTGATTGATTGTTTGCAACTGCTAAGCTACCAGCTCAGTACTCGGATGTTTACAGACATTCTCATGCATACATACATTGCGCTTTTCAACCAACAGCTCACGTTTACAAAAATTTGAATGTTAGCATATTGCTATGCTAATAAGCACATAAATATTGTGTGAAATAATTACCTTTTAATTACATCAATTTTGTTTTATTCATAGCCTTCAAACCGTCCATCATCTTGGACTTTTCAATAAACATGCTGCAGTGCATTCTGGGATTGCCTCATCCACAAAGAATACATGCAATTATGCCTTTGATTTCCGTGTAAAATGTGGCAATATAATTGAGCTCTTTGTTGTTTGGAACTGCCTTTGTGATGAAGAACACTACGCCCATGGTGTCTAAAATGCTCCCTAGGTGGGCAATTCACTGGAATTTAAAAACTTTTCCATCATGAACATCTTCCAATACGATTCAGATAACGACTCCACATCAGCTTGTAACTTGTGCTATATTTGTCTTTCTCAGAGTTTCTTAATCTTTGTGATACACCATCTTTGTGGAAACCTAACATTGATTTTGGCACAGAATCAAACACTGATATGTGGGCTCCGTTCCAAACTAATTTCAAGGCATGATAAGTGTGCTCAAGGCTCAGAGGTTTTTCTAAAGGATAGGTAGTGTTATGGTTCAAAGCAGGTTTTCTGTTTGATATAATATCTTTAGCTGTACATTAGTATGGAAACTACTCCCAGTCAATATTAACATACTTAAAAGTGTCAATTTGTAGGAAAAGATTGATTTGCAATCCTAATACTGGCTGTATGATGAAATTACTCTACTGGAATCAAGTGTGGAAAAGAGCTTTATCCTCAAAACAAGCAATAACCCAACATACAAATGTATGTTCAGGATCATTTAACCGCCTCTCTCTATGTTTTGAAATCTGGAGTCATTGTTCCAGTGAAGATGTTTCCAGTCTCGCCTTTTGGATGAAGGTGACATCATTAATCGGACAATGCTCATAGGGTTTTATCTGCGGAGATAAATTCATGGAAATAAAATGCTACATAAAATCGCCACAGTGCTTCTATGCAATTCAAATGAAAGTTAATTTTTAATATCAAATGTGTTTCTTGTTGCCACCAGCTCTGTAAACTTGCTGACTTGTTATTCAATGCTGAAGTCGCACTAATCCACTAGAAGTCATTTACCATGGCAAAGAGCATTTTCCTCTATGCCTCATTTCTTCGTTTCCTGCACTGCACAGCAGGAATTAGGGCGAAGTTCCCATGAGGATCTCATGTAGTGTCTTCTTCCTTTCTAACCTGATGTTAAAGGCCGTTTGCAAGACTAGCTAGTGTACTAAATCAAAATTAATCATCAGGGCTTCAAATGAACCCCTTTTAACACAAGCGTCATGTCCCGCTTTGACCTCTCTGTGATAAGTGTTGCAGATAATGTCACAGAAGGACGATTTAATGAGGCTGCTGGGAAGCAAGAAAGCAAGAACCGTACATAATAAACCATTAAACAGGCTATCAAATAAATAGAGACGAATGTATGAGCAGTAGTCCCACCCACAGTCTGATTACTGACTGTTTGATGTATATTGCGCACAAAAATGACAAACGAGAGACGCAGAAGTGGAATTGCTTGCATTGTGTTAAAGAGTTGGTTCACCCAAAAATTAAAATTCTGTCATTAATTACTCACTCTTGTGTTGTGTAAAACCAGTAAGATCTTTGTTCATCTTCGGAAGACAAATTAAGATATTTTTGATGAAATCCAAGAGCTGACAGTAAGGCCCACATTCAAGGACAAGAAATGTACAGAGAACATTGAAAAATAGTCTATGTGACATCAGTGTTTCAATCGTAATCTTTTGTCCTCACAGATATGATCTAAAAAGCATAAAATGTGACAGAAACATTTTTTTTTTCGCTAACAGATTGCGTGAAGTCTGACAGCACAAGGTCTGAACTCCATCACAGCTTTCATTGATCAAAAACCACCCAAGAGACCATCTGACCGACATGTAAAGCAACCAATCTAGGGTGACCATACGTCCTCTTTTCCCCGGACATGTCCTCTTTTTGGACTTAAAAAAATGTGTCTGGCCGGGATTTCTAAATCTCCCAAAATGTCCAAGATCCGGCATTCATTGTGTGCATTTTTGTATTAAAGCCTTGTGTGTGACTCATCATGGAGTCACTATCAATAGGCAGTATTTTAATAGCCTTTGGATGCTTGTGTTTGGTTGCCAGATCCGTATTTTTTCCACAGAATTGGACTGATTTTCTCCCGTGGGTTAAAAGTTTGAAATATTGCATAAATTCCATTTAACTGAAATGCTTGTATTGAAACATTTTGCATTCTACCCGTGATAAAACTGTGGTAGATATTAGTTTTGTGAGGAAGCTTTTTAGCTGTGTTTATGATCAGTCTACATAACGGTGACTGTAAAGACTGGAGTGCATCTAATAAACAATTCATTAAAGAACATTGTGCAAGCTTGCTGCAACAATAATGGCGTGAATTTGACATACTTTTGAAAATCCAGCATTTATTTGACCCTGATGTGGTCACAGTTGTAAACATGATGGCTTTCTGCTTCCATGAAAAGGGTTTGGCATCATAACAGCTTTGTTTTCAGGTGGACCCATGCATCCAACAATCATTGGGCGCGACATCTAAAAATTAAATGTCTAGGTTACGTATGTAACCCACGTTCCCCGAAGGAGGAAACGGAGACGTTACTATGGGAGAACTGTGACCAATCACCTCTGAGCTAAAGAGAAAAGGCCAATGAACATTGGCGAATGGACTTGCGCTCAGCCCCCCAGGGGGCAGCCTGGAATTGCGACAAGGTGAGTAACATCTCCGTTCCCTCCTTCAGGGAACGTGGGTTACCTACGTAACCTAGACGTTCCCCTTCAGTCGTTTCACTACGGCGTTACTATGGGAACACCCATGGAAAAGGCCGCAATGTCGAGCTGCGTTACGCGGAGGCCAAATGCTGGCAGGCAAGTGTGCCAAGACAAATGGGCTCAACACGTAACCTGCCTGATGCCCTGAGGGTCCGTAAGGGAGGGTGGAAAAGAGAGATAAAACATATACCTATTCTGGCTATAGATATTTAAGGGGAAAACGATTGTAACCGTAAAAAATATATGTACTGAAACATGATGCCACAACCGGCCGGTGAAGGAACTCCCACCAGAGCACAGCCGCAAACTACTCCGGCCTAGTCCGGACTGCGGGGCCAGGAGGAACCAGAGTACACTGATGGAAACAACTGGGAATATAGCATTCCTGGAGGAATGGCGTAGCAAGCCGACACCGAGCCGGTCCTCCCGCCAGAAACCTGTATCTTCTTTTAACCACACGGGAGGACACGGGTTCAACGCGTAGATTGTGTAACCACGCGGAGGTATTGGTGTCGTCCAGCCCGCAGCTCTACTCATGTCGCTAGAGAAAGTGACGCCATGCTCCAAAGCAAAGGAGAAGGCAACACTCCGAAACGAGTGACTCAACTCCTAGGGGGGGGCACGACTCACCTTTGGAACTCCACCAAGGTGATGGCAACCCACCACTGGCCAGCCTCTACTTGAGAACAGCATTCCCCTCTGCTAGCTTCAACGTTAAACTCAGCGTGTAGCTCATACTTACATTGCTTATGAATTGTGGTCTGAAACATTTTGGAAACCAACAACAAGCTTGCGTAGCCAGTAAAGTTTGAGATAGAGCATGTTTTCGGCCTTGCAATGCTTCACTTGCATACAACAACTTCAACAGTGCACAGTAGCTGGAGCCAAAAGGCTATAACACTGGCAGAGATGCTCAGAAGACAAATAAACTTATTTTAGCAGTTGATGTAGGTACATTTACAGTCACAGACAGTTTAAGCTAGGAGATAAAGATGGTAGAAAACACCTTGAAAACAAGGTTTGGCACGTACAAATAGCTTTTAATCTGCAATCCTGAAGCTCTCCTGCACTTGAGGCCTGTTTTCGTCCCTTCATTGTGCGAGTTGTTTATTATGCTATTAAATCTGTGCCTCTGCATAATGTCAAGCCACATTCACTTTTGCATATTCCATTTATATGTAAATACTGACCTCTGATTAAGCCAGGCAAGTTACATTTCCATACAGATCCTCAGTGTCACAGTGCTGATTAAAAATAATGCACTACTTTACAGGTACTCATGTCCTGGTATACTAAAACATGCCTGCTGAGCAACCAAGAAAGAGCTTCCAATTACAATAAATATGACTGTTTAGCTGTTTATGAAAACATAAGGTCACCTGTCAAGTGCTGGTCATGTGTCCCAATGTGGCGCCCACTGTGGGGCAAATATGCGAGTTAAACAAACACCAAACTTTAACTTTAGGATGTAACTCATCTCACTGTCATGCGCGTATTCAACGGTGTTTCAGTGTATGACATAGGATGTAGGCACAACGTAAGCTCCCAACCTGATCTCATGAGGAAAACATGCCTTTTGGAACTTTTTTACCACCCAGTATGTTTCGTGACATATTCGATGTGAAATGTCCACTGAGTGGCGCTAAAACTGTGTTCGTTTTTTTCCCCCGGAACAGATTAACATACATACATATGTTATATGTACATCCATTTTATGTGACGTTGGTTTTGTATGTGTTACCACAGTTCTGACTTAAAATGTCCATTGAGTAGCGTTATAACTCTAATGCTCCGTGACGTTTTAAAATAACGTACCATCTGTATGAACAAAAGCGAGTGTGACGTAAAAACACAATCACAAACATGCCACTTTAGCTTGTTTTTCTATCTCTGATCTTTCAGCTCTTTCATCGTGAGTCATGTTACTCAAGGATTCCGCATCTTAAGTCCAATTACAAGCAGAAAGCAAAACATATTGAGCTATAATCATAACTTTGTGTGAAAACGATTACACGTGCTTGCTGTTTTGCCATCTCTAGTGTTCATTTCTGGTGGAAACTGCAGTGATGTACTTGGTACGTATTCACGTCTTGCAAAAAAGTTCCCACAGGTACGCCCCAGTCTCCTTTTGGCTTATATCAAAATCCTTTGTCATTTTTCAATACAAATCCTCATTTTGTACTTCTAATTTATGACCGTTTTTTGTTTTGGCTTTCTATTTTATTCTCGCAAACAGCTTACACTACGCCTACGTCATTCGCTGGAACGCCACTCTCTCATGAATGTTTTTATGACAGTTAGCAAAATTACAGTTCATAAATTTACAGATTACAGTTTCTAAAGTTTTTATAATTTTTTTCTTACACAAGCGCATCAATTCACTTCAGAAGACCTTTATTAACCCCTGGAGCTGTGTGGAGCACTTTTTATGATGGATGGATGCATTGTCTGTGCTTAAAAATCTCAGCACCCATTCACTGCCATGAATTTTGGAAGAGCCAGAACATTTCTTAATATAACTCCAACTGCACTCATCTAAAAGAAGAAAGTCATACACCTACAGGTAGGATTGCTTAACGGTGAGTAAATCATGGGGTACATTTCATTTTTAGGTGAACTATCTATTTAAGGTTCACTTATAATAAGTGGACACGGCAACCCTTTGAGAGCATGCTCTGCAAAGTAACCTTTTCTACAGTATCAGTCAAGAACAGGCTAAAGTACTTAGCTAATGGAGAAACCCACACTAAAAGCAGCAAGGGAAACCACAAGTACACAGACATATTAGTCTGAACCTCTCATTATGGGAGCTACACTCGTATAAATGTGGTGCAACACAGGAATAGTTTTGCAGTCCTCCTGCTCCAAGTTTTAAACCAAAATAAATATATAAAATCAAAATCATGGTTTTAGGAGCAGTAGAAAATTCAGCCCGGTCTGTCAGCTTACACTTGAAAGTTTGTTGAATTTTGGTGCGAGAGGAGACGTTGTTTGAAGTCTGTTGTGAATGATTCATATGGTTTAGTACGCTTAGTATGTATAAACTCTCTCTTCCCACGTCAGAACTCCCGAAAAAGAAAACAACACTTCTTTTTAAAGTTAGGGGGAAAAAAATACAAAAAAAAAGCCAAGGCAACTTTTCTACATGCATGCATTACTGGCAGAGAATTGCTCCCAATACTCCTCTTGTACAGCTACAAGTTATAATGCTGGTGGATTAATAATTAATCCACGTAGACGAGAAAGCTTTAATTTGCTGTGCCTCTAGGGTAGGATGTCAAAGAATTATAAGACCGCGTTGCTTTTTGTGTCTGGATTATTGATGACTCCTGTGTCGACATCGCATTTTGAATGCTATATCGGCAATACCCCGAAATGTCAGTTGAGTATGTCACTTACATGCTTAAGTGCTTGTGTATCCAAATACAGATGAAGGTGTGAGGGAGATAATGAGGTCATTATGGCAAACATTTGATTGTGAGAACGATTTAAGGTCAGTAATACTTCTGCGGTGAAGGCACTGACTTAATTACGAATGCAACAGTTAAAGAACAGGTGGATAAAAATCCCAACTGACCAAGTATGGTCTCCTAATGCAGCGGTAAATCTCAATTTAATAGGTATGACTCAAAAGTTTGACAGGAATTTTTCATTATATAACACTATTTTTGTTCATCCAGATCTATTCCCAAATAGATTTGAATAAAAAAGGCTTCATCGTCACTATGAACATGTTATATCCATGATGAACTGTGATAGGTTGTGTTGAATACAAAACAAGTAGTTTGGCTTAATTTTTTTACATTTTAACAAAACTACAGCTTAGATAAAAACATTTGTCACATATCGTCATGTGGTTTAATGCGTTCACACCATGTAAACATACTTACTAGATGAAAACCCAGACGTTCCACTCAGAGCATTTCTTAATTATGTGTTTCTATTAACTTCTATTAAATACTATCAACAGCTAAATACATCTGTGTAATTTGAGTAATAAAATTGCAGGGTGTACAAGTAGAAAGTATGAGTTGTACAAACAAGTATGTATGTGTATACATCACAGAGATGACAGAAATGACACTTTGCTACAATGTAAAGTAGTGAGTGTACAGCTTGTATAACAGTGTAAATTTGCTGCCCCCTCAAAATAACTCAGCCATTAATGTCTAAATTTCAAAAAAGTCATACTTATCAAAATTTGTGTTAAAATTTTGAGTTATGTCATAACTATGAATTATCTCAATTTCAATTTTGTCAATTCTCATAATTTCTCTTATAATATATATTTTTTGTATCATACTTTTGGACATTTTCATTTAGGGGTGTACTCACTTTTGTGGCCAGTGGTTTAGGCATGAATGGCTGTGTGTTGAGTTATTTTAAGGGGACAGCAAATTTACACTGTTATACAAGCTGTACACTCACTACTTTACATTGTAGCAAAGTGTCATTTCTTCAGTGTTATCACATGAAAAGATAATAAAATATTTACAAAAATGTGCGGGGTGTACGTGTGTGTGTGTGTGTGTGTGTGTGTGTGTGTGTGTATGTGTATATATATATATATATATATATAATTAATCCCACATTTTTCTGTAATTGTGATTAATCACACATTACTAAATTGAGATGCCTTCATTATGAGACAGAAACTTTAAATTATAATATACTAAGTAAAAATTATGAGATAAATTATAACATAAAAAGTTACAATTCTAAGATACCAAGTCTTAAAGGTTTTTATCTGATAATTTTGTCATTAAAAGTCAAAAAATGTTTAGATTAAAAGGTATAATTATTATTTAGAAAGATGAAATGTGTCAGTTTCAACTGTCAAAATTTGGATTTTATCATTTTATCTTGTAATGTTGACTTTGTGATCATTTGGACTGCTTGCATCATAAAAAGATACTTTTTTGAATTTTGAAAAAGTCATAATCATCAATATTTTGACATGTCATAACTATGGATTATCTCAATTTCAAGTTATCTCAGAATTTCTCTTATAATATTTTTTTGTATCATACTTTTGAGGTTTTTATCTCATAATTTCTAGATTTTTATTTCATAAATTGTGGGGTAAAGTTATAATTATGATTTAGCAAGTCTTAATTATGAGTTAAAAAAACAAACAATTGTGCTACATTTGATACATTTTATAACAATTTCGATTTTGTCATAACTGGCTTTTCACCTCATAATATTGGTTTGTCATTAAAAAGTCAAACTTATGATAATAAAAGGAATAATTATTACAATTATGTGTCATAATTTTGACTTTTTATATCACCACAAGACAACATTATGAGTTAAAAGTCATATTTATTACATAAGCTGCATTTCTGTCATAATTCTGACTTGTCATAACTATGAGATCTCATAATTTATAGTTTTTATCTCATTATTAAAGTTATGTCATAATGTATGACTTTAAATGTCATAATTGTAACTATGATTAATTAATTACGATTTACCAAATCCATTTTTTTCTTGTGTCTTTCCAAACCTGTATGACTTCAATTTTCTGTGAAATGTAAATAAATGAAAGTATTTTAAAAATAGATGTTTTAAATTATTTTCTGTGATAAAATGAGTAAATATAGTCATAATTTTGACCGGTTAACTGTTACAGAACATTAAAAAGTGCAACTCTCATGGTCATACATAGTGATTCTGTCTCAATATCAGCTTTCTCAGTTTCAATAAAAGCTGTTAGTTCATTTTTCTCCAAGTTCATTTATGCAATAAGTGCAAAATGTACTGAACCAGAGTGATCTTCATAAGTAAACATGTCTTATTTGTAGTTATCTCTGTACATTAAGCTAGCCTAAGAGAAAGTGTTTTAACATCTAAAAAAATTACACACATCAGCACCAACAAGAAAAAACGTTCATTAGCATCATGTTCCCGCTATGCTAACTTAAGCTAAGCCAGAGGCTACAATGGCTCCACTGACTAAAATATTCCTGTTTAAAACTGTCACACCCTCACTCACTGTTCCGTCCTCTCGAATCTCTCATATCCTGCAGTGAGCGAAAGAGTACACACTTTGATTTAGTGCACTTGGGAGAGGGGGGGACTAGATATTTGAGGCCACAAGTACTTGCTCCATTCGTGTTAGAGCAGTGTGAAGGCTGCTGAGAGCCTCGGTACCTCGACGCGGCTCGGTTTCTCTGATCCAGCGCTCTTTGATGTTCCTCCAGCTGGCTCCTGTTAGCCTCCTTTGGTAATTGCAGAAAGGGCTGCTCATCTTTGCCCGTGTCCTTGCTGTGGAGCTGGGCGTCACTTTAAACAGCTTCACTGCAGAGACACGGGCGACTCGTGCTGGCATGGGACACAGGGAGAGTTAAAAGTGAAGGCGTAATCAGAGAAGCGTGAAGTTTCTGCGATCGGAGGTAGACGACTGGCATTGTGGGGGGAAAAAATAGAAATGCAAATGTTGCTTAAGGGCTTTAAGGAATATTCTGGGTTCAGTACAAGTTAAGTTAAACTGACAGAATTTGTTGTATAATGTTTATTACAAAAATACTAAAAATAATTTGACTTATTGTTTATTTTATTTAAAAAAGCATTGATCGTAATAATGAATGGGGCTTATAACAAACATTTATAAAACTAGTAAGATGAATTCTTCTATTAAAACTGGTGTATAATTTAAGTTGTAATGCTGTTAAAATAATCATTTTCATTAGTTTTAGAGTCATGGCGTTTTGTTTTTATCATGACAAAGTTGTACAATTGAATATGAATTTAAACATTTTTTTCACAGTAAAAATCATGATTACATGTATACTGTTCAAATCTTGAGGCTATACTATTGAAAATATTTAAAACATGTGGATGTTTATTATTATTATTATTATTATTTAACTTTAAAAAGAAGTTACTCTATTTCAAGAGAAAATGTTATAATTTACTCACCCTTGTATGGAAGCCCATTTTTTTACCATGTAAGAAACAACGTGCTTTGGTAAATCATAATTATGAGATATTAGATATACAAGTCATCATTGAGAGAGTCAAAACTATGACATATTTATAACGTTTGTCACAATGTCATAACTATGGATTATCTAAATTTTAAGGTATCTCATAATTTTGAGGGTTTATCTTAATGTTAAGTTTTTTGTTTTTTTTTCCTCTTAAAATTTTAGTTATTTTATCTGATAATTTTGGGTTCTTATCTCATTTCGTGTTTTCAACTAAATTCTGGGGTTTAATCTTATAATGTCTGGTTCTTATCTCATAATTTCAGGTTCTCAATTTATGTTTCTTCTCTCATAATTTCAACTTTTTTACTTAACTTTTGACTTATGTCATAAATATGAATTATCTACATTTTAAGGTATCTCATAATTTTGAGGGTTTATCTCAATGTTAAGGTTTTTTTTCCTCTTACAATTTCAGTTATTTTATCTGATAATTTTGGGTTCTTATCTCATTTCATGTTTTCAACTAAATTCTGGGGTTTTATCTCAGAATTTCTGGTTTTATCTCATAATTTCAAGTTTTAACTTATAATTTTAGAATTTTATCTCAGAATTCATGGTTCTTATCTCATAATTTTAAGTTTTTAATTCATAAATTCGGGGTTTTATCTCGTAATTTCAGGTTTTTAACTCAATTTCTGGTTCTTATCTCATAATTGTACATTTTAAATCATACTTTTTGGGGTTTATCTTATAATTTCTGTTTTATAACTCAGAATTTAACTCTCAATTTCTGGTTCTTATCTCATAATTTCACATTTTAACTCAGAATTTCAGGGTTTTATCTAATAATTGCTGGTTCTTATCTCATAATTTCACAATTTAACTCATAATTTCTGGTTTTTAACTCATAGATTTAGATTTTTAAATCATAATTTGGGAGTTTTATCTCATAATTTCTCAATTTCAAGTTTTTAAACTAAAAATTTCATGTTTTTAACTAATAATTTCAGGGCTTTATCTCATAATTTCAGTTTCTAACTCATAATTTGGGGAGTTTAACTCATAATTTCAGGGTTTTATCTCATAATTCCAAGTCTGTAACAATTTCTAGCTCTTATCTCATAATTTCTGGTTCTTATCTAATAATTTCACGTTTTTAACTTGTAATTTCAGGAATTTATCTTTAGTTTAGTAGGGTTTTATTTTGTGATTTCATTTTTATCTCATAATTTCTGCCTTTTATCACATAATTTTTAGTTTTTATCTCACGATTTGGGGGTTTTACGTGATAATTAAAATGTACAAAAACCTATTTTTCTTATGCATCAAAAATTGGCTTTCCATACCACTGTGTCTTTCAAACCCCGCAGGACTTTTTTTCTTCTGTGGAACATAAAAGGATAACTTCTGAACAATGTTCAGGATGCTCCATTGATAGGATACAACTGACAAGGAGTCCCTACCCACTTGTGGGGGAAAACAAATTCAGTTATTTATTTATTTTTTTGTTTACATTTGGCCAATCATTCCTGTGTAGAAAACGAGGAGAAATATCCAATAATCAGCTGCTTTTATTGTGCAGAAAAGAGCAGTTTTGACAATCTGCTAAATATCTCCTTTACTCTTTAACAAAATGACTAAAGTCATAGAGATTTGTAACAACATAAAAGTGAGTAAATGATGATAAAGTTTTAATTTCTGAGTCAGCTAAACACGATACACCACATTCACCTCCAAAATACCCCGCAAGGAATGCAGTTGCTAAGATAAGGCTGAGAGCACCAGAAAATGCCACATGCATCAACAGCCAGCATTATTACACCCTCCTGAAAAATTTGGACAAGTGGGAGGTTTACATGATTTTTTGTCTAAAAACTGTTCAGCCAGGAAGCAGATTTAATTAACAGTAATTTGCAAGAAAGAGATTAAGCCTAGACCTAGACTAAACTAATGGCAATCCTCCAGTGGAAACATTTTAATCTGTTCTGGGAAACAGGCCCAGTGTTTCTGTGCTTTAAAATGTCTTGCTGCTTAACACCAAAATAAAAAATAAAAATAAAATACACACCTATTACTCTAAACAGCTGCGACTGCAGAAGTTAAATCCATATTTTCTTTCCACACCCTCACAAAACCTGCAAGCAACCAAGTCATATCTCAAACAAACAGCGCAGAACATCTAACATTTCATAAATAGATGACAAAATCGATTTTACATCATGTTAATTTAAGTCATTTGGCTTTTTGTGATTTACGTGCCATGTGAGGAACTATCGTGTCAGATCCTGAACCCTGTGGAGAGCTAAATCGACCTGACAAAAAAAAACGCTGTCACACAGCATATGAATGATAGCGTTTAACAGATTACCCACTTGGGCGCAAACACATTGATTTGAGCCAGTGAGGAGAGTTAATCTTCTGTAAGCCACACACAGCTGAACAATCTGTCAGGATTCGCTTTGCCAGCAACACTAAGATCGGGATCACAGATATTTAGCTTTAACCTTTATGGGGGCCAAAGATGTATAGTAATACTACTAATAATGAGCCGTTTATTATGTCATTCAAAAGCTATAGTTTTGAAAAGTTGTAGCAGTTTATATTTATTGATTGATTGATTGACTGATTATTATTGTTATTATTATTATTATTATTATTATTATTAATTTCTTTGAAAATGTCTAAGTTGTAGCATCTTAACTTTTTATTTATTTATTTATTTATTTATTGTATTATTTTTTTTCATTTGAAATGTCTAATTAAGTTAGCTATTTATTATTATTATTATTATTATTATTATTATTATTGTTGTTGTATTATTATTAATAATAATAATTGTTTAGTAGTAGTAGTAGTAGTAGTATTAATAATAATAATAATAATAATAATAATAAATAGCTACAACTTAATTAGACATTTCAAATGAAAAAAAAATACAATAAATAAATAAAAAGTTAAGATGCTACAACTTAGACATTTTCAAAGAAATTAATAATAATAATTATTATTATTTTTTTTTTTATTGTATTTTTTATTATTTTATTTTATTTTATTTTATTTTATTATTATTATTATTATTATTATTTATTTATTTATTTTCTTCTTTGGAAATTAGAAATGTCTAAGTTGTAGCAACTGAACTTTATTTATTTATTGTATTGTTATTGATATTTATTTATTTATTTATTTATTTGAAAAGACTAATTAAGTTGTAGCTATTTAGTGTTATTATATTTTCTTTGAAACGTTGACATTTTAAATGTCTAAGATGTAGCAACTGAACTTTTTTATTTATTTATTTATTTATTATTATTATTATTATTATTATTATTATTATGATTATTATTGTTATTGTATTATTTTTTAATAGTAAATGTTATTTGTAAAGTTAATTTGAAGTTGTAGCTATTTCTTACTATTATTATTAGCTTCTTTGGAGGTTTTAAATGTTTAATGAATTTGTAGCAGGTTAACCTATTTATTTATTCATGACATTTTAAATGTCTTATGAAGCTGTAACTTAACTTTTTTGGAAATTTTAAATGCCTAAGTTGTAGTAACTAAACTTTTTTATGTCTAATTAAGCTGTAGCTATTTATTATTATTATTATTATTATTGTTGTTGTTGTTGTTGTTGTTGTTGTTGTTTGAAATGTGAAATGAAATTAAGTTCTAGCAGCTTTATTTATTCATCTGAATATTTGAAATGTTTAATTAAGTTGTAGCAACTTTATTTATTTATTTATTTATTTATTTTATTAATTATATTTATATGAATAAGCATGAATAGTGAAAATTAAGTTTATAGGAAAAAAAATAAGATTTTAATGAATAATAGTATGTATATTACATCCACATCAAAATTTCTGAGATACAAAACATCTAATCGTGATCTTTAGCCAAAATTATGAGATAAAAGTTCAATTTCATAAAATGTTTTTAATTCATTCATTCATTCATATTTAATTTAATAATATTATTAATTTTTAGTAGCAGCGGTAGTAACTATTAATAATCAGAAATAATTATTAACAGATCACTTACAAAATGGTTCCTTGTCTTTTTAAGATGTTTTTCTTCTCTTTTCTTTTAGGATGCTTTCACCACCTTGACATTTCTGACTACTGCATACCCCACAAAAAATATCAAAATTTACATCAAAAATGAAAAACATGCTCATCATTCAGGAGACACATTCAAGTCTATGTCTTCTATTTTTAACGCATGAATAATGTATGAGCGAATAAATTAATAGCTCTAGACTCCGCACATCACTGACCCATAAATAAAAGAAAATAAAGGTATCAGAAATTTGAAGACAAGCTACTGATCTCCATTTCCTCAGCAGCAATTATGAAGTGTATGACAGGGTTTTTAAAAACAAACTAAAAATACAGACTTTTAATGGGAAGCTCCAGCAACCCTCTCCAGTGTTAGTTCCTGTTTTGATGGGGCTCATAATTATTGAGAGGAGTCTTGTTTTTGTGCTAAAGAGTAAAACCCTGGAGATGAATCTGTAGGCTGAGGAAATTCTAATTAACCTCTCAGACAGCACACTCATAAACAGACACATGAAAAAAGGCTGTTTATGAACTGCACAAGTGTTGTACTGTCATTAAATCAAAGAAACTTCAACCACACACCATTCCCTACAGAGTCACTGCCATGACAAGACACGGCTGAAAGGACATCTTCAGTGATGTCTGGTACCATTGCGGAAAATACTGACAAACTCTAACCTGCTTAACTTAAAAGAGAGTCCAGATTTAAATCGCTAAGAAAAGTGAATGTTTTTATTAATGGTATGTTTATATATTGGGGCTGATGATTTTTTTTTTTACATGTCTACACTGTAAAAAGTAAAACACAATTTTAAGTTGACTCAACTTAAATCTCTAAGTTGTCACTTAGTCCAACTTAACATTTCAAGTCGACTAAACTTCTTTGAGTTGACTTAAAAATGAACTTAAAAATTTAAGGCAGGTAACAAATTATTTTAAGTTGACTCAACAAATTGTTTTTTTTACAGTGTAGATGTTGTTGCTTTACCTTCATTACAGACGTTCAACTTCAGAATATCAAAATCCTTCATAAAAAAAAAAAATTATTAATCACTTTGTTCAATCTAGTATGACCCATCACAACCAACAATTTTGGCCAAATAAAGTTTGTTTCGTTTTAGTTTACTTCTTCATCAAGGAAATTTTTGTTTGAAATCAATGTTAAAAATAAATGAGGGAAAAAAAATATTGTGTATCATAAGCGTAATCTTGTAAAAGTATGCAAAAAGTGTTAAAATATTTTAATTGTGTGCATTCGGAAATGAAATTCTAGTGAAAATGATCAAACTTAAGTCATAAGTCAATTTCTGTCAAAAGTTCAACTTACAGGTGCATCTCAATAAATTAGAATGTCGTAGAAAAGTTCATTTATTTCAGTAATTCAACTCAAATTGTGAAACTTGTGTATTAAATAAATTCAATGCACACAGAGTGAAGTAGTTTAAGTCTTTAGTTATTTTAATTGTGATGATTTTGGCTCACATTTAACAAAAACCCACCAATTCTCCACAAATTAGAACACTACATAAGACCAATAAAAAAAATAAAATAAAAAAAACAACATTTTTAGTGATTCATTGGCCTTCTGGTAAGTATGTTCATTTACTGTATATGAACTCAATACTTGGTAGGGGCTCCTTTTGCTTTGATTACTGCCTCAATTCGGTGTGGCATGGAGGTGATCAGTCTGTGGCACTGCTGAGGTGGTATGGAAGCCCAGGTTACCTTGACAGTGGCCTTCAGTTCATCTGCATTTTTTGGTCTCTTGTTTCTCATTTTCCTCTTGGTTCAGGTCTTTTGGCAGTGCGTGCAGGTGCCAAATTCTGCTGGAAAATGAAATCAGCGTCTTTAAAAAGCTGGTCAGCAGAAGGAAGCATTAAGTGCTCTAAAATTCCTTGGTAAACAGGTGCAGTGACCTTGGTTTTCAAAAAACACAGTGGACCAACACCAGAAGATGACACTGCACCCCAAATCATCACAGACTCTGGAAACTTAACACTGGACTTCAAGCGACTTGGGCTATGAGCTTCTCCACCCTTCCTCCAGACTCTAGGACCTTGGTTTCCAAATGAAATACAAAACTTGCTCAAAAATTCTTCTCCTTAGGTAAGACGTTTCTGACGTTGTCTGTGGCTCAGGAGTGGCTTAACAAGAGGAATACGACAACTGTAGCCAAATTCCTTTACACGTCTGTGTGTTGTGGCTCTTGATACCTCAACCCCAGCCTCAGTCCATTTGTTGTGAAGTTCACCCAAATTCTTGAATCGATTTTGCTTGACAAGTCAGTTGGTTGTGCATCTTTTTCTTCCACACTTTTCATTCCACTCAATTTTCTGTTAACATGTTTTAATACAGCACTCCGTGAACAGCCAGCTTCTTTGGCAATGAATGTTTGTCGCTTAACCTCCTTGTGAAGAGTGTCAATGATTGTCTTCTGGACAACTGTCAGATCAGCAGTCTTCCCCATGATTGTGTAGCCTAGTGAACCAAACTGAGAGACCATTTTGAAGGCTCAGAAAACCTTTGCAGGTGTTTTGAGTTGATTAGCTGATTGGCATGGCAGCATATTCTATTTGTTGAGATGTTGAGAATTGGTGGGTTTTTGTTAAATGTGAGGAAAAATCATCACAATTAAAAGAACAACAGACTTAAACTACAGTCTGTGTGCATTGAATTTATTTAATACACAAGTTTCACAATTTAAGTTGAATTACTGAAATAAATTGACTTTTCCATATCATAATTACATTTTTATATAATACTTATTACTTTTTGTCACAACTGTGGCTTTTTATTTGGGTTCTAGTATTTTTTAAAAAAGTTATGAAGTCAAATTCTTGTCAAAGTTATGTAATTAAAATAATAATTATTACATAAAAGGTCGATTTTTGTAATAGTTTTACCTTATTTTACAACTTTCCTATCTTATAATTTAGACTTTCATATCATATTTTTCCCCTCATACCTATGACTTTTTGTCAAGATTGAACTTTTTATTTGAATTCTAGTAATTTTGTAAAGTTGTACAATCAAATTCTTGACAAAGTTATGCAATTAAAGTAATACATATCACATAAAAAGTCTATTTTTATAAGTTTCAACTTATTTCATGACATGAAATTTTTACCTCATACTTTTGACTTTTTGATTCTAGTAATTTTGTGAAGTTGTGAAGTCAAATTCCTGTCAAATGTCGAATTTTTATTTGAATTCTGAATTTTTTATTTTATTTAAATCTTAATTTTGTGAAGTCAAAGTTGTCAATAAAGTAATAATTATTACAGGCATTTTTTAATAATTTCACCGTATTTCTCAACTCTCTTATCTTTAACTTTTATATCATAATTCGATTTTTATCTCATACTTATGACTTTTTGTCATAATTATGACTTATTTGATACATCAAATTCTTGCAATTTGTCTTTGTGAAATTATCCAAAATGTTCAAATGTTGCTCAAAATGATTCAGTCATAATTATTACATAAAAAGTCATAAAAAGTCAAGTTTTTCGACTTATGTCATGACTATCACTTTGTATCTCAAAATATTGACTTTTTTTTTGTGTCTTGATGATCTTTTATCTCATAATTTTGACTTTAAAGATAATGATTAGACATTTCGTATCTCATAAATTTGGACTTTTGTCATAATTGTGACTTTTTATGTGGATTCTAATAACTTTGTGAAGTCAAAGTTGTGCGATTATGAAATTTAAGTTATTTTTTATAATAATTTCAACTTATTTCACAACTTTCTGACCTTATCTCATACTTTGTCATAATTGTGACTTCATTTGGATTCTAGCATTTTGTAAAGTTGTGAAGTCAACGTTTTGTCAAAGTTATGTGATTAAAGTAATTATTATTACATAAATAGTCACTTTTTGTAATAATTTTTTATATCATACATATGTTTGTCTTTTTGTCATTTTCTTGACTTTTATTTGGATACATCAAATTATTGTAATTTGTGAAATTATGCAAAAAGTGTTAAAATGTCATTCAAAATTATTCAGTCAAAATATTATTCAATTTAAAGTCATAATTATTACATATAAAGTCAATTTTCTGACTTATTTCATAATATTAACTTCTTATCTCACAATTTTGACTAAAGATCATGATTGGACATTTCCATCTCAAATACTGACTTTATATCATAATTTTTTACTTTTTGTATACATCAAATTCCAGCCATGAAATTAGAATAAGATTACTTTAACTGTACATTGTTAGATCTTTCAAATTAGTATTGTTTGACAGTTTAACATTTTTACTATTGCTCTCCTCTATTGTTGAACTATGGAAGGCAAAAGGGGCCAAAACAAACTTGTGTCTCTTTGTGTTTCTCAATGCGCGCACATTCTGGCCACGATTGAACGTGTAATACTTTTTAAATGAAATTCTAGTGAAAATAATACGATTAAAGTCCTAATTACATACATAAATTTCTGAAATTTCTTTTATACGTTCAACATATGTCATAACTATGACTTTGTATCTCATAATTTTGACTTCAACTGACTTTTGTAATTATTCAATCTTTTTTTTTTCAGTCAAACGTTAGAATTATTGCATAAAAACTTTTCAGCTTATTTCATAACTAAGACTTATCTCATAGTATCTCATAATATCAACTTTTCATCTCATGATGACCTTTTATCTCATAATGTTGACTAAAGACCATGATTACATGACATAAAATTCTAGTTATGAAATTAGACACTTAATAAATAAATAAATAAATAAATACATTCTGCTTCTATGCTTCTATTATTTCGTCCATGTTCTACCTCTACTCTTCTAAATGGTGTTTAAAACTTTGTACGGCTAGCACTTCGGATAAAAGCACCTGATAAATGAATGAATGTAAATGTATATACTGCTTCATTAATAATCAGAAATCCATTTCGAGCACAGCCAAGAAAAAAAATAAATAAAAAGGAAGCAACAGGACCATAAAACAACACAAGGCAGACTCAAACTCCTGTGGCCTGTGAGTGGAAACAAATGTACTTTATCCCTCCGGATAAGGTTTATTTAAATGCCATGTGTGTATTCCAGTCAGCTGTCCTTAGTATAGATCTGTGCTGGTTTAAGAGCTTTTGCCTGACCTCTAATATGAACTCCATCACAGCACAGACAGCACTGGCTTTACTAGAGATTCATAAATTAATCATTGCATTTACATAGTGGTATCCAGGAAAGTAAAGTGCTGAAGAGGTGAAGTCAGCTAGATTGCAGCCCAGACTTGTGATTATCTACATAAAGTCTGGTGCATTTACTAAAATATTCTACCCAAGCGCTTACAGACAGGTAATAACAGACTAGCATGTAGCAAAGTGGTAGATTATTCGAATAATAACAAAGAAGCCTACAAAAAGCTGTAGAACAGACAGCAAAGAAATTGGTAGAATCTCAACTGCTTTCAGTGATTTTTTTCACCTGGATGATGTACTGGCAGGCTCTCAAATACCAGCTGTTTGGAGTGGAGATTTAGTGGGTTATAAACAGGAGATGAATATGGAGCTATTTTAAACAGGACGATATTGGACCAGGATATAGAAAGATATTGAGGTTCCCTGTATGTGAGGAAAGCCAGGATTTCTGAAATCCTTATAATGCCAGAGATTTGAAGACCAGACTGGTTATTTATTATTAAAAAATCAAGTCTAAATAGATTAATTGCACACAAATTAAGCAAGCGGTCATTTTTTCTATGCAAGGTAAGCTTTTAAGACTTGTCTTGCATTATTTGACATCAAGTTATAATCATCCTTGGATCATATTCAATTTGAACACATTCCTCTTACAATTAAATGCAATTCAATATGATTAGAAAAATCATAAAATATAATTCGATTGCTTTAACTTCTGTTACATTTTAGCTCTTTCAAATTAGTATGGTTTTACAATTTAACAATTAAGTTATAGTCGCATCTATTTTCAAACTATGGAAGGCAGACAGGGCCAAAACCAATTTTAAATGTGTCTCTCAATGTGCACACATTTTTGCCATGTTTGAATGTGCAATGCAATATAAAGCAATTTGCTTCTAGATTTACCGACATATTAATATTTTTTTTGTTTATGATGTCATTGCTTTACTGATATTTACTGTATTAGAGTAAATTAATTAATGCAACAATGTAAATTAAGACTTTTCTTAGCAGCCTATTTCCACCACTGAATTTTTTTTTAAAGGCAGTTGCAACTTTTTGTGTCACATTTCTTTTTTCTCAGAACTGCGTGATACAAACTTGCAATTCTGAGATTTTTTTTCTCAGAATTGTTGTGTTATAAAGTCAGAATTGTGAGATTTAAACTCGCAATTGTGAGAAAAAAAAACTAACTTTTTAAATTAATTTATATCACACAGTTTTAAGTTATTACATCAGAATTGTGAGATATAAATCCACAATTCTGAGAACATATCAGTCTTTCTTCAGAAATGCAAGTTTGTATCTCACAATTTTGACTTTATAACAACAATTCTGAGAAAAAAATCTCAGAATTGCAAGTTTGTATCACGCATTCTGAGAGAAAAAAAGAATTTCAAGATAAAAAAAAAAATCACAATTGCATTTAAAAAAAATAAATAAATTATTGAGTGGCAGAAAGTGTTCCATTTAAAGACTTTTGGCCACATTGGCCTTCCACAGTGAACTGTGATGCCATATCCACAAATTTTCTCATTAAAGCACGGTAAATTTTATGGGTCAGGCTTCCGGTCTCATCTGCATCCAGCTATTTTTAGCTGTACAAAACAGCTCCATTTGCTGCTTGATATTGCAAATTGGTGTCTCTTACCATGTTATTTTAATGTATTATCTTCATTATGAACATGCTGGTTGTTATTGTTCTCATTATTTTTTTACTACAGCAGCTAACGAACCAGAAGTTAACGAACGTAAGCTTACTTTCGTGTTGAAAAATAAGGTGGATTAAAAAAATAAACTGAAGTAAGTTTTTCTCACATCCTGTCATTGCACATCCAAGTTTTCAGAGATACTCTTTGATCTGGATGCAATTCGGCTTTCTATACCATTTATACGATCAAAACTAACCATTAGACCAACTAAATATGTAAAGCTGATGGTTTTGTCATTCTCTGGACATCACCGTTTAAGATGAGTAAAAGTTATACATCTTTTCAAGGGCGTGCGGTACATGAGCAAGATTAAGGCTGACTCTAGTTTTCAACGATGCCTTCTGGCAAACATCTGACAGAACCATACTTTTCAAAAAATAAAAATAAATAAATAAATAAAATATATATATAAACCCCTATTTAGCACAATGATCAGCAGACAGCAAACTATATTTGAAGGGTAAGTTTCAAACCACCTTTAGTCTCTCTTTCAAAAGGAACTTCCAACATAATACATTTACAGTGACAAAATCACCAATGAAGACAAATATTACAAAGGCTTTTATAAAAAAAAAGAAAGAATATAGGCCACAGCAAACCTAAAGAAATTACACAAATTCTGTAGAGTCCTTGTAGCATACTCTAAATGACTGTCAGCTTTCTAATTCTGTCAGAGATATTTGACAGACTCTCAATGGAAACAGGCCCAGAAACCAGTGAGGCGTTAAACGAGAGCGCACACATACAGCTAATAAGAGGAAACCGTCATAAAACGTGTCTCAATCAAAACCGCGATTTTTGTATGCGCACGGCACCACCTTGTGGTCATTAACTCATAATGCACCAGGAAATGCTACTGAACCTCAAAAAGACACACACACACACACACACACACACACGCACGCAAGGTTAATTGGTACAGATGACATTTCACATCCAGCTGAGAAGAAACACA
The DNA here is from genome assembly GCA_033026305.1 of Cirrhinus molitorella. Lineage (NCBI taxonomy): Eukaryota > Metazoa > Chordata > Actinopteri > Cypriniformes > Cyprinidae > Cirrhinus > Cirrhinus molitorella. Next base: position 28,853,383 of record CM065121.1, on the reverse strand, counting down.
GATGCTGAAATGTAATGTAAATGCTGATATGTGTACACAAAAGCATATGGCTACACAAACCGCAAAGTTTTCAGAGTGACAACTGATTTACAACACAAATGTGAATCCCCTCAATTATTGTTCCCTGTTTTTACAGAATACAGGAGTCAAGAGCTTGTTTTCTGAACGTAGTTGCGAGTAATGCGAATTATTGCGGGACACATTCATCTCGATTACAAAGCCCAGCAGAGACGTGCTCTGTGAATCATTAAACTGACAAGGACACGGTGCAAACTAATCAGAAAGAGATGTGATCTAATACAGAAGGTTTTTGTCACCTTATTGTGTCCTTTCCAAGAATCCTACAGCAGGCTATAACTTAAAAACCATCATTAGAATAGCTATACCATGAAGATATTTACTGTAAATACATCCAAACTTCATTTTTGATTAGTAATATGCATTAACTTAATTTGGACAACTTTAAAGGCGATTTTCTCAGTATTTTGATTTATTTTGCACCCTCAAATGCCAGGAGTCATTCTATAATTAGGGGTACATGTCACATCCATGGACTTTATTATCATTTTTACTAATTTTCACTAACTTTTTACTTCAAACAAGGATCACTTTTATATCAGGGGGCATTTCTAATTCATTAAATATAAAAATCCAATAGATCCCATCTTTTATTTTGTAAAAATGCCATATTCTATACTGGAATTAGCTGTTTTTGGGCTGTCCGAATTAATAAATGTGAGGTTCTGCTCTTCAGATTAGGTCTAAAATACATGTTTATCTATACATTTCTTATAAATATTTGTCCAAAATATTCATTAAATTATGAGAAAGGTGTTTTTAAAAATATTTTGCTTATGCATCTACATTAAATCGCCCATTTTGTGTATGTCCGAGAAATTACTGTCAACTGTGTTACTCCCTACACCGTAAAAAATAATACACACAATTTGCTGAGTCAACTTAAAATAATTTGTTACCTGGCTGCCTTAAAATTTTAAGTTGAATCAACTCAAATATCTAAGTTGTCACTTAGCACAACTTAACATTTCAAGTTGACTAAACTTCTTTGAGTTGACAGAACTTGAAATTATTAGGCAGCCAGGTAACAAATTATTTTAAGTTGACTCAGCAATTAGTTTTTTACAGTGTGTATATATATCCCTGTAAATCAGCAATGGTTTGTTCCAAAGTCACATGTCCAACATCACTGATGTATATTCTTTTTTGGGAGGGAAACTTGAAGACGGTGTGATAATTCCTAACTTCTCCTCTTAAGTATTTTATCTATATTGTTGTCAACACAGAGAGCAGATTAATTCACTGTCAACTGTGTTATCAACATGTTCTGGCGCACTTGCGTCACGTTATATTTATGAACATTTAGAGAAAGAACATAAAAACATAAGTTAATCAAGGTCATTTGCTAACTATTTCAATGTCTGCAGTTTGCACAAGGCCCTAAAAATGCCCGATATGTCAACACTGTTTCCCGTCAACTGTGTTACCCATCAGCTGTAACACAGTTGACAAGGACTAACATGGTTGACAGTGTTGGCATTTCGTTGTGTGTGTTGTTGATAAAAAAAATATATATATATATTCACAAATTATTGTCATTAAACAGAAAACCATGATTTGCATTAGAATGGATAAACTGATTTACTGATACACTTTATATGAACTATGAGTATTATATACATTTTATATTCACATTTGTCAAGGATATAATAATAATAAATAATAATAATAATAATAATATAAAGCATTCACAATTCCTCATGACTGACCTATAAAATATAATAGGTTTGACATATATTTATTTCTGCTTAGTCATGACTGATACAGTGTTATTGTATTGTATTGTAAGTCCCTATAACCTGAAGTGTCATGATGCATTATAAAACTTAATTTACCTTTAGAATAATATATTAATTATTATTATTATTATTATTATTTGTTATTGTTGTTGTTGTTGTATTATATTATGTTATGTGTGTATTTAAAATGCTAGATTCTATGTACATTACAGTATATACTATATATTACAATGATTTTGATCTTTTTATACCTTAACTCTGATTAATTGATTTTACTTGCTTTTGTTGAATGAAGTTTTTATCCCAAAGAATGTTTTCTATTGTTTTTCTAATCTGTGTCCTGTCAACTGTGTTATTATACTGTCAACTGTGTTATGTGTGGTTTTTATGTCATATTTTTTTTTAAATGTGAACTAAACCATCAGAAAAAAATATGTCTGAACATTGATGTCTTTGGTAAGGATGGTGAACAACAATAAATTCAGCATACTGTGGATTTATGTTGAAAAAAATTGTCATCACTCATGATAGCATTCCACAGAATGGCCATTATGAAGCACCAAATTTATATTTTCAAACCAGTTAATGAGAGATAGACTCAAAAACCTTCAAACAAATGTGTTTTCAGACATTCTCATTCATGTTTCATTTGACACAGCATTTGTCCGTAACACAGTTGACAAAATGTGAATTTTCATTAATATATTTAAAAAGTCATTACAGCTTAAGCTTGCCAAATAATACATTTAGCACAATAAGGGGATATATTATTCAACCACCTAGTTTATTTATTAAAAATAAACACTGATTTTCTGACTTTTTGTTTGACCTGAAATGTATCCCTAAAGAATGACCCCCAGATTTTCAAATATTGTCCTATTCTAACAAACCATACATCAATTGAACGCTTACATAGCTTTCAGATGATGCATAAATCTCAGTTAAAAAAAAAAAAAAAGACCTTTATGACTGGTTTCGTGGACCAGGGAAATAAAAATCCACTCATTTAGATTCTATAGCGACTAAAATAATGCACTGCGGCACCAAACAAAACTGCAACCGCAGGTAAAGCAGAAACAAACAATACAAGAAAGCAAAACAAACACGCTGAGCAGCTGGTACACTGTGAGGCAGTGAAGTGTGCAGTAATCTGTGTTTCTCTCTCTTTCTCTCCCGCTAAGGAAGGAACTCATCAAAGTGGAGATTAGCCGCGCGGCCGTGATTATTTCGGGTGCTGTAATGTAACGGTTCAAAGGTGCCATTAATCTTGGCGTTCAGATGCACATCTCATTCCGGAGAGTCTCCTTGATTCTCTCACAAAGGGTGAACGCAGCAATTTCTGAATTGCTTTTGCACTCCGTGCCTCTAAACAGACTAATCTAACCTCCTCTGTAACCTTCACAATAATTTATGCATATCATTTCAAATCAACCAAGTCAATGTCATGTGTAACGTAAGAGCTCCCTCTGTTGGTCAGTAGGGGAGGTGGTTCGGTTGACTGACAGGGTTTCTCCTAACACAAGCGGCCTCCAGGGATGACCTGAACTCACAATGGACCCGAGCTCATGAAAATTCATCAGCCTGTCGACACATCATTTTATAATAAATAGCGTATGCATAACTGTATCGCATTTCATAATTCATATATGGTAGGAGTAATAGAATACATATTTGATTCATTTAAAAAGAAGCATGTATGCAACAAGCATGAGAAGTTCACTTCCAAAACTGAAATTTAGACCTTCGTCTGGTTGGCCACCACTGAAGTCCACTATATGGAGAAAAATCCTGTAATGTTTTCCTCAAAAACCTTAATTTCTTTTCTGAAGAAAGAAAGACAAGAATATCTTGGATGACATGGGGGTGAGTGAATAATCAGGAAATTTTCATTCTGGAAGTGACTTCTCCTTTAAGTCTGTATTTAACATAGGGATTATCATTGTCACTTATTCTCTGATTTCTGATACAGACATCAAATGGTCAGAAGAACATAAAATAAACATTATCATTATTGTATTTCATGTAGCCAAGAATATGTGCAATGCAATGTATATTACAGTGATTGTGTGTGAAGCACTGTAATCATTTTAAAACCTTCCAAATTGCTAAAACAGTTCAAACAGGTCAACTTAAAGCTATAATTTTGCACCATTAGTGCCAGCAAACCAAACTGCAAAAATGACGGCAGTAAACAGTGTTGGTGACCTGTGCAATGTGACACTGACACTCTTGCTAATAACCCTGCAAAATCCAACATGCTAAATCCACACTATAATCACTACTGAAAATACCCCCACTCTCTACCACTTCCGCATCATGCTAAAAGAGACCTGCTAAAAAAAAGAAAAAAAGAAAATGTGCCCAAGTGCCAGCCTCCTACTAGGTATTGTTGAGATATTTCCGAGTCTAATCCTGAAGGCAGAATCCATTACGCTTGGTGGGGAGCAGTGAGCGTCTGTGATAAGCGTTCGCCACCTTAAAGACATGAGGTAAAATACGCCAACAGAAGCCTGGCTGCAGGGTTAAGGGTATTAGCAGCCCTACAAAAGCAACATTTCACATTAGAAGTACAAGCATTTTTTCTCTATTTCAGTTATGAGAGAGGAATCCAGCAGCTAGGTGGATTCCTACAGGGAGAAAGAAAGGAGAAGCCGTCTAAAATGTGACCGCTATCACCTTTTAAGCACATTTATGGGGTGTTCACACACAAAAAATTTTTTGCTTTTAAAAAGAAGTCGATTCCACATCAGATGTGAGAGAATGCACTGCAGTCCTGCACTCTCAAAAATCTGTACATAACTTCAAACTAAACAGGTGAGGATACAGCGAAGATGCTAGTTTTTTCCATGCGCTAGTACTAGCATAGCATAAACATGCTAACTTTTACTAGCGTAGCGATTTTCTATTCTTGTGAACACATCAGCTAAGTCGCCTCATGAAATGCAAAAATGTTAATCTTACGCCAGTTTTTTTTTCCGTTGTTGTTGCAGTCTCCGCTATTTTGTTGTTGTTGTTCCATCCTTTTAGTTTCATTTTCTACAGTGAAACAACAGCCTTTTAGTGCAAATTAGTTTGCATGGGCGTCATCCCAGAAGGAAGCCTCTTCTGAAACTGGCTCACAAGAAAGCCCGCAAACAGTTTGCTGAAGACAACCTGTCCAACAGCATGAATTACTGGAACCATGTTTTATGGTCTGATGAGACTAAGATAAACTTGTTTGGCTCAGATTATGTCCAGCATGTGCGGCGATGCCCTGGTGAGGAGTACCAAGAAAATTGCGTCAAGCATGGTGCTGGTAGCATCATGGTCTGGGGCTGCATGAGTGCTGCTGGTACTGTAGAGCTGCAGTTCATTGAGGGAAACGTGGATTCCATTATGTACTGTACATTCGGAAGCAGAACATGATGCCTTTCCTCCAGAAACAAGGCTAAACGGCAGTTTTCCAACATAACAACCCCAAACACACCTCCAAGATGACAACTGCCTTGCTGGCTGGTGTACTAACTTTTGTTGCCAGCTATTTTGACAATAATGGCTGTATGTTGAGTTATTTTCAGATAACAGTAAATCTATACTGCTATACAAGCTGCACATTGACTAATCTAAAATATATACACGTTTTATTTCTATAATATTGTCCCTTGAGAAGATATACTACAATGTTTGCTGAAATGTGAGGGGTGTACTCACTTTTGTGAGACACTGTATTAAAAAAACAAACAAACATATAATATACATGAAATTACCCCGAAGCAGATCTACACAGGTGGAGCTGGGGAGGTAGAGGGTTTCTGAAGCGCCCTGCAACTGCTACAGCAAGCACTAGCAAAGTATTTGAATGTTGAGCAGCAAGCTCATTGGCTGTGCCATGTGAATAATGATGTTATTATGTCAGATTGAGTCAGCCTGCGCCAACTAGAGTTTCTTTATATATTATAAAAATAAAATTAACCAATAATGTCTTGGCAGAAAATTGCATTTTATTTTGTGTGTGTGTGTGTGTGTGTCTGTGTGTGTGTATATATGTAATACTAAACCTGAATGAAACAATTGCCAGAGGTTGAATCTGTCACACTGATCTATACGACACAGAAACGCTCCAGTGGCTCTGCTGAGAAGAGTGTGAAAGCAAGGCTGATGTCTTCCTTCCTCAGCAGATCTGACATGGCTGCTGTCCAAATGTTTTCATATCTGCTGCGACAAGCTCGATCCTGACAAGCAAATCTCAGTAAACACTAATGTACGGATTAAAAAAAAAAAAAATCAGTAGATGCATTTAAAAAGAAACAACACCTTGAACTTGGTGCAGCACTCTAGTATTTGTTCTTCCTGTGTTTGTTGTGATTCTTCCTGGAGGGCAAATGCTGCTTTAAGTTAAATGACAGGCCCTGCTGTACAACAACATTTAATATACGACAAACCGAGTGTGTTTGTTCCCAGCTGAACAATTTCACATTGAGCAGCATTTAATTTCACAAACTGTGTGTATTTGCACGCAGGGATTACCCAGACATCCCCTCAGCGGCAAAAAATAGCAGTCTAAACCTGCAAGCAGTGAAAGATTGAGGAGAGTTCAGCAAAATGTGAAGAGCTGGACTAAACCGGATGATGGCCAGAGAAAAGGTTTACATCTGAACCAGGGATTTGCAGTTATAAGTACTAAATCTAAACTTGTGTCCATAATTAGTTTTCTGATAGAACACTGCGTTCACAACACCAAAGTCATGGGATTGATTCCCACATACTGATACACATATGTGTATCATAATACAATAATAAAAAATGTGCTTTTGGGATTGAGAACTGATATAAGCAAGATCCAAACCCTTCTACTCGAATGTACTACAAATTTCTTTAATGCTTGCTAGGTCTTGCATTTCTCCAACAATGGCAAATAGGACATTCCTGACCCTATAATTTCAATGCTCCACCTTATTCAGCACACATAGAGACTGAACTAACTACTACAATTTAACACAGTCCATGTGGCATTGTGTCGGGCAGCTTTATTGATTAAACCATTCATGAAACAAGAGGCGGGAGAGTAAGAGTGAAAAGGGGTTTGAGATTGGTTTGACAGATTTAAGGCTGATGGGAAATCCAATCTACACTCATAACATCCTCAAGGGGACAGAGAACTACTAAAGGACATCAGTGTCCACAATCATAGACGCCCGAGATCATGCAGCCTGTGTGAAATAACCAAGTCCTTCAGAAAGATCAACTTCGATTGAAGATTTGAGAATGTCAAATATCAGTGAATATATATATATACAGGTGTGGTTACACTTCATAACACATGTGAATGTGGACGGGAAATGTATTTAATTTAGCAGTGTCTACTGGGAAAAAAACATTAGAGGTTCATTAACAGCAAATTGAATCTTTCAATTCATCAAACACGCCTTCATTTATAATCACACATTTTAGGCCTCGCTGCTTCAAAGTATTTAGCAAGCATACAAATCAATCAATGTCTTATTTTGGTACACAACATCGTTCCGAACCTAGTTAGTTGCCTACCACAGCCATCCCTGATGCAAAGGCCAATCCCTATCTATCTATCTGTATGCATTTTAAAACGTTTTACTCAATTCACTAACAAACTAGCTAAATAATGAAAAGCCATATAATTTTTTTTATAGTAAGTTAGGTTTTATACCTAATTCCGTAACTAACTAAAAAGCTATTCCAATTTTGTATAAGTTTAGTATTTTACACATTTACTCAATGAACTAACTAGCCATCTAACTTACAAACTAACTAACCAACTAATAAGCCAGTCCATATTTTTGTTTTGATTATCTATGTTTTACAAAAAATTTTTACACTCAATTCACTAACAAACTAACTTCAATTTTTTGATAAGTTTAGTATTTTATACAGTGTTTACTCAATTAACAAACTAGCCAACTAACCAACTAATAAAAACTAACTAGCTAACTAAAAAGCCATTCAAATTTTTTAATAAATTTAGTATTTTACACAATGTTTACTCAATTCATTAACTAACCAACCAATAAGACATTCCAAATTTTTGATAAGTTTAGTATTTTACACAATGTTTACTCAGTTAACTAACTAGCCAACTAACCAACTAATAAAAATATGTGCTTACAGAATTTTTAAACTCAATTTACCTACTAGCTAACTAACTAAAAAGCCATTCCAATTTTTTGATAAGCTTAGTAATTCCAATTGTTTGAAAAGCTTAGTATTTTTCACAATGTTTACTCAATTAACTAACTAGCCAACTAATAAAAAGATGTGCTTTACAGAATCTTTAAACTCAATTCGCTAACTAAAAAGCCATTCCAATTTTTTGATAAGTTTAGTATTTTACACAATGTTTACTCAATTAACTAACTAGCCATCTAACCAACTAATAAAAATATGTGCTTACAGAATTTTTAAACTCAATTTACCTACTAGTTAACTAACTAAAAAGCCATTCCAGTTTTTGATAAGTTTAGTATTTTTCACAATGTTTACTCAATTAACTAACTAGCCAACTAACCAATTAATAAAAAGATGTGATTTACAGAATCTTTAAACTCAATTCACTAACTAAAAAGCCATTCCACTTTTTTGATGAGTTTAGAATTTTATACAATGTTTACTCAATTCACAAATTAACTAACCAACTAATAAGCCATTTCAATTTTTGATAAGTTTACTATTTTACACATTTACTAAATTCACTAACAAACTAACTAATAAGCATTCCAATTGTTTGATAAGTTTAGTATCTTTCATAATGTTTACTTAATTAACTAAATAGCCAACTAATAAAAAGATGTGCTTTACAGAATCTTTAACCTCAATTCACTAACTAGCTAACTAACTATAAAGCCATTCCAATTTTTTTGATAAGCTTAGTATTTTTCACATTTACTCCGTTAACTAATTAACTAAATAACTAACTAACCAACTAATAAGCCATTCCATGTTTTTGATAAGTTTAGTATTTTACACAATGTTTACTCAATTTACTAATTAATTAACCAACTAATAAGCCATTCCATTTTTTTTTTTTTTGTGATAAGCTATGTGTTCTACTGGATATTTTATACTCAATTCATTAACTAACTGATTAACTAAAAAAAGGCCATTTCAATTTTTTTTTTTTTTAATAAGCAACTTTTTTTACAGAAAGTTTACACTCAAATTCACTAACTAATTAAATAAAGGGCCATCCTAAATTCCTCCTTAATAAACTGAATATTTTACACAATGTTTACTCAAATAAATAAATCAATGGTCCCTCCAAATTTCTTTCTTTATAGCATTTTACACAATGTTTACTCGGATCGACGCATGATGGATGAATGGACATTCCAATTTTAAGTAATCTAAATAAATAACTATCTACCTAAATGAATAACTACATTAATAAAATACTAAATAAATGGTCTTAAAAAAGGCCTTAAAAGAATTATTGAATGAATGTCAAGGTCAACAAGTCTTGAAATACAAGATCGTTTTACATAGAGTTTAGCATTCTATTCCTAATCTAGCATGCCTTCTTCTAAAAAATAAAAAAATAAAATAATAGTACATGAGATCTTAAATTCTTGATACCATTGTAAGAATTTAGAAATTGAAAAGTTGATCAAAAAAGGATTGCAATCTGAAACTAGTATTTGGACCTGAGCTGTAATGTTTTAAAGGCATAGTTCAGCCAAAAATGAAAACTCTGTCATTAATTACTCAGGAACTATTATATCTATTCTATGTTACTACCTTTCTGGGCATTGAATGTGGTAGTTCTGTCAATGTCTAAGCAGGGTCAGAAAGCTCTCGGATTTTCATTTGTGTTTTCCGAAGATGAACAAAGTTTGGGAACGACATGAGGGTGAGTAATTAATGACAGAATGTTCATTTTTGGCTGAACTATCCCTTTAAGTTGTGCTATATCCTGCATGTATGTTGAATGAAGTCCACACGGCCATCCTGCACTGCTTCACTGCAGGGTCAATGACCTGTGACTGTAAGCTCTTCTGGCAGGACAATGAAGGAACCGCAGGTCACTAGGAAAGATGAAGTTGTGCTCAAGGTTGTTGAGCAATAGGACAGTGATCCTGAGCAGCATTCATAAGTTATGAATACAGGATGACAGAAGCAAAAACAGCCTGCCCAAAGTCATTTCATTCATTAGCATAGATTTTCCACAGCCGTTTCCTTCTGTTTGATCTGAGAACACGGCTAATGTTTATGTTAATTAACTGATTTTACAACCGCAAAACCTGAGAAATGAGTCACTGCATTTAAATCCAAACCATCCATCAGACACTATGATTATGACACATAATAATGCATGCTATATATATATATATATATAATATATATATTGATATATATTGATATATATTTTTAAAAGGTATAAAGAGAGAAAAAGGAGAGAGAGAGAAATGTAATAGATTATTATATATTACCTGTTTTATTTCATTTATACACTACTGTGCTCTTTTAAATATTCAGGCATTTTCAGCTGAGGCCAAAAGCAGATAATGCTGAATCTGACTGCAGTGTGTAAATCACAGCTGGAGTGGGAGAGAGAAAATTGCTTTTATTGCCTTCCCAAATTATGCAAATGATTAGTTGAATAAAATAATTGTGAGGCCCAGCAAACTGGCAAACCGATAGTTGGCTGTCGCTTGGATGAGGAAATAACATCAGGAGGGAAACGCGAGGTGAAATAATAATAGAATATGAAGCTGGAACTGACTGTGAGGAAAAACAGAGTGAAACATATGACACATGATATCAGTAGATTAATATAGATAAAAATAGGAAGGATGCCTATAGAATACACTTTATATAAAAATTTACTCTTAACATTTAGATTATGTTTTATTATGTGTTATTATGTTATTATAATGTGTTATTTCTAACCAAAGTTATCTATAACTATATAAACCATTAATAGATAGATAATGCAAATAAAAATGAACAAAAAATATAAAAACTAACATAATATAAAATAATACATTCACAATATTTACAAAAGAAAAATACTTTTATTTTATAGTCATACTTAAAATTTTGTATGTAATAAAGGGGTTATTACTATAAATATTATTATAATAAAGGAGTTAATATCATTAGCTAAAACTACAGCTAAAACCATACAGGAAAAAAATGTTACTTTGACATAAATGACATGAAATAATTAAAATCTGATTTTAGCTCATTTAAGTCCATATTTTATATAAATAAATGTGTTAAAAACATTATAAAAATGTAATTAAAAAAGTAAAAATACATAAATATATACATTTTTATTTCAGCTAGTTAAGGTAAGCTCAAACTAAAATTATATATATATATATATATATATATATATATATTCTTAACCAAAAGTAAAACCATTAAACAAATACTTAAAATAAAAGACTAATTTTATTTTAAAAAGTATGAATGAATGAACAAACATATGATCAACCAATAAATAAATAAATACAATTTACAATTTAGCTAGTTGTCATGGTACACTCAAACAAAAAGAAATTAAAATGAAAAACTAATATATATATATATATATATATATATATATATATATATAACAAATAAAAAAAATGACTAAAACGTTAATTAAAATAAAAATGAACAGAAAATATAAAAAGTTACATAATATAAACTAAAAAATTACAAATATTTACAAAAACTATAACTATTGCTAAATACAATTCTGTACATAATTATACTATAAATGTTATTATAACAAGCATTATTATCATTAGCTAAAACAAAATTCATAGTTGTTTTTAAAATAAATTACATTAAATAAAAAAATAACTAACATTTTATTTCAGATATATTATGTTTATAATTGTAATTATATGACTTAAAAGGCAAATAAAAGGGTTATTATCTTTAAAACTAAAATCAATATTTTACATAAAATAAACATCAACTAAAATGAAATACAATAAAATATGTTGCAACAATTTTTTTCAAAAGAGGTACTTGAATGACTAAATGAGCTAAAACCAAAAACCAAAACTATATAGACATGTTAATGAAGTCTAACAATATGAACGGAGATGCTGCAGAGTGTGAAAAAAAAAAAAAAACGCTCTGACTGACTGATAAAATTAGACGTATAAAAGGTGGAACGTAATTTTCACACTTGGTGAATGAGCAGATTCATTTGATCTCACAACGAGTCGGCGAATAATCAGCTTGTTTTAGCAACCCTAAAAAAAGACGAGAGAAAATCAGCCATGCAAGACAGACTTGCCCGAAGCAGCCGTTTTACACACAAACCGCAGTAAAGAAAAACTCAGTAATTCAGTCAGAAAGCTGCCTTTTAAAAGGTCAAACATGCTTTAAACACAGTTCAGCCTGGAGAAAGAATCACAGACACATCCCACTGTTAATACTGACATAAACTCCTATTTACGGTCTGATGCTGTCATGTAAGTAGGGCTGAGTATTGTTTGCATTGTATTGATTTCTAATTCCGATTCCAATAAGATAAAAAAAAGTACATTAAAAAGTTTTAAGTCAAACATTTAGATGTCAAACATATTTATTCTGTCTTTTGCCTATTATTTTACCAAAAATTACCACAGAAAACAAATCAATTAGCAATAGCATAAATAAATAAAACAGAATAAATGTCAGGTACAGAAATTGAAATATTGATAAAAATATATTAATAAAATATTAAATTATACTCATCAAATTTACGAAAGATATTTAGTCATTTCAAATGTATATATATATATATATATATATATATATATGTGTGTGTGTGCGCGCTCATAATGGAAGCAATGTGCATGCGATGCGACAGGCTTGTTTTTTAAAGGCGCGTCCCGCGCCGTAAAGGCTAGAAAGAAGACAGCTGTGTCTACTGGCCATGTGCACATCAATCTAACGTTATTTTTATTACAAGAGGTGAACCTCTTTGCTTCACACACTGTAAAAAATGACAGTGAATTTAACAGTAAAAAACTGTAAAAATGCTACAGTAAAAACCTGTTAAATGGTTAACGATAAAAGACTGTAAAATTGACAGTGAATAAGCATAAATTGACATTCCCAGAATTCCCTGCATTACATTTTTTAAAATGTGGTTTTTTTTTTTTTTTTTTTTTAAATAACTCTTTCTTCTTAGTTTTTTCTTAGCAGGTTTGTACAGTAGGTACAACATTGTTGGTACATTGTATGCTACGTCTAATGTTGTTAAATTAATGTTTATTGCATTATTTCAGTTTCATGTGTGTTACCATGATGGTGTTTAGTGTTTGTGTGAATGACACTGTGCACCTTCTATATATGTTAATATTTAAAGGCTGCTTGTGATGGGCTTTAAGTTTATCATGTGACTTTCTCATCACCACCTGGTTTTGGTGGTTATCAGTGTATTACAAAGGTATAAAACAGATTTTAGTACTTCAGTAGGTTAGTACATTACAAATATATCAATTAATGAAATTACGGTATCTACTTGTAAATTTAACTGAAAACCGTTGCTACCGTATTTTTTAGGGTGAAATTCTGGCAAACACAGCTGCCAGTTTTCTACCGTAAATTTTACGGATTTTTTTTACAGTGCAGGATACAAAACAATGTCCCCTCTACTTCTCTCTGACTCCTCCAGCTTCCCTGGGTCTGGACGCGATGGCCCATACGTGGCCCTGATAGTGCCCCGTTGGCCGACCAGAGTTTGGTTCTCCGATCTAATATCCCTCCTCGATGGCTCGCCGATAGGAGAGATTTCCTATCTCAGACGCAGGGGACAGTATTTCATCCCCAGCCCGAGCTTTGGAACCTTCATGTCTGGCCCCTGAGTGGGACCAACTGACGGATGCCGGGCTTCCAGCTGATGTAATACACACTATTCTAAGTGCTAAGGATCCCTAGAGAAAGTTATGCCCTCAGAAGGTATGTTTTCGAGAGTTGGTGTATGTCACACAATGCATACCCAGTTCACTGCCAGGTTGTTTCAGTGCTGGAGTTCCTGCAAGAGAAATTGTCCTCAGGTACATCTCCTGGTACTATGTGGAGTCTATGTGGCCACAATTTCGGCTTGCCACGCTCTGATTGATGGGGTCTCTGTGGGAAAGCACCCACTAGTTGTCCGGTTCATTCATAGAGCTAGGCGGTTGAGGACAGAGCGACAGTCCCTTCATGGGACTTAGCTATAGTGCTTGAGGGTCTAATTCGGAACCACTAGCGCATGTCAGCGCATGTCAGGTTTGTGACTCTAAAGTTGTTTTTTTCTGATAGCTATTACTTATCTGAAGGAAATTGGGTATTTGCAGGCTCTGGCAACCTCACCATCCTTCTTCGATTTTGCTCCTGGGCTGGTGAAAGCAAGTTTGCACCTTCACCACAATTATCTTCCGAAAGTTCCATTCTCAACCATAAATCCGGTCATTCTTGAAGTCTTCTGCCCTCTGCCGTTCACAACACCGGAGCAAGGAAGACTTCAGTACATGCTCTTCTGATTTACGTCCACCGCACAAGCCAATGGCGTAAGTCAGAGCAACTTTTCATATGCTATGGGGGCCGCAACCAGGGGGCAGCTGCCACTAAACAGACAATGTTACATTGGGTGAGGGATGCTATTGCTGTAGCCTACAAGGTGTGCAGATAAGCTTCACCTCTAGGATTTAGGGCGCATTTGACCAGGGGGGTTGCATCCTCTATGGCAAGAGGTGCCTGCTTGCAGCAAGTCTGTGATGCGGCAGGCTGGTCCTCCCCGCACACATTTATCAGATTCTATAGTTCGGATGTCCATGCTACTCCGGGCTCACATGTCCTTGAGTCAACATTCCAGAGTCATGTCTGAGATCTCTTCAATGCTTGTACGCACACACTACACAACCTTGGGTACAGACACTTCCAGTGCGGCGGCGTTGGAATTCTCGTTCCCATTAGCGTATTGATACGCAGCATCGAGAGTAGCTTTTGGTAGGAAATGTCTCGGGTTACTTGACTGTAACCCTGTTCCCTTAAAAAGCAGGAACAGGATGCTGCACCTCAATAGTGTCCTTTCAAGCAAAGGCATAACCTGCTGGTGTGTTAATTTCACATCTACAACCCTCAGGTGCGTGTAATTAATTACGTCACCTATCAAGGCTATTTAAGCCAATTCTTGGTGTGTTTGCACACATTCTTCACAACCGGTCGAACAAAGAATGTTCATTAGCATATTAATACGCAGCATTTCATTTCCGCTTTTTAAGGGAACAGGGTTACAGTCAAGTAATGTTCACTTAAGACAAAAAAAACGCTGTGCTTATGATGATAAACTTACATATTTTGTGCATACTGCTCAATAAATGTGAAAGAGAAGTCAGTTCCAGCCCAGAACAACCTTTTCTGCAGTGGAAATGCAGTTCTGTTATTCTCTGTGCTCGTGCTTCAGATGTTCAGAAGTTCTTTTCCTTCCTGCTCTTAAATAGAATGTCTTATCAAATACTCGTTTATTGTAAATTTGGAACCAGTTCTTGATACCAAACATGTGCCTACATGTAAGTCAAAATAATGAAATAATAATATCTCTAACATGACATAAATATACTACGCAGTCACTAAACGCCAGTCAGAAGTGTTGAAATAATAATTCTGCTACGAGATCTCAACTGTTTCTCTTAAAAGCAATAAGAAACATCTGAAACCTGTTGATAGTTGAATAAATGACAAACGCTGAAGCTTTAAATCAGTTCAGTCGTGTATATGAATGAATGTAGCTGTCCATTTCTCACATGAGGAATACGACTGACGTTATCATTAGTTCTCATGTGTGTTAAAGTGACACGTTGTTATGGATTTGTATTGAAGGTATGAGATGATTGTGGATATAATGCAGCAGACACTGATAAGTGTTTCGTCAGCGCTATCAGGAGCCGGCAGCTGTTCACCGTTGTCTACAGAAAAGCAGCTTTCCTTTATTTTTCACTCAGACTTCTTGAAATTTCATTAGGAGCTGATAGAGAGAGTGCTTTATCTCTGTTAAGTTGAATGCTGCTTTAAAAGCAGATTTGTCTGTTTTTTAAAGCATTTTGGTTGAGAAATGTACTGTTACACTCAACAACAGAATAACACACACACACATACACACAAATCTACCTGATGTGCAATTGAGTTGATTATTATATCTAATAATGAATAGCAGTTGAATAGGTTTTATAGTATTTTGTAAATGTATGATGAAAGTTTCCTTTATAGTTCATAACACTAGTTGGGAGAGACTGTTTCTTAGGAAACGTAAACTATTTATATCAGTATTGGCAGATGTCATTCTTAATAATTGGTATCAGTATCAGCTGAGAAATTTAGTATAAGTGCATACCTAATACACTTATATGATTTATATACTTTTCTTCAACTGGATTGTGTAAATTCTATTTTATTCTGTCCATTTTGTAAACTTTATATATATATATATATATATATATATATATATATATGTAACTTAATTTGTATAATTATAATATCTATGTATTTTAAAGTACATTAACATGTTATGGATACTTTTTAAACATTTTATAATTATATAATTAATAATCTATGCAGATATATTAATGTAATGTACATTTACATACTATCTAAACATTTAAATATAATTATATGGCATGAACAATAATTAAATAAATGGTAATATAATTTTTTTTTGTGTGTGTGTATGATGTCTCTATAGTGGTTAAACATGAGATATAATTTGTTTTAGGTTAATTTAAGGGTAGTCTTTGGTCTCATTAATCTATTATTTGTTCCAGAGCAAATAGTTTTGGCAAAATCTCATGTTTTTGTAAATTCAATGCTTTATATCAGAGTTCTGTCTTTTTAAGATTGACTGAATTGCCTAGCAACTTTTATGATGACTGTTGTTGTTGTTGTTTATTGTATATTATTATTCAATAAATAATGTTTTATATTTAAAAATAGTAACGTTAGTATTTAAAGCTGTTTAGTATTGAGAAACTGTGTTTGTGATTATTTTAGTTACATTGTTCTGCCATGTTTTATCAGTCAGCAATAAAGACTTTTATACTGAAAAAATAACGCTATAAACAGAATTTTATTCTTAGTGTCAACAACAGCTTGACGCAGCAAACAAATGCACTGAGCAGCAAAATCACCCTTAACAGATGAAAGGATATTAACGTTATGACAAAGATAACGCCTTCCTCAGCGGACATTCAAACTAATGTTTTATTGTGAATATGGGATTGAGCTGAAGAATGAATGCTGTATCAGATGCAGGTAATCACACTCCATCAGTCCATCTCTTTCTCATAATACTCTATGTAATACAGCAAGCTTTTAATACAGTAATACAATAAGCTTTCAGTGAATTAACTCAGCATTTTTTCATTGCTAATTCTAAACTGACATTTTTAAATTAGTCACAGAGATTTGGGTCTGCGGCCGAATCACAGTAGTGCCGATATACAGCCATATCTCACGTCTACTCGTGTAATATGATTGTACAATATGTAACAATAATAATAATATATGTATTATTATATTGTATATAGATAAAGGAATCTGCATAATGTATTATATTTTAACATTATACTTATAATATAGAATTATTATAATTACAGATATAGAAATATACTTTATTATAATTTTGTATTCATATTTATAGTATCATAATTTAATTGTTTATTTTTTATTGGAGAAATATATACAGATAGTCTTGGCAAAAAGCAAAAGATCCTCATATTGAATTAAGATATTTAAGCAGCTTTTATAAAAAAATGTCTTCAAAGAAAATGTTACAGGTGTGCATCTTGAGGCAAAACAATGGCACTGACATATTTTAAGATATGTCAGAGCAAGATATCTTTAGTAGAGACGGCTCAAACATGCATTTTAGTCTGGAACTAGCCTTAGGCCTTGTCTGTGAAACCGGGGATACAGTATATTATATTACTATATTACTAATATGCATATTATATTTGCATTTAATGTACTTTTAAGTAAAACTACCAGCCCAATGAGACCGACAAAAACTGAAAGTGGAGCGTCTCAGACATCTGCTGAGTCTTTGTTCCCATCAGTGACAGTAAAGCACAGGCTTTTGGAAAGCAGTGCATCAAGCTGTCCATCAGAGCTGCATCAGTGCTTCATTTGAGCTGGAACAGACCCAGTCCAGATCCGGCTCCTCCACAAATACACCAGGAACCTTATTTTATTACTTTATTCTATGGCTCTATAGACTGCCACTTGAACCAACCACAAAAAACGTCATTCCTGTTTCTGATCTGTAAGACTATACCACTATCTAACATCAATTTCCTTCAAATAACAGTGCTTATGGCTGGGTGACAAGCTCTTGTAATATATATCTTGTAAAAAAATGTATTGTGTAATTATCTAGCCGTAAAGGCTATCTCTCCCGGGTTTTCTGCAACCGTGCTGCGGTTGGTCTATATATTGGTCTATAGATTGGTCTATAGATTATGACGGAATTTTTATGACTCTGTCCGTCGAAACGATGGACAATGTTAAAGTCTAACACAACCTCTGATATAATGCATCTCGTGGTCTTGTTTAACACACTCAACTTTCACTAATCCAGCTGACAGATCGCTCATTATTTCTTCTACAGCCTCCTGATTTCCTCATGAGGAAGTGGCTGGAAGAGCGGATCTCTGAAGATGTGGTTTAGCATGCTAGCTGTGAGCGTCAGTGGCCTGAATCTCAGGCCGGCGTCAGTCATGCGTGTTTTTGCGCAGCTGTGGGCCAGCGGGGTTCACACGGGCACCACTGGAGCTGAAGGTACCGCAGGGACGACTGACAATAAGGCCAATCAGGTCTGATCCTGGGAAATCACTGCATTTACAACCTTAATTTACTGACTGATATATAAGCCGTTTGGTCTTTGAAACCAAAGACGTGAACATGCATAAACGCAGATTTCTTTTGAAAAGCTAATTATACTTAGAATAAATTATTAATTATATTTTTAGAATGTATTCAGATTTTATATATTTTTATTGAATATTTTTAATGAATTATTAATTAAAAATGATATTGTTTATTTTTTATTTTATATAAATGTACATAATATTACAATATTTATATTTTATAACAATTGAAAGTTTTCGTATTTGTAATTTCTGATACATTTTTAATATACCATGTTTTTATATTTACAATTTATAATAAACTGTCAATATATATAATATATTTTATTTAATATTTTATTTATTAATTGAAATTTATTTTACTATTATATATGATTATATAAATGTATATATTTTATATTCTAATAAACATTAATTTTTTTATTAATAACAATATTTATATTTTCTGATATTGTATATCAATTTATAATACATTTTCAATATAATGTTTTTATATTTGTAATAAACAAAACAAAATCACTTATTAATTTATTTATTTTAAATTTTAAATTCACACTTATATACTTTATAATCTTACATTTAAATATTTCTATTTTTTAATAATTTAGGTTTTTATATTTACAATTTATAATAATACTATCATTTATTCATTCATTTATTTTACATATTTATTTGTTTGTTTATTAAAAATTATAATTCACATTTATATACTTTATAATATTACATTTATATGTTTATGTTTTACAATAATTTAAGGTTTTTATATTTGCAATTGATAAATTGTAATACTTTTTTAATATAACATTTTTTATATTTACTTTTTTAATAAACTGTAAATATATAGAATATTGTTTATATTTTATATATTTTTATTTAATATTTTTTATTTAATGATTAATTCAAATTAATATTACTATGACATACTACTATATAATTTATTTTATTTTAGCATCATTTATGTTTATAATACTTTATTACATATTATATTATTTTATTATATATTATTACATTTACAATATTTGTATTTTTAATATAACAAATTATATTTACAGTTTAAGTTATATAATTTATTATATTTATGTTATACCTAGTTTATATTATAACTTTACTTAAATTATAAATGAAAAAATATATTCTAGAATATTTTGTTACTTATATATAATATTAGGTCTTCTGAATTTATAATTTATATTTATAAATAATATTATTTATGTAATATTAATAATTTATAATCTTCATATTTTACTTTGTGATAATTATTTACCAGTTTACAGTGATGTACAGTTCATATGATAAATGAAATATATATATATATATATATATATACACACACATTGTTATAATATTTATACTTTATCATATTAATCATTTCTCTGTATATATTTACAACTTTTATACATATAAATACCCTTAAATTATATTTATATATTTTATAAATATAATTTAAAGTAATATGTACAAAAATTACAGCTTAATTTACCTTTAATGTTAATAATTTGTAGAAGAATAATCATGTTGGTACAGTGAATATATTAGAATTAACTAACTAAAATAAAATGCCATACTACAAGCAAATCTTTGTAGAATATAGATAAATGTAAAATAATAATAATAATAATAATAATAATAATAATAATAATAATTCAAGAATCAAAAGTAGTGACCGATTGTGAAGAATTTTCCCAGCGATGTGTGTATTGTATATTGTATTGAATATTTATAAGTCCCTCACAGTTAAACCCTGAGGAGATAGTCAAGCAGCTTTTGTTGGTTGGTAAAAAAGGAAGTGTATAAAGAACAGACAGAAAAGAAATTCATTCATGAAAGGATCAAGTAAAAGCCAGTCCTTTATGTCTTGCAGTAAGACTCAATCCAAAAACTGCTGCTGGGAAACACTTCCACGAGCGAGCAAACCGATGAGAGCTTTAATTCAGCTTGATCGATGTAACGTAAAGAGATTCTTCAGATAAACGCTATTGATCACATAAAGAGCTGAACATTTCACAGCAATCATCTGTCATCTTCTGTAGGCCTAATACGGCATGCTGAGAGATGGCTCTATAATTATGGGATTTATGGAAACATACTGTTTCATTCACTGTTTCATTCTGGAGGCTAAGGCAACATGAAACTGTCCACAAGTCTTTTTACTTCTTAAGAATGATGAGTAAAACAGGATATTATGAAAGAAAAAAATGGACAGAGTGAGACCTACTAAAAATATTTTTTGTTAACTAAAATATAATGAAATAAATATTAGATTGCAAACATAATCTGAAATAACACATTTAGAATGAAGTACTGAAATTAGAAGTAGAATTGAAATAAAAATATATTACAAGCAAAATAGAAATATATAATTATATAAATTATATAATTATTACATTTCAAACTTAAAATGAGAAATCAAAATAAAAAAAAACTAGATTACAAACTTAAAAATGTGAAAAAATTAAACAAACTTAAGTTGAAATACAAAAATTACTAAAACTGAAATTAAAATATATTACAAGTAAAATAGTAAAATCATATTGTTACAATTTGTTTAAAATATTAATGAACACTATAATAGCTTAGAACTGATGTATTATTAAATAAAATGAATAAAAACTTAAAAACAAACAAATAAACTTAAATAAAAATCTATTCAAAACAAAATAGCAATATATAATTATATAAATTCCATAAATATTAGATTTCAAACTTAAAAATGAGAAATAAACTGAAATAAATAAATTTAAGTTGAACTACTAAAATTACTAAAACTGAAGTATAAATATATTAAAGGTACAACAGAAGTATTAAAAAAGGAGATATAAATTAGATAATAAAATTAAATAATTAAATAATAAAATTAGATAAATATTACATTATAAATAAATATATTTGATTAAAAACTTAAAAATTAGAAATAAACTTAAAGTAAATAAATTTAGGATGAAATACTGAAATTCCTAAAACTAAAACTGAAATAAAAAAAAACAACATTTCAAGCAAAATAAAAATAAATATTAGATTTCAAACTTTAAAAAAAAAACAAAAAAAAAAACGAAATAAACTTACCTGAAATAATCTGAAATAAAATTAAATAAATTTAACATCATGAATAAATGTTAGACTACAAACTTAAAAATTAGAAATAAACGAAAATAAAATCAATGTAAGCTGAAGCACTAAAACCGAAAACCGAAATATTAAAAATAAGCAAAAATCACAGCCTGTAACATAATTACTAAAAAGCTCATTTAAATATCAAGTAACACTATAATATATTATTAAATATTGTGAAATAAAATAAATAGATATTAGATTAAAAACTTAAAAATTAATTTTAGGATAAATTAGGAGGAAATTACTAAAGCTAAAACTGAAAAAAAAAAAATATATATATATATATATATATATATATATTAAAAGCAAAATAGAAATATTTAAAAAATGTTTTAGTGCTTAGCGTTTTATAATTTTACCAAAATTGATTGGATTGTGTAAAGTACGTGTCACTTTTAATCATTACTAGTGTTGTTACTGTTAACCAAAAACTACAAAAAAGTTAACTGAAATAAAATTCAATAAATACAACATCACAAACTTAAAAATAGAAATAAACTGAAATCAAACTAAATAAATATTCAGTTAAAAATAAACATTATATTAAAAATAAAAAAAATAAAAATGAGCATTAAACACAAATAAAAAAAAACTATTTAAGTTGAGGTACTAAAATGACTAAAAAATTAAATAAAATATATTAAAATTAAAATGTTGAAAGCAAACAAAAATTATAGCATGTAGCTAAATTACTAAAACGCTAGAAATAAAGTATTGAGAAATAAAATATAATGAATATTAGATTCAAAAGTTATTTACAAATAAACTGAAATCAAATGTTGGATGAAGTACTAAAACTGAAATAAAAATATACTAAAAGCAAAACAGAAATATTAAAAAAACAATAAAAGTGACAAAGCACAGAAAAAATACTAAAAAGCTAAATTTACATTTAAGAAATAATATATTAGTATTTAAATAATTCTAAAATAACACTTTTTATACTGTTGTGGCAGTAAACAGCCTCAAGGGGGCGATGAAGTTCCTTCAAATGCATGTGCCATTAAACAAGATGTTGTTATTTAATCCGATATTAAGTACTATAAACCTGTAAACAGTTTAAACCAATCTAAAAAAACTGTTTGACATTTAGCTAAATTGGTTTATGAATTCATACGCTTACAATCTAATTTGTACATTTTCGTAAAAACTGTGTAGGTTTGTAACTTCGTAAAACTGGGTTGAATATTGCTCATTTTCTTTGAACGTTCAAAAGAATTGAAAGTTGAAAGAAAAACACACTTTTTGCTAAT
Source organism: Cirrhinus molitorella (assembly GCA_033026305.1). Classification (NCBI taxonomy): domain Eukaryota; kingdom Metazoa; phylum Chordata; class Actinopteri; order Cypriniformes; family Cyprinidae; genus Cirrhinus; species Cirrhinus molitorella. The sequence goes on along the minus strand of CM065121.1, from coordinate 28,830,364 downwards.
GCTAATGGTATAGTGCCCCTTGTGGTAACACTGAGGAAGCAGCGCACACTTGCGTTGTTATAAACTGCAGTTTAACATTTCAAAGAACAAATGATAGCAAGAAACAGCTGTGTTTATGTACTTGCAGTGAATATGCTGTTTTGTACTTGCTAACAGCTAATTTACTCACATTTGTGCATTGTGAGTGTTCATTTTCAGACTGTGGCAAATAAAAAGCCTCTGTAATAAGGCTAGGGAGGTTTTCTCTCCCTAAATGCTCTTGCATCTTTCACAAAAGTATGCGAAAGCCTAGCGGTGCATTTCGGCTAAGCTAAGAAAGATGCTTTTGCTGCAGTTTCCGTGGCCTCCTGCCAGTTTCACAGCACAGTGAATAGGGTTAGACGCTTGCCGTCTCAACGCAAGCTTTCATCTTGGATTATATTCTTCATCTGGGCGAGTGGAGAGTCTGCTACTCCTGCCCCGGAGCTCTCTTTAACGTCCGCCCACCATCGCGCGCGCAAAAAAAAAAGAGAGAAAAGCTCCCCACAGACATCTCTCTTGAACATCATCACAGCGATAATTCAGATTCCTCATGTTCCGCTTGTGTGGCGTAAGGGCAGATCAGGAAAGCATGAGTGCTCACATGAGACAGATCTGCCAGTTCGAGTCAAAGGTTGAGAGGGAAACGATCCTTTCGCACTCCACTGGGCCTCGTGGAAGCTTTGCACCAATCACCAACGCTTAAAATCACAAGTGCTACGATGAATTACTGTCCTCCTGTGGTAGCACACCTGCTCGGCCTCAAAATCTCATCGGAAATCACCACACAATCTCATTTTGTGACTAATAATATTACTTACACATCACGGGTGTCTAACTGACTAACAACAACCACAAGTACCATGGTATTACTGTGTTTATTTGGATGGTACAGGTACATTATTTAGCTTTTTAGCTTTCAAACTGATTTAGCTACTTTGGATTTGAGCCATAGTAATACCAACGCTATCTCAAGGTGGCTAATTCGAACGACCTCACTTGAACAAATCTGTGATGGGTAAGTATGGGGCGTGGTTAGGTGTGGTCCTTCATACGAATTCCTACAAATTTGCCACCTTGTAAAATACGTACGATTTTTCACAAATATGTGAGGTCATATGAATTCATACGAATAAGCCACATTGTCAGATATGTACGAATTGCCATGAGATTGGGTTGGTAATACCATGGTACATTTATCAATATCATCACTTACAATAAAGTACCATTGTTAAAAAAAACACACAACCAATTCTTTGTGTGTTTGCGCTAATTCTGATTCTGATAAAGCTATTTTTTTTTTTTTTTTTTTTTTGACATTACACTACTATTTGGGAAATGTACCATGGTAGAATCATGGTATTTTTGGAAGTACATTTTAAAAACCATGGTACTTGAATTTCAATACCGCTTTATATTTTAAAGTATCACAGTATTTTATGCTAAAGGATTGAGTTTTTCACATCTACCATGGTTTTACCATAACGTTTTGTAAATGTACAATGGTGATAATGTGTTTTTAGGTATATTACAATGATTTTTGAACATGTACCACAGTAATACTTTAGGTTTTTTGCATGTTGAACCTTGGTGTTTTTTTTGTTGTTTTTTTTTTCTACTTTTGTAGTACCATAGTAATTTGAAGGTTTATTAGATATATTACCATGGTAATACTATGGTGGTAATGATGATAATATCACTTACAATACAGTACCATGGTACAACCATGTTTTTTTTGCACTACAGTACTACCACTACTATTTAGGAAATGTACCATGGTAAAATTATGGTATTCTTGGAAGAAGCACATAAACCATGGTACTTGAATTTCAGAATCATTATATATTTTAAAGTATCATCCATGGTATTTATTTTACACTAAAGGATGGAGTTTGTTTTTAAATGACAATGATTTTACCATGTTTTTGTTTTTTCGTAAATGTACCATGGTGATAACATGTTTTTAAACATACCATGGTGTGTAATATATATATTTACAGTCTTATGCAAAAGTTTAGGCACCCCTTGATAAATAACAGATTTTGGTGATTTTTTAATTGAAAAGATGTTAACACAGTCTCTCTTGGAAATGGAAAAAATGCACAGTATTTTCAGCAAACATAGTTACTTTTTATGTCATAAATTGAACAAGGATAAAAAATAAAAACATTATTGTGGCTCTATGCAAAAGTTTGGGCACCCTACATAATCAGTACTTAGTAACACCTCCTCTGGCAGATATCACAGCTTGCAAACGCTTTTTATAGCCAACTAAAAGTCTTTCAATTCTTGTACTTGGGATTTTCTCCCATTCTTCCTTGCAAAAGGCTTCTAGTTCTGTATTATTCTTCAGTCGTCTTGCATGCACAGCTCTTTTAAGACCTACCCACAAATTTTCAATGATGTTTAAATCAGGGGACTGTGATGGCCATTCAAAAACCTTCAGCTTGTGTCTCTTGAGGTATTCCATAGTGGATTTTGAGGTATGTTTAGGATCATTGTCCTATTGTAGAAGCCATCCTCTTTTCAGCTTCAGCTTTTTTACAGATGGTGTGATGTTTGCTTCCAGAATTTGCTGGTATTTAGTGGAATCCATTCTTCCCTCCACCCGTGCAATGTTTCCTGTGCCACTGGCTGCAACACAACCCCAAAGCATGATAGATCCACCCCCATGCTTAATAGTTGCAAGGTGTTCTTTTCATGAAATGCTGCTCCTTTGTTTGCTGATTGTGGCCAAAGAGTTCTATTTTAACTTCATCAGTCCACAGCACTTGTTTCCAAAACGCATCAGGCTTCTGTAGATGTTCTGTTGCATACTTCTGACGTTGGATTTTATGATGGGGATGCAGGTAAGGTTTTCTTCTGCTGACTCTTCCATGAACTTGTCTGTGCAAGCATCACTGCACAGTGGAACGGTGCACCACCACTTCTGAGTCTGCTAAATCTTCCTGCAGGTTTTTTTGCAGTCAAATGGGGGTTTTGATTTGTCTTTCTGACCAGCATACGAGCAGTTCTCGCCGAGAGTTTTATTGGTCTTCCAGATCTCATCTTGTCCTCCACAGTTCCCCTGAATTGCCATCTCTTAATTAAATTTCTCACTGTGGAAACTGCAAGCTGACAATGCTTTGCTATTTTCTTGTAGACTTCTCCTGCATTGTGAGCATCACTTTCATTTTCAGAGTCTTACACAGCTGCTTAGAGGAACCCATGGTTGTTGAGTGTCCGCAAGTGTGTGCACAAGGTTTGAAGAGTCAAAGTATTTGTAAAGCCATGCATCAGATCTAACGAGCTGATTAAGGTCTGAAACCTTGTAAAAAGAATCTGAGACTCTGGAACTCTTAGAGTGCCCAAACTTTTGCACAGTGCCATAACAATGTTTTTATTTTTTATTTTTGTTCAATTTATGGCATAAGAAGTAACTATGCATCAATGTTTGCTGAAAATATTGTGCATTTTTTCCATTTCCAAGTGAGACTGTGTTAAAGGAACATTTTTTTTAAAGGAACTTTTGCAAATAGGCTCATTTTCCAACTCATTTTCCATCTCATATAAATACTGTACATTGTGACATCATGATGAATAAAACTAAGGATAGTACTGGTTTGAAACATCTGAAAAGTTAAATAATTTTGAATAATGTTAAATAATTGTGTATAATCAAATATGACACTCAGAAGAGTCTTTGCGGGTCAGGTGTAAGACTTTGACTGTATGAAAACTGAAGGTTAGTGCTGAAGAGATGAGAATAGGTTGGATGTTCTTTTAAATGATACGCAGACCTCAAACTCAAAGCGACAGGCCCCTGCAGCCAGAATGACAGAGCGCGATACAGTTCCCCTTCTTGATCTTGTACCTTGGAGCCACAAAGCAAGTCATCTAGAAAGGCAGAATTATGCTGAATAATGGCCATTATGCGGGAAGTAAACAGCAAAAAGGCACAATAATGAGTGCTAGAGACTGCTGAACGCAAACTACTCCACCGAGAGCCGAGGCTAACATCTCAGTGAAAGCTATTTAAATCAGATTCACTGAAATATGCCTCCTAAAAACCCAATTAAATCAAAGTTTTGTGGTTTTTAGTCCATTTCTGTTAGAACTGGGGCTGTTTTCTTCATTTCTTGGCGAAATTATTGACATCGCCTTATCTTACGGTTTCAAATGCGATACACTTAAACGGAATGGCAAATCAGTTTATTAAAAAGGCTGTTTAGGCTAACAATAACAGGTTACATAAAACATCTGTTATCAGAGAAAATAAAAGCACTTTGAGACCAAATGATGAAAATAAATTTGTGGAATTACCCACAATAGTCACAAGCTTTAGCTTTAGTCAACTAAAACAGCTCTTGCTAACCGCCGAAGACACGCTCATGTAGTTTTGTACTGCTTATTGGCCATCTGCCTCATTTTTCAGAATAAGAAAGGAAGGATTGATTTTAATCAAGCCACTACACTCTTGTCATTGCATTTAATCAATAAAACAAAAATACAAAAATGCTACCTCGACTCTTTGACATCAACAGCTACACATATGTACATATTATGGAAGGCTAACAGGGCCAAAAGTCTGAGTCTGAATGAGTTAAATTTGACCTTGTCAAAATACAATGTTTGTCCATGTTAATGTGACAGCACACACAGCAGCCAATGAAATTACTGTGTTTAAGATTTATTTGCATATGTGATGCAAATGGTAATGGTACATTAGTAAATAAGTATAAAACACATCCGACATCATGTTTATTCTGGAATTTTCTGGATATTTATGGCTGGAAACGATACAAAAAATCTAAGTAAGAAAAGCTTTTTTGTATAAACAAGTTTTTTTTTTTTATCAGTTCAATGAATTACTCAGTGATTCATTATACAGTAATTTGTCACCACCTACTAGTGTAGCAATGTAACTTCAAATCAGTCGCTTGCTGAACAAATCAGTTTAGAAAATGATCCAAAGACTCACTTATCTCTCACACAAATCAGTTCAATGAATTATTCAATGATTCATTATACAGTAATTTGTCGCCACCTCCTGGCATAGCAAAATCAATCACTTGCTTACTGAACAAATCAGTTTAGAGAATAATTGAAGAGTTCAGATGCAAAAGCTTCTAAATCCATCTGACATCTTTCTTAAAAAAATGCATTTTTATCAGGCTCAGATGTATAGGTTTCTATGTAAGTACTGGTATATCTGATTGGGCCGAGGGTATGATTTTAGCGAGTTTGAAGTAAAGTTTTTTTTTTTTTTTTTTTTTTTTTTTTATATATTGGTTTTGCATCTGAAATCTTCAATTAGAAAATTCACTTAAAATGTTTTGGTCTTTAATTATTTTTTATTAACAAATGATTTTTTATAAACAATTTTATTTTTTTTTATTTTTTTTACGAATCAGTTCAATGAATGATTCAATGATTTATTATACAGTGATTTGTCAGCACCTACTGGCATAGCAATGTAACTTCAAATCAGTCACTTGCTTACTGAACGAATCAGTTTTGAGAATGATTCAAAGATTCACTCAAATGTTTTGGTCTTGACTGAATTTTTTAACAAATAATTTTTAAAAAACAAGTTTTAACAAATCATTTTAATGAATGATTTAACGATTCATTAGACAGTCATTTGTCACCACCTAGCATAACAATGTAACTTCTAATCAAATGTAAACTTCTAAAAAAGTTACACTAAAGCAAACAATTAAATTTGAAAAACTGATTTTCTAGTTAATATATTAATAATAACAATAATAATAGCATGATGTTATAGAAACAAAATGACAACAGCAATGAAGGAGGAAAAATAAATACATCCTGCTCTGTATTCATCAATGGCAAGTGTTTGGAAAAAATGTATGTTAATGATAGATTTTTGTTATTATGGGAAATTAATTATGAATTATTTGTAAATCCTGAGCACCACTGACAAACATCTAATCTTGTAAAATGTATGGTAAGTAGGTCTGTTGCTGCTCAATGTGATTGTGAATCTCGAAAGTGAAAGTAAAAAGCAAGCGTGCATTCGAAAGTGGCTCCTTAATGCCCGCAATATATATACAGTGTAATTACCCAATTATATAATTGCAAGAGAAATCATTAAAAAAATGTTTTTCTCCCATCTCTTATTTCGGGGTTTTGTAGTACATGTCAGTTCCTTTCTGAACACCTAATGGGAAGTGTAAAATATTTTCGATTTATTAGGAAGTTACTAGGAAATACTAATTTCTTGAGTCAGGACTACCCATATTATAGTGTTTTTGTATTAAAATACTGGTGCGTTTGATGTCCAGAATGCACAAAAAAATATATATATATATATATATATTTTTAATCAAATCGTTACCCAAAGAATCGATTTTAATCAAATCGTGAGGCACCAAAAGATTCACACTCGTAATAGCATTCTTTCTCAAACAGAAAAGTCAATGTGTAAAGAAATGTGATCAAAACTGACACCTTAACATATGATCTGTTTAAATCTTTTGGATTTGACTTTTGGCCCCATCGGCCTTCCACAATCAATAAACCAAAACTGGTCTATAAAAACACTACATCAGCACCTAGATGTCAAGAAATATACGTATATTGCACAAGGCTGACAGTCAATATAATGTTTATAGAGATATAAAACAAGTTTATATACTTGTTAATAAGGTGTAAATGCATATTTTACACAATATTGGCTTGTTAATCAGTCTGTGCAATATACTGGTCTATCACTAAACTGCTAATTAAAAACAAGCAAATCTAAAATTGCTATGTCCTATGCAATTTGCAAGGACTAAAATTTTCTCAACCATCAACAATGCAGTGTAGCACTGGAAACATTCAGTCCAGTCTGTCCTCTTTGCATATCCTGTAGTTAACACTAATTATATGCTTTGCTTCCTGATAGAGTGTGTACATTTATAGCGTCCTCTTAATCTTCATCCTTTACTTAAACCATCATAAATGCCATAGCAACCCCTCTGTGAATGAAAGCTTTTAAATTAATTTATTAATAACTTGAACAAAATTAAAATACACTGGGGCGAGATAGGAGGATGAGCACAGCGAGTCAGTGAAAATAACAATACTATGAAAAGCAGCTGAAGCGTTTTACAAATAACAACAAAAGTGAAAAAATACACTAAGCAATCATTTAAACAACACTCAAATAAGTAAAATAAATGCTGAGTAACTTACACTTTACATACAGTGTTGCCAGATCCGTTGTCTGTTTTTGCTCTGCAGACAAAAAGAGCCGTTACGTCTTTAGCGTTTGAATGAATCAATCAGTTAAGTAAATGATTCATTCAAATCAGTCACCTGCTTTTTGAACAAATCAGTTTAGAGAATGATTTAAAGATTCACTCATAAACAAACCGGTTCAGTGAATGATTCAATGATTCATTTGATAGTCATTTATCACCAGAATGAAACACTAAAAATAATGGCTTTTTTTTTTTCAGTGCAAAAAGTTGCAAAGCATAACTTTTAAATCAAAAAGTTACACTTAAGCTAAAATTGGTTAGGTTTTCTAAAAATCTAAAGTTTGTTGGTAATAACTCACCTGTGTAAGTAGATACTCAGACCAATGCAGGAAAGATAAAGAGAGAGATAGAGCCAGTAGAAGTTAGAGAGGAAAGCCTGTCCATAAATTTAGTTTTGTAGACATTTATTGTCTGAGCCTAACATTGGTTTTGGTCATTGCAGACACTTGCTCCAAAGATAAATGAACCGAGGCAAATGCATTGAGCTGTAGGAAGTGTCAAGCTTTACTATCTGGGTCGACAATCAGACAGTTGCTAGTAATTAAAGATTGTGAAAGTGATTTTTTTTTTTCAGGTTCAGAGAGTGGGTTTTTTTGAAGAGAGAGAGTGTGTTGTAAACTTTGTTACTTTTACATAAGTCCACAGAAATATGACTTATATTTCCAGTATACAGTACTGTTATAATGTACTACTATAGCTTAGCTGATTATATCACTGAAATTGGCGTCTTGAGATGTTAGCAAAATGGTTAGCACTTGCTGAAACTGCATACAAAACCCTGCAGATTTACAGTGATAAAAAATATCTTTTATAACTTGTATGTCTAGACTGTCATTTAATTGACATGCATTTATAACAGCTAAGAAAGCTAGCTGTTAGCATTGCCATTCATCTCAAAGGCAGTTATCTTTGTTTGTGGTGTTTAAGTAAAAAAAAAAAAAAAGTTAATTAATAAAATAATTGCTCTCTACTATAATGTAGGGCTAATGAAACTATGCTTTTAGAAGCCTAGTTGGTGTAGTTTGTGCATCTATAGATATGTATAGGTAGATGACACATTAGATTGCTCCAGATATATTGTCACATCCACCATCTTGAAACAGTCAATGCATCGTTGCTCACAGTAAAAATTCATACGATTTCTAAGCAGCCACCACATTGAGCATGCTTTAGTTGTAAAAACACCAAAATTTAAAGTTCACTTCCAAAACAAAAATGTACATATAATTTACTCACCCCCTTGTCATTCAAGATGTTCATGTCTTTCTTTCCTCAGTTGTAAAGAAATTCTGTTTTTTGATGAAAAAATATCAGGAATGCTCTCCATATAGTGGACTTCTATATAAATAAGTCAAATAAATCAGGAATCAGTTAGTCTGTACTGGCAATGCAATTCGGCTTGCGTGCGCTCCGTGTATCCGCCTAGCGGTTTCTAACTAGAGTATTCATTGTGAGAGAATCGAGAATGGAGTGGAAATGCCCGGGTAGATCAGAGGAGCAAAACATTTGCAAATAGGCTACTGTAGTTTTGTCTTTGTTTACTTAGTTAAGCATTAAACCGCTAGCAACTCCTAGCAGTAGCAGCCAGATTAATAATAGCCTACTGTAAACTGAACTAAATTACTATTATCACTCAAAATATTGTATGCTAAAGGACATCATTATTATGTACTGTTACAGTAGTAATTTAACAAACAAATGCTATAAAACGTTTAGAGGGAGCAAGAGCAGATAACAAAACAACCCTTACAAAAATTTAAACCAAAAAAAAACATGTAGTTATACCATGGTAACCACAAAAAAACATGGTTTTGCTACACTAACCATAGTCTAAGCATGAAATGTGTGTAAAATTATGGTTGTAAGTTAAAACAGCAAACAGCAATCAATCCACCAAAAACATGGTTACTGTCCTTTTACTGTAATAAACCGTGGTTAATTATGGTAAGAGAATAATATGATAATGATAACACAATAACGTTCAGTATTAGGATTTTGTCATGATGTAATTATTATTGTACCAATTTTGACACTTGGGCAATTTTATAGTATTTGAGTCATTTTAAGAAAAAAAACAACATATGGTCATAATGTGATACTTTAAATTGAACTAAAATAAAGTTACGTTATTGCAAACAGAATACAATGAGGTGGTTGTTATTTTTAGTTTTTTGTTGTTTTTTTTTACATGAAAAAAAAATAGGGTTGCCTGGGGTTTCAGAATTTGTTGTGGGTGTATGGGATGGGTGAGATTTCCTGGCTTGAAATTTAGCCTTAATCTCTGTGATGTTAGTGGGTTTCCTCCTATGAAATGCTTGCTTAGGTCCTTCCACAACATTTAATTGGATTAAGGTCTGGACATTAACTTTGTTCATTTTTAAACATTCTTTAATAGAATGACTTGTGTGCTTGGGGTTGTTGTCTTGCTGCATGACGCTCGTTCTCTTGAGACTCTGTTCTTAAACAGATGTCCTGATGTTTTCCTTCAGAATTTGCTGGTATAATTCAAAATTCATTGTTCTGTCAATGATGGCAGGCTGTCCTGGCCAAGATGGAGCAAAACAGGCCCAAGCCATGATACTACCACCACCATGTTTCACAGATGGGATAAGGTTCTTAAGCTTGAATGCAGTGTGTTCTTTACTCCAAACATAATAGCTTCTCATTCATCCATCCATTAAACCTTTCTCCAATAGTCATCTGGCTTGTCCACATCAGAGCATGTGAGCGAAGCGGAGCGGCGTGACGCTCCGCTCAGCACTCCGCTCTGGGGGCGTGCGCTCCGCTCAGTCGCTCATGGCCAAAGCAAAACGCTCCGCTAATGTTCCGCTCACGCTCACCGGTAAACCAAATCCCGCTCAGATCCCGCTCTGACATAAAATTTCTCTAGTAGGCCTATTGTTTACTGTTTGTACCGAAATTCTTGGATAATTGTCTAAAATTAAGCATGCATGTTTCAGAGCAAAATTCTTACATTCTTCTTAATTGTATTAATTAAAATGTAGGCTATTAAATACACGAATAACCTTAGCAAACCTACCTAAAATGCAAAAACTTGTATTTGATTTTCGTTAACTTTATTTCCGTGAATAGCTGCCGTTGTTGTGTAATAGAACATTTAAAACACAAACGGACACACATGAGATGAACTGTGCGCAGATCTTTACAAAATTCACCTCTATTATAAAGCCTGTTAAAGTAAACACACGGACACGGGGAACTGGGGACAATGGAGAGGGAAAAAATTGTTTATCTCCCTTTGGCCTTTTGCAGTTTTTTTTTGTAAAGAACAAATCTGCGTGCGTTATATTAGATTATAAATTACTGATGCATATAGCCTATCTAGCCTACATTCTGTAGCCTAGGTCTACCTATTATTTATTAATTTTAAGCAATAATTATTTTAATAAGTAGGCCTAATTACGAAATATATCCTAATAATTCGTTCCAAAATTTAAGCCAAATCTAGGGAAGGAACGAATTAACGAACGAATGAATTCGTGGCAGGCTGGCAGCTAAGCCTAAACAAGAGAACGAATGCTTAATTCGTGGCCATAATTTAGACTAAACGAAAAAATGAATTTAATTCGCATAAAAACTGAACTGCTCTGAATTCGTGGCCGTGATTTTGTCTGCATGCCGTGATGATCGGGGCTCCGTACGACCGAATATAACCTTAGCCTACACCATGTTTGCGTAGTACTTTACACTTATGTATAAGGCTTGCAAGTTCGTTGAAACAATATCTGAACTCCATAACTGCTCTACTGTTCTCGATCTCTACAGCTTATCGATCGCGAACAAGTAAATCACCAAAGGGTATTCTGGGTTGAGCGAGCGGCGCTGAGCGTATTGAGCGAGCGGAGCGGAAACTTCAGAAAGGCGCTCTGCGCTCTTAAGGAAATATTACCGCTCCGCTCCCCACTCCGCTCACGCTCCGCTCCGCTCACATGCTCTGGTCCACATGATCTTTAGCAAGCGATTTTCTTTTTGGAGAACAATGGCTTTCTTCTTGCAACTCTGCTATGCACACCATTGGTTGCTCAGTGTCCTCCTGATGGTGGACTCATGAACTTTATTAGCCAATGTGAGAAAGGCCTTTAGTTGCTTAGAAGTTATCTTGGGAACTTTTGCAACCTTGCAGACTATTACACGTTCTGCGATCTTTGTTGGTCGACCACTTCTCGGGAAGGTAACAGTGGTCTTGAATATCTCTATTTGTACACAATCTGTCTGACTGTGGATTTGTGGAGTCCAAACTCTTTAGAGATGCCTTTGTAACCTTTTCTAGCCTGATGAGCAACATCAACTCTTTTTCCGAGGTCCTCAGTAATCTCCTTTGTCCGTGACATGATCCACTTTCACAAAATGATCAGACTTTGATAGATCCCTGTTCTTTCAATAAACCAGGTTACGTATTGACATTTGAAACACATCTGCACAGATGGACTCTAATTTCACCTTTAAATTAACTGCTAATCCAAAAGATTCACATACTTTTGCAACGCACAGATATGTAACACTGGATCATTTTTCTAAATAACTAAAATATTTTTCTCTCAAAAGTTTGATTTGGTTCTCATTGTCTACTTTCAGGACTTATATGAAAATCTGATTATGATGTTTTGGGTCATATTTATGCAGAAATATAGATAGGTTCACAGACTTTCAAGCAGCACTGTATATATGCCTATATACGCTAATCTCAACTCTCTGCTTGCGAAATGGTGTTTTTCTGAATGTCTTTGAAAAAAGACAATAAGTGTCCCATGTGGATAAGAAAGATGTTATTCTGTATACTGTAAATCAAGGAACAATTTGTTTCTGAAGAGAAAACAAGCAACAAATTGTCAGTGAGAACGTTCTAAAGGTTAAATGCTGCAGCTCATCATAAACGGCTGCAGATGTCACCGCAAAAGAGCACGGCCGTATGTTTGTGAACTAGCTGAACCCCACATCTCTGACTAAGTGATGAACGGCAGACTGTCTTTCACGGGAACTGCCCTCCCTGTGGTCGTCTGCGTTTACAGGCCACTGCCTCTCAGTGCAATCAGGCCCCAGCAGGCTTTACGGCGGAAAACCAAGCAAGCCCGATAGTGTGCGTATGAAGGCACTAGATCAGCCATCGGTGTCGCTCATCACAATGTCAAGTCCGAACGGGGTGAGTCACGGTGAGCAACATTCACTGTCACAAAACACTGACAGTACCACAGCAAACCACTCATGGGAAACAGGACAGGAAATAAACATTCAGTCGCATGTTATACTTCATAACGGATTGAAAACGAATCTGTTTTTTTCTGCTTGGGTGACTCATCAAATCACATTACCCACAATTCCAATGAGTGACCTAGATGAAGATTAGCTAACGCTGCTGGCACGCATGTCACTTAACACGACAAAAACCACAGTCTGTTTAGAGATATAACCCGCCCACCTTTCCCTTCCCATGATGCTTTGAAAAGGAATTAAGTATGAACATATGACAAAAGGAAGTGACATTAATGGTTGTGAATCATATTTGTTTGATGATCCCGACTGTTACATGCTTGATAAGCACACAAGCCTATGGGACAATCTGGCAAAATGTCACACTCAGGAAAAACCAGCCAAGCAAATTAATTAAACACTTTGCCACATGCTGAAACAAACCCATGATTAGGAAGAATCTGGGCAACGTCAATGTGAATATGGTAATTATGGAAAAAAATGGAGAAAAAATGGTCAGGCTATTCTGTTGTATTTAAAAAATGATATAATGTAATGTAATTAAATAATGTAATTATCATTTAGGATCTACAATTAAAAGCTTGTTTATCCTAAAAATGATTTACGAATCCTCATTTCGTGCCAAAATGTCTTTCATTCGTGGTAAGCAAAATGTGTTTTAAATTAGATTTGATCTCATTTTAATTCAGTCAGTTATTAACTGCTTAACGATTGATTCGGTGAGTTGAATCTGCTAGAGGCAGATTTGTTAAAGAATCACTCAGGTTTGTGAACCACGTCAAATGATTAATTAAAAAATACTGATTAAATTATTTGGTTGAAATTTTCTGTGAAAAATTATATTCATTTTGTTCTGTTCTTTTTTAGTTTTGTATGGTTTCAAACTATTTGGAATATACTCAAAAACAAATCTCACTGATTCATTCAAACTGATTCACTGAAAAATACAGATTTAAAAATGTATAAGTCAATATTTTCTGTGAATAACAGCATCCATCATGGTCTGTTTTTTTTTTCACATAAAGCTTCAATATATTTGAAATATATAATTTAGTTTTGTGAACTGTATAAACTGATTCACAGAAGAATACAGATTCAAAATTTTCTGTGAATAATGATCTTAATTGTGGCCTGTTATTTCACATAAACTTTTTGCACAGCCTTAATAGATTTTTTTTATATACATTCAGTTTTGTGAACTGCATAAACTGATTCACTGGGGAAAAAACAGATTCAAAAAATTATTTGGTCAAGATTTTCTTGAAATACTATTACATTAAGTCTGTTAGCTTCAAAGGACTCAAGAACTAGATTCATTATTGAATCATTCAGTTTTGTGAACTGCATAAACTGATTCACTAAAAGTGCAGATTCAAAAAATGATTCAGGCAGCATTTTACATTAATTTTAGTCTGTTCTTTCAGACAAGGTTTTGTAAAGCTTCAAAAGACTTCAAAAGAATTTATTCAAAAAGGAGACTCATTGATTCATTATGTTTTGCAAACAAACTGATTCACTGAAAATACAGATTAAAAAGAAACTGATTTTGGATGATATTTTCTGTAAATAATAACTTAATTAATTATGCTCTCTCACACAAAATTTTTGTATAGCTTCAATTTAGCAATATTTTCTTGCAATAATGACATTAATTTTGGTCTGTTCATTCACACAGATTTTTTATAGCTTGAAAAAACTCAAGAACATTAATAAATCATCCAGTTTTTTAACTGCATAAACTGATTTACTTAAAAATACAGATTCAAATATTAATTCAGTCAACATTTTACATTAACTTTGGTCTGTTTTTTCACAAGTTTTTTTGTATACCTTCAATATACTTAAGAACTGAATTTGTTAATGAATCATTCAGTTTTGTGAAATGCATAAACAGATTCACTGACAAAATACAGATTAAAGAAATGATTTCTTTAAGATTTTCTTGAAATAATGACATTAATTTTGGTCTGTTCATTCACACAGAGTTTTCGTACAGCTTTAAAAGATTCAAGAACCAGATTCATTAATGAATCATTCAGTTTTTTTGAACTGCATAACCGGATTTACTAAAAAAAGAGATTCACAATTTGATTCAGTCAACGTTTTACATTAATTCTGGTCTGTCCTTTTTACACAGGGTTTTCTGTATACCTTTAATAGACTTGGAAAATATACTTAAGAACTGAATTTGTTAATGAATCATTCAGTTTTGTGAAATGCATAAACAGATTCACTGACAAAATACAGATTCAAGAAATGATTCGATCAAGATTTTCTTGAAATAATGACATTCATTTTGGTCTGTTCATGCGTAGTTTTCGTATAGCTTCAAAAGATTCAAGAACCAGATTCATTAATGAACCATTCAGTTTTTTAAACTGCATGAACTGATTTACTTAAAAAATACAGACTCAAATTTGTTAATAAATCATTCAGCTTTGTGAAACAGATTCACTGACAAAATACAGATTCAAAAAATGATTTGGTCAAGAATTTCCTAAAATAATGACATTAATTCACACAGAGTTTTCATATAGCTTCAAAACATTCAAGATCCAGTTTCAGTAATGAATCATTCAGTTTTGTGAACTGCATGAACTGATTCACTGAAAAATAGAGATTCAAAAAAGGATTCAGTCAACATTTTACATACATTCTGGAGTTTGTGTTTTTGTTTTGTTTTTTGTATACGTTTAAAAAAAGACGTGAAATACATACTTAAGAACTGGATTTGTTAATAAATTATTAAGTTTTGTAAAATGCATAAACAGATTCACTGACAAAATACAGATTAAAAAAATATATTTGTTCAATAATAACGTTAATTTTTCGTTTATCACACAAAGTTTTTGTATAGCTTCAAAATGTGTTCATAGCATAGCTTAGTCCTTAATCACTTTCATCATGTTAAAAAAACGTTTTGGAATATTTCTTTTTTTTATTTATTTATTATTTTGAATGACATGAAGGTAAATAAGTCTTTGTAAAAGCTGGTAAAGTCACAAAAAAAAAGGTGAAGACACATTGTTCTAAATAAGTAAATAAATAAATATATTAGAAATATATGAGAAGCACTGCATATATGTGACACCACAAGGAGCTCTAGAAAAATTAAGCATTCTAGTTGGGGTAAAAGTCATAAAAAGATGTTTTGTTTCCATTGATTACATGCATGAAATGATTTCATTCCATCCAACTGAATATATTTCACCCAAGGAAAGAAAACGAACCATAAACATTCTCATTACAGTTAATCAGTTCAGCCAAACTGATATGTGAACTGCATAAAAGATCGAGTCGAGAAACCCCGAGAGCTTCAAAGATGAACGCGTCTAATGAGAATCACCAGCATCCTTAGTTTTAATACAAGACAAACAAATGACTTAAGGTAAGGCTACAGCTTTTCTTTCTGCTTGTATTATTAATTACACTTCAGTAATATATCATAGAATATTCTGAACGTGACACAAACGTCTCTGGGGAATGTTTTATCCACAGCTCTCAGTAATAAGCATCTACTGAGCAGTCACACTATCACTTATTGCATTTAGAAGACAGTGAATGACATCTCTTCATTACCGCATCTGCTCGTTCCTGCGATAGCTACCCCAGAGTCTTCAATGTTTCAGAAGATCTTAATATGTTTATAATGAAATACCAAGCGGGTTGTTGGTTTGTCGTGCCATGTCATGAGGTGAGATTACGCCGCTAACAGTTGAGTGCAGATGGTAACAGGATGAAGGCCTGCTGCCGCTCGTGTCATTGGTACAACCGGTGAATTGATAGGAGCTGCATGTTAGCCTGAGGGATTTGTAAAGTGTGGCACCAAAGTAGATTATGCAAATTGGACGTTATCTTGATCGGTTCTGAAAATAGATGGGAAATTGAAAAAATGAAGAACTTAAAATGAACTTTAGTGGAGTTTCGGGTATGTATTCAGCTGAAGGCCTGTCTTTTTTCATATTTTAATACATTAATATGTATTTGACCTCAAATGAAACAGGTCTTTTGATTCACCTGGAGTCAAATTTACATAAGACTCAATAGTTTTGCAGATATACTGTATAGGGGTTTTTGTAAAGTGTGGAACCAAAGCGAATGAATCGATCCTTACGTAAACTGTTGCACTGTTATAGATTCACAAATGCTTTACATACAGTTGTGCTCAAAAATTTACACACCCCTTGCAGAATCTGCAAAATGTTAATTCTTTTAACAAAATAAGAGGGATCATACAAAATGCATTTTATTTTTTATTTAGTACTGACCTGAATAATATATTTTACATAAAAGACATTTACATATAGTCCACAAGAGAAAATAATAGTTGAATTTATAAAAATGACCCTGTTCAAAAGTTTACATACCCTTGATTCTTAATACCATGTTGTTACCTGAACGATCCACAGCTGTGTTTTTTTGGTTTAGTGATAGTTGTTCATGAGTCCCTTGTTTGTCCTGAACAGTTAAACTGTCTGCTGTTCATCAGAAAAATCCTTCAGCTCCCACAAATTCTTTGGTTTTCCAGTATTTTTGTGTATTTGAAACCTTTCCAACAATGACTATATTTTGAGATCCATCTTTTCACACTGAGGGCAACTGAGGGACTCATATGCAACTATTACAGAAGGTTCAAACACTCACTGATGATCCAGAAGGAAAAAACATGCATTAAGAGACGGGGGATGAGAACTTTTGAAATTTGAAGATCATTGTAAATTTAACTATTTTTGTCTTCTTGGAAACATGCAAGTATCTTCTGTAGCTTCTGAAGGGCAGTGCTAATGAAAAAAAAAAAAGATATTTAGGCAAAATTAGCAAAATTTCCATTCTGTTCAAAAGTTTTCACCCCCGGTTCTTAATGCATGTTTTTTCCTTCTGGATCATCAGTGAGTGTTTGAACCTTCTGTAATAGTTGCATATGAGTCTCTCCGTTGTCCTCAGTGTGAAAAGATAGATCTCAAAATCATACAGTCATTGTTGGAAAGGGTTCAAATACACAAAAACACTGGAAAATCAAAGAATTTGTGGGAGCTGAAGGATTTTTCTGATGAACAGCAGACAGTTTAACTGTTCAGGACAAACAAGGTACTCATGAACAACTATCACTACACAAAAACACAGCTGTGGGTCATTCAGGTAACAACACAGTATTAAGAATCAAGGGTATGTAAACTTTTGAACAGGGTACATTTTTATAAATTTAGCTATTGTTTTCTCTTGTGGACTATATGTAAATGTCTTTTATGTAAAATATCTTACTCAGGTCACTACTAAATTAAAAAAAAACATGCATTTTGTATGATCCCTCTTATTTTGCTAAAAGAATTAACATTTTGCAGATTCTGCAAGGGGTATGTACACTTTTGAGCACAACTGTTGTTCTGTTTCCTACATGTGGCTTGCAAAAACATTTGTCTGCATTCACTGACAAATACATATAAACTTATATGATTGCTGCCGTAATCACATTTGCACAACCAGTCTGTACAATAAACTACGGTCGAGACAATCTTTCTGTGGTTTGTCAAACAATGTTTGCTATGACTGGACTTCAGCAACAGGCCACAACCCTGTGATATTTAGCATACATGCGATTCCAGAGGCTTCTAAAAATAGGAGGAGGAAGATGACGGCTCTATAGCGGAGGGCAAATGAGCATTCTGCTCTCTGACCTCATCCCGCTCTGAGACACGAAGCAGAAGAAATATTTCTGAAATGCCATTTCAAATGGCAACAGAATACTTTGCCCATTCATTTTAGCCCATACTTTTGCACATTCATTTAAAAAAATAAAAATAAATAAAAAATAAAAGACATCAAATAAAATAAAAAAGCAGAGCCTATTTTAAACCCTAGAAGGAAATTTCATTGTAATTGATCAGAAGAATTGATAAACAGTCATTTTTTTGAAAAACCTGGTGCAGAACTCATCATGCAGCTCAAGATCAATTCTGCTGGAGCTAAACGCGGGAATCTGTCCAGATATACTGCTGCAGCCTCTCTGAGATATGATCAGGCAACGCTCTATCAGTGCTACAACTTCCTCCAAATGCACACACACACTGTCTGCAAACTGCAAATTCATCCTCGCTATTCTAATTTAACTCGGTTCTTATGATTAATGGGATCTCGCGCCTTGGAATTCAAATTCTGATAAGGAAAGCGGATTAGCTCCTGAATGAGAGAGAGAGAAAAAACAGAATAAAAATGCAATTTTTCTCCTTGTTCTTCTGAGTTTTTAAACAACATTTTTGGTCAGTGGTGACCGATTGCTAATGAACTTTACTGATTTTGAGCAACTTCTGTTTTCTAAGCATCTTCACACAATGTCTCTTTTTAGAGTGTGACATTCTCACCTCTCTGCATGCACAATTCATGAGATCATCTACGCACAAGAGATCAGAGAGTTGAGGCAAGTTAAGTGACTCAAAATTTCTCCCCTGGGCAATGAATATTCAGTCGTTCAACGTCAACTCAAAAAACATCAGCAGGTGTTTTACAATATCTTAAACTTCGCTGGAGAACATCACTGTAGATCAAGATGCTGAGGAGTGCCTCAGGGCTATGTACTGAGGCACAATTCACTTTTCATTTGACATCATTTTACTCAAGTGTTGAGGTGAGTACCTCAAGGCTATGTACTGGGGCACATCTCATTTAGCTTTGGACTTCATTATACAGTACATAGAAGCTCAGAAATACCTTGAGGCTATGTAAGAGGGCCATTCCTGTTATGCAATACCTTGGGAATTCTGTAAATTATAAATTAATGAATAAATAAAAAATGTGTGTGCTGTAATTTATGCCTACAACGGCGTTTTAGTGCCATGTTAAAAAAAAAAACAAAAAAAAAAACTAAGATTACAAGATTAAAGTTTTAATATTTCGAGAATATAATAATAATATATCAAATAATATTTGAGAATAAAGTCTAAATGTTTTGAGAATAGAGTCGAAATTACAAGAATAAAGTCTAAATGTTTAGAGAATAAAATCGTCCTTGCAAGAATAAAGTTGAAATGTTTTGAGAATAAAGACGAAATGTTTTGAGAATAAAGTTGAAATTTTAAGAATAAAGTCGAAATGTTTAGAGAATACAGTTGTAATGTTTTGAGAATAAAATCGTCCTTGCAGGAATAAAGTCTAAGTGTTTTGAGAATAAAGTTTAAATGTTTAGAGAATAAAGTCGTAATGTTTTAAGAACAAAGTTTAAATGTTTTGAGAATAAAGTCAAAATATTTTGAGAATAAAATCGCCCTTGCAAGAATAAAATCGAAATGTTTTGAGAATAAAGCCGAAATATTTTGAGAATAAAGTCGAAATGTTTTGAGAATAAAGACAAAATGTTTTGAGAATAAAGTTGAAATTTTAAGAATAAAGTCGAAATGTTTAGAGAATACAGTTGTAATGTTTTGAGAATAAAATCGTCCTTGCAGGAATAAAGTCTAAATGTTTTGAGAATAAAGTTTAAATGTTTAGAGAATAAAGTCGTAATGTTTTAAGAACAAAGTTTAAATGTTTTGAGAATAAAGCCGAAATATTTTGAGAATAAAGTCGAAATGTTTTGAGAATAAAGACGAAATGTTTTGAGAATAAAGTTGAAATTTTAAGAATAAAGTCGAAATGTTTAGAGAATACAGTTGTAATGTTTTGAGAATAAAGTTGAAATTTTAAGAATAAAGTCGAAATGTTTAGAGAATACAGTTGTAATGTTTTGAGAATAAAGGTAAAATGTTTGAGAAAAAAGTCATAATGCTTTGAGAATGAAATAGAAAATTTGAGAATAAAGTTTAAATGTTTAGAGAATAAAGTCGTAATGTTTTAAGAACAAAGTTTAAATGTTTTGGGAATAAAGTCGAAATTCTGAGCATAAAGTCAAAATGTTGCAAGAATAAAGTTGAAATTCTGAGAATAAAGTCAAAATGTTGCAAGAATAAAGTCGAAATTTTGAGAATAAAGTCAAAATGTTTTGAGAATAAAATTGAAATTTTGAGTATAAAGTCTAAATGTTTCGAGAATAAAGTTAAAATGTTTCAACAATAAAATATATTAAAAAAAATCTACTAAGAAAAAATAATAAAAATGCTAAATTTGAAATTACGAGAATTAAATCGTAGCAATTAATATATAATATTAATAATATTTTGAGAGTATAGCCTGTGCATGTAAATGGCCCAGACCAGGAGAAGTAATACAGTAAATGACTGGAAATAATATTTAACATCTTCCATTCATTATTTATAGCGCACCAGCTACCCAGTAATCGCAATAATTTTGTGTTTTGTTGCTTTTAATATAACATAGCTCAGCTTTCAAATTCTGTAAGTTTTATCACAAAATACAAACTATAAGTGTTTTTCCTCTTTATTTCACATTTATAGAACTATATAAATGTGAAAGAACATCAGAAGGAATGAAAAAACATTATAGACTAATTTAATGAAACAAATGTCTCACTGTAATCGGAAAGATGACTGATTCACATGATTTCTACTTCATTCTCGAAATGTTGTCATTATTCTCGTAATTTCAACTTTATTCTTAAAATATTAACGACTTTAATCTCGTAATCTTAGATTTTGTTTATTTTTTAACATGGCACTAAAACGCTGTCGTATAAGACAGACTGTTTAAAAAGGGTATACAAGACTTTTAGAAACAGGTTCTGGTCAAGCTGAAACTTCAACTGTATTATTAATTATAACTTGATTAATAACTTCATATTGTATAAATTAATTACCAACTAAAATACTATTCTGTATTCTGTTTTGTTTGAAATATTTCTGAGAAAAAAACAAAACATAAGTGTCATAATACATGTTTAAAATGGCATTATTAACTAAAGTAATTAAATGATTTAAAATTTCACACCATGTTCATTTTAGTGTTTCCCTAAACAGAGTGGATTACTTAATACGTTGTTATGCTAATTTAAACTGTCTAAACCACATTAAAAACATGTGAAAGCTGCTAAATCATATAGAGAAAGACAGCAGGAAAGGGTGCAATATTTTGACAAACGGAAATGATAAGAACAAACACAAATGTTGTCAAGACTCTTGCCCTGGAAATCCTGGTTCAGTTTGGCTAACCACAAACACCTCTTGTTCCTCAGACAGTTTTTTGCACTCTTCTCCTTGATTTGTTATTAGTTTTGGCAGTCTAAATGTTTATCCTGGTTTGACGGTTTAGTACAGCAAAACATGACATTAACTGATCATTTCCAACAGCAACAGCAAAATATGCAAGTTTTGTTCGGTTCAGTGGCATTGTTTACATTCAGTGCCGCCAATATGTGATGAAAACACTCTGTGATTCATTGTGGCATTACCATAATAAGAAATTTTTAACATTACAGAAATGAAGATTTTGTAAAAAGTGCTTAATTTTGAGGAAAATAATGTAACAATGCAACATAGTTTGTTAGAAATTACATAACAAAAAATGGTAATGTCAACTTAAACCAAAGTAAATAAATTATTTCACACAAGTTTTTTGTTGTAATGTTGTTATAGTAGACAAACTAATATTATTTGCATATTTTAAAATGATAATTTTAAATATCGGATAATTTATCCGATATATTAAGAGGTAAAAAGTATTGCATAGTAGGAATCACCCAACATCCATCGAGGAATACCGCAAGGCTACATCCTGGGGCACAATTAATTTGGCTTGAAACATAATTTTAGACATAATTACAGACACAAAGCAAGGAAAACACATGGCACCTGATTAACACGTGGGTTCAGAGTAGCAAACGCAGTCACTCGTGGTGAATTCACAGAGCTGATGTCTATTACGCACAACATAGAGCTTCATTTAAGCGTTCCCCCTTAGAAAAGATAAGCGAATTCGCACGAAACTCGATTTTTAAGTCTTAAATCCATTCACTTACCTTCGTCGTGCATTCTCTGCAGGCAAAAAGTCAGGTTTCTCCTCCAGCTTGGCATGGCAAATAACTAAGAGTAATGCGTTATGCGGAGAGAGGCGGCAACGGACGCTCGTTTGTGGTGGTGATGATGATAGATAGGGAGCACGCGGCCGTAGATGTGTCCGTGGTCAGGTGTATCGTGGACAGATCCTGTGGTGTTCATGCAGTGGTCCATGAGCGGGCATCAGCTGTCACTCCTGAGAGCAGAGCGCAAATGACTCACGAGTGTCACCGCCTCACCAAAGTGTGTGAACGCGTGGACCGCCGGAACGCTCTCAGATCCACGCAATATGCCACAGCAAACTCATTAACCCTTACCTTCAGATTCTACCATTCAATACGGTATTGAATGATTAGCATATTCATATAGGAGTACTGTACTGAAAAGATTACAAAGGTATATGACCAAAATAGTATTACGATTGTACTTTGTTAGTAGACAGATCCTTTGAGGTTTTAACTGAGCAAAAATTACTTTTCCCAGTTTTAGAGAACGTTCAACTTTTTTGAAACTATTAAACTATTTTCTTAAAGAAAAATGTATTTGTTATATACTGTAATATAATGAATGAAGCACATTCCATACTGCACTATAGTTATTTAAAGTGAGAATCTTGCCCCAAAATGTTTTATTAGTATCAGTAAGGCAGTTCAACAAATACTATCATTACGTTATATAAATATAAGTATTTAATAATATATTTTAAGTTACTTTTTTTAAACATTATTTAATGTGTATATTTAAATATGCATTTTAAAATGCAAATAACGTTTTTGTAAAATCTATATATTGACATTTTAAATTAATATTAGCTTAAAGGCAGTTCAACAAATGCTATAATTAAATGATAAAAATAGTCTTTATATATTTTAATTAAATTTTTATACAAAAATAAACATGTATATATAAGGCAGTTCAACGAATGCTATAATTAAATTATATAAATTATTATCAATTATTTTTTATTGTAAACAATATTTTATTTAATGTAGCAATATTCAATTATTTATCTTTCTTTTTTTCGTTTTCTGAACTTGCATTTTATAAACAATTTAATTTCATTCATATTTTTAAAGTAACAAAATAAGTTTTAGATTTAAAAAACTTTCCATTCCATTTAATGTTTTTTTTTTTTTTTTTTTTTTTTTTTTTACTTAAAATGATCATACATTCATTTCTTTCTTTATTTTCCCTGTATTATCAGTATTCAGTATTTTGGTATTAAAGGACAAGTAAAAAATATATATATATTAATAATATTATTGTTGTTGTTTTATTAATTTAGTTATTTGTTTTCCATATATTATCAGTATCCAGTATTTTGGTATAAAGGAATGAGAATAACAAGTAAAAAAACAGACAGACAGGTGATAGATAGATAGACAGACAGACGGACGGATGATAGATAGACAGACAGACAGACAGCGGATGATAGATAGACAGACATACGGACGAATGATAGATAGATAGATAGATAGATAGATAGATAGATAGATAGATAGACAGACAGATAGATAGACAGACAGACAGACAGACAGACGGACGGATGATAGATAGACAGAGAGACAGACAGACAGCGGATGACAGATAGACAGACGGACGGATGATAGATAGATAGATAGATAGATAGATAGATAGATAGACAGATAGACAGGCAGACGGACGGATGATAGAATAAAGTACAAGTTAAAAGTATATCAGTCTGCAAGTTTTGATTTGGAACATATTAGAAGAATTTAATAGAAAAATTAAAACTGTGCAATTAAAAATGGTGAAATGTATGAAAATGAGTGATGACTCCTGTAATATGAGCAAGAAACTTGTCAGAACTGCAAACTGAAAGTGCTAAGCTGATGTGTAACCCACTGTGTGAAAACACGCATTTCTCAAAACAATAAATCAACCTGTTATTCTAAGTGACACTTCACTTGTGCTTGTGAGAGGCTGCCACACATTTGGAGTTTTTTTCCCCATTCCAGATGCAAACTCATAACTGGAGGCCAAGGGAGGGTTGGCAGGCCTCTGTGCTGATCTCCTGAACCCTTGGGCAACTCCACCAAATCTGTAACCGAGGCATAATTTAATATGACAGTAATGGAAACAACTGCCATAGTACGTTCACGCTGGATGTTTAGATGGCATGTTTATCTGACAGATTATGCAGGTGATGCCAACCGTTTCACTCACGGGTTAGTTGTTTTGTGGTGTTTCAGTTATTGCATTTTGAAATACGGCGTAAAGTCGTCATGAAAAGCTGTTAGCAACAGTTTATTTCTACGCTCTCATGGCAATTTGTAGCTATTTTATGGCTTGGTGAAATGGTGGATAATCCATATGATTTGTATAATTTGGTTCGTTTAGGAGTGTATTGTCATTCTTTTTTTCTAAACAATTTTTTTAAAAAATGCACGTACAGAATATGTTTTCGGAATTCTCTTTTTTATAAAAAATATAAAAAAGGTTATTGCAACTTTTTTCTTGTATTTGTTAGTTTGAACTTTTTTTTTCAATAGCAAATTTATATTGCACAATCATGAGTTCACGTATAGCAATTCTGACTGATAAAATCTGGATTTTTTTTTAATTACTTCCCAATTCTGACAATTCAGTCTTAATTATGAGTTTATGACATGCAATTCAAAATTTAAAGATTTAATTCTAATAAGTGATGTGATGTCATATGAATTTGTAAGATTTTTGATATCGAGGTCCCAAATTCATTGGAATTTGAATGAAGGACCACCACTAACCCCACCCCTAAACCTACTCCTCACACAAATCGTACAAAATTGTATGAATGATCTCACACAAATTCAGGCGATTTTTGAAAAAGCTTACATTTTTTATGAGGTGCCAAATCCATAGGAATTTGTATAAAGGAGTACCTCTAACACTGCCCCTAAACCTACCCCTCACACAAATTGTACAAAATTCTACGATTTTGAAAAGCTTACATATTTTACAAGGTGCCAAATTAATAGGAATTTGTTTGAAGGACCACCTCTAACCCCATCTCTAAACCTACCCTAGCCCTCACACAAATCATACAAAATTGTACAAGTGAGGTTGGAATTCGTACAATTTGTAAAAAATCGTACATATTTCACGAAATGCCAAATTCATTGAATATTGTATGAAGGACCAGCCCTAACCCCACCCTTAAACCTACCCCTTACACAAATCGTACAAGGTCATACAAATCTATATACTTTTTAAAAAAATCGTACATATTTTACAAGTTGCCAAATTCATTGGAATTTGTATGAAGGACCACCCCTAACCCCACCACTAAACCGACCCTATCCATCACACAAATCGTACAAAATTGTACGAATAAGGTTGTTTGAATTCGTACAATTTTTTAAAAATCATATTTCATGAAATGCCAAATTCATTGGAATTTCTATGAAGGACCAACCCTAACCCCATCCATAAACCTACCCCTCACACAAATCATACAATCATACAAATTTTACAAGTGATTTACGAATTTGTATGATTTTTGAAAAACTGTACATATTTTACGATGTGCCAAATTCAAAAGGAATTTGTATGAAGGACCACTTCTAACCCCGCCCCTAAACCTACCACTCACACAAATTGTACAAAATTTTTAGAGTGATGTCATACGAATCTGTATGATTTAAAGATTTATAGGTATTTGTATGAAGGACCACCCCTTACCACATCCCTAAACCTACCCTAGTCCTCACACGAATCATACAAAATTTTGTACGGATTCATACAATTTGTTAAAAGTCATACATATTTCACAAAATGCCCAATTCATTGGAATTTGTATGAAAGACCACACCTAAACCTACCCCTCACACAAATCGTACAAAATTGTACAATTGCGATTTTTCAAAAATTGTACATACAGCGGAGAAAATAAGTATTTGACACATCAGCATTTTTATCAGTAAGGGGATTTCTAAGTGGGCTATTGACACAAAATTTCCACCAGATGTAGCCATCAAGCCAAATATTGAATTCATACAAAGAAATCAGAACATTTAAGTATACAAGTTGAGTCATAATAAATAAAGTGAAATGACACAGGGAATAAGTATTGAACACATGAAGATAAGGTGCAAAATGGCATAGAAAGCCAGGAGATCACCTGAAATCTGTCTATCAGTACTAATTGATATCAGCTGCTTTAGTCTTAATTGATGGCCTATAAAGGCTTCTCATTACCCAGGAAAGACTTCATGATGGGTAAAAGCAAAGAACTATCTCAAGATCTTCGTAATCTTATCGTTGAAAAGCATTTTGATGGGAATGGTTATAGGCGCATTTCCAGAATGCTGAATGTTCCTGTGAGCACTGTGGGGGCCATTATCCGGAAATGGAAAGAGCATCAGTTCACCATAAACCGGCCACGATCAGGTGCTCCACGTAAGATCCCTGTCCGAGGAGTCCAAAGAATAATCAGGAGAGTTCTCCAAGAGCCAAGAACCACTTGGGCAGAACTTTAGGAAGACCTTGCATCAGCAGGTACTGTTGTTTCAAAGAAAACTATAAGCAATGCACTGAATCTTCATAGCATCCATGCACACTCACCACGCAAGACTCAATTGCTGAACAAAAAGCATGTTGAGGCTCGGTTAAAGTTTGCGAAACATCATTTGAAGAAACCTGTGGATTATTGGGAGACTATAGTATGGTCAGATTAAAGCAAAATTGAACTTTTTGCCAGTCATTCTACACACCGTGTTTGGAGAAGAAATGGCACTGCCCACCACCCCAAGAACACCATACCAACAATTAAGTTTGGGGGTGGAAGCATCATGGTTTGGGGCTGCTTTTCAGCAAGGGGTACTGGCAGACTTCAAATTATTGAAGGCAGGATGAATGGAGAAATGTACCGGGACATTCTGGATAAAAATCTGCTGCCATCTACCAGAAAGCTGAATGATCCCAAACACAAGGCCAAGGAAACAATGAAGTGGTTTCAAAGAAAGAAAATCAAGTTGCTTGAATGGCCCAGTCAATCACCTGACCTAAATCCCATAGAAAATCTATGGAGAGAACTGAAGATCAAAGACCATAAAAGAGACCCAAGGAACCTTCAAGATTTAAAGACCGTTTGTGTAGAAGAATGGGCCAGAATCACTCCTGAGCAATGCAGACGACTGGTCCCTCCATACAAGAGGCGTCTAGAAGGTGTAATCACCAACAAAGGCTTTTCTACAAAGTATTAAATAAAGTGTGTTCAATACTTATTCCCTGTGTCATTTCACTTTATTTATTATGACTCAACTTGTATACTTAAATGTTCTGATTTCTTTGTATAAATTCAATATTTGGCTTGATGGCTACATCTGGTGGAAATTTTGTGTCAATAGCCCGCTTAGAAATCCCCTTACTGATAAAAATGCTGATGTGTCAAATACTTATATTCTTACATCTTTTACGAGGTGCCAAAAATAGTACAAGTGAGGTTGCACAAAATTGTACAAATTAGCCACCTCCTAAAATATATACAAATTGGTCATGAAATTAATAATAATGAAAAAAAAGTGAATTATAGTTTAGTATAGGAAACTTTATTCTTCAATGGTCGTGTAGGTCTTGAAACACATTAAAGTCCATTGTGACCAATATATTTGGACCAGCTTTCATTTATCATCATTTCTTTCTTACTTCTCCATGAATCATTTCTCAACATAACTGACATGTTAAGAATTTTAACAAATGTTACAAATCAGCTCAAACATCCTGTTTGGAAATGAACCAATGGATATGATCTAAAAAAAAAAAAATCAGGGACAGATTGAATACCAAAACGAAATTTCATATCCGCTCCGCCAGCTGGGAGTGAGATGCACTTTTAACGTTCAAGAAAAGTCTTTTGAGGCCAGAACAATGTCTGATTGGGAGGTGTGAGAGAGGAGACCGGCTTCACTGCTCGTTCTGCTGGCTGTCTGTGATGGAGGTCACTGCCCCCTGGCCTTTGTTGACGTCACTGATACAAGCCCATTGTCCGTCCACTGACTCCTTCCACAGGGTCACCTACACGCAATAAGTAAATGACAGGAACATTATTGTGCATGCATACATTATTGTTTAAAAGTTCAAGATTTTAAAAGAAATACTTTTATTCAGCAAGGATGCATTAAATTGACTGGCTAGTCAGGTTAGGGGCTGTAAAATCAAACACCCTCTCTTCCTGTTACAAGACAGCGATGCAATCTAAAGCTCATCCTAGTGGTGTAAAAATTATTTCAGTGAGCAAACGAGGCAGTGTCAAAAATGACTGTGTACACACCATTAGTTAAAAAAACAAAACAGTGCCTGCGTTAGCCGCCTAGAACCACCTAGTCAGAAGTGTATTTAACCCGTGCTTATTTTCAAAGCCCTTATGCATTATTTAGCTGTCTGTTTTACAAATGCATCAGATAATGGCACCTTCATCAGAGAGTAAATGGCTCAACCCGGTGCTCGTCGTTGTAAATAATTACAAGGCAGAACGTCGCACTGAAAGCGCAACAACCCAGAGTCTTCATTTAAATAACGGCAACGTCGAGGACCCGTTCGCTCATGCTGGGCCGAGTGCTGGGTGATATAACCTCAGTCATTAATTTCTGAACCTGAGAGTGCTTTAATAGTCAGGCACTGTAAAATGAGTAATGATGCTGGGTAAATGGCAGCTCTGCAGTTCTGTAAGCTGCCCACATGCTTCAGCGGAGCATCTTCACTCCGTAATCCCACAGGACGAGAGCCAAAGACTGTCAACATAAGTTTCACGGTGACAAAGTGAATGAATCACAATGAATTTGTCAGAGAACATTCACGGCCTGTCCTTTAGTTGGTGATGGGATGAATCATGTTTGGCGCACAACATCCTGGAGGACATCCATCCTTGAGTATCAGAGCGTTTGTTAGTGCTTATTTAGCAGTGTTATTTCAGTATTGAGATATTATTATATTTTGCATGTTTTTAATTAGTTTTCTGTTGTCATTTAAAGTTTAGTTTTAATAAATAAACTTTGTTTTAAATGTTGTTTTTGTCATTAACATAAGTTTTTTTAATAAGTGTCTAAATAGGCCACATTGTTGGCAGAAGCTAATTACACTAACTCCGCCCATCAATGTGTAGTTGGACTAGACAACATGACAAAAGATGGCTACCAAACAACATTTCTAGGGACGGGCCTTTTTGACGTTTGAACGACCCGAGTTCGAATCCGCCTTTTGTCTAACTCGTTCTTCTCCTTTTTCAAATATCAGATCATGTCAGAAAAGTATTTATTTTCAATAAAACTGAAGGAAATAATCAAAACGTAGGGTTAGGGTAGGTGTATGGAGGTCTTTATTGTCCCAATAAGATGGCATCTGTTTAATAATTTGAGTTAAAATTATAATTTACACTTAATGCGTTATTATTGCATACTGTTTTATAATGTACTACAATACTGAGGTGCAGATAATGACCACTATTTGCAATACATAGTATAAATAGCAGAAAATACAGCCATTTTTACATGGACTAAATAGAATCTACCTCTATTTGCACTTAGTGTAAATAGCATTTATTGCTAAGAAAATACTGCTATTTTCACAGTGTAAATATCTATCTAGCATCACTATTTGCACATACTTTTATTTTCAGTTTTTAGTTTCAGTTTTAGTTATTTTCATACATTAAGTTAAACTAAAAATTATAAATGTCGCCTTTGCAACTTGCTGACGTTTTATTAATTTTATTTAATATTTTAATTTTAGTTAAGGTGTATTTTTAATGGTTTTAGTTAACTATAATAACCTTATTTGTTAGTATAACTATATAAGTGTTAATTTAAATTTAGTAAAAATGGTCTGATGTTGCAGTTCAAACATTATTTAAAACTGTATAAAAATAATGGTGCCCCCATAGTTCAAAATATGCATATGCACTGATTTGTTTCTCAAGAAACATTTCTTATTATGTTGTGTAGCTTAATTTTTTTTTTTCTGGAAACAGGGATTCATTTCTTCAGGATTATTTGATTACAAGAAAGTTTAAAAGAACAGCATTTATTTGAAATAGAAACCAACATTATTTTTATTTCATTTTTTACTGTCACTTTTAATCAATTTAATGCATCTGTGCTGAATAAAAGTATTACCTTGAAGCAGTTTAAGACCAAATGCGTAATTTTAATTTTTAAACAACTATCACTTTTAATACAGATTCTAGAGCTGTACTGTAAAGTATAATAGAGAACATACCTTGTTGTCTCCTCCTGATACAGCCAGGATGTTTCCTGTAATGGACCAGCTGACGTGCCATACCACGTCGTTGAATTTGTGGAGGAGTTTGGCCGTCCAGGTGTTACCGGCTGGGTCGTCACACGTCCAAATAAACACACGACCATCCTACAGTGCAATATAATATAATATGATATAATATAAATACACTATATTGCCAAAAGTATTGGGACAACCCCTTCTATTGAACAGGTTTGACTATTTTAGTAATTTCCATGAGTAATAATCTTAATGTTTGAGCATATAATGATATTCTAGGGAATTGTGTGCTTCTAAATTTATAGCAATAGCTTGGACACTACCCTTTTTTATTATAACATGACTATGCCTCTGTGTATAAGGCAAGACCTTTAAATGCAGACCTTGAGCCAAAAACTTGTACACCAAATCAAACACCAATGACTTGTACATATGGGTATAGTAGTTTTAGACACTTCCAAAAATATAAATACAATTTGTAAATACATGAATTATGCTTCCATCTTTGTTGCCAGAGTTTTGGAAGTGCTTTTTTTCCGTTCTAAAGAAGGGGGTGTCCGAATACTTTTGTCCATGTAGTGTATGTACAAGTCATTGGTGTTTGGTGATTGAGTTTTGGCTGATGGTCTGCATTTAAAGTCACACCAGAGGTGTTCAGCTGGAATTAAGACTTTGTTTTCTGCAGACCAGTCAAGTTCTTCCACACTGACTGAATCAGTCATTTCTTTTTTTAACCTTGCCTTATACACAGAGGCATTGTCATTTTAGAATAGAAAAGGGTCCTGTCCAAACTTTTGCTATAAAATCAGAAGCACACAATTCCCTAGAATAGCATTATATGCTTAAACATTAAGATTAGTACTTATGGAAATTACCAAAGTAGTCAAACCTGTTTATTACAAGGTGTCCCAATACTTTTGGCAGCCTAGTACCATTTCTCCATTTTCCAGATACTATTATCCAACTTACATAGCATTAAAAGTATACATTTTAATATTTAGAGCATTCCTAAGGAATCAAACACTGGCTGTGCCAGGAATGCAATGTGATATAATATCACTTACAGTTTAATAAAAATCAACGTATCAAATGTTAGTTAACTATATCTTATTACAATTATTGTTCGCAATGATATAATAGTAAAGCATTTGGCTGTGATCACCTGTGAGCAGCTGGCGATTGTGCTGGTAGGCAGACCAATGGAAGGAGCCCAGCCAACATCTCTCACCCAATCACTGTGCGCCTCTAGCTTCTGGTCCTCTTTCCACTGGCCATCCTCTTCTCTGAGAAGAAAATATTAATGTCAGCACATTTTTTCAAGACATTTTAAATAAATGATGTTCTTTTGAACTTTTAGACTCCCCAAAAATGTGAAGCAGAACAACTGTTTTCAACACTGATAATCAGAAATGTCTCTTTAGCAGGAAATCAGCATATTAGAATGATTTCTGAAGCATAATATGACATTTAAGACTGAGTATTGATGTTGAAAATTCAGCTTTTATCACAGGAATAAGTAACATTTTAAAATATATTCAAATAGAAAACTCTTATTTTATTTTAATTTTTTACATCCTTAATGAACATCAAATACTTCTTTCAAAAACATTCACATTCTTTTTTTAATTTTTCTATTTAATTCTATGTGGGTCTATTGGCTCCCAAGCGTCACAGTAAAAGCTGACAGCAGGTGCTCGCCACTATACTCTCTAAAATAAGGGCTGCACTCACTTCCACAGCTTGACCAGATTGTCACAGCCTCCAGACACAAATCTCTTGATATAGTTGGGCTTCTGTCCTGTTGGCTGCTCAATAAGACTCCCTGGGACAACAGCTGGGGCCCAACTCACAGCGTTACAGCCGATCTGCCAGCGAGAAAAGAGAAACCATTAAAAAAAACAGGATGCAGTACAACAAACTGGGCCAGTCTTGTATGACATCTACCCCTGTCGACAGAAACCTCTTCATATTGCATGTCTAAAATGCTGTTCAATCAGCACTTATGAATATTGGAAAAAAAAATATTGCATTGTCAAGATATTGAAATTACATTTTAAAGAATTTCTAAAGGTTTTAATAAAAAAAAGGGTTAATACAGTAATAACAGATATAGCATAGTAATTACACAGTATTAACATAGTAACAGACAATTTTTGCACATTTACTTATTAATGAGAAGTTCTTGATGAGTTGAATCATGGTTTTGGTTTTAGTTTTAGCGGGTCAGAAAAATGTTCAGGTCCCATAAATTCTTTGGTTTTTCAGCATTTTTGTGTTTTTGAACCATTTCCAACAATGACTGTATGTTTTTGAGATCCATCTTTTCACACTGAGGACAACTGAGGAACTCATACGCAACTATTGCAGAAGGTTCAAACCCTCACTGATGATCCAGAAGGAGAAACAATGCATTAAGAGCCAGGGGTGTAAACTTTTGAACACAATGAAGATGTGTACAATTTCCTTATTTTGCCTAAATATCGTATTTTTTTCATTTAGTACTACTGTCCTTCAGAAGCTACAGAAGATACTTACATATTTCCCAGAAGACAAAATAAGTTACATTTACCCTGATCTTCAAATTCAAAAAGTTTTCACCCCATGGCTCTAAATGCATGTTTTTCCCTTCTGAAGCATTAGCGAGCGTTTGAGCCTTCTGTAATAGTTGCATATGAGTCCCTTAGTTGACCACAGTGTGAAAAGATGGATCTCAAAATCATACAGTCATTGTTGGAAAGGGTTCACAAAAATGCTGAAAAGCCAAAGGACCTGTGGGACCTGAAGGATTTTTCTGACCTGCTAGAACTAAAACCATAATTTATCTCATCAGTAACTTCTCATTAATAAGCAAAATGTGCAAAAATTGCAGTTTTGTCTGTTACTATGTTCATACTGTGTAATTACTATGTTATATCCATGTTATTACTATGTTAACACATTGTGGTCGCATATAAAGGCAAAACTCACTGTATGTGCATTGTTGATCTTCTTAATATCCCAGTGTCCATCTCCAGAGCAGGTCAAGACTGAAATGGCACCGTCTGAGCTGCCACAAGCCAGAATCAAGCCGAAGTCATACGGTCCCCAGCAAACAGAGTTCACTGCAGGAGAATAAATGTGTGATTGTTCACAGCGGGATGCATTTCTGTGCTACGCTCTTTGATATGAGATTTAAACGTGTGAAGTTACCAGAGGAGTCGTGGCCTGTGTATTCATACATCTTATCCCAGGTGCCGTTCTCCTCCTTCCAGATGATCACCTTCCTGTCGTAGGAGCAGGATGCCAGGATGTTGCCATACATGGGGTGAGCCCAGGCCACCTGCCACACTGGACCCTCATGACTGGCCAAAGATATCCGGATTATTAAAATGCAATAATTTGCCCAATTATCAGTCATAAGTCTACAAATTATTATTGCCCGAGGTACGAGGACCCTATTGTAAGTGATCCGTTTATCATTATTATTATTATTATTACTATTATTATTTCCCAAAATGAACTGCATTTTTGAGAGCCTAAACATGCTCAAAAAGTCATGAAACTTTGCAAATGGCTCAGAACTGGCTTATCATCTCCTGAAATTTTGGTTTCATATTGGGTGTAATGGCAAGCCAAGTTTTATTTGTGTGCTTCACTCACCCTCTCAGATCAGCCACGAGGATCTGCCCTCCGTTTTTGACGTCAAAGATCTTCACGGAGCGATCAGAGGAGCAGGTAGCCAGTCTGGTGCCGTAATAATCCATTT
The DNA here is from genome assembly GCA_033026305.1 of Cirrhinus molitorella. Lineage (NCBI taxonomy): Eukaryota > Metazoa > Chordata > Actinopteri > Cypriniformes > Cyprinidae > Cirrhinus > Cirrhinus molitorella. The sequence goes on along the minus strand of CM065121.1, from coordinate 28,795,949 downwards.
GAGCATCATGCTGAAAGCGCAACAACAAAACAGAGTCAAAATGCTGGAAAAGACACAGTAAGGGTAAAGATGGAGGCAGGATGGATGGAGAGACTCACGATCATATCCTCATGTGAGGTGTCCACTGTGTTAATGACTGAAACCTAAAAACACAAGACCACAGAAATTATTTTAGTGTGTTTTATAACTTCAGTACGCATTCACTTCAAATTATCAAATCAATAAATTAAATAATGCAATAAATTGATAGAATTTTTAATATTATCATGCATTTTATCCGAATACCCATAAATCTTTATATAGTATAGTGTATAAAGGTATGCAACTAATCAAATATTTTGACATTACTATTATTTAAAAATTACTTTTCATGTATTTAATGGAGTTAAATATTTTATTTAATTGACAAACACTGATTAAATTATTCATTAAATTAGTGCTGTCAAATCAATTAATCGTGATTAATCACATCCAAAACAAAAGTTGAAAAACAAAAAACATGATATTTTAAGTTGATAGATTACTAAACTCGGATTGTAACTACAACTGCTTGTCAATAATAATAATAATAATAATAATAATAATAATATTGGAAAAACTGAAAACAGTGTGTATTGCAGTACATGTAACATAGCATAGATTTGACTGTACCGTTGATACCAGTCAAAAGTATTGATTTTTAATGTTCTTTTTTTTTAAAGAAGTCTTTTCTGCTCACCAAGCCTACAAGTACAGCAAAAACATAAAAAATTGAAATATTTTTACTATTTAAAATAACAGTTTTCCATTTAAATATATTTTAAAATGTAATTCATAGCTGCGATTTCAAATTCAAAGCTGAATTTTTCATTACTCCTGTCACTGTCACATGATCCTTCAGAAATCATTATAATTTTCTGATTTGCTGCTCAAAAAAACATTTGTTGTTGTTATTATTATTATTATTATTATCATTATTATTATTATTATTATTATTGTTTTGAAAACAGCTGAGCAGACTTTTCAGCTTTTCAGGTTTCTTTGATGAATATAATATGACAGTGTTTTAGTGCCAGGTAAAGAAAAAACAAACAAACAAACAAACAAAAAACACTAAGATTACGAGATAAATGTCGTAATATTTCAAAAATAAAGTTGAAATTATGAGAATAAAATTGAAATATTACGAGAATAAATTAGAAATTTCGAGAAAAAAAATCTAAATGTTTTGAGAAAGAAGTTGAAATGTTTTGAGAATTTAAATTATAGAAATTAAAGTTAATATCAACATATCTCATAACTGCTACAACTTTACCGTTGTAATATTTCGACTTCACTCTCCGAATATTTCGACATTACTTGGCACAAATACACCATCATAATAGAAAGTTCAGAAGAACAGATTTTATCTGAAATACAAATATTTTGTAACATTATAAATGTCTTCATCATTACTTTTGATGAATTTAAAGCATCCTTGCTAAATAAAAGTAATAACCCCGACCTCCCCAAAAATATATATATACTAACTTATAGCTTTTCAATGGTATAGTGTATACTGTTTACAAAAGTTTTTTTTTTATTTCAGATAAATGCTGATCTTTGGATCTTTCTATTCATCAAAGAATCCTGAAAAAAAAAAGAATGTACTCACCTGTTTTAAATAATAATAATAATAATAATAATAATAATAATAAAAGCATATAAGAATTATTTCTGAAGGATCATGTGACACTGAAGACTGGAGTAATGAAAACTGGAGCACTTATTTTAAATGGCAAAAATATTTCACATTACTGCTGTTGGTGTATTTTGGATCAAATAAATGCAGGCTTGCTGAGCAGAAAAGACCTCTTTAAAAAACATTAAAAATCTTTTGACTAACTCAGTAAGTTAGTGTATTTTACAGAATCAAATCATATTTTATTTGATCAGAGCAGAGCTGTTTTATAAAAATGATTATAATCTAATCATAACAAAACAGCAACTTTTAATTTAAAAAAACAGTTTTGATAACTAAAAATGCATTTTCTTGTCCATCATCCTACTTACTGTAAAACTACAGAATCAGGTTTGTTTAGATTTTTTCATTGATCAGCTCCCGAACTACCGGGTTTATACAAATATCTGCGAAAAACCAAACCTTAGTCAATAATACAACACTCACCATTTTGAATAAATCAGTCCAACAACCACCTTCAACCACAGAAAACTTTAAAAATCGTCCTAGTTGCTCTTCAGAGCTTCAGAAATGAATTTACTGATAATATTTCCGACGTGGCAGACTGACCGCTCAGTGCGGACTGTATTTCCGTTGCTAAACGCTCCGGGTGGAACGAAAAAAAGGTTCCGTTCAACTTTTCTCCGCCCGCGCCCTGTAGTTCACATTGATTCCAGCAGATGACGGCAAAGTTGAATTAAAATATCGCTCATGCCTATTTATAACTGTCCGAAAGTGTCATATGTCCCCGTCTGTCCAGTGTCCAGCCAGGCGCTATGATCTTCATCAAGCTCAACTTCACGTATTAATTTTGACATCGCCATAAAGTGCAGTACTTCAAACAGTCAAGATGTCGAACGTCACGTTTTACATTTCCAATCTTTTGGAAAAAATGACATCCACTGACAAAGACTTTCGGTAAGACAAGTGTGTGCTATGGACGCATGTTTCAGACTTGACTAATGTTTACAAAAATAGGCCAGTGACAAAGCAAAGGCCTGGAGTTTTTATATACAACATTTTCTGAATAATTTTCAGATTCATACTATAACTTGAAGCTCTTAACTTGAATAAACATTGACTTTTGTGACTAAAAACTGTTGTGGACATAGCGAAACTGATTTGTTTACATGAAATTTTAATTTACACTATCTGTCAAAAGTTTTTGAACAGTAAGAAGTCTCTTCTGCTCACCAAGAATACATTTATTTGATTCAAAGTACAGCAAAAACAGTAAAACTGCGAAATATTTGTATTAATTAAAAGAACTGCTTTCTATTTGAATATATTTTAAAATGTATTTTATTCCTGTGATGCTATTTTCAGCATCATTACTCCAGTATTTAGTGTCACAGTGTCAGACATTATTTTTATTATTATTATTTTTTTCTTTTTTTAATTAACTATAGAAGTGAATACTTTTATTTAGCAAGGATGCTTTAAATTGATCAAACGTGATGATACAGCATTTAGAACGTTCCGAATGATTTCTATTTCAGATAAATGCTGTTCTTCTGAACTTTCTATTCATCAAAGAAACCTGAAAAACTGTTTTATAACAATAATACATGTTTTTGAGCAGCAAATCAACACAGTAGAATGATTTCTGAAGGATCATGTGACACTTAAGACTGGAGTAGTGATGCTAAAAATTCAGCTTTGAAAGGACAGGGATAAATTACATTTTAAAATACATTCAAATAGAAAGCAGTTATTTTAATTTAATTTAATTTATTTTTAACTTTGAGTGTTTTTGCTGTACTTTGACATACGCCACATGTACACTGATTTCTTTCAGGTTTATGGCAGCCAATGACCTGATGATGGAACTCCAGAAGGACTCGATCAAACTGGACGAGGAAAGCGAGAGAAAAGTTGTAGCGATGCTACTTAAACTTCTAGAGGACAAAAACGGAGAAGTGCAGAATCTGGCCGTCAAATGGTATTTTCTCACTCAGATTTTCTTCCTTTACAGTGATACAGTGATCATGATTATTTGTGGTTTGTATAGTCTTGGTCCTTTAGTGGGAAAAGTGAAGGAATGTCAGGTGGAGACGATGGTGGACACGCTCTGCTCGAACATGGTGTCCAACAAAGAGCAGCTGAGGGACATTTCCAGCATGGGCTTGAAAACCGTCATTGCTGAACTGCCACCTTCATCTACAGGTATCAAGTTGATAACCTATTAGATCCTTTTTAGGATCTTTTTAGTCATAGTTTTTGTATTGCGTTGAAGGTTTGAGCCTCACAGTCAACGTCTGTCGGAAGATCACGTCCCAGTTGATCGGAGCCTTGGGAATGCAAGACGATGTGTCCATTCAGCTGGAGGCTTTGGATATTCTTTCTGACATGTTGGGCAGGTTGGTCCAAATGTCTTGTACTTGCATAAACACTTCAAGTGTGATGTTTACAAAAATCCACTTGTCAGTCTTACACTTTAATTTGTCAGGTTGAGCACTGCTCTGGTGAGCTTCCATCAGTCGATTTTGACTAGCCTCCTCGCCCAACTCATGAGTCCTCGTATGGCTGTGAGGAAACGCTCTATTATCGCTCTGGGCCATTTGGTGCCTAGCTGTAGTCCTGCTCTGTTCACACAGCTAACTGAACACCTAATGGGCGAGTTGTCCCGCGGACCGCCCACCGCCAACGTCCGCACCTACATCCAGTGCCTGGCCACGGTCAGCAGACGAGGAGGACACAGGATTGGTGAGATACTTCTGCTAAAATTCTGTCCATCAGTGTTGAGGGAATGTAGTGTTATGGTTTGACCAGCAGAGGGAGCTAACAAAGATTTTGGAGATTTTTAAATATTACATGTAGAATTACATTGCGAGTAATCAAGTGTAGTAATATGCCGTCTTAATGATCTGAAGGTGAACACCTGCAGAAGATTGTGCCGATGGTGGTGAAGTTTTGTAACGTGGAGGACGATGAGCTACGCGAGTTTTGCTTTCAAGCTTTTGAAGCTTTTGTTAGCAGGTAAAATTATTATTTTTATATTATTTGGTCTAAATATATATATATATATATATATATATATATATATATATATATATAAAATTTATGTTTAAATTGTAACATTATTGTGTACATAATATATGTGTGTACTGTGTATATTTACTGTGTATATATATAAATACACACACATGCATGTATTTATATTTTAAAATGTTGTTTATATATTAAATATATTTATATATAATATATATTATGTGAAAATAAGTATGTATTTTCAAAATATATACTGTATGTGTATGTCTTCATATATATGTATAATACAAATATATATTATAAATAGATTATATTAGACTAGATATAGACACACACATATATAAGCAAAAACTTTTATTTTAGATGCGATTAATCGCCCAGGTCTATTTAAATTATATATTCTTTTGTCACTATTTATTATATTATTTTGTTATTATACAAGTTTTGTCATTTTTATTTCATTTTATTATATTGGCTTACATTATATCATATTTGGTCATTTTTAACTTGTATTTTATTATGTATATTGGTTTAAATTATATAGTGTTTTGTCATTTTGTAGAATTTTTTCCTATTATTTTGTAATAATTTACTTTTATTTATTTTATTATGTTGGTTTATATTATATCATGTTTTGTCTTTTTAGTAACGTTTTATTATATTATTTTGATATAGATCATAGTATGTTTCGTAATTTTGTTTCATTTTAATTAATTATGTTGGTTAATATATCTTATTTTGATATTTTTGTAACTGTTTTGTTTTATTTCTATATGTTTTATGGCTTCCGGTCTCCTCGTGTCCAGCTATTTTTAGCTGTACAAAAAAGCTAGTTTTGCTGCTTGATGTTGCAAACTGATGTGTCTTACCATGTTATTTTAATGTATTATCTTAATTATGAACACACTGGTTTGTAGTGCAAACTGTTTTAACGTTTACTGCACGTGGTTATTCTTCTCGTTATTTCCCTACAGCAGCTTATGAACCAGATGTCTCACACATTACAAGAAAGCAGCTTACTCACACATTGAAAAACAAGTCAGAAAATATTTTCCCTTTTTTAACAGATGTCCAAAGGAAATGTCCCCTCACATCCAAGCGATCATCAAGTTGTGTTTGAAATACATCACATACGACCCCAATTACAACTATGATGCTGATGATGATGAGGATGACAGTATGGACATTGAGGACAGAGAAGATGAAGATCAGGGTGATCTTTATAATCATCATTATGCAACTATAGGAGTAAACATAAATCAATAGTATTGTTTTGAAAAAGTGTATCAATTATTACTAATGGTACTGAGGCAGATGGCGGATGTAGTGCTGGCCATTCTCAACATCATTTTCACAGGCAACCCTCTTGTAATCTATAGAGTCTGATGATGAATACAGTGACGATGATGACATGAGCTGGAAGGTGCGGCGTTCCTCTGTGAAATGTCTGGAGGCAATAATCAGCAGCCGCAGGGATCTCCTGGTGGAGCTCTATGGATCCGTCAGCCCAACATTGGTGTCCCGCTTCAAAGAACGTGAGGAGAATGTAAAGACTGATATCTTCTCAGCCTTTGTGACTTTGCTCAGACAAACCAGGCACCCTCACGGTCCCTCTTTGGACACGGGGGCTAAAGAGGAGCCAGCAGTCACTCTCTTGAAGAAACAGGTATACTAATTTGCAGGTTGTTGACCCAACATACATGTAACATTTGGTGCATATCTTCTAAAAACAGCCCTCACCTGCTGTCACAGGTACCGACAATTGTAAAAGCCCTACACCGACAGCTAAAGGAGAAAAGCATGAGATGTAGGCAAGGCTGCTTCAGTCTCCTGACAGAGATGGCTAATGTACTGCCTGGTCAACTAGGAGAACACATACCAGCCCTCATTCCAGGTCTGATCAAAAGAGATTTTGCATAAAATGCTATGTCCACATTTTATAAAAGCAGGGATGTCCAAAGTTGGTCCTGGAGGGCTGATGTCCTGCAGAGTTTAGCTCCAACCCTAATTAAACACACCTGAACCAGCTAATTAAAGTCTTACTAGGCATACTAGAAACTTCCAAGCAGGTGTGTTGAGGCAAGGTTGAGCTAAACTTTGTAGGACACCGGCCCTCTAGGACCGAGTTCGGACACCCTTGTATATAAGTGTCTTATTGTCAAAAGCCAGTAGACCCCATTATAACAAGTGATACTACAATGGATACAAATCAATGAGTTACCAATGGTAAAGTGATGCCCCGTTTGTAGTCGCACCCATTGTACACATGCTGTAAGTCACTATTCTGTGTAAGACAAGGGTCACCACACTCGGTCCTGGAGGGCTGGTGTCCTACAGAATTTAGCTCCAACCTTAATCAAACACACCTGAACCAGCTAATCAAGGTCTTAATAGGTATACTTGAAACTTCCAGGCAGGTGTTTTGAGGCAAATTGGAGCTAAACTCTGCAGGAGACCGGCCCTCCAGGATCAACATTAGTGACCCCTGGTGTAAGAACATGCTTACTTCAGGTTTTCAACTGCAGTGGTTCTCAATTCCAGTCCAGTCCCTATTTAACACACTTGTTAGTTCAGCTCTCTCCTAATAAGCTGATGATCTCAATCAGGTGTGTTAATAAGGGAGACATGCAAACTGTTCAGAGCAGGAATTGAGAACTACTGGGCTACTGTAAATAAATACAAATTTCTGGTCAATGATGTTCTTTTCTTTTTTTGCTCTAGTTTCAACAAGTACATCAGTCTATCAAGTTACATTTGGACCTTTTGTATCCAGTTTTGTGGCATATTATTTTCAGTGCATTCATTAATTTCAGATTTTATCTCTCTTTAGGTATTATTTACTCCTTGACAGACAAGTCAACCTCTTCAAATATGAAGATTGATGCCCTTGCTTTTCTTAATGTTCTCTTAAGTAGCCACAGCCCAGAGACTTTCCACCCACACATTAGCGCTATCCTACCACCAGTGATCCAATGTGTCGAAGACCCGTTTTATAAAATCACATCGGAGGCTCTCCAAGTCACCCAGCAGATTGTCAAACTCATGCGGCCATTGGATAATCCCGCCTCTTTTGACGCCAAACCTTACGTTAAGAACATATTCGCTTGCACCTCCAAGAGGTTGAAGGCAGCTGATATAGACCAAGAGGTGAAAGAGCGGGCCATTTTCTGCATGGGTCACATTTTGAGTCATTTTGGCGACCAGCTTGCTGGTGACCTGCAGCCCACCTTGCAGATATTTCTGGAGAGACTTAAAAACGAAATCACCAGACTTGTCGCAGTGAGGACTTTGACTCTTGTCGCTTCCTCGCCACTTAAAATCGACTTAAGACCCATTTTAATGGAGGGGATTCCAATGCTTGGATCCTTCTTGCGGAAAAACCAGCGGGCCCTTAAGTTGAACACGATAACTGCCCTGAATGTGATGGTCACAAACTACAGCGACAGCTTCAAGCCGCCTTTGATAGAGTCCATACTAAGTGAGGTGCCTGCTTTGATTCAGGAGAGCGATATGCATATCTCACAAGTAGCCATAACACTGATGACCTGTATGGCCAAAGTTTGCCCATCCTCTTTGAGCAAGATTGGGGGGACAATTTTACCTGAAGTGCTTAACTTAGTCCATTCTCCACTGCTACAAGGAGGTGCACTTAATTCAATACTTGAGTTCTTCCAGGTTCTTGTAGCAACGAAGGCCAACAACATGGGTTACAGTGACCTTCTGAAAGCCTTGAGGGGGCCTTTCTACGATTCTAAGTTGACTGACTCAATGTCTGTACATAAGCAGTCCTACTACTCTGTGGCCAAGTGTATAGCAGCGTTGTCAACGGCCTGTCCCAAAGAGGCTTCTGGAGTGGTCACCAACCTTATCCAGGAGGTTAAAAACCCCAAATCTTCAGAGTCGGTGAGGATTCTCTCACTGCTTTGCCTTGGGGAAATTGGACGTTTTATGAACTTCGAAGGGCAGAAGGAACTAAAGGGAGTCATAATGGAAGCCTTTGGTTCTCCTAACGAGGAAGTCAAGTCTGCCGCATCTTTTGCTTTGGGAAACATTTGTGTCGGCAACTTGGGGGAGTATTTGCCATTCATGCTCAAGGAGATCGGAAGCCAGCCAAAAAGACAGTACCTGCTTCTGCACTCCCTCAAAGAGATGATCAGCGCTCTGTCAGCCGAAAGTCTCAAGCCTCACGTGGAGAACATCTGGTCTTTGCTGTTCAAGCACTGTGAATGTGCAGAGGAGGGAACCCGCAATATTGTAGCCGAATGTTTGGGGAAACTCACATTGGTCAGCCCATCTGAACTCTTACCAAGGCTAAAGAAACAACTGTCTTCAGGTAATAAGAGATGAAACTTTACCTTCACTTTACTTAATAGGTAATGCATTTGTTTCAAACTATAGTCTTATAATGTAGTTTTAATAATGCAAAAAGTGTTTGATATTCATACTTGGCCTTCACAAATATAAACAAAATGCAATATTTACTTCCAGGGTCTCCTCTTTCCCGCAGCACGGTTGTAACTGCAGTGAAGTTCACCATTGTAGACCACCCCATGCCCATCGACTCACTCCTCAAAGGATGCATTGGTAAATTGCACATTTGTACTTATATAGAAAAATGCATGATAGATATTGTCTTAAATCCTAGCACTAATTACCTACATTGTAATTCTTCTATTAGGTGACTTCCTGAAAACACTCCAGGATCCTGACCTCAACGTTCGGCGGGTGGCTTTAGTCATGTTCAATTCAGCTGCCCACAACAAACCCTCCCTGATCCGTGGACTTTTGACATCACTTCTGCCACATCTATACAAGGAAACCCAGATCAGAAAAGACCTTGTCAGAGAGGTACAAATTATTAATGTTAAAAACAAAAGAAAAGTGCCACACAAAAGAGTTTTATGTGTAAAATATTGGATACACTTAATATTGTAGATCTTAAATTATGGCATGTTAAATCACATCTCAGGTTGAGATGGGCCCCTTCAAGCACACTGTAGATGATGGTTTGGACGTCCGCAAGGCGGCGTTTGAATGTATGTACACCCTGCTGGATAGTTGCCTGGACTGTTTGGACATCTTTGAATTTCTGAACCATGTTGAAGAAGGCCTGAAAGATCACTATGATATTAAAGTAAGTACTTTCATTGAGGTAGAGGTCAAATGCTTTGATTTATGCTTCAAGGGATAGTTGTCTCAAAAATGAGATGTTTGACATCGTTAAAATAGTTTGTGACATTAGAGGTTCAACCTTAATTTTAAGAAGCTACGAGAATACTTTTTGTGCACAAAGAAAACAAAAAGACTTTATTCAACAATTCCTTCTCTTCCGTGTCAGTCTTCGATTATTAAAAAAAGGTTGAACTATTGATGTCACAAGGACTGTTTTAAACATATTAGTTGGGTTGTGGTCTATGCAGGGTCAGAAACCTCTCAGATTTGATCAAAAATATTGTGTGTTCAATGATGCACAAAGTTCTTACGGGTTGGGAACATGAGAGTAATTAATGACAGAATATTCCTTTAAATGTTGTCCAGTGCATTACATGGGACAGAAAAAAGCCTGTATTCACTATTCATTCCCTTAAAGATGCTTGTGTTACTGGTTTTCAGATGTTGACCTTCATTATGCTTGCCAGACTTTCTAAACTGTGTCCAGCTGCTGTGGTACAAAGGCTGGACAGATTAGTGGAACCGCTAAAAGCAACTTGCACTACAAAGGTAAGACAGCGGTTTGCAACAAAATATGGGATGTTGTTTTTCAATACTTCTCAGTAAGCAATTATTTTTCTTGAATACGAAGGTGAAAGCCGGTTCAGTAAAGCAAGAGTTTGAGAAACAGGAAGAGCTGAGGCGCTCTGCCATGCGTGCAGTCGCTGCCCTGCTGTCCATCAGCGAGGTGGAAAAGAGCCCTGCTATGGCAGACTTTGCCAATCAGATCAGAAGCAACGCAGAGATGGCCACCATCTTCGAAAGCCTTCAAGGAGACCCCTTAACAGGAGCTGTGGAATCGATGGACACCAGTTAGGAATCACAACTGCAATTTATGCTATGGTTTGTGGACTACGGCTTTGTGAAAATAAAAATACTTTTAAAGCTTTAAACTGTTACTGAACCTGCACCTTCTAGACCTGGGATCCTCAGATCTGGCTCACGAGATCCACTTTCTCTGCGTTTAATTTCAACCCTGACCAAACTTCACCTGTGATTTTCAAATGATCCTGAAGACATTAGCATGTTCAAGTATGTATGATCAAGGTTAGAGCTAAACTCTGCAGAAAAGTGGATCTCACAAGCCAGATTTGAAGGTCCCTGTTTTAGACAAGGGTTTTCAACCTTGCTCCTGGCATAGACCTGTGTTGCATTCAAAATCTCATACTTCCCTACTATATAGCTGGCAAAAAACAATATGTCCAAATCCACAGTAGTCATAAAGGCAAAAAGCAGTACATATGATGGACTTTGCTAGTCCATGAGGCCACAAGAGATGGCAGCATAACTTTTTTCAGCTTTTGGACATAGTCCTGAAATGGGTGTATGATAGAAAGGAGACATTCAAAATGTACATTGAAGAGGCTTCAAAGGCCAACAGGAACCTAATCTAGACGATAAGAAATGAGACCAGACAAGTGTAGTTCCTCTTTTTTCCACTTTATTGAAAAGACAACAAGACAACCAGATTATTCGTTCTCCTCGCTGCGGAGTCTGGCATTGGGGTTTGTAACCTTGATGGCCAACTGAGCAGCCCTCTCTACAATGAGCTTCCTGTTCTTTGAAGATACATTGTGTGCGATCTCTGCACAATGGGACCTACAGAGAAAGAATAACGTTAAGATTACCACACCGTCTTAAGAAAAAAAAAAAAATAATAATAATAATATAATATAATATAATATAATATATATATTAAATGAGTAAATGTAGCATTCATCATTCAAACAAGCTAAACTTCACAATCGAGTTCTATTTAGAGAAGGAGACCCAAACACAAGCGTTAGTCACTTGTTGCAGGTTATCTTCCACCTACTGGCTATGGCAAGAGCTAGAGGTGAAATGGGCATTTCCTCCGCTATGCTATTTCTCTGAATTCAACACCTGAGATGAATACGGGCAATTCACCAGGTATTATCAGAGAGATATAGACATGTTGAACTGCTTACTTGTATTAGGTATAAAGATATATATAAAAACCTTACTTGTTGTTCATCATGAGGACTTCAAGTTCCTTGATATTGTGAACCAAGAACTTCCTGAATCCAGAGGGCAGCATGTGTTTGGTCCTCTTGTTACTACCATAACCGATGTTGGGCATCAACATCTGACCCTTGAAGCGTCTGCGCACTCTGTTGTCAATACCTCTGGGCTTTCTCCAGTTTTTCTGTAGAGAGATCATTCATATTGGATCATGGATGTAATTAAAAGGCTAAAGCTAGTTGGAAAAGTATATTGGACTACTTTAGCTGACCTCTTAAAGGATTAGTTCACTTCCAGAAACAAAACTTTACTCAACCCCTTGTCATCCAAGAAGTTCATGCCATTCTTTCTTCGGTCATAAACTTTTTTGAAGAAAACATTTCAGGAACTCTCTACATATAGACTTCAACGGTGTGCATGAGTTTGAACTTACAAAAAGCAGTTTCAAAAGGCTCTAAATGATCCCAGCCGAGGAAGAAGGGTCTTATCTAGACATTTGGTCTGTACTTTTGCAGTGATGTAGGATGATTTTGAAGTTGGAGGAGAAAATGAGATGGGGGATTTTCGACATTGCAAAGAGATGAGCATTTGTGGTTAAAAAAAAATGGTATAAATATGAATTTAAGAAAATGACCAATCGTTTTGCTAGATAAGACTCTTATTCCTCAGCTGGGATCGTTTAGAGCCCTTTGAAGCTGCATTTAAACTGCAGGTACCACTGAAGTCCACTATATGGAGAAAACTCCTGTAATGTTTTCCTCAAAAAAAACAAAAAAACAATTGCTTTATGACTGAAGAAAGAAACACATAAGCATCTTGGATGACAAGGGGGTGAATTATCTGTACATTTTTATTCTGGAAGTGAATCAATCCTTTAAAATGAATGGTTTGGATGGTATTTGTGCATCTGAAAAACATACAAACTGCTACTGCTTCAAGAAGATCTGAGAACTTGCTAGAAATTTGGTTTCTGATCTTGAACTTCAGCGATTATGGAAAACAACAACACACTGCACTCATAAAAAGACAACTTCTAGCTGAAAGTACAAAGTATTGTAGAGCTTGAAGTCATAATGAAACCAAACACCAGAACTTCCTAATTTATTACATATCCAAGTAAAAATTATCAAAAAAAGATCTGATTGACTTTAAACATCAAGTCAAAATTAAACGCATGCATGGATAAATTACTCAAGCAGTGTTGGGTGTAATTACTGTAATTGAATTATTTTTCCCTTGTTCTGTAATAGAATACTGTGTTTAGACTGTAGAACAATTATATACAATAGTGGATTTAACATCAATTTAAAGTCTAACCTTAAATGCTTTTCATCTACCCTTCTCACTTTAAATACTTTGGTAAGTTAATAAGAATATATTGTTAACACTTTACTGTCCAATTCTTACTATTAATTAGTTGGTTATTAGCATGAATATTACTAGGATATCAGCTGTTTATTATTAATTAAAAAGCACATAATCTTATTTTGCAAGACTTTATTCTGAATACTTAATCCTACCCAATTCTTAAACTTGGCAGCTAATTTACTAAGTATTAACAAGCAGTTTTTAGGAGTATATTGAGGAAAAGCTCAGTTAATAGTTGGATCCTAACCTAAAGTGCGACCAGAATAATTTACATAGTTATCAATTATTTGAAAGAATTGAAAGAACTGTTTTATGTCTATCCTTGTACCATTAACTTGTCAAGGTTGATACAGGCTTTAGAAATTAGTAATAAATAATTTGAAAATATTTCAAATTAATTTGCTTAAAAAAAAAAAAAAAAAAAAAAAAACTAGTTTGACTGCTAAAAATAAATATTAAACAGCACAACCTAATAAAACATTTCAGAGATATATACTTTTTTTTTTTTTTTTTTAAATAAAACTAATATACCTTCAGATCATCTTGGAATAGCTTATTCGGATAACAACATTTAGAAAATATTCATTTAATTCCAACATCAACCAGAAAAATATCTTCTCTGAGCACATTACGGTGTCATTTATATTATTTCCACAACTTTTCAAAGCCTAGAAACCATGACTTCATAAGAGTTCTTGACATTTCTACCTTGATCTTGACATAGCGGTCGGACTGATGTCTGATGAACTTCTTTGTCCTTTTCTTGACGATTTTAGGTCGTCTGATGGGCCGGAGTTGAGTCATGATGGCTACAGAGTAAACATGCAGAAATGAATGAGAACAATATAAATGCATACACTTAAAAAAAAACACCACCACATGGACACACGACCAAAGCAATGGACTACGTCATGTAGCATGTGTATTAGCAATGTCAGCCTGCTATTAGCTCTCATCCAAAAACCTGTCTACAAGACTAAGTGAACTATAGCATTCCATAACATGAGCGCAAAGCAAATTTTAATCGCTTAAAAGACAGAAATCTAAAGATTCATTAAACGGCGCAGCATGCACAAGGCATGCAAATAGCACTAAACACAACATTCTACACTACGCGTCTAAAAGATTAAATCACCTGGTTTTTAGTATAAAAGCACTCTGTTATAATGTTAAAGCGCGCAAAATAGCATTTAATATATTTTGTGTCTTCAATGCTTCACACTTATCACACCAATGGCCGCCATGTAGAGACCCGGTGCGGTGTTTAATATAAATATCACGTTTTTTATCGCTCCGCGAACCACAATATAAGCACATTTAAATACAGTGAACACTAATACAACACTAACAATTGCAAAATGTTTATTTTAATCAGAAACTAAAAGGATGAATTAAGATTTTTATTCCGCTCACCGTTCGGCCTGCCTCTACCGAAGACAGTCCTGAAGAAGAGGAGGAAGTGACGCAGCGACGCCCTGGAAATAATATCAGGCAGCGGAAGTCGATCCTGCGCTGAAAGGTGTCCGTTCACTACATGTGTTAAACTGATTTTGTTAAATTAAAAATAACTATGTACGTTATTCATAGGCTTATCTAATACAGGAAGAAAAAAATAAAACAATGTTTAAATGATGACCTCGTTTTTACGAAGATTCAAATATGCATTTTAAAGATATAAAATATATATTTCTGCCTGTTTTTAAAATGTTTTTTTTTAATGAATTATTATTATTATAAATAGCAATACCTTGACAATAAAAAGCCTCTTCTTAGACCAATCCAACCATAAAAATGTTGTGAGGTTTGAATGCGATTCCTGGGAATGTTTGGCTTTCTGAGTATTTTAAATCTCCTAATTATAAAGATCACTATAGTGTTGTCAAAAGTACAGACTTCAGTACTGAAATGTTACAAATGTAACAATACCAGCGTTTCCCACCAGGGTTGCCAGGTTTTCATAACAAAACCCACCCAATTGCTGCTCAAAACTTGCCCAAGTAGCCCAATCGCGTTTCGAGGGGTCCCCCGGTAAAAAAAATCACGTTCCAGAGGGTAAAATACACATCTTGTGGTGGGGTTCCCCTGGAAAATTAGCATTCAGGGGCTAAATATTACATTATTGGGGTCGCTTCAACCCGCAGACATGAAAAATAACCCGCGGTCACAGTGTGCAAGTAGCCCAATTCCGCGGGAAAACTGCTGACTTGGCAACACTGTTTCCCACTAGCATTTTGAGCGCACATTTTAAAAATTTCAGTAAGAAAAGTCGGTACTTTTGACAACAATAACTACCGGCCTATTAGTATCAACACCAATGCACAACAATGATATGTTTATAAGCACACAGCGCAGTTTTGTTGACTGGCACTTTAAATGCTCAAGCTCAAGTCTGGTGGATTCTGATTGGCTGTCAAAGTTTTTATTGTATATCAGCTTGAAGAAATGTTCAGAAACGGATTCCAACGATATAATTCCCAAGTGTTGTTATCGTTATAGTATAGTATCATTATAGCAATTTTAAAACATTGTCCTTGACGTGAACAGGCCTTTAGAGTCATAATTAAAACTTAGTTATTGTTATCATATTTATCTGTATATTTATCGTTCTTGGTGTGAACAGGCCTTATTATAAACAGCGTCCAGTAGCCTACATGCATACTTTACACCTAGAGCCCACTACGTATAACACTATCCCATGATGCAATGTGTTTGACCTGGCTACTTCAAGAGTTTGAACACTGTAAATACTGCAATAAAAATGCCAACTATATTCATATCTGAGATTTAAAAACTCACTAGATTCAAAAAGTAATGAGGTCATGTGAGTTCTGCTGTTTTAAATTTCCGTTATTGCCAGTGTTGTTCAAGAAAGTTAGTATGCTGGGTAGGGTCATAACTGACTGCAACAATAACATTTAATTCGGATGACATTGTTGATTAGCTACATTTCTCCAACTGTGACTAAAAACCCAGGTAGCACACGTACGTCTGCAAGATGTCTGTTAAAGATCTCTTGATCTGTAAAGCAAATGCTGTGTAGAAACGTCTGGCAGACATCTGTAAGATGTCTGTTTTACATGCATTCTAAATCATAAACATCTTAAAGACATCTAATAGACGTCTATTTGACATCTGATAGGAAATGTCCAATAGACGTATTGCAGATGAGCAAACTACGTCTTGCAGATGTAAATGCAGACGTCAAATAGACGTCTCCGAGATGTACGTGTGCCATCAGGGAAGCAACTAGCTTAATTAAATGAACTAATTTAACAAAAGCCCAAAAATTAACAGTTTTTGTTTAATGTTCTCTGCATTTAGAGCATCATGCTAAACCGGAAAGATGATTTTATTTTCTCTAGGGAAATTACCCAATTTAAATAAGGCCTGAAGTTATCTGTAAAAACACTACATGCTGGCATATATGCAAAACATCTACTCATTCTCCAAATGTAAGGTTGTTGTAAGTTGTTGTTAAACTAAGTTATAATTGACGTTATGTGAACTTTGAATTCGTTTCATGTCACGAAATCATCTCAGATTACACTGCTGCTCCTGCTCTTTCTTCCGTAACTCTCGCTTCTCACAAAACGAAAGTTCACAACTCGCTAGCAAGGATGGACAGGACGCACTTGCTGAGGTATGTTTGACAAAATAAATAAAATTATGAAGCGAAGCTCCTTAAAAACAACATAAACGCTGCTTTTATCTGAAAATCGCTAGTATTTTTATGAAAATACCATAAACGCAGCAGCGTGTAATTTATTCCTAATCTCGGAAATTGCAATAAATGATGACGAACTAAAGTTTGGGTCGCTTTCTTTTTCTTTCTTTCTTTCTTTCTTTCTTTCTTTCTTTCTTTCTTTCTTTCTTTCTTTCTTTCTTTTTTCTTTCTTTCTTTCTTTCTTTCTTTCTGTGTGTCTGTCTGTCTCACAGTGTCGACCTTTTTTTAACGTTGTGGTTAGCGTTGTGGTGTAAGCTAATAACAATATCAGTTGTTTACTTTTTTTCGTAATAGTGACCAGGATGAAGCCCACCCAGGTCCATCGTGTCCTGCTGGATCTTATGCAGGTAAACATAAAAAAATATATATATATTTCTAAAGGATGTACTCAGTTCATGAGCAGTTCGATTTAAAATCTATAAGTAACATATTTGCATATTCAAATCGAAAAGTGACAGACTTAAACTATGAAGTGCCCCATTAAAATAGCGCATCTAATCGCAGCAAAAGCGAGAAGCTTAAGTCAGCAACTTTAGAAAGACGTTTCCTGTTTACCTTTCTATCCTTTCCTCATAGCATGAACCTCTGCTGAAAAAAGAGAAGAGAGTATGTTGAAATAAATGTGTGATGTGCATTATTTAGATCCAAACGCAGTGCCAAATGATGGGGCGACGGCTCCTCCTGCAGATTTGATGCCTGTCGTTCCTGGATATGAGAGTTTGGGACCAAATGGTGAGAACTTTTTCAGTAGCTTCAGCTGAAACAAAGAGCAAAATGTTGGTAATAAACATGACAGTTTTTTTATTGCATCCACAGTTATTCCTCCGTCAAATTTTGGATCGGCACAACCAGAAGCCCCTTCCAGAGTTCCAGAGAGGCGCTTTGAGTAAGAACTCCAGCATTTATACAATAAAAAAATATTGTTTTAAACCATTGGAATGGTAAAATACATATCTTAATAATAAATTATGGTACATTAGGACTAAAATGATTAATTAATTGGAAAACAGAAAGAAATTTTATGATTTTATATTATGAAGAACCTATAATCATCCCTATCCTTTGTCTAGTACTGTCTCTTTTATTTCTCTTTTTTTTTTTCCTGCCTTGCCTAACTGGTCTTGTGGTTTGAATTCATGAATGAGGCAATTCTCGATTTCTTTATTTAACTCCACCCTGTTTCTGAGTCATTGAACATTAGACGAATTAACTAATTACAGGTTCAAACAGGTTTGCATTTGAAGATCAGGGTAAATTTAACTAAATTTATCTTCTTGGAAACATGTAAGTAGCATCTGTAGCTTCTGAGGGGCCGCACTAAATGAAAGAAATATGGTATTTAGGAACAATAAGACAAATGGACTAATTTTCATTCTGATCAAAAGTTTTCACTCTTATTGCATAATTTTTCCTTCTGAAGCATCAGTGAGTGTCTGAACCTTTTGTAATAGTCGCATATGAGTCCCTCAGTTGTCCTCAGTGTGAAAAGATGGATCTCAAAATCATACAGTCATTGTTAGAAAGGATTCAAATACACAAAAATGCTGAAAAACCAAAGAGTTTGTGGGACCTGAAGAACAGTGGGCAGTTTAACTGATCAGGACAAACAAGGGTCTTATGAACAACTATCACTAAACGAAAAAAGAAAAAAAAAAAAGCTGTGTATCATTCAGGTAACAACACAGTATTAAGAATCAAGTGAATGTAAACTTTTGAACTGGGTATTTTTTATAAATTCAACTATTATTTTCTCTTGCGTACTATGTCTTTTATGGGAAATACCTTACTCAGGTCAGTATTAAATAAAAAATAACATGCATTTTGTATGATCCCTCTTATTTTGGTAAATTAATCAACATTTTGCAGATTCTGCAAGGTGTATGTAAACATATGACCTCAACTGTAAATGCAGCTTAACCAGGTAACAAAAAAAAGAAACTTTGATCGATCAGCCATATATGTGTATAGTTTTTATTAGGTTTTAGTTTCAGTTTTTGAAGTTTAGTACTTCAACTTATACTAAACAGAAGTGAGAAGGTTTTTGAACTATTTGAAATAAAATAAATATTTAAATGTCCTCAGCATTCCTGCGATCACTGAAGAACTTGCTCATGAGGCCTTCATAAAATATGCCAGCAGCAAATGCTGTTACAGCTCTAAACCTGCCAAAGAGATGGTGTTCACAGACCTCCAGTCCCTCAACACGTATCGGGTGAGAAGCAACATTCAGATACATCACATCCAACTATATACGGCATATATATATATATATATATATATATATATATATATACATATATAATTACATATAACTTGGATATCTGTTTCTCCTAATAGTACCGTTTGGAGACTTTTACTGAGTCCAGAACAACAGAATGGGACAGTGAACCATACAATGGTAAGGAAAGTCATTCTAAACCATATTCCGCTCCTTGAATCTGCTGTTTTTTGCGTCACAGAATGTTTTAACAGCTTTTTAGGTGTGACTGTACTTGTGTTTAGACTTCAGACATATGGTTTGTTAATAAAGATAATGTCTATTTGAAAATTTGCTTCTCATGAATCTATTATGTGTTCCAGAGTAAATAGTTTAGGCTATTTCTATTGAAATATTTGTGTCATTTTGTTTATCAGGTCAGGTGGTGGATGGTTTCGGAGTGGCTCCTGCTCCGTGGAGCATCCCAGTGCCCATTCCTTCCCTCTTCCAAGACTGTGTGAAATCCATTCGCGTTCCTCACACATCCACTGTCAAAGTACAACTTTTTTTTTCAGCTTTCCACTCATCAGGTTCAATGAAAAAGGCATCTTGATTAATTTTGTTGTTGTTGAATTCAAAATACAGGGCTGTCATTCATGCCTGAATCTCGGTAGATCTGCTTGTAGTAGATGTGTCAATTCAGGCAGGGTAAGTACCGTATGAAGATCAGATGTCACTTTTAATACTTCCTTCTGTATTTTCAGTCTATTGTTTCATTACAATGTTTCTATTGTTACAGACTCGATGTTCACACTGCGGTGGCATGGGGCGAACTGGCTCCAATCGCTGCAGTCTATGTCAGGGCTCTGGCATGACTAGGTATGAAGTCAACCCTTTTAATTAATTAATTCATTCATTCATTTTTTTTTAATTTCTAAAAAAATTTTTTTTAATATGCAAAAGTCTGTACAGCTTGATTTGTTTAAAGGGAACCCTGGGTATTAAGACTTGCATAGCTTAATATAATGTATATTATGTGACTTACGGAAATATGTAGTAGAATACCCATGAAAGATTTACGTTGTTTAAAAAATCCACATCGTTATATACATATATTGTGCTATGAGGGGCACCATTATTTTGATAACGTAACACGATTGCACTCAACAACACAACTCGGAAAATAATATACTGATATGATGACCACAGCTACTGAAAGAGCTTACAGGTGGCGATGGATATAAGCGTAGGCTTAAACCATAAACCAAAGAGTCTAAACACACCTGGATATTGAGTGAAATCTGCGATGAGAAACTCCTTCAGTGGCTGCAGCATCATAAAAGTAGCTCTTTCAGTAGCTGTGGTCTCCTAAAAGCCTCAAAGGCATCAGGGCTGAAGTGGAGAGAACATGGACGCGCGTCTTTAGGAAATTTTATTCGCCCACAGGCATTTTCCCATTCTTTTCTCGTCTTCTTATCGCTAGGAAAGCAGTGAAGACTTGCATCGCTTCTCTTGTGGGGAAAATTGATGTTACACCGTATGGTTTAAGCCTACGTTTATATCCTTTGCCACATGTAAGCTCTCTCCGTAGCTGTGGTCATCGCATGAGTATATTATTTTCTGAGTTGTGTTGCTGTTGAAATAACATCTCTGTGCCAGTAGCTCACTGAGTGCAACTGTTCTACATAATCAAAATAATGGTGCCCCCCACAGTTCAAAATATGTATATAACGATATGGATTTTTTAAATACCATAAATATTTCATGGGTTTTCTACTATGTTTTACAGTAAGAGACATAATTTACGTTGTATTAAGCTATACAATTCTTAATACCCAGGGTTCCCTTTAATTTAATTTTGCTTTATTTAGTTATATTTTTGATCTTTTGCTTGTTGTCTATTTATTTACACATATATATATATATATATATATATATATTTTTTTTTTTTTTGTATTATTTATTTATTTTTTTTGCAAAATTTAAATTTCAAGAAAATACATGGCTTCAGTTTTGATGCTAATTGGTCAGTATAGAGTTCTAGTGCTAAAATACACTTTACTGATTTTATTCCGTATTTTACTTTTTCCCTCAAAATTCTCATTTGTTTTTTTTTACTCCAAGGCAGCAATTTCCATGAGTAGCCTATTTTTTTGACACTTATCGGATTAGTTCAATTTCAGAACAAAAATTTACAGATAATGTACTCACCCCTTGTCATCCAAGTTGTTTTTGTCTTTCTTTCTTCAGTTGTAAAGAAATTGTTTTTTGTGGAAAACATTTCAGGATTTCTCTCCATATAATGGTGCTAGGTTCTATGTTGCCCCAAAGTTTGAACTTCCAAAATGCAGTTTAAATCCAGGTTCAAATGGCTCTAAACAATCCCAGCTGAGGAAGTAGGGTCTTATCTAGCGACACAATCGGTTATTTTCTAAACAAATTGACAATTTATATACTTTTTAACCTTAAATTCTCGTCTCGTCTCTGCGATGTGTATGCGCATGCGTAGTCAGTTTTATCCGGGTCAATACAGTTAGGGTATGTCGAAAAACTCCCATTTTGTTTTCTTCCCCAACTTCAAAATCATCCTACATCGCTGCAGAAGAACCAACCCAGTGTTTACAAAGTGAACATACAAAGAGGATCAAACGCTCTTTACAAAAAAAAAGATAAAACAGTGATGTAGGACGATTTTAAAGTTGAAGACGAAAACGAGATGGGAGTTTTTGACATACCCTAACTGTATTGCCCCAGTATTGAAAATGTAAGAATATAGTACTCATTAAATGATCTGTATTCCAGGTGTCATTCCTGTGGAGGAGTCGGTTCAATCAAGTGCAAAACATGCAAAGGGCAAGGAAAGCTGCTCTGCTTTATCAAACTTAAAATTACATGGTGAGACAACCATGGCTATCACCCATTTTCACAACACACTTTCAACAAGTTCACTGTGTACAAATAAGCTAATGAATGTTTATTCTTCCCCACTTCTTTTTAATCTTCTCAGGAAGAACAACGTTTATGTGGCTGTGATCGACAAAGGTTCGGGATTCCCGGTTGAGCTTCTTGATCAAATTACTGGAGAGAAACTTCTAACTGATATGGCTCCAATGGTGAGCAGAAACATTGTGGAGCTTTGTTATATAATGGAGTCATAACATGATAAATGACCTGTTATTTGAGAACTGTCAAAACATCAAAAGTTGTTAAAACAGAAACTTGTCCTGTGTAGCACCTACAGCTCTGCATTTCAATCTGAAAGATGTCAGTGTTTGTCAGTGAAATCAATTTTTAACAAAACCTCTGATTATTTCAGATTAAGCAGCATATTTCTAACATGTAGATCAGATATGTTTTGACCCCTACTATGAATGCAACAATCATTTTACAACATAAACTCAATTGTTTGCCTGGGACACTGAAGTTTTGACTCATTACTGCAGGTTTATCCAGTTGTCAGTTTCCCGGACAGCTCTGTGAACGCAGCGTCTGAAAGTGCTGTGAGGGAACACCAGGCTCAATTCGTCACCACTTGCAGAATTCTCCAACAGGTATTAAAATAAGGCAGCGGCTATTTGCACTAAGTGTAAATAGCAAAAGAGGCTATTTACACTAAGTGCAAATAGTGATAGATGCTATTTACACTAAGTGCAAATAACGGTAGATGCTATTTACACTAAGTGCAAATAGCATATTTTATCAATGATAAATGCTATTTACGGGTCGTCCGCGCCGAAAAGACTTGCACGCAGGATTTAACCTCTGCGCCACTGGATCTGTTAATTACACGGTAACCATTTGCACTGTTGACTCTCCCCATTACACATTAGTGGGCAGAGTTAGCGTAAATAGCCGCTGCCAACAAGATGGGCTATTTGCACTTAGTGTAAATAGACACTCCGTTAAAATAAATCAAACACTGCTTTCGATGAAACCTCAAAAACCTGCGCTTGTCTCTTTAAGGCCACATCTTAGCCTCCCACTCTTCTAGGAATACATTCCTGTTGGCTTAGTCCTGTGGAATCCTAAAAGACAAACAGATTGTGCTTAACAGAAAGAACTCTGAAGAAACAGAAAACTACTCACTGCTCTTAGATCACTTTAACTATATTAAAGGATTAGTTCACTTCTAGAATAAACATTTCATTGTAATTTACTCACCCCCATGTCATCCAAGATGTTCATGTCTTCCTTTCTTCGATCGAAAAGAAATGAAGGTTTTTGAGGAAAATATTTTTCCATATAGTGGACCTCAGTGGGAGCCAAAGGGTTGAACGTCCAAATTGCAGTTTCAATGCAGCTTCAAAGGGCTGCTTTGAATGTTTTCCTCAAAAACCTTAATTTCTTTTCGATGGAAGAAAGGAAGACATGAACATCTTGGATGACATGGGGGTGAGTAAATTATCAGGAAATTTAGATTCTGGAAGTAAATTAAACCAAATAAAGAACTGACTAATTCACAGTAAATTCTTGAGAAACTCTTTAAAGTAGAAATGTTCTGATACCCTTTTTTTCCCCAACCCGATACCAATTCTGATGCCTGGGCTCAGGGTATCGGCCGATACAGAGTACTGATCCGATACCTGGGTGTGTATCTGTATATACAGCTGTAGATACTACTAGTATGAACTGATATAATTATTTTTTAGTGTGCTTCAGACTTATCCCTTAATAAAACATGAACAAATATATACAGTGAACTAGAGTATTTTTATTATTTGACAATATTTGACCGCTCACAACATACTGCTATTGCATTTGTATTTTTTCGAAGAAGAATTGACTTCTGATTTTCAGTGTTAAGCAAAGCTAGTGGGCATAACTAAGGCTGTGTCCGAAAGCCTAGGCAGCTGACTTGACGAAATGCAGGCAGCGTTTTTGCACAAAGGCACCTCATGAAAGTGGTTGCGGACAACCTTCTAAGGCAGCATAACAGTTTAATGATCTACAAAAAAATGAACAAGATTTCATGATAACTGAACGAATACCATCAAAAGTACAAAACGTTAGTCAGAAATATACATTTACACAAAAAGTGACCACCAAACGCAACTTTCAGATGCCATCTTAATTTTTTTGCTCAACCGGAAATGAACACACAGGTTTGTGGGATATCTAGGGCAGCGAAGGATACATCTATGCTGCCTTCAAAATTTGATCAGAAGAAGGTACCTCCGGAGACAGGATGTGAAGCAGAATTTGGATTCGGATGTGCCTTGATGCCGTCCTGTCTTGGAATGCTGCCTCCGAAGGCAGCATTTTAGAGCTTTCAGACGCAGCCTAGGTCTTGTTTAAGAAAATGGTGCCGATGCTAGAATTTTTTGTGGTATCGGTGGCATTTTCGATACTAGTATCGGAATCGAAACAACCCTACTTTAAAGTAGTCATTATTATTTCAAAAGTAAGAATTAATTGTGGAACAGTTTTGGAAATAGTATATTTAAAGAGTAATTGATGTAGAAAATGTTGTATTATATGGAGACAAAGCATGTTCTAACTCTGTTTTTCATTTTCCAGAGGCAGACCATTGAGCTCATTCCCATCACGCGAGTCCATTACGTCTGGAATCAGAAAACCCACATTTATTTTGTATATGGAACCGAACACAAAGTCTACAGCAAAGATTATCCTGCCAAATGCTGCTGTTGCTCCATCCTTTAGACATGCTCTATAATGCCTGTGCTGCTGTTACTATCCATTAGACCTGAAAAAGAGTAGTATCATCTTCATTCTATGGTTAATCATCTTTAAAATTATTACAAAGAAACTTTAAGACAGAAAAAAAATAGACATAGAATGTCTAAATGTACAAGACAGAATATAGAGCATTATTATTATTATTATGTATTTCACCCCAAAATCAAACGAAAAGCAAACATTACTAACTTTCAGAATGTTTTATTTCGAGTTTGTAATTCTTAAAAGTAACGGGATGAAAAAATACTGTGACTCTTTGGAATTGGATTTTTTTTTCTCACAGTTTATATTTTAATAAATTTTTCTTGCAATTGCAGTCAGAATTGTAAAATAGAAACAAACTTGTAATTCCTGAGATAAAAGTTGCTCTTAACTTTTTCATTGTTTTAATTTGTGATGGACGTGAAAGAATAGAACTGCAAAATGTGAACTCAGAATTGAGATATAGAATTGCTGAAACTGATGCTTTTTCCCCTTTTATTTGATTTTTATATGACAAACTATTTTTTGTAATTGGCATAAAATCTACAGGTCCTAAAGTTGACATTTCTTTTGATTTTAGGTCAAATGTTATGCTATATAGCTATATTGTGTCATACTTTCACAAATTTCACCATGTCTGCTCATAAAGAACACTTATTATGATAGTTGTTGTTTTTAAAGTTGTTCATCAGAGACAATTATGACAGTCTATCATGTTGCAAACATTTTTAAATACATTACATATATTTTTCGCTTAGCTTAGTTACACTATGGCTGATGGTATACTGTCTATAAATCTCTATTAGACTAAGATTTACTAATTTTCATGTCATTTCAGAGCTGTAGGTGTTTCTTTCTTTCGTAAAAAATGTTAGTCAAATGCAGCCGTTTTTTAAAGGTTTTGATGATTAATAGCTGATGTTTGTAGTGGTTTTTGTGTGAAGATTTCTGTGATGGTTTCAATTTTTCTTTAAGCAGGGATCCTGACGAACATCTCATTTGTGCGGAAGATATAAATGTTTGCAACAGCACGAACGCATTGTCGCTGTATTCTTCTTATTTTTTAGAGTGTACTGTGTCTTTAAGTATTCTGTAGGTTGTATCAGGCGCGCTTCATTAAATCAGACTGCCATAATATTATTGTGGGCGTTTCTTCATTACTGTCCAGTTTTCAGAGTTCAAAACTGAGGAAACTCTCTCAGTAAACATAAATAGAAAGCGCTGCTGTAACCAGGATCGTTGAGGAACAGACCTAACCAGCATTTTGTGCATTATGGATGACAAAGACGAAGATATAGGTGAGTAAATGTCTATGCTGAAATATGTGCATATTATTGTTATTATTTATTTATGTTTTACTTGAAGGTAAACTATATGTTCATTGTCCACTCTTATGGCTCAAGAAACGAAATGGTGTGCATCTGTATGTAGCAAAAACGTATTAGTTTATCAAAATGAATTTAGTCACAACAATATAATACCCAATATATTTCAAGTGATTATATTAATAATTTAAAGTAATCCGTATTTAGAGACGATTTTTGTTTTTTTTCCGTTAAATTTGACTTCACTTCTGTTCTTACACCACATTTGCACAAGAATGTAAAAGTTTACACAACGTCAATTCAAGCGGTTTTGCAACAAAAGCATTATGTTTAAAAAAAAACTTTTCCAAAGCGTCTAAACGCAGTGCTTAAGTCGTTTTGTTAAACACCTATTTTCATTAATAAGTCACAAACAGTATGTTCGAGGATTATGTTATATCTTGGACTGCTGTCATGTGTCTTCAACCACGTGGACGCCTTATTGCCTATTTTGATTCCAGCTAAAAAAACAAAAAAGAAAAGAAAAGCAGAACGTTTTAGTGTAATATACATAGAAGCAATCTTGCTAACTGCTATGCAATTTATTTCGACCAGCATAACAATCTGAGTGAAAGTTTAACTGAAGGAAGGAAATTTGACCTTTCGCACAAAGTGCAACTTTTAGTTACGCAATAACTACGCAATTAGTTACTTTGTTGGGAGTAACGCAATATTGTAATACATTACTTTTAAAAGTAACTTTCCCCAACGCTGGTATTTATTATTGAAAAAAAAAAAAAACTTTTTTCTTACATGTAATTGCATGCTATTTTACAATCAATTGAAAGCGTATTATAGTTACAATTTATATTAAATGCAAAAAGTAGAACCTGAGGTTGCATTTTTTGATCAAATTAAGTACATTTTACATGAAATTTCATGATACTGTCTTTGAAATATGGTTATAGTGTGATGCTGAATGTACTGACAAGCCTTTTATCACTAAAATATACTTTAATATAATTTCTATTATAAGCTTTCCACTGATGTATGGTTTGTTAGGATATGACAATATTTGGTCAAGATACAACCATTTGAAAATCTGTCATCAGAGGGTGGAAAAAAAAAATCATTTTAAAATTGTCCAAATTAAGTTCTTAGCAATAATCAAAAATGATGTTTTGATATATTTATGGTAGGAAATATACAAAATATCTTCATGGAACATGATCTTTACTTTATTTCCTAATGATTTTTGGCATAAAAGAAAAATCTATAATTTTGACTCATATTTTTGGCTATTGCTACAAATATACCAGTTCTACTTAAGGCTGGTTTTGTGGTCCAGGGTCACATTCGTATTGAAGTTGCAATTTAGTACTTTTAAAAATGCTTTTAGTCGAAATGCAAGTATTTTTTTAAACATTTGTCAAAGTTTGATGAAAAGTGTAGGATAGTTCACCCAAAAATCATCTACTCACCCTCCACTTGTTCCAAACCTTAACAAGTTTCTTTCTTCTGTTGAACACAAAAGAAGATATTTTGAAGAATGTTGGCAACCAAACAGTTGAAGGTAGCCATCCACTTATAGTATAGAAAAACATTCTATGGGAGTCAATGGCTACCATCAACTGTTTGTTTACCAACAGTCTTCAGAACATCTTCTTTTGTGAAATTTATACAGGTTTGGAACAACATGGGGGTGTGGAAATTATTTGGGTGAAATTACCCCATGATTTACTCACTCTCAAACTAGGTATATATGACTTTCTTCTTTCAGACGAATGCAATTACAGTTATATTAAAATGCATCCATCCATCTTAAAAAGTACTCCACACGGATCCATGGGGTTAATAAAGGCCCCCTAAATTTTAAATGTGGATATTTTTCTTACACAAACACTTCAGAAGGCCTTTATTATCCCCCCGGAGCCCTACGGAGTACTTTTTATGATGATGAACGCACTTTATTAGAGTTCAAAATCTCAACACCCATTCACTGCCATTATAAATCTTGGAAGAGTCAGGATATTTTTTAATATAACTCCAATAGTACTCGTCTGAAATAAGAACGTTGTAAACACCTAGGATGGCTTGAGGGTGAGTATGAGTAATTTTCATTTTGGGGTTTCATTTCAATGGTCTCTTTAAGTGCACTTTTCATCAAACTTAGTCCTAAATCTGTTTCATAAGTAAAGATTAAAGCTTTTTAAATAGCTTTTAAAATACTTTCAATGGAAAAATTCATAGTTAACTGTTAACAGCAAATGTTATCTAAGAAAACAAATGTATCCTGTTTGCTAAATAGATCTGTTTTTCACAAAGCAGCAGCGCATGTCTGTCAGTAGGAGCACAATTAATCACGCACCAGCTTCTTAAAGGCACAACGGCCAGTTGAATTCATCTAGGCTGAAGCGATTGTTTAGCATTATTTCTGTTATCAGTGCTTTTTATTCTCGCAGCGCTATTATTAGCCACCAGACTGTTAGAAAGACTTTTTCTCAGGGTGTTTTCACTTTCACAAGTCTGCAAGTATACTTAGCCAACTGGACCAAAGCCATTGATTTTGTAGTAATGACGTATATTTGTAGGTCGACCCAAAGTTTGTAACATCCTGGTTTCCTCAACAAAAACCCAACAGGAATTTTCTAGGGATGGGACGATACATCTACGTCCCGATTCGATACTATCGCGATATTTGGGTGCTGATACGATATTTATTTTTATTGTATTATTATTTTTTTTTAAGAACTAGACAATGGAAAATATTTGATCATCAGTGTATACAAGTAACGCGAGTTACGTAATTAGATTTGTTTTTTTCAAGTAACTAGTAAAGTAACACATTACTTTTTCATTTACAAATATCTGAGTTACTTTTTGTTTCCTTTATGTATTTAATCCCATTTTATTAACCAATGTCTTTGGTGCTGACCTTTGTTAATCCAATTCAACCATACTAATAAGCAAAACTTACTTTAACTTTAACATTTGTGCTTCATTTTTCTCATCATCCTCAAAGAGATGATGAGTCATATTAACAAAAACAATTCACCACATCTTTCTGGACTTTTATTTCAGGAGCGTGCACACACATACAGTGAATATTTTAAGGCAGCGGCTATTTGCACTAAGTGAAAATAGCATATTTTCTTAGTGAGAGATGCTATTTACACTAAGTGCAAATAGCGATAGATGCTATTTACACTAAGTGCAAATAGCAAATAGGTTCTATTTACACTTTAAGGATTTTCTGCAGTTTATAATACTTATGCAAATAGATGCAATTAGCTGCACCTCAGTACTGTAGTACATTATGCAGTAATTATGCATTGAGTGTAAGTTATCGTTTTAATTCAATTTATTAAATGGATGATGCTGCCTTATTGGGATAATAAGACATCCGTACACCTACCCTAACCCTAACTGATACTTTATTTTTAATTTTTTGATTATTTACTTCGTTTTTATTGAAAACAAATGCTTTTTCGATAAGATATGTGATTTGAAAATGGTGAGAAAAAAGCTTGTCAGAAGGTGGAATCGAACCCGGGTCGTCCGCGCTGAAAAGAGTTATACTCAGGCTTTACTCTCTGCGCCACACTGTTCATTGACGGTGACCATTTGCACTATTGACCATTCCCATTACACATTGGTGGGCGGAGTTAGTATAAATTGAGCTTGCAAACCGACGTCACTGCGCAATGCATTCTGGGACGTAAACAAGAGGGCGCCGCCATATTGTGAGGCCACCACTGCCTATGGTTATTACAGTAAATGTGTGAAAAACAATGTTGAAAAGTCGATTAAAATAACCAAATGTACTATACAGAGACACGTATCTGAAGCTGGCTGATAGCTATGCTTTTCAGGAATTCAGGAATGTAACTTTGAGAAAAATGGGTTGAAAGTGAGACCTAAGGCCCCGTTTACACTAGTGCGTTTTCGTTTTAAAACGGCGTTTTAGAATAAAAACGATCCTCGTCTACACTGGCGTTTCAGAAACGATCTCCGTCTACACTACGCGGCCGAAAACGCATGTCACATGACCATTCATGCACACTGCTCATGCGCATACAATTGTAAACAGGAAGTTTGTTGCTAGCCACCGGCAAGTACAACAACGACCATGATGGCGAGAAAATGCAAGGACGTGTTTGTGTGTACAGATGATGAGGTTGAACTCTTACAACGGCTGCTAGACAAGACAATAAAGCCAGCAGAGATTGCAATTCAGACTCCATGTTTTGTTTATTGTTTACGGTTGTCAGGGATACGCAGAGCGAACGTGGGCAGACACGCCATCGTTTTCAAAAGTCTCCGTTTTTGTCTGTTTACACTGAAACGCAACCCCGGCGATTTCAAACTAAAACGGGCTCTGCATCGTTTTCAAAAGTCTCCGTTTTCGAGGTTCGAAAACGCCGGAGTAGTGTAGACGACAGGCGTAACCGTAGCAAAAGTTATGCGTTTTAAAACGAAAACGCACTAGTGTGTCATGGGTAGTCTCCGAACTTTTGATCACCACTTGTATGTTTAAATAGCAGGAATAATGTACCTTGTAGTTGTAGTTTACATGAAGAAACGCACTGTTTATAACAGACTGCTACCGGACCAGGCTTTTGTGATGGGAAAGCATAACTGGACTAACCAATGAACCGATCTCTTTGCACCGCATCTGAAATCCTAGTTTTGTCAATCTAAATGCTTGACTAAAGTCTCAAACTGCTTCGTTATAACTCCCCAAACTGTTCCCAAACACAGCCGCTGCCAACAAGACGGGCTGTTTGCACTTAGTGTAAATAGACACTCCGATATTTTAAAGTACCTTGAACTGTAAAACTTTCAAGTACCAAAACCCTTAACTTACACATGAATATAATAGTCAAATGTTAAACAAAATGAGTAGAAAAAATACTTTCTGAAATAAAATGTAGTTTTAGTCCAACACATTTATACATTTCGCCCTCTTTTGGAATAAAAGCGGTAAATTCTCCCAAACAGGAAAAATAAAATAATTAGATATAAATCGATTCTGAGGTCGCGATAGTTTTTTCTCCCACCCTTGAATTTTTTCATTGCAGTTTGAATTTTTGCAGAAAATGAAAAAGAAGTACTAGGCCAGGCGTTTTTATCCGGCTCGTGAGGCAGTTGGAACTAAATGCTAATTTGATGCAATATCAGTAAAATCCAATAGATGGCGCTGTATTATGTTGTGTGGTATGTAACTGCTTACGGCTTTTTTTCTGCTTCGTTATAGCGCCTAGTCAATTTTTGACGCACAGCTCAGATGGAAAATAAAAAGTGAAAACATACACCCCGTGTAAAACTGGAACATTTGTAAATAGTTCTTTGTTTTTACTTGATAGACTTTCCAACAGGAGATCAAATGCCAGTGTTCTCCTCCTGCTAATGGACACTGTAATTTCATGGGAAAAACAAGGAAATAATTGTCTTTATCTTGCAAATATTATGCTTTCTTCTTCTGTTTTCCACCCACATTTGTGACCCCAGACCACAAAACCAGTCATAAGTCGCTGGAGTATATTATTTTATAGCAATAATAGCCAATAGCCAAAAATACACTGAATGGGTCAAAATTAAAGATTTTTCTTTTATGCCAAAAATCATTAGGATATTAAGTAAAGATCATGTTCCTAAAGATATTTTGTAAATTTCCTACCGTAAATATGTCAAAACGTAGTTTTTGAAAAGTAATATGCATTGCTAAGAACTTTATTTGGACAACTTTAAAGGCAATTTTCTCAATATCTAGATTTTTTTGCACTCTCAGATTTTAGATTTTCAAATAGTTGTATCTCCATCATATATTGTCATTTCATAACAAACCATACATCAATGGAAAGCTTATTATGTATTCAGCTTTCAGGTGATGTATATATCTCAATTTGGAAAAATTGACCCTTATGACTGGTTTTGTGGTCCAGGGTCACATTTTTTTAAAATTTGATATAGTAAGCCTACTTTTTATTATAAATCTAATTTTTTTTTTTTTTTTTCAAGACGATTTAAATAAACCAATTAAGGTCAAGCGCAAAGCGTGCACATTTGCATTGGTGACGAATAAGAAAGGCAAGTGAGTTTATATTGCACATTTTCCAGTAACCACGTTGCTAGTTTCGGTTTCACTTTAAATATTTAGACTGGGTGCTTATAATAAATGATTATAGTGAATGCCACTATAATTTGTGTTTGTTTTTTACTTAAACAACCAGTCAAATGTTTTTGAACAGTAAGATTTTCATTGTTTTTTAAACAATTCTCTTCTTCATGCATTTATTATTTATTTATTAGTATTTATTTATTTACAAAAAACATTGAAATCACAGGAATAAATTACATTTATAAACTATATTCAAATAGAAAAAAAAAATTAGTAAAAACAGCAAAGAGACTGGATATAACTAAAACTAAATGTAAAATAAAAGTAAATAAAAATTAAATAGATATAAAACTACTAAAGATGCCAAAACCCCACAAAATTACTAAAACTTTAGCTGAAATAAAACTGAAAATATCAAAACAGATTATGGATATTACTTATTTTTAATTACTTTTTTCAGGCAATATTTAATTTGATTTAAACTTTACTTCACTTACCAAAAATTATTTTTAATCGTTTTAGCTTATAACTTGTGTTGTTTACTGCATTATTGTAGCACTAATAAATCCTGAACTACTATTAAATATTTATAAAAATACTTTAAGAATTAATTCAAATGTAGTTTAACTGCATATAACTAAAACTAAAAGTGAAATAAAAGTGAATAATAACTATATAGAAATAAAACCACAAAATTACTAAAAATTTAACTGAAATAAAACAGAATATATCAAAACAGGTTCTAGATATTACTTATTTTTAATTACGTTTTGTGTAATATTTATATTTAATTTTATTTAAAATTTACTTCACTTTCCAAAAATAACTTGCGTTGTTTATTGCATTGTTGTATTAATAACAAATTCCTAAACTAATTAACTAATAAATTGTGTTTAACTTCATATACTTACATAACTGAAACTAAAAATGAATAAAAAAACTATATAGGAATAAACAAAGCTATAAAAAACTGATTCAAGATATTATTTTTTATTACATTTTTCATGTAATATTTATATTTAGATTTATTGACATTTTACTTCAACTATGGAACATGATTTTTCTTTTTTTTTTAAGACAACTTGTTGTTGTATTATTGTATTATTATTAAATTCTAAAAGTAATTATTACAAATTATATTTATATAATATATAAATAATATATATTTAGGTTAATTTGTTAATTAAATTTTAAGAATTTCTCACCATCTCACTGAATTTTCTTTGTTTCATTTACCTTTTGAATTGTCACCCAGCAACCCTAGTAAACATTTGCTGCTAATATTGACATGACATGTTAGCATATTTCAGTTCAGAGCCACATAACACACACACACACACACACACACACACACACACACACAGGTCACAGTACTAGAGTAAGACAGCTGGCTCTTTCAGTGCATTATACCTTCTTTAGCTGGAGTGTTTTGTGGAGACTGAGTTTGAGGAGAAGAGAAGAGATGGTACAAGAATAGAACAGCTATGTATATTAAAGTTTACATACACTACAGTAGTAAGTGTTAATTTAGAAAAAAAAAAAAAAACTTAATTTGTCAAAAAACCTTAAAAGCTTCATTTGACATACACATGTTATGCAGCCCCTCACTTGATGTGAAAAACCTGATGTGGCCCTTAAGTCCAAAGTTTGCCCACCTCTGCTATAAACGAACCACAAAGGACAATCTCATTTTTTCCTAGCTATAAAATTGTGATGAATGTGAATTGCTAAATTAGCGCTTGAATTGTATCAGAGACGACCTGCTCCTCCCATCATTCTCTGTTGCTGTATATTTTGAGGGCATTGTTTCTCTGGCATACAGGCCTGATTTTGCCCATTCTTCACACTAAATCTGAAGCACAATCTCTGTTGAAGGAAACCCACTCCAGCTGATATTTATATCCACTTGTTAGCGGCATTGTTCACCGACGTAACAAGATGTTTGTGTGAAGTATATATAACTTATTGATGTACTGTGAAGGGAAAGAACCCTAATGACTTAATGAACAGCTGCCAACTACTGATTGCTAAGAAAATGTGTTTGTATTCGGTTACCTAGCAATGCGACTTGTCTTAAAGAAATAATTCACCCCCCAAAAAATCATTTGAATCAAATGAAAGTCAAATGAGAAGCATTATATCACTTGCTTACCAATGGATCCTCTGCAGTGAATGGGTGCCGTCAGAATGATAGTCCAAACAGTTGATAAAAACATCACAATGATGGATTTGTTTCTTATAAACATGCAGCCTTTCACTTCACACGACTGTTTGATAGGAATGTTGTTTTAGGAGCAGCAAAGGATGTTGATTCTGGAAAGTGTTGTTCTTGGATAAATCAGAAATGTCATAATCTCTCTTTTGCTGCAGACACTTTTGACCCAAACCTTCCTGAGGAGGGTCCGTCTGCTCCGCCTCCAGGCTGGCTGGACAGTGTGTTGGGCTATGAGGAACATATGGGTGGAGGTGAAAGCTTTCATGTGAACCACTCATATTCATTAAAGATAGACTGATGGCAGTTGTGCTGTTGTTTATAATAAAACACAAAACATAATAGATTATTATTATTATATTACAATATTATATATATGAAGCACTATGATTGTTAATTTTATTATGACAATATTGTAACAATACTCTATTATATGCACAAATGCATTAATAATAATAACAACAATAATAATAATAATAATGATTAAGACACTGCTATTTTTTTTAATATATTATGTACTTTAAGGCACAATATTATTATTACAATTATTGCTTATAATATTATTATTCATAATAATAAAAGTAATTATTCTTCTTCTTATTATTAAGACACAAATTATTATTTTATTCAAATACAAAATTCTGCAAACCAAGTCACTATAATAATAATAATAATACTAAATATTATTACATATTATTATTTTATTATAATATTATCTATACAAAGGCACTATAATAATAATAATATTTTATGTTTGTTAATACTGTTATGACACTATTATTATAATACACTATTATATACACAAATACATTCGTAATAATAAATATTATGAATATAAAATATAAAGTCAATTCATAATAATAATTATTAATATTATTATATTACAATATTATCTATACAAAGGCACTATAATAACATTTGATGATTGTTAATATTATTATGACACTATTATAAAAATACACTATTATATGCACAAAGGCATGAATAATAATAATTTATTGTAACAATTATTGCTTATAATAATAATAATAAATATTATTACAATTATTATTCATAATAAGAACAATTTATTATTATTACTATTATTGCAATAATAATTGTTCTACATATATATATATATATATATATATATTATAATTAGTAGTAATAGTAGTATTACAACAATTACTGTTATTGTTATATGAAACAATTATTGTTATTATCATTATTATTAAGACACTATTAGTTAAATAATACAACATTATATGAACAAATGCACTATAATAACATTTTTATTATATTATTAATTGTTGTCACAATTATTATTATTATGGTACACTTTATTATGATTATCACTATTATTGCTGTAGTATAATTCTGTGAAAATACAGAAACAATTACAAATCAGTCAGATATCAGACCATTAAAAATATCAGTATTGGTCAACAATGTAATATCGGTCGGTCTTTAACATAATCTAGTAAATATAGTAAACAGTATATCACCTAATATTGGTCTTAATGTCACAGTTATGTCATTGAATGTTTACGTTTTTTTCCTTTTAATATCCAACTTTAATTTTGTTTGTCTTCTTGTTTGTAGACTGTACAGATCAAATCTGTCCTCCTCCACCAGACTTTGTCCCTAAGCCTGAAAATGACAAGAATGCCTCAGTCCCAAATGTCATGTAGGTACAATATTGCTTTTCACAGTACAACGTCATTACGAATGCAAAATCATATTCATTTAACAAGTGCTGAGGAAGAAACACAATAACTTAGTATAGTGCACAATGAATATAGATTTATGTATTTGCACACTTACCGACAGGGTGCCCACCGTCTCAGAGGATGTCGCGAGAGACGCTCTACTCCAGTTTGTGGGTAAAAAATGGACATACAGCAGCAAACCAGCCAAAAATCTAATCTTCAAAGAGCTGAAGCCTTTTACAATTTACCGTGTAAATCTTGTTATTATTTGTTCTCAATATTGTTATCAAATATAATAATAATTACATGACCATTAGTCCTGACTCCTGTATCTTTTCAGTATCGCCTGGAAACGTTTACAGAGTCCAGATCAAGCGCCTGGGAATCAGAGCCACACACAGGTGCCTGAAGACACAAATACAGTTGAGGTCAAAAGTTTACACCCCCTTTCAGAATCTGCAAAATGTTAAGAATTTTACCAAAACAAGAGTATGTTATTGTTTATTTAGTACTGACCTGAGTAATATATTTCACATAAAAGATGTTCACATATAGTCCACAAGTGAAAATAATAGTTTAATTTATAAAAACTACCCAGTTTACATACACTTGATTCTTAAAACCTTT
This sequence comes from Cirrhinus molitorella, assembly GCA_033026305.1. Taxonomy (NCBI): domain Eukaryota; kingdom Metazoa; phylum Chordata; class Actinopteri; order Cypriniformes; family Cyprinidae; genus Cirrhinus; species Cirrhinus molitorella. The sequence goes on along the minus strand of CM065121.1, from coordinate 28,759,145 downwards.
TTCAACAATGACTGTATGTTTTTGAGGTCCATCTTTTCACACTGAGGACAACTGAGGGACTCATATTCAACTATTATATTTTGCCTATATATATTTTTTTTCATTTAGTACTGCACTTCAGAGGTTACAGAAGATACTTACATGTTTTCCAGAAGACAAAATAAGTTAAATTTACCCTGATCTTCAGATTCAAAAAGTTTTCACCCCCCTTAATGAGTCTCTCAGTTGTCCTCAGTGTGAAAAGATGGATCTCAAAATCATACAGTCATTGTTGGAAGGGGTTCAAATACACAAAAATGCTGGAAAACCAAAGAATTTGTGGGATTTTTCTGAAGAACAGTGGGCAATTTAACTGTTCATGACAAACAATGACTTATGAACAACTATCACTAAACAAAAAAGACAGTTGTGGATCATGCAGGTAACAACACAGTATTAAGAATCAAGTGTATGTAAACTTATGAACAGGGTCATTTTTATAAATTCAACTATTATTTTCTCTTGTGTAAACATATTTTATGTAAAATATCTTATACACGTCAGTACTAAATAAACAGTAACATGCATTTAGTATGATCCCTCTTATTTTTTCTTATTTTGGTGATTTTGAAAGGAGGGTGTAAACTTTTGACCTTAACTGTACAATCATATGAATAATACTAATAATAATAATAATTTAAAAATACCAAAGCAGCACATTAATATATATTTTTTTCTCAGGTCAGTGTGTGGATGGACCTCAAAATGGAGTGAGTCCCCCACCGTGGCAAGTCCAAGTGTGTTACCCACCCAAATTTACGGACTCTGTTCAGAAAATCAGGGTCCCGCACTCCTCCTTCATAAAGGTATGTCTTTAGACAATTTGTCTTCATATAAATATAGTAACTTACCATCAAAAACAGCTCAAAATAAAGACTAAAGAGTATCTTACCAAATGTGCCTCCCGCTCTTAATTTATCACCGTTAAGTCAGACTTTTGTCCATGTTTTGATGCCTGTCGGATTGCATCAGTGCATTGTCATTGCAGCCTTGCCACCAATGTCATGGTGACGGCAAAGTGAGGTGTCGGCACTGCCGAGGACGAGGACTGGTATGTAAACGTTAACTTGTTTAATAATATCTGCCATTGTTTTATTCTACTGATGTTTTCTCTAAAACAAAATCAGACTCGCTGTATGTTCTGTCATGGCTCTGGTCACAGTCGCAACCGGCGGTGTACCACCTGCCACGGAAGAGGGAGAAAAAGGTAATTCAGTGGTTAAACTGACCAACAGTGTGGTTTAATGTCTTTTATATGTTCAAGTGAAAATACAGAATATCTCACCTCCTACTTTCAGGTGTGTTTCATGCCACGGAAAAGGTGACAAAGGCTGCCTCACATGTAACGGTTACAGAAACCTTGTGCATTTCATACAGCTCACAGTTGCATGGTAAATGTGCTGTTAAAATTGTGTTTTGTATGCTAATTATGCTAAGTGTGAGGTAAGCTATTGTACGTGTGAAATGTTATACACTGTCTGTGGTAGATGCATCAGTCTCATATTAGTTCTTGTGATCTCAGTTCCTGTTTTAGTTCCTGTTTTGGTCTACACAATAATCTGCTCTGTTCATCTTTGTTCTTTTTTAAGTGGTTATCTGTGTATAACCCCACATTGTTTCACAGGAAGAACCAGGTGTTTGAGTTTATACCCAACCGGGTGCCTGAATTCCCGCTGAAGAAGTTTGAGAAGGTGTCTGGAGAAGCTTTCTTTGTAGATGAAAACCTCCGGGTATATATTGATTCATTAAACTGATGAATATATTGTAATTATATTTAGATATTTAAATAAGTCTATCCACCTTATTTTTCCATAAGAGCAGGCCATTTGTAAATTGTATGCGTCCAGCTATTTTTAGCTGTACAAAACTGTGGTTATACAAACCGTAGTCAATATGCTATAAAAACATGGTTACTACAATTTGACTATAATAAAACCATGGTTAATTTTTGTAAGGGATGTTTAGATGTAGAGTGAATGTTCTCAGACACAGAGACTCAAATATTATGTTATTTCAAGATATTTTTTTGTATTCCCTAATGTAGTAAGACTTAATTATTCACAAAAGTTATGCATGATAACATACGTTCGACCGTCTGCCAAAAAAACGATAATTTACCTCAGTTTAGATGAAAAACATGAAAAAAAACCGCAATGGATTTTCATATGAGATTGTCTGACTGGCTTAGCCTACATATTGAGATAACTCCTATAGCTTTATTGAATTGTTTTATTGTATTATTGCAAGATGTTTTTTCTTCTGGTTTTCTGTAATCAAATCGTCTTACCTCATTGTAAATCATTGTGAAAAACTGAGAAATAACTTATCTTTCCGCTAATGCTCGTAATGGCGCCCCTTGGCGGCGGTGATGGGATTGCAACGTAAATAAGTCGAAATAAAACACTCGTAATCAACTTTTGAGATTTGTGACCCTGGACCATAATACCATAATACCGGTCGATTTTTTTGAAATTCAGATTAATACATCATCTGAAAGTCGAATAAATAAACTTTTCATTGATGGTATGGTTTGTTAGGACAGGACAATTTGAGAGATACAACTATTTGAAAATCTGGAATCTGAGGGTACAAAAAACAAACAAACAAACAAAAAATCTAAATATTGAGAAAATCGCCTTTAAAGTTGTCCAAATGAAGTTCTTAGCAATGCATATTGCTAATCAAAAATGAAGTTTTAATATATTTACATTAGGAAATTTACAAAATATCTGGAACTCCTAATGACTTTTGGCAAAAAAGAAAAAGGCTACTTTTGACCCATGTATTGTTGGCTATTGCTACAAATATACCCATGCGACTGGTTTTGTGGTCCAGGGTCAAATTTGTGCTCACCAGTGTTGCCAAGTCGGGTTGATTTTCATGTCCGCGGGTTGAAGCGACCCCAATAACGTAATTTATTTATTTTATTTTTTATTTTTACCCCAATAACGTAATATTTAGCCCCTTGAATGCTAATTTTACCAGAGGAATCCCACCACAAAACGTGTATTTTACCTATGGTGATTTTTCCTGGGGGACCTACTTTTGGGCAGCAGTAGGGTGGGTTTTGTTGTGAAAACCTGGCAACCCTGGTGCTCACATTTTCAACCTCATTAGGTCACAAGAACTAATTCGGTAAATTTCGAAATTACGAGTATTGTTTGAATCGAGGTTGTTATAGGTTAGACGTTGAGTTTAACGTGGATGAAAACGAGGCTGTATCTTAAAATATTTTACACAGCTTTCACAACTGTTTCATTGAGTTTTTGTTTAGTTAAAGTTATTTTTTGAAAGCCGGTTCGTCAGCTGAACAGTCGGTATATGTTGTCAAACAACAGGACAATCCATTGAACACTGAACGTCTTTGTCCATCACAACCCTATTTTCATTCCTGTCAAAAATTAAATATGGCACTGTCCCTCCCAACTGCCCTGAATAAGGTCTATTAGTATTTTTTTTTTTATCCTGTTTGATGTAATATATTATATACAGAATCTACAGCCGATGTTAAAGACACAATGCATGTTCGCAGGTTTATCCGATAGAGGGCTTCCCTGACCGGGAAATCTGCGATGCCTCAAAGGGCGCGATTCAGAATCACCTACTAAAATATTCTGCTGTGAGCCGCATCCTGCAGCAGGTGAGCAGAAACTGTCTCAGACGTGTGTGCTACCAAATACACAGCGGAAATGTGGGTAAAATACATAAACTAAACATGACTTTGCAAAAGGATTGTGACAATGCAACTCCTCATTTGACCACCAGATGGAAGCGGTGGCTTGACCAACTTAAAACTTTAAAAACTTGTGTGCATAGGCCTGTTTGAGAATACTGTTACAGCATTTATAGCTTAAAATATTTTTATAGTTTAACATATTAACAATTTCTAATACAAAATATGCTAGTATTCTCTGTTACATTGACATTTTCTCATTCTCTTACAGCGTCAAACGATCGAGCTGGTTCCTCTCACTCATGTATATTACGCTTACAGTGGGAAAGATTACAATTACTTTGTTTTTGGGCGAGAAAACAAAGTTCACACTACCAAATACCCTTCTTCCTGCAGCATTTTGTAATAACTCTATTTGTTTTGTGTCTTAACCAATTTTGCAAAAATTCATACCTTTTTTTCATAAGATGTAAAGTGTGTAAAGTGTGTATTTATAATGTAATATATAGATAAACTGTACATGTCTATGAAAATGAAGCTCCTTTCTTCTCATTCTCTTATATCACAGCATGTTTTTAACCGACTGTTACAATCTCTCTACTTGATTCTGTATATTAAATATGCATAAATTAGTATTAAGTATTAAAATGAATTTGTACAATTTATTTTGGCTTCATTTTTTGCCATGGAAAGTGCAGTTGATTTGCTGCATGTTTACAGATTTTTCTTTATAAATAAATAAATAAATATATATATATATATATATATATATATATTTTTTTTTTTTTTTTTTTTTTGATGATTATATTTTGATAATTTGAAAGGTTATAATATATATAATATAATATTTTGGCATATATATATATATATATATATATATATATACAGTTGTGTTTGTGCTCAAAAATGTACATACCCCTTGCAGAATCTGCAAAATGTTAATTCTTTTAGCAAAATAAGAAGGATCATACAAAATCCATGTTATTTTTTATTTAGTACTGACCTTAATAAGATATTTTACATAAAATACATTTACATATAGTCCACAAGAGAAAACAATAGTTGAATTTATAAAAATTACCCTGTTCAGAAGTTTACATACCCTTGAATCTTAATACTGTGTTGTTACCTGAATGATCCACAGCTGTGTTTTTTTTTTTTTTTGTTTAGTGATAGTTGTTCATGAGTCCCTTGTTTGTCCTGAACAGTTAAACTGTCTTCTGTTCATCAGAAAAATCCTTCAGCTCCCACAAATTCTTTGGTTTTCCAGCATTTTTGTGTATTTGAACCATTTCCAACTATGACTGTATGATTTTGAGATCTATCTTTTCACACTGAGGACAACTGAGGGACTCATATGGAACTATTACAGAAGGTTCAAACACTCACTGATGCTCCAGAAGGAAAAAAAAACATGCATTAAGAGCCGGGGGGTGAGCACAACTGTGTATATATATATATATATATATATATATATATATATATATATATTAAAATATGGTTTTGTTTTTACAGTTTGGACTTTGTAGGATGAAATTAAAAAAAAAAAAAAGAAAGAAAGAAAGAAAAGAAAAAGGTCTTAAAACGATTTAATTCTCTCCATCCTTAAACTAAGGCCTTAAAAAGGTATTAAATCAGATCAGAGTCTTAAATCCATAATTAATATCTGCCTTTGTTTTACTTTTTGGCTTTCCAATAAAATACAAATATCTTAACATTTTTAAATCAAGATACATTTCAGATGCACAATATAGATATATTGTTTTCCTGAGAAACTGATCAAAATTAAATATTCATACTTAAAACAACAACAAATATCTCTTAAAGTGGTATGAAAACTGGTTTTCCCTTTAAATTAGCTGATTTTTTTAGCCTTCTGGCAGACATCTGTTTTTGTTTTTACCAAAAACTCACTTCATTTTGACCTGTTTCTCAGAAAAATTCTTCTTATCTTAAGTAAATACATTTTGATTTAAGTATCTTCAGATATTTGTACTGGAACGCAATCCCAAAAATACTAAGTCCAAACATCACTCTTTTTTTACAATGTGATAAGAAGAGTAAATGTTATTTATTTCTATATTCTAGTTGCTAAAAGCAGACATTTAGACCTTTTTTGTAAAATGATTAAAGTAGTAAAGATATGCTTATAGCCTACAGTCCTCCCTATAGACATTAAAGACTGATGCTGATGAATGGTGTTCTCTGCAGTTTATTCCTTACATTTCTTTTTATTTAAAAAGTCTAAAATTTACCTTCATAAAACCTCAGAAATCCTCCCAATATACTGCCTATGTGACAACTACACCCGTATACACAAAAATAAAGACGCTTTTTTGTTTAAATGGTTCCATAAAAGAACACTTTTTGTGCACAAAGAAAAAATAAACACTTTATTTAACAATTTAAACATTGCGGTTGAACCATTTACTATGATGGACTATTTAACAATCTTCCATTACCTTTATTGGCCGTTTGAACGTTTCATTTAAAAGTGTTGAAAGCTCTCTGAATATCTTAATTTGTGTTTCGAAGATGAACGAAGGTCTTACGGGTTTGGAACGACATGAGGGTGAGTAATTAATGACAGAAATGTCATTTCTGAGGGAACTATTACATTCATTTTAGGCTTCGAGCACGACAGTAGTCGGACACCTAATGTTCCCATCAAACTTAGACTCACGGTTCCTCAGATGTTGTACTGACCTGTTGCCGGTGGGTAAACAACACACTTGCTTAAGTATCACTCAGAGAGTGCGTCATTATGATACTGGACGGATATGACAGGAGTGAAGCGGGATTTGAGAGGATCGCTGCTGGAGGAGTGGCTCTCTGAGCTCCAGGCGCGCACTGACGGTTTGTTTATAGTGAAGGAGGTGAGGAAAACACACGCGACTTACTGCGCATCTTCACACAACTCACCTCACTGACATTACGCCAGAAACTGGAATAAAACGACCGGGAACGAGGATAACGAACACTCGGTAGGTTTTCAAATGTTGTTTGCGGTTATTCTGTCAACTTTTAATAACCATGGTAACAGTATAGTGATGGTGTAAGCAAGATGATAATACCATGGTATTTTGATGGTACTAATATTTACATAACATGTAATAAAATGCCAGATTTTAAGTGAAGGCTGCAAAAGTGAAGTTTAAATCAGTTGAAAATACCATGATAATACCATGGTACTTTGATAGGCTATATACCAGATTACCGTATTTATGTGCCGTTATATTTACATAACATGTGGGAGTTATTCAAATAATACCATGTTTTACTACGGTACGTGATAATAGGGAAACTTTTACCACATTTTAAAGTGAAAAGTGACGTTTAAATCAGTTGAAAATGCTTTTATTTTAGGTTTGTTTACATAATATGAGAAACCATGTGGATTTGTACAGGTTTAATCGTTTTAAAAGTCTGCTTTGTGGGAAAATACAATGATTTATGCTTTGCCTGAGTGTGTCTAAAGTTAAGTTTCTGTTAAACTGTAGATGTAAAATTGTTAAAGAAGGACGTTTGAAACGTTAAAACGTAAAATCTGCTATATAGGCTTAAAAATTGATACAAACTGGAAGTATCAACCGGTTACTTGTTGTAGCTATTTAAGCTATTAAACGAGGAATGGGGGTCTCCAAGACCCCAAACAGACCATGAGGGTTAATCATTTAATACTTTAAGACAATTCAGTCTAGGTATGTTGTTTTTACAGTAGGATAGTACAGTATAATACAGTATAGCCTTACACAACCTTACTATTGTGGACAGGACAGGACATACATGTTTGGACGTCAGTGATGTTCATTGTCTTCCTGATTCTTTCCTTTTCCTGTTTGCTGGGGTATATTGTGTTTGATTTGTTTGTTTCCGTATTTCACATGCTGTAAATTTCCTCCCCATTTATAGAAATATGCTAAAATGATCTCAAATCATGTTTAAAATCTATACATCTCAAATAAAAAATGTACAAATCCATGGATGACCCATCAGAATAATTTTTTTTTAAAGCCGTGACTTCTTATTTATCTTATTAAAATATATTTTTAATACTTTTTAGGCATTATTTTTAATGTAACTAACAAGTTGTTTTAATTAATTATTATTATTATTATTATTATTATTATTATTATTATTATTATTATTATTATTATTATTTTTACAAATTAAAATAATATATATTTAATATATACAAATCCATGGATGACCCATCAGAATCAAGTTTTCCAGAAAGCCGTGAATTCTTATTTATTTGATTAAAATATATTTTTATTAATTTTTAGGCATTAACAAGTTGGTTTAATTTAATTATTATTATTATTATTATTATTAACTTTTTTTTTTTTTTTTTTTTTTTTTACAAATTAAAATAATATATATTTAATACAAATCCACGCAAGACCCATCAGAATCAGGTTTCCCAGAAAACAGTGATTTCTTATATGACAATTATTTTATTAAAATATATTTTAAATCATGTTTAGGTATTTTTTTACATTTAACTAACAAGTTGTTTTAATTTCATTTTATTTATTTATTTATTTATTTTTACAAATTAAAATAATATATATTTAATATATAAAAATACACAGATGACCCAATCAGAATCATGTTTTCCAGAAAGCATGACTTCTTATACAATTATTTATTTTATTATATATTATTATATTTAAAATATATTTAAAATATTTTTTAGATAATATTTTTAATTAACTAACAGGTTGTTTTAATTAAATTAAATTAAATTAAATTAAATTAAATTAAATTTAATTTAATTTAATTTAATTTAATTTAATTTAATTTAATTTTTTACTTATTAAAATAATATATATTTAATATATACAAATCCAGAAAGCCATGACTTCTTATATGACAATTATTTATTTTATTAAAATATATTGTAAATAATTTTTAGATATTATATTTTAACTTAATTAACATTTAATTTAATTTAATTTAATTTAATTTAATTTATTTATTTATTTACAAATTAAAATAATATAAATTTTAATATATACAAATCCATGGATGACCCATCAGAATAAGCCATGACTCCTTAAATGACAATTATTTATTTTATTAAAATATATTTTAGATAATTTTTAGATATTATTTTTTGACTTAATTAACAATTAATTTAAATTATTTATTATTATTATTATTATTATTATTATTATTATTATTATTATTTACAAATTAAAATAATATATATATATATTTAATATATACAAATCCATGGATGACCCATCAGAATCATGTTTCCCAGAAAGCTGTGACTTCTTATATGACAATAATTTATTTTATTAAAATATAGTTTAAATATTTTTCAGATATTATTTTTTACTTAACTAACTTAGCATTTGTTTCTATACATTTTTAATTTAATTATTTCTTTTTTACAGACTAAGTGCAAACACACATTATATTAAACAATTTTATTAGTAATGGTTTTATAAGTTTTATTACTATATGAGGGAAAAAAAAAAAACAAGAATCAGAATCAAGCTGTACTGGAGTTATAAGACCAGGTCAGGAAGTGAATGTATAATACCAATGCAAGTTTTGTAAAGTTGACGGACGCTTGCTCATATTGGCTGTGATTTGAAGACTGACGGATTGCATTATCAGGATGTGTTGTGATAGCGGCTGTAAGCTGTTGTCAGAGAGGGTTTAGGTTTCACACCCACTCTGAGCGCTTGAAAGCGAGAGGAGAAGCTGACAGATTGACTGTGATCTGGTTTTGGGAGGAGTCCTCACGTAGAAGCCACATGAGAAAAGCCAGTCGGCGTCTGCGAGAGCCTTATCTGTGCTGCCAGCACTGCAGCCCTGCGGCTATTGTTGTTTTATCTGGACTGAGCTTTGTTCTGCTGGTAACAATGGCTCTGCTTCATGTGAGCAGCCATACAGTGATTGTTCGCTGCAGGACACTTGAAGTTCTAGTGTTAAACAAAGTTAACTTTATATTACTTTTTATTATTCATAATTTAACAGTATATATTTTCTTTTCTTTCTACAGATTGAGTAATTTTTTTTTAAATAAATATTTTATTTATAGAATTATTTTTACATTATTTTTGTTTTAACGACAAATGTTTTTTATAATTGTATTCAAATATGTATTATTTATTAGTGTTATAAATGTGCATAAATAAATATTAGTTTTTAATTAAAAGTAAAAAAGCGAATAAATATTTACGATAAGAAAGTAAATAAATAAAAATAAATAAACAGTTTACTATTAAAAGTGAAAAAGCTAATGCACATTTAATATAATAAAAATAAATAAATAAGTATTTGTTTCAATTAATAGTGAAAAGGCTAATAAATATTTCATATAAGAAAATGAATAAATAAATAAAAATAAATAAATATTTTACAATTAAAAGTAAAGAAGCTAATGCATATTTATAATAAGAAAAATAAATATTAGTTTTTAATTAAAAGTAAAAAAAGCTAATAAATATTTACTATAAGAAAGTAAATAAATAAAAATAAATAAACATTTTACCATTAAAAGTGAAAAAGCTAATACATATTTAATATAATAAAAATATTTTTTTTCAATTAATAGTGAAAAAGCTCATAAATATTTAATATAAGAAAATAAATGAATAAATAAAAATAAACAAATATTTACAATTAAAAGTAAAAAGCTAATACATATTTATAAAAAAAATACATTTTTGTTTTTAATTAAAAGTTAAAAAAGCTAATAAATATTTCCTATAAGAAAGTAAATAAATAAAAATAAATATAAACATTTTACCATTAAAAGTTGAAAAGCTAATAAATTTTTAATGTAAGAAAATAAATAAATAAATAACTTAAATATAAATTAGTTTTGTACAAATTGAGTGCAATTATTTATTTTATTGACTTTTTTTTATTATTTAAATGTTTTTTTTTTACTAATTGAATGCCATTATTATTTATATTAAACTATTTTATTAATCATAATTTTATATTTTAACAGTATATATTTTCTTTTGTTTCTACAGATTGAATACATATTTTAGTAATTATTTTTTTTACATTATTTTTAATTTAAACACATTCAGTATTTTTTTTATATTTTATTTTATTTATTAATTTATTTTTTTACTATTAAATCAATAGGATCTGTAAAGCTGAACTTTAGACTGTTGTGTTTATACTGTGTATTTCATTTTTATAGGACATTAAGCAATGCCTCAAATTGATGATTATGGTTTTAGGGTTGGTTAAATGTTCTGATCTTGCGCCCAGAGGAATTCTGTGGTTTTTTGATTAAAAATAATACAAATAATAATAATAAATCTTACTCTGTGGTTTCACTCGGCAAAAAAATGTGAAGGAATCAAAGCGTTTGAGGTTTCTGGTGTGTTGTGATATCCATCTGACCGGCTGGAGTTTGTGTTAAGGATATCAGATGACATTTTATGGCATTTAGAGAGAAGTTGCTCACCTTTTTCTCCCTTGTGAACAGATGAATCATTTCATTTTTTGTCTCTGGAAAATCTGATATATCAGTGTCCTTTGTACTTGCTATGCATGTCTACAGTTTCTTGGGAACGTCCCAATCTTGCGCCGGACTGATTTATATTTTCAGATCTGTTTCAGATTATCAGAGCATCTGCATCTGGTTAATGTCTATGTTTTCTCTTATCTTTACTCTTCTGATGGCAATCCGCTGCTTCATATATATTCATTTGAGATCTTTCATTCAGACATGCATTTGTGTTTTACTGCCATGTTGCTGAGTGTTCTTTATAATAATAAGTAGATGTTTTGTATATGCAGTTTATTAATTCTAATGTAAGAAAAAAAAAAATCATTATGTGTGCTTTTGACATCTAAATTTAGAATGGAATGGAAGAAAAAAAAAGTCACACAGGCCACCCAAGAAAGTCACAGATGCCATTATTTTTCACTTATGGCTTTAATTCAGACCAAAGTAGAACTACTTTGTCCAATTCTGAGGAACAAATGTGAAACTATGTGGAAAAAGTGACTTGGTCACGGAAAGTAAACCCTTTTCCCATAGAAAATTGTTCATTTGCTCTCATTTATATCCAAAAGAGGAATCGGATGCCAGCTTTGATTGAGATTTGTCTCATGCTCGTTTGCTGTAGTTTAAATTGTTAAAAAACAAAAAAGTTAAACACACTCTGAAAGCCTTTCAGAAATCTTCAAGTGACATTTCGAAAGACTCACAGATCATTTTCCAGATGTTTCTGACAAAAAGCTTAACACACAACAAAATATGAGAATGATTTCCAGAGCAAAACTCATCATGAAAATGCTGTATTGTCTAAGAAGAACACAAAGAAAGAAAGAAAGAAAGAAAGAAAGAAAGAAAGAAAGAAAGAAAGAAATAATAAATAATTTTGAATAAAAAAATGAAATGAAAAAATTAAAAAATAAATATATTATATTATATTTTTAAATTTTATAAGCTAATAAACATTTAATTAATGAATGATGTATTTCTCAATTAAAAGTGAAAAGGCTAATAAATATTTAATATAAGAAAACAAACAAACATCTTTTTAATTTCAAAAAGTGAATCGTATTTAATATCAGATAGATAAATAAATTAATATTTGTAATGAAAAGGTGAAAAAGCTAAAAAATATTTAATCTAAGAAAAAAAATAAATACATCAATAAATATTTTTCAATTAAAAATAAAAAGCCAATAAAAATGTAATATAATAAATAAATATTGTTCAATTAAAAATGGAAAACTAATAATTGTATAATATAATAAATAAATGAATAAATAATAATGTATTTGTCAATTAAAAGGGAAAAAAACAAATAAATATTTAATATAAGACATGACATGAATAAATTAATTAATATTTTTTCATTAAAAGTAAAAACGCTAATCAATTGTTAATGTAAGACAATAAATAAATATGTTTTAATTAAAAGTGAAAATGCTAATAAAAAATAAATATTTCTCAATTAAAGTGAAAAGGCTAATAAATATTTAATATAACAAAACAAACAAATTTCAAAAAGCAAATCATAGTTAATATCAGATAGATAAATAAATAAATTAAAAGTGAAAAAGCTAAAAAAATATTTAATCTAAGAACAAAACATAAATACATAAATATTTTTCAATTAACAAAGAGCCAATTTTTTTTTCACTTTTTCTCAATTAAAAGTTAAAAGGCTAATAAATATTTAATATACAAAAATAAATAAATAAATAAATAAATAAATATTGTTCAATTAAACATAAAAAGCTATTAATTATGTAATAAATAAATAAATAAATAAAAATAAATAATGTATTTGTCAATTAAAAAGGGAAAAAATATAAGAATATAAGATCTTAATATAAGAAAATAAATAAATACATTATTTTTTTTATTAAAAGTAAAAAAGCTAATCAATTGTTTATATGAGAAAATAAATAAATAAATAAATGTGTTTTAATTAAAAGTGCAAAGCTATTATTAGATAGCTAGATAGCTAGATATTTTAATAAAAGTAAAAAAAAGCTAATAAATATTTAATATAAGAAAATAAGTCAGAAAGCTAATAAATAAATTAACACACAAACAAATAAACTAAAAACCTAGTCAATAGCTAATATAAGAAAATAAATAAATATTTTAATTAAAAGTGAAAAAGCTAATCATATTTAATATCAGAAAGACAGATAAATCAATATTTTAATTAAAAGTGAAAAAGCTAATAATTATATAATAAATAAATATTGTATTTTTTTAATTAAAAATGAAAAAGCTAATAAATATTTCATATAAATAAATAAATAAATACTAGTGCTGTCAAATGATTAATCACGATTAATCACATCCAAAATAAATGTTTATGTTTACATACTATATAATTGTGTACTGTGTATATTTATTATGTATATATATAAATACACACACATGCATATATTAAGGAAAAATATTTTAGATTTATATCTAAAATATTTATATTTATTTATAATCTGAATTGTATACAGGTATAAATATATATACATATAAATATTTTGTTTTAATATATACATGTATGTGTGTGTATTTATATCTACATAATAAATATACAAAGTAAACACACATCTAGTATCTAAACATAAACTTTTATTTTGGATGCGATTAATCGCGATTAATCGTTTGACAGCCCTAATAAATACATAAATAAATAAGTAGGTATATCAATATTTTTCAGTTAAAAGTGAAAAGTCAATACACAGTTAAAATAAATAAATAATATTTTTCAATTAAACTTTAAAAAGTGCAAAAGCTAATAAATATTTCATAAAATAAAATAAATAAATCTCACCTACAGTACATTTTAACTGTATTTTAAAGGTGGTTAGACCGTTTACTGTCCGTCATTGAACTTGTTAACCTAGGCAGGTGGATCTTGGGAAGCCAGCCAGAGATGCCGATCAGCCGTCATTGTATTTGTGTGTCTGTAAAAGAATTGCTCTGAACGTGCGTGTGTTGGCGCGACCGCAAACAACATCCTCAGCAAATGACTCAATAACCCATTGTGGTGCCTCTCTATTATCTTAATTAATTGGCCCTTCTCTCTATCAGCCCAACAATAACAAAGCCCTGGCAAACACTCTACTTCCTTCCCACAATGCATCTGTTCGAACCTGCTGTCTGGCGCCAACCCCAGGAAGGTTAAAATGAGGCTGGAAGTGGCTCTGTGTGGGCCAGGGCGAAGGGAAGCTCTGTCTAAACACCCAGCCAGCTGTTTCGACAAATAATAGTAACTTCGTCATCATTCGGCCAAACTCATTCCCTAGCCAAGCTAAATTCAGATGTTATTTCTGCACACAGAGCCCAAAACATTATCAGTGTACTACCAAGTGAAATTCACAATGTGCCGGTCATGAATCATGTATATATTGGTCTTTTATTGTTTCGGAGTGATATCATTGTAATCTGCAGCTGTTTATTCCTCCAGACTTGGAATGGAGCGTGTGGAGCTTTGCGGAATAGGGAACAATCCTAACATTTGTTTTACATGTGTTGTTTTACAGATGTAATCACAGACACACACACACCAAAAAAAAAAAAAAAACTCAAGAAAGCTCTTTTGACTTTCATGAACTGAATCTGGACTGGTGATATGCTATAAAAAGTGAGAAAATCAACCTAGAATCACTCAGAACGCTTTCGCAACCATATAACGCTTTGGTAGCAGTATGCTTTTCACTTTTGCACAAGGGCAGCTAGCATATTCTTCAAAAAAAAAAAAAATCACGTTTATAATTTTGGACCCCATTGACTTTCATTGTATAGACAAAAACAGTTAAAACTACTCAAAATTGTGGCATTTGGGTTCTGATGAAAGAAATAAAGTGTTTTTTTTTTACCTGTCTGTGGCATTATTTCTGCAATTATCATGTTTTTTCTTGCAAATTCTGCGACCCATTCACAGTGAGATTTCCTGTGAGTGGCACTAAAAGTGCATTTGGTTTATTCATGTTTTATTACAATGGCTATTGTTTGTATCGCACCAGATCAGAAGGAAATATCCAGCGAGTCACGCTAAAATGCTTTATCGTATATAACACTAGATTAAACCCGACCCTAAACCTAAATATTAGTTGCTAACATGAGCAAACATGAGATAAAATCAGTTTTACAAGCCTTTTATGTTTCGCAGATTTATACCCGAGCGTTTCACACAAGTGCAATACTGTACCGGCTGAGCTACTGAGCAAGTTTACTTACTTTAGGAAACATAAAACATGTTCCGAGGAAGAGCCTGTGTGCTCAAGTGTACTTCAATGCTCAAGAGCATGTTAATAAATGTCAATAAGGGTACGTCTATCACGGATTTATACCCGAGAGTTTCACATCGCAAGTGCAATACTGTACCAGGTGAGCTATTGCGCAAGTTTACTACATCAGAAAACATTATACATGTTCTGATAAAGAGTCTATGTGCTCAATTATACCTCAGTGCTCAGTTGTCAAAAAGAGTTCGTCTATTATGTTTCATGGATTCATACCCAAGCGTTTCACATTGCAAGTGCAATACTGTACCGGGTGAGCTACTGAGCAAGTTTACTACATCAGAAAACATGAAACATGTTCTGTAAAAGATTCTGTGTGCCCAATTATACCTCAATGCTCAATAGCACGTTAATAAATGTCAGTAAGGCTACGTCTATTATGTTTCACGGATTCATACCCGAGCGTTTCACATCGCAAGTGCTTTACCGGGTGAGCTACTGAGCAAGTTTACTACATCAGAAAACTTAATTTTGATAAAATAATTTACATTATGCAGATTCTGCAAGGTGTATGTAAACTTTTGACCTCAGCTGTATTACCGTGACATTTATGTGATCATTTTATATTATGGATGTAGTCATGGCTAAATGCTATGACACAGTACGATTCTTGGTAATGAAACTTTAAAAGAGAAAAAAGACAATTTAGGAAGAATCAATATATTCTGAATAATTGTATGAGTTATATGTGATCATATCATTAAAAGTCTGTAATATGATCATGAGCAGCCCTATTTGTGACATCATTAATAGCTCTCTCATGGAAGGTGTTGTCCCTTCACAATGGAAAGAGACTGTCGTACCTATACCAAAATCTTCTCCCTCGGACACTGAGGAACTGAGACCGATTGCACTAACATCTCAGCTGTCAAAAATTTGTGAGAAATATGTTGAGCAATGGATCTTGAACAATATTACACCAAACTTAGACCCTATGCAGTCAACAGAACCATTCCACAACCCACAATCTAGTTAGTCTGATGGATTTTGTGTTTAAAGCCAGCGAAGAACCAGGTTCAGTGTGCACATTAATCACAACTGATTTAGCCAAGGCTTTCGATGCTGTAGACCATACAGTAGCAGTGCATTGTCTTCTGGACCTTGGAGTGAGACCTAGCCACATTCCATGGATTTGTAATTTTATATCTAATCGTCGTCAAAGAGTCCATTATCAGGGATTTCTATCTGTTTGGGAGTATCCCTCATGTGGAGTTGCCCAGGGAACCATTTTGGGGCCCATAACTTCTCTAGCACTGATTAACAATGCTCTCCAGGATCAAATTGACCACTGGCGGACTTCTCATTAGCCCTGTACTCTCCAGCAGACATTAAATGATCTTGGCAACTGGGTGGAGAAACACAAAATGAAACTCAACTCAAAAAAATGTAGGGTCTTACCCACATGAAACAGATACCAGCCTGGCCGACCAGGACACTTGGGAAATCTGTGAAGTTTTAGGGGTTACTATCCAGACTAATTTAAAGTGGGACGGTCAAGTTGGTCATATGTTGTCCTCAGCCAACAGAAAGCTTTTTGCTCTTAGCCGGCTAAAGAAATTTGACATTCGAGATCAAGAACTGGTTATCATCTATACAGGGTATGTGCGCCCTCTATTAGAGTACGCAATTCCTGTTTGCCATAGTTCGTTGACTACTGACCAAGTTAAAACATTGGAAAGTGTCCAGAAATGGGTCTGTAAAATCATACTGGGTCAAAGGTATCAAGGATATTCTGATGCCCTCTGCTTTCTTGGATTGTGTACACTAGCAGAGAGACAAATCCAACTGTGTCTTGATTTTGCTAGGAAGCTATACAAGTCTAGTTTTAGAGACTGGCTACCACCACTCAGGGGCAGTTGACGAGACGAAAGACGAGGAACTCTGATAAACTGGCAATCCCCAGATGTCAAACAGAAAAATACAGGAGATCACCTATTCCCTAAATTTGTAGACTGTGTAGATGTTTTTTTTTTCTAAGTTGCTCAGATTACAGTTCTGTTTGGTGCTACTAGCAGGGCAGAAATCCCACACTTAACCTTTAAACCCCAATATCACAATACAAATTTTTACTAGACCTCAGAGACGGAGATGTCTTGGACGCATATATCTGATTAGCCGTATCCCGATACGCCTGTCTAAACCTCCAAAACCTGCGTTCCTCGCTGTCACATAGCACTCCACCTGGAGGAGAGATATTACCACCCCCTCTGGCTGGACGACCCTTGAGGTCCTGGGATGTCAGAGAGCTCGGTGGGGATCCTTACCTCCCGGTATGGGGCTCTTACTCCGTTTTCTCATCCTTTCACAGGAACGGCACTGGAATTCTTCAAGGCCAAACAGCCAAAGATAAATCAACTGAAGATTATAGAGGACTGCGCATCAGCCGAGATAAAAACTCGTCATGGGGCTTGCTATCGTATGTGATTTAGCTTCTTTTGTCATAGCGTCCTACAGGCCTTGTTGCTTTTGTAACTCTGTGAGGTGGAAGACGAATCCATAGGTCTAGCGAAAGGATAAAAGCTCTCCTTGTTATTTAGTATCACTAGCTCGCTATCTGTTTTGGATTAGGCGTCCTAGTGTAAATCATTTGCTAACGCCCTTCAAGAGCATATGTTGTAGAGATGCTCTCTTTTATGATGACGGTTGACCCGTGCTGTTTCATCTCTTGCAAATTGCTCTCAAAGGCTTAGCGGAGGGATTTCTAAGCTATCTGTAATTGGCTTTAATTAACGTGCTCTCGGGTTCTGTCGTGTGAGGCAAAACAGAGTCCTCTAGCTTTAATGAACAGCATTCGCAGACAACAACTAGAATAGTCTCTCTAATTTTGGTCTATCGCTGCTGTAAATATAAGTCCCCTCAAGTAGCCTGGGAACATACTAATGTACAAAAGAGTCTCTCTGGAACTACTTTGCTTAATTCCACTGGAGTACCTTATAATCATGCCCAGAAGGATGCTTTTTTTTGGCGATTTTATGGGGGGAATTTGTGGAATGGACTTTTATGTGGGAGAATGTATTAAACAGATATAATTGAATTTTACTTAGTTATTATTCATAACATATTAATATTAATGAATCAATAAAACAATAAAAGAGACTAATTGAACCATCTTGTAGACATGTAAACCAATTAATAATAATTAAACACTGTATTACTAAGTATTATTTTTTGATTATTCTCTAAGCTTAATTATTAATTAACATTATGTTCACACAATAATTAAAATGTTTTTTTACCTGATTGATTTACAGCTGTGTTTTTTTTGCCTGCTATTCTTCCAAAAAATGTGGAACGTGAAAACTTTTTGAATTTGAAGATCAGGGTAAATTTAACTTTTGTTTTCTGGGAAACATGTAAGTATCTTCTGTAGCTTCTGAAGGGCAGTAACAACAACAACAACAAAAAAAGATATTTAGGCAAAATAAAAAAAGGTACACATCTCTATTCTGTTCAAAAGTTTTCACCCCTGGCTCCTTCTGAAGCAGTAGTGAGCGTGTGAACCGTCTATAATGTAAACTTTTGAACGAGGTTGTTTTTATAAATTCAACTATTATTTTCTCTTATGGACTATATGTAAACATCTTTTATGTGAAATGATTCAGGTCAGTACTAAATAAACAATAACATGAATTTTGTATGATCCCTCTTATTTGGGTAAAATAATTAACATTTTGCAGATTCTGAAAAGGGGGTGTAAACTTTTGTTCTCAACTCTATATAAAAAATGTTCTGGCTCTTCCAAGCTTTATAATGGCAGTGAATGGCTGTTGAGATTTTAAAACACGAAAAAGTGCATCCATCTATCATAAAAAAGTTATCCACATGGCTCCAGTGGGTTAATAAAGATCTTCTGAAGTAAACTGATGCGTGGGTAAGAAAAATATCCTTATTTAAAACTTTATAAAC
Organism: Cirrhinus molitorella; assembly: GCA_033026305.1. Taxonomy (NCBI): domain Eukaryota; kingdom Metazoa; phylum Chordata; class Actinopteri; order Cypriniformes; family Cyprinidae; genus Cirrhinus; species Cirrhinus molitorella. The sequence goes on along the minus strand of CM065121.1, from coordinate 28,739,761 downwards.
CATAATCTCTAGACGTTCAACATAGGCGAACGGTGTGACGAATGTGGAAGCGCTTTGCTGTAAACAAAACTTGATTCTTGTGAGACTAGCTTATTCTCTCGTGAATGCATGTATATGACAGTTAGCGAAAACTAGAGATTACAGTTTATAAAGTTTTAAATATGGATATTTTTCTAACACAAATACATTGATTCTTCTCAGAAGGCCTTTATTAACACCCCAGAACCGTGTGGAGCACTTTTTATGATGGATGGATGCACTTTATTAGCCTTCAAAATCTCAACAGCCATTCGCTGGCATTATAAAGCGTGGAAAAGCCAGAAAATTTTTCATATAACTCTGATTGTATTCGTCTTGAACGATAAAGTCATACATTTACACCTAGGACGGCTTGAGGGTGAGTAATTCATGGGGTAATTTTCATTTTTGGGTGACCTATCTCTTTAAATTAATAAAACTTAAAAACTTTGGAAAGCGCACAAACATGAATCCCCTTTGTGTGCAAGCTATGTTTCATATTGGGACTAGTCTGCAAACATAAACCCATCAAAAAACAAATACTGAAGGTAAAAAAGGCCCTTGTAACAATGCTGCGTTCCAAATAGAGCATACAAAAGGAAGAGGCGAAAGACAAAATAAGCGTGCGATTTTAAACAATCTGGCTCCACTGGAAGTCCGAATCTGACTCCAATCTGCAGTGCGAATGTCGGTACTTGAGGTTGCTCCGTGGGGAACCATGACGGCCTGTTTTATGGGTGGTGTGACATCCAATGCCTGGAATGAGGTCACTCGGACCACCGGGGAGAAAAACATGCGATAAGTCAGTATCATCTGCTGAGCAGGAGTTTGTTGACATTGTCAGTGAGGTCAGACGTATAAGGAGCGTCACACATGAATCAAGATAATTGGTATTAATGACAAAATTATGAGATAATTAAAGAGGACCATGAATGATTAAAGACGTTAATGACAATATAATGTCTGCGTGCATTAGAGAAAACAAAGTCATTTTACTCTCCCTCATGTTGATTAGACTTTATCCTGTTAATCACAAAAAGAGAGATTTTAACGGAAGTTATTCATTTGAAAATAATGAATATTTACTCACAAGTACAAGATGCAGACGAGTTTGTTTCTTCATCAAATATGGAGAAATGCAGCATTACATCACTTGCTCACCAATGGATGTGAATGGGTGCCGTCAGAATGAGAGTCCAAACAGCTGATAAAAACATCACAATAATCCACAAGTAATCCAGTCTATCAAATAACATCTTATGAAGCAAAATGTTTGTAAGAAACAAATCCATCATTAACTTTAAACTATTACTTCTGGCCAAAATATGAGATAATATGAGTATAATCCATAATAAGGATGTTCTTTCTGCCTATAAAAATGAGAACTGAAGTTCAAAAATAAAATCACCTGAAATATATCAAAATAAAAGCTATATAATAGTTTTCTCTGAGAACAAGGCCAAAAATGTGTGAGCTGAGATCAAGTCAGTAGGTTAAACTTGAAAAAAAACTGATTCATAAATGAATCATTTAGGCTGTTTTGATGAGTGATTCATTGAAAAGATCCAACTCAAAATAATAATTCACTCACAAATTGGGTGAATATGGCAAGGAAAAGCAACACCATTCCTGTTAAAATGAAAAATTAGGTTTATGCGCCAAACATTTGTCATAAAGTCAGATTTAAAAAATCCAGGTAAAAAAAAAATCCAAGAAAAAGTTTTTGCTATCTTAAAATACTTAGCTTACATGTTTTTCTTTTGATTAAGACTGTGAACTAGAAGAAAGTTTACACTAAGTGAAGGGGTGTTATTGACTTCAAATAAAATGCGAAAGTGATTTTACTAAGAGTTTATGTGTTTTATTTACACCAACCTCTTTTAGCAACTGCTTTTAATCTGACTTGTAAGCAAAACACTTTGATTTCTCTCTTGTATTTGTGTTTTTGTTCAAAGCATGTTGTTTACAAATGTCTTATTATTACACGACAGCCTTTGTTGTGGATCCAAGTCGGAATGAACGTGTTTTGTTTGTGTCTTTACAATGAAACAAATGGTTTTTAAGTCCAGCAGGTGTTGTCTGGCATTCTCTTATCTCAGACTAAACAAAAAACAAAGCAACATGATGTGTCTAGACAGCAATGTTAACAAGCTGCCTTTAACCACTCCTTTGTTATAAAACTCCCAATATAGAGAGGAGATGAACTTAATAGAGAGAAACAGCGAGCGCCCACATTTTCCTGGGTTCCTGAAGTATTTTTTTTCATGGATGGATCACAACATTAAAAAGGTACTGTTTTGGAAAATTAAGTACTCAACCTATGAAGCACTGCGAATGATTGATTCATTGTTGATAAGTAGAAATATTTAAATATACAGAAATATATAAGTTGATTAAATGCAAAAAAACTATTTCTGTTACATTATTCACAATTCTTAACTGTTGTGACCAGTGAAATTGTCGCAAATCCCATTTTCATTGTAACAGCAATTCTTTGTTTATAGCAACTGTAAAAAAAATACTGTTATGATAAAAAAAAAGCTGTGGTTGCCAAATATTCACACTATAAATGACAGTGACAATGTCTCAGATATGATGGCAGGGCATATTTTTGTATATATTTAACACAAAAAATAAACAACTTATTTTTTATATGTGCAGGAAATACTTTGACCTTTTTTTCACTGTAAATTATGTAGTAATTTATAGATTTTACTTTGAAAAACATTTCACAAAAAAACACAGTAAAAATTATATATGAGATGTTTTTTTTTATTTTTTTTACTATATATGTAAAATGCTGCTAACCAGCATTTTACTGTAGCATATACAAAATATCCTATTATGATTTAAAAAAAAAAAAAAAAAAAAACAGATGTGGTTGCCAGATATTTACCTTAAAAATACGGTGGTGGTGTCTCAGGTATTTTACTTTGTTTTTCACTGTATATGATTAAGTAACCTACTTTATTTTACAATCATTTTAAAGCATAAATAAATATCCTGTTATGATAAAAATAAAAAAATAAGCAGCTGTGGTTGCCAGATATTCACCTTATAATGACAGTGTCTCAGGTATGATGTAATAGCATATTGTTGTACATATTTAATAAAAATAACTTTTTTTTACTGAAAAAAATATAAATAAATAAAAACCGAGCAGTTGTGGTTGCCAGATATTCACCTTTAATAATACAGTGAAAATGTCTCCTGTATATATTTAACAAAAAATATTTATTTATTTTTTTTTTATGTGCAGGGAATGTTCTTGTACTTTTTTCACTGAGAATTATATGATAATTAATAGATTTTACTTACAATAACATAAATATACAGTAAATATGACATATAACGAGGTATGTTTTTATTGTATTTGATGAGGTAACTTATTGTTAACCAGCATTTACTGTAGCATACAAAATATCCTATTATGTTTTAAAATATCCTAATATATTATGTTTTAATATATCTTTTACATTTTTTCCACTGTAAATTATAAGGTAATTCATAGATTTTACTTTCCAAACAACATACATTTGACAAAACTACAGTAAATTACATGTATAATAAGATGTCATTTAATATTATTTTTTTTACCGTATATGATAAGGTAACATACTGTTAACCAGCATTTTTCTCTAGCATAAAAATATCATGTTATGATAAAGAATAAAATATATAAATGAATAAAAACCGAGCAGCTGTGGTTGCCAGATATTCGGCTGAAAAAGTGACAATTGATTGGGTATGACGGGATGGCATCCTATAGATAGAAAAATTAAATTTTACTTTAAAAAAAACACATTTGATAAAAAGTAAAGTAAAAATTACATATAATGGGATATGCTATGCTTTCCGCTGTATATAATGAGGTACATTTTAACCAGTGTAATTTAAATATTATTGAGTTATTATTATAGATCTTTATGAATATTATTGATAAATAGATAATGTAATTTTTATATTTAGATTAAGTTTTCATTATTTGAGTATTCTTTTAGTAATTTTTATTTTAGTTAATGTTTTTTTTTTTTTAATGGCTTTAATTTTAGATTCAGTTTTACCGTTAACTCTAATAACCCTGATTATAACTACAATGATTGTCAGTGTACCTTTATCTGCAATCAATAGCTTTATCTTCCATATTTTACTTTTCAGCATAAGTAACGTGTAAACATTAGTTGTAAATACCTACATTACACATTTTAATGCAATCAGGCTGCATGGGACATATAGTCATGATTTCAAAACCTGAGGGTTTGCTGCAGTAAAGTCTTGAGAGGAAATATCCTACGTGGATCTTAACCAAACGACTAATGGGAAAATCGTCACCATCCTATACCCGGCAGGTTCATGCTGTGTTTTAAAGAGGGGGTTAGTGAGCTTGAGGCTGTTCTCCATCCCAAGGTCATGGAACTGTGAAGTACACTGCTGTTTAGTTGCCTCACAATTACAAGCAGGAATGGCTTGCGGAATCCTTGGAAAGGAGGAAATGAGCTGGAATTCTGCACATTGTGTTTCAAATTTCCTATTCCATTCTAACCGCCAATGGCGCACTGGTTAGGAATAGCGGTTTGTCATTCAGATTCACTAGGGAACATTACAAACCATCTAGATGGTTGTTTTCCCGGTTTTTATGGGATGTGCAACATGTATTGTTTGCCTCCCTCTCAAAATCAGCTGTCTGGAATGAACACCACAACATTCCATCAGGATTCTTGAACTGGGATGCTTCTTCCCATTCCCTCCCCAAAGCTGAGTTATTTGTCTAACTGTATTTTCAAACATTTCAATTTCACATCTCACACTCTGGATATTCCCCCGCTTTTTAAAATACACAGATGAACGCCTGTTTATTTTATTGTGGTGAGATGTAATGGGCCTGACAGTCAATCACTTACAGTTGCGCATGTTGATTTAAAACCTCCAGTAGTAGGAGGTAAGCTGACAGATTACTAATCGTAGATTTTTTCCCACTCAGACTGATTCCCAGATGAGCATGGAGCATTTCCGACAGACAATAACAGAGTTCAGACTCTTTTTCGGATGCTTTGTGGTGATTTTGGATGCCATTTAGGGTGCGGGAGAGGGAATCTGGCGCCTCTGATAGCAAATTGAATCGCTCTGAATGGCCCCCACCAGACAATCGTAGATTAAGTGTGCTGAAATTGTTCCATGTTGTGTGCAATTTTAGAGCCATTGGGCTTCCTGGATGCTGATAGGAAACAGAAACTTTCAGTGCTCGACAGTAAATTTTCCTTGACACTACTTTCCGAGATATATAGTTTTGATATATGACATATTATTCAGCAATGTAGTATCAAGAAATGGACAAATATGTTTTGCTGGCAGTAAATTGTGCAATTGCTAAAAAAGCTTTAGGTTGTAAGTCGTTTATTTTTGGCATTTCTTTGCATTTATTTAGATAGGACTGTAGGTGGAAATGAGCAAAGTGAGAGAGAGAGAGTGAGAGAGAGAGATGGCATCAGAAAAAAATTGCGGAATTTTCAGATTTGAGAGGGTGCAGGTATAAGATTTGTTTCAATCACATAAGAATTAAGAGAATAATCAAACTCATGTTTTGTTTTGCTTTTTCTTTGGTTTTATTCTGTTTAGTTTTGCTTTCCTATTTTTTTTTTTTTTTAGTTTTGCTTTGCTTTCCGGTTTTGTTTAGTTTCCTTTTGCTTCCTTGATTTGTTTTGTTTTGCTTTCTGGTTTTGTTTTCTTTGACTTTGCTATTATTTTGTTTTGTTTAGCTTTTATGTTTTATTTTTCTTTCTTGTTTAGTTATATTTTGCTTTCCTGTTTTGTTTTACTTTGCTTTCCAATTTTGTTTTGCTTTGCTTTGTTTCGCTTTACTTACCCATTTAGTTTTGCTTAGCTGTTTTTTATTTTTTTGTTTTACTTTCCTATTTTGTTTTGTTTTGTTTTGTTTTGCTTTGCTTTGCTCTTCCATTTTATTTTGCTTTCTGGTTTTGTTTTCCTGTTTTGTTTAGTTTTCTTTGCTTCCTCGTTTTGTTTTTGTTTTTTTCTTTGCTTTGCTCTCAGCTTTTGCTTTGGTTTGCTTTGCTTTACTATTTTGTTTTGATTTCCTGTTTTGTTTAGTGATGTTTTGCTTTCCCATTTTGTTTTGTTTTACTTTGCTTTTCTATTTTGTTTAGTTTTGCTTTGCTTTACTATTTTGTTTTGCTTTCATGTTTTGTTTAGTTTTCTTTTGCTTTCCTATTTCATTTTGCTTTTTTGTTTTGTTTTGCTTTCCTGTTTTTGTTCAGTTTTCTTTTGTTTTCTCATTTTGTTTGGCTTTACTGTTTTGTTTTGTTTTGTATAGCTTTCCTGTTTTGTATTGTTTAGGTTTGCTTCCCCATTTTATTTAACTTCTGGTTTTGTTTTGTTTTGCTTTGTTTCTTGTTTATTTTTCTTTGCTTTACTATTTAGTTTTGTTTCATTTTGCTTTCCTTACTGGTTTTTGTTTTACTTTGCTTTACTGTTTTGTTTATTTTTCCTGTTAAGACTACTTAACATGCAGACTCCATTAAACCTCTTTGTTTTGATAATTTGTGACCCGTGCTGGCAAAACGAGTCAGAGTGCACACAGGCTAATTTTGAGCTAGTCGCAAAAAAATGAAAAAATTAAGATTTTAGAAAAAAATTAGTTTTTTACAAGAATTAGCCCTCGTCTAGCGATCCCAATGATCCAAATAGTAATTCAACTAAAATTATCTTTATTTGTAAGTTTGTCATTTTGCTTTGGAATTACATTTTTCTCAAAATTTACTTATTTTTCAACCGATTCCAACAAATCATAAATCATTTGGAAGGTCTTGAAAGTGAAAATAAAAACAACTCTTTTTTTGTTGTTGTTTTTTAAAATTGCTCATTGTTACTTAATGTTTTCAGCACAGGTCTTATTTCATATTTAGGTCCTCTAAAAATTTGATGCTTTTACTATATGTCAGACCTACAAAGAAAGGTCTACAGTATGAAAATCCATAATTTCCTCCCAACAATCATCACAATATTTCCATACTGTATTGTTATTGGACTTATCTTGCATATAGTTAACCATTTATCCAATTCTATTCTTTTTGATGCCTTTAGGAAATGCAAATTTAGTCAGTGATGCAATACAATAATAATAATAATGTAGAAAATGTAATAATAATAAATGCTGTACATTGTCCAACTCTAATAATACACATCCTAGGAAGGAACCTTCGATTTTTTTCATCTTATTGTTTCTTGCTGGTAAATGGTTAAAAGAAACACACGCAAGAAGAATTGCTGGAATTTGCTCACCAGCGCTTAAAACAATGACGCCTAGTAAATATAACATTAGTCATCAGTGCTGTATATTTGAAAATCCAGAACCCTGGACAGGATGAGGCAGGTTTTTGACCATTTTAAATATTATTATAACTTCTGGCCTTTCAAGGCACATCACTCCTTAAAGCAGAAGTGGCTGATAGTGCTGGATCCTGTCAGATTGAAAACAGATTGAAGTGGACAGATCATCTGTCTCTCTTCATTTTGCTGCCAGATGCAGGTATCTGCGGGTGAGGAGTGCAGAGATGGACTGGTATGTGAAGGAGAGGCACTTTCTCTGCTTACTTCAGTGCAGAGCTGGACTCCAGGAGCAGATTGTGATGTTCAAGATCACTGGGGTGTTGGAGTGGGAGTTGTAGGGCTGTACGGCTGAAAGATCGCACGCACGGGGCAAAACATTGAACCATGTGACACGGCCACGCTCGGTTATTTGGTTATGAAGCAAACCAGAGTTTCCAAAACTTAAGGAGCGGGGGAGTTATTTTCCACCTGAATGTTGAACCAGAACCACATGAACCAGAATTGACCCACTACTACTGTTAAATTAAAAAAGGCTATAAGATTATTCAGAAAAAGTGCATATTAACTTTCAAAGTTGTTAAGGTCTATAAACTGAAAGATTGTTAGCAAAATGGTAGACTTTGATAAAGTTGAAGGTCTAAATTGCAGTTTCAATGCAGCTTCAAACGTCTCTTACGCAATCCCAGCCGAGGAATAAGCAAAACATTCAGTTTATATACAGTTTATATACTTTTTAACCACAAATGTAGTCTGATGTAGTGTTGCAACACATTAGTAACTTGCTAATGCTAGAAACATGCTAGCAACATGCTAGTAACTTGCTAATCATGTTAGCAACATGCTAATTGCATGTTGATCATGCTAACAACATGATAGCAACTTGCTAATCATGCTGGAAACATGCTAACTACATCTCAATCATGTTAACAGTACCAGCAACAATGCAAATCATGCATGCAACAAGCTAGTAACTTGCTAATCATGTTAGCAACATGCTAATTGCATGTTGATCATGCTAACAACATGATAGCAACTTGCTAATCATGCTGGAAACATGCTAACTACATCTCAATCATGTTAACAGTACCAGCAACAATGCAAATCATGCATGCAACAAGCTAGTAACTTGCTAATCATGTTAGCAACATGCTAATTACATGTTAATCATGCTAACAACATGATAGCAACTTGCTAATCATTCTGGAAACATGCTAACTACATCTCAATCATGTTAACAATACTAGCAACAATGCAAATCATGCATGCAACATGCTATTAACTTGCTAATCATGTTAGCAATATGCTAATTACATGTTAATCATGCTAACAACATGATAGCAACTTGCTAATCATGCTGGAAACATGCTAACTACATCTCAATAATGTTAACAATACTAGCAACAATGCAAATCATGCATGCAACATGCTAGTAACTTGCTAATCATGTTAACAACATGCTAATTACATGTTAATCATGCTAACAACATGATAGCAACTTGCTAATCATGCTGGAAACATGCAAACTACATCTCAATCATGTTAACAATACTAGCAACAATGCAAATCATGCATGCAACATGCTAGTAACTTTGCTAATCATGCTAGAAACATGTCAAAAACATGCTAACTACATGCTAATTATACTAGAACATGTTAATAATGCTAGCAACACAGTAACTTGATAATAATGTAAGAAACATACTAGTAACTTATTAATCATGCTAGCAAATGCTAATTACATGTTAATCATGCTAACAAAATGCTAGCAACATGCTAGTAATTTGCTAATCATATTAGAAACATGTTAGCAACATGTTAATTACATGTTAATCATGCTAACAAAATGTTAACATCATGCTATAAACATACTAATCATGCTAGAAACACGGTTGTAACTTGTTAATAATGTTAGAAACATGCTAATCATGTTAGAAACATGTTAACAACATGCTAATAACATGTTACTCATGTTAACAACATGCTAGTAACTGGACAATCATGTTAGATACATGGTAACAACATGTTAATAATGCTAACAATATACTAGCAAAATGCTAGTAACATGCTAAGCATGCTAAAAACATACTAATCATGCTAGAAACACGTTTGTAACTTGTTAATAATGTTAGAAACATGCTAATTCCAAGCTAATAATGCTAACAACATGCTAGAAACTTGCTAATCATGTTAAAACATGTTAACAACATGCTAATAACATATTACTCATGTTAACATGCTAGTAACTGGATAATCATGTTAGATACATGCTAACAACATGTTAATAATGCTAACAATATACTAGCAAAATGCTAGTAACATGTTAAGCATGCTAGAAACACTAATGCTAGAAACACGTTTGTAACTTGTTAATAATGTTAGAAACATGCTAATTACAAGCTAATAATGCTAACAACATACTAGAAACTTGCTAATCATGTTAAAAACATGTTAACAACATGCTAATAACATGTTACTCATGTTAACAACATGCTAGTAACTGGATAATCATGTTAGATACATGATATCAACATGTTAATAATGCTAACAACATACTAGAAACATGCTAGTGCCTTGCTAATCATGCTAGAAACATTTATCTGACTGCCTTCAAAACATTCAACATTCAAGCTTTAAGCTTTAAAACTACTTTAAATTTCAGTTTATTTCAAACTTTTAAACCGTTTAAAATCTTTTCCAACTTTCTGGTCAGGCTTTCTCAAACCAACTTCAAAGTTTGTCTTTTTTATCTAGTTTTAAATGGCAATAATATTTCACAATTGTACATTTCTATTTTTCCGATCAAATAAATACAACCTTGGTAAACAGAAGAGACTGTACATATGCCAAAAGTGCTCAAAGTTAATAATACCCAGTAATATCCAAATACAATCTTGTACACTTGATAATATCTCAAAAACACATTAAACACAATCAATAAAACACCAGTTGTTCTTCAGGGTCTGGATTGCGTCCAAATTTTGATATACTGACAATGAGCTCATAACCAATTAACAGCATAAAAGTTTACATTTATATTACAAGAGCTTTATGAATGACTTTCTGCTTCACTTCCAATTTACATTCAACATTAAACACATAAAGCACATCACAACAAAAGAACAAATGACTTTTAATAAAAGTAGACAGAGCGTTTTTGCCTTCGCAAAGGCATTTGTAATCAGGGTGGAGGTCCACACACTCATTCAAACACGACACCTTCCTAACACACTCAGATAACCTTCCCGCCCTCTAGCGCTCGACACATCCGTCACTCACTCGCTCCATATTATGTTGCAGAGAAACTGTAATCCTTCCTGAAAAGCCAAAGTCTCCTTAATGAGCTCAACAAAGTCGTCCTCAAAAAGCGAGGCGGATATATTCATGTAAACTATCCTTTCTCTTCTCTACAAAATCCACTGGCATGGGTTGTGTTTGTGTCCCAGAAGCTCACTAGTGCAACATTACCCATGGGAATGATGGACACCTGGATGAACGGCCTGAATCAACTTCTGAATGATTCCCAAGGAACGTGAAACCTTTTGACTGTTGTCTCTCCAAATTGTGGATTTTTGCATTAGAAAACGCCTAATGAATTGTGAAAAATTCAGTGCTTTGGCACTCAATGGCAGCGCTTCGCAAAGAATAGGGCTGATTTTGAATGCGTTTGCTGGTAATGCGTGTCCCGCCGTGTTAAGCCGGTGTCTTTGTAAATGTTAAACGGGAGGCTTGGTTGCTTGTTTTTCGGCTGGTTGAACCCAGTGTTGTTTGCTCATGGGGTAGCGGGTCTTTTCACAGCTCGGTGCCGATCTTAATGTGCCGACCGGCCCCTTTCATTCACATTGAGACTTTCAATGAATAATAATTTTCCGCTTCTCTCTTTGTACAAGTTGGGTTTGGCTGCTCATTTTTTTAATTCACTTTTTTTTTTAATGCAGTTTAATGTAACTAAGTAGTTTTGTTGGGCTAGTTAGGGCTGTCAGTGTGATGTTACATAATATGTGTGTGATTTATGCATTATATTTATGTGGCTATTAACTCAGTTGAACTAATAAGAGTCCCTAACATGTCAATACAAGGAGTTGTTATTAGGCATGACTAAAAATGTAAAAAGCAGTTTGATTGTTTACTATTGTCTACGAATTTAAACCTGCCAATCAGAATTCAGAGTCTTTGTTTTCTAATTTTAGTTTAGTATGCAAAATATTATTATTATTATTATTATTTTACTAACTGTGAAGGATCATCTCTAACTCAATCCCATTTGCCACCAATTTTGGCAAAACATTACAAATAGATTTGTTTGGTTATGAAAGTGGGTTGTTAATTTAATACTTAAATAAATGTTCATTATATTTTCAGCAAAAACAACGGTATTTCAAAAATCTATAAAAGTAAAATATATATATATATATATATATATATATTGATATTGTGTCAAAAATGTTTGAAGTTCATACAAATTCTGCCACCAGTTTGCCAAAATGTCATTTTATTTATTTATTTATTTATTTATCCATCCCCAGCAAAAATGCATTGAACAAAAATACCTAAACCAAATAAACTTTCTTTGCTGAATGTTTGAATATTCATAACATTTTTGCCTCTGTTTATGTTTAAATATAAATAAAATATATGACTAAAAAATATGACTTTTTCACAACAAAATAAAATAGCCATATAAAAATACCTATTTTGATAATGTGTCAAAAACACATTAAATTCATACAAATTCTGCCCCCAGTTTTCCAAAATGTCATAAATAATTATGTTTATTTATTTATTTAAATTTCCACAGCAACAATGTATTTTCAGCAAAAAATAACTAAACTAAATGAACTTTCTTTGCTGGATTTTTTGAATATTCATTACGATTTGGTGCTTTTCATGTTTTAGAATGTATATGAATTTTGAAAAATTTAAATAAAACAAATGTCTGTTTACAAACGTGACATGTGCATGACTTTCAGAAGAAATGCTATAAAAGTAGCCATATAAATAAATAAATAAATAAATAAATAAATAACCATCTTGATAATCAGAACACACTCAGAAACACATTAAATTCATACAAATTCTGCCACCAAAATTCCATTATTTATTTATTTATTCAGCAAAAATATCTAAACTAAATAAACTTTCTTTGGTGGATGTTTAAATATTCATTACGTTTTGGCACTGTTTATGTTTAAACATAAATAAAATAAATTTTTGTATACAAATATGACATTTTCACAACTTTCAGAAAAAAAAAAAAAATCATAAAATTATCATAAAATTGATAATGTGCCAGCAAATAACTATATTATGATATACCATCATGATGATATAAAATTAGTTATATTTGTTGATATCACACATATTAAAACATCTATTTGACATTTAACAAATCTTAAACTTTCTTTATTAAATATTTGAACATTCATCACATTTTTTTTTTATTTTATTTGTTTGCATTCAATTAATTGACCTCTGCCACTAGTTTGCCGAAACGTCATATAATTTTTTTTTTTCTTAGCAAAATATCTAAACTTCATTATGTTTTGGTGCTGTTTATATTACAATATGAATAAAATTTGTTTGTATACAAATATTCAGCACATTTTTTTAGTTGTGTTTTAAAATGTAAATAAATGTAAAAAAATAAAACAAAAGATTCATTTTTAACAAATGGGAAAAAATATCAAAATGTTATACTCAAATACACTGTAAAAAACACAATTTTTTGAGTCAACTTAAAATAATTTGTTACGCTGCCTTAAAATTTTAAGTTCAGTCAACTCAAATAAGTTTATTCAAGTTGAAATGTTAAGTTGTACTAAGTGACAACTTAGATATTCGAGTTGACTAAAAAAAAAAAAAAAACATTTAAACTTAACAGCTGTGTTTGTTACTTGACTGCCTTAGAATTTTAAGTTGAATCACCTCAAATATCTAATTAGATATCTATCTAAAATGACATTTTCCAAATGCTAAACACTCTTTATTGTAAGTTTTTTTTTTTTCTTTTTGCCGGATCGGATCAGTGGTTTTTGGTGCAGAGCGGTGAAAGACTCCCCGCTGCTCCCTCTATTCTGTCCGCTCACACGCTCAAGAGGAAGTGAGAGTGCTCATCCATTACTTTGACAAAGTCCCTGACTTTGTGTTGCCCTGCAGGGATCATTATTTTCCCCTCTGTCTGTTAAGTTGTTTGCCGTATTTCCAAGAGGCTTTTTGTCCTCTGTGTGCTTAACATGTGAGGTCCGGACGGAAAAGTGTCCCGCACTCGTGATCGCAGCTCTTAGACTGTATTTTCAATAGTCTAAACCAGCATTCGTAGGACAATGTCTGAAGTCACACTTCAAGCTTTACCAGTCAAGGTTGTAAATTAGGTCATTTTTCAAACGGGACCCTGACAGCTACTAGTTTTTTCGTCATTGTAGTGAAACATTGCCCAAGGAAGCAGGCTCTGTATCCGGATTCTCTCTAGGTTCACGTTGTGTGGCTTTTGTCGTTTGGAAGTGAGTTAATATCAACTACTTCCTCTTCCCGAAGCTTGACGATTTTCCCACAGTTAGTGTTTGTTTGTTGTCTTTCCTCATATTGAAAAAGCTGATGACTAACTGTTGTCTGGAACAGGTCAATCGACAGGCAACTTTGTCTGATGTAACACGTCTATGTTTGTTTTCTGACTTGTTATATGTTCACATTTGGCAGGCGCTTGATTCAAACATTGCATAATTCTACTCATATTAGAAGTGCAGAAACACTTGAATAATTAATGTTTGATAAATTGTGGTTTGCCCTTACCAGTCATGAAGGCCTTAATCTATAAACATGAAATAATATACAGACTTCTAATTGATTACTATTTTGGGCCCAAATGGCACTGTTCCTGGAAGGTACCTAAATTATGTATTTACTTTTGTTATTATTATTATTATTATTATTATTATTATTATTATTATTATCTAGCCCAAATGGCACTGTTCCTGGATAGTACCCAATATTTATTTATTTATTTAGTTATTTATTTGTTTGTTTTTATTTTTTGGTGGAAAGTACCTACAAATTATGTATATATTTATTTATCTATTTGTTTATTTATTATATTTTGTAGCACAGATTGCACTGTTCCTGGAAAGTACCCAATATGTATTATTATTATTATTATTATTATTATTATTATTATTATTATTATTATTTTCTAGCCCAAATGGCACCATTGCTGGAAAGTACCCACAAAATATTTATTTATTTATTTATTTATTATATTTTCTAGCCCAAATGGCACTGTTCCTGGAAAGTAACCAATATTTATTTATTTGTTTTATTATTATTATTATTATTATTATTATTTTTATTTATTTATTTTTTTTTTATTATTATTTATTTTTTTATTTATTTTTTATTTTTTTCTAGCCCAAATGGCACCGTTGCTGGAAAGTAGCCACAAACTATTTATTTATTTATTTATTTATTATATTTTCTAGTCCTAATGGCACTGTTCCTGGAAATTACCCAATATTTATTTATTTGTTTTATAATAATAATAATAACAATAATAATTATTTTTATTATTATTATTATATTTTCGTTGCTGGAAAGTACCCACAATTTATTTATTTATTTATTTATTATATTTCTAGCCCAAATGGCACTGTTCCTGGAAAGTACCCAATATTTATTTATTTGTTTTATTATTATTATTATTATTATCATCAATAATAATATTTTTTGCCCAGATGTCACTGTTCCTGGAAAGTACACACAACTTATTTATTAATTAATTATATATTGTAGCCCAAATAGCACTGTTCCTAGAAATTTCCCAAATATTTATAATAATAATAATAATAATAATAATAATAATAATAATATATTTTCTAGCCCAGGTGGCACTGTTCCTGGGAAGTACCCAATATTTTTTTTTTGTTTGTTTATTTCTTTATAAATATTTATTATTTAGAAATAATTAAATATTCATAATTGTAATCAGTAAAAAAGATATGCTATTAAAATATGCCATTAACATATATCATTATCATCTCTAGGATTTTTAGATTAATTTTCCCATAACAGAGCTGAACTATTGAACTTTGCATGACCAATCAGCCTATAAGTAGAGACATAATGAAATGCAGGATTCCGGACAAGCCGTCAAAATGTAACAAACACATGCAAATTAGTTAATTCTATTAACACTTTTGCATTCATTTCTTAAATTTTCTTGCTGTATTTCTGCTCAGAGTAAGTTGCAAAGTGGACCAGACTTTGTGCCGACAGTCTACATCGTTATTGACTCTAGTAGCAGCACATAATAGGCCGCAAACCTCAGAAGAGTCATTAATAATGATTGAAACCAAATCCCCCTCATTCTATAAAAACCAAGGCCACAGATGGGACCTTTTGCATACAGCATAATTCAAATCTCTCCTGCTCTCCCAACTGGATTCATACTTGCTAAATAGAGACATAAAGAATACCAAAAGTATTCTGATGAAAAATAGGCCTATATTAGTATCTGCCAGACCATCACCACCTTGCACAGCTCACACATAGTTGTTGTTGCGCCAGGAATGATATGTTTTCTTTTGCTTTCTCCAGGAGATTAATAGCTTTGAGTCAACAAACGGAGCTAATAAGAGTCGCTGATCTCTCAAGCACCTGTGTTGCAGCCAACACAGTAAATCCAGATATCAAGACCGCTGAATAAACCCGGACAGTGAACGTAACAGCCGTAATCCTGATACCAGAGCACTTAAAGGAAGAGTTCCCCCCAAAAATGAAAATTTGATGAACTTTTACTAATCCTCAGGCCTCCCAAGATGTAGATGAGTTTGTTTCTTCATCAGATTTGGAGAAATGTAGCATTAGGTCACTGTAAGCACTGATTACAAGACTAAAGTATTTTTGGGGAATTTTAATGTGAGAGGACAACAAAAGATGGACTCACTGGAGGAAGTGTTATTATGAATTATGGATTTGTATTTTGGTGGTTTAAAGTTAAAAACACCTTAAATATGGATTTATGTCTTATAAACATACAGCTTTTAATTTCACAAGATGTTAATCGATGAACTAAAGTGGTGTGGATTACTTGTGGATTATTGTGCTGTTTTTATTAGCTGTTTGGGCTCTCGTTCTGATGGCACCCATTTACATTTATTAATGATGAAATGCCACATTTTTCCAAATCTGATGTAGAAACAAACTCCTTTACATTTTGGGTGGCCTGGGGGTCAATATATTTTCAGCAGATTTTCATTTTTTAGTTCAAATATTCCTTTAAGTATTCTGGTGTCACATTTACAGCTGCGTTGGGACGGCACCCATTCACATCCATTAGTGAGCAAGTGATGAAATGCTAGCCTACATTTCTCCAAATCTGATGAAGAAACAAACTCATTTACATTTTGGGTGGCCTGGGGGTCAATACATTTTCAGCAAATGTTCATTTTTTAAGGTGAACTATTTCTGTAAGTACTTGGGTATTAAGTTTACAGCTGCGTTTGGACGGCACCCATTTACATCCGTTGATGAGCAAGTGATGAAATGCTACATTTCTCCAAATCTGATAAAAAAAAAAAACTCATTTACATTTTGGGTGGCCTCGGGGTCAATACATTTTCAGCAAATGTTCACTTTTTAAGATGAACAATTTTTTTAAGTACTCGGATATTAAGTTTACAGCTGCGTTTGGACAGCACCCATTTACATCTATTGATGAGCAAGTGATGAAATGCTACATTTCTCCAAATCTGATGAAGAAACAAACTCATTTACATTTTAGGTGGCCTGGGGGTCAATACATATTCATCAAATGCTCATTTTTTAGGTGAACAATTCCTCTGATTACTCTAATATAACGTTTACAGCTGTGTTCGGATGGCACCCATTCACATCCATTAGTGAGCAAGTTATGAAATGCTACATTTTTCCAAATGTGATGAAAAAACAAACTCATTTACATCTTTGATGGCCTGGGGGTAAATATATTTTCAGCAAATTGTCATTTTTTTAGTTGAAATATTCCTTTAAGTATTCTGGTGTCACATTTACGGCTGCGTTTGGATGGCACCCATTCACATCCATTAGTGAGCAAGTGATGAAATGCTAGCCTACATTTCTCCAAATCTGATGAAGAAACAAACTCATTTACATTTTGGGTGGCCTGGGGGTCAATACATTTTCAGCAAATGTTCATTTTTTAAGGTGAACTATTTCTGTAAGTACTCGGATATTAAGTTTACAGCTGCGTTTGGACGGCACCCATTTACATCTATTGATGAGCAAGTGATGAAATGCTATATTTCTCCAAATCTGATGAAGAAACAAACTCATTTACATTTTAGGTGGCCTGGGGGTCAATACATATTCATCAAATGCTATTTTTTTTAGGTGAAAAATTCCTTTGATTACTCTAATATAACATTTACAGCTGTGTTTGGATGGCACCCATTCATATCCATTAGTGAGCAAGTGATGAAATGCTACATTTTTCCAAATTTGATGAAAAAACAAACTCATTTACATCTTTGATGGCCTGGGGGTAAATATATTTTCAGCAAATTGTCATTTTTTTAGTTGAAATATTCCTTTAAGTATTCTGGTGTCACATTTACGGCACCCATTCACATCCATTAGTGAGCAAGTGATGAAATGCTAGCCTACATTTCTCCAAATCTAATGAAGAAACAAACTCATTTACATTTTGGGTGGCCTGGGAGTCAATACGTTTTCAGCAAATTTATTATTATTATTTTTTGTGTGTGTGTGTGTGTGTGTGTGTGTGAACTCTTTCTTTAAGTACTCTGGTATCAAGTTTACGGCTGTGTTTGGATGGCACCCATTCACATCCATTGGTAAGCAACTGATGCAATGCTACGTAACTCATTTACATCTTGTGTGGCCTAAAGGGTGAATAAAACAGTTTGGGTGAACTGTTTCTTTAAATGAAACCAGGAATATAAACATATCTGATAAGCACGTCTGACTTCTCACACTGAAATGCGGCGGTAATAAATTTTGCGATAAATCAGTGTACCGAAGGGAGCATTTGGTTTCCGTCACTCGAGGAACTTGAATAGAGTTATTATGTCTGAGTAACGGCGTAATGAGCTTAGATTTTGAGGTGATGAATGGAGCAATAGAGAAAGCCTATCTTCATTTTGCATATGTTTGAGCTCCAGCCCATTTTTTTCGTGTCGAAACCGTCCCCAGGGGTCCCCTCGCGAGTCTAAGTGGCGCAACATACAATACCCTCATCATGGGAAAATGCTTCCCCTGAGCGCCAACACAAAAACTGTTGCTCTTTCAATGAGCTCGCCAATTGTTGGACTTTCTATACCGCGCGTCGTACGAAACTTGCTAACAGACAAATGAAATCCATTCCAGTGAATTGAACTCTTGCATGTTCTTTGACAGTGTTTAGCGGTTAGCATGTACAGGAGGAAGCGGCTCGAGTGTTTCTAGGTTGCACATGTGATCTGTTTGTGTAGGGTGACCTCTTAAAGGAAAGAAAATAAAGATCAGGGTGGCTGATTAGCCATGGGAACTTTTCTCGAAACAATGCCCCGGTTTCCTTCTCCACGCGAGGCTGGTTCTCGCGTAGTCGTGAGCTCGGCACGCCGCTCACACGCTCTCGAGGTTTCAGGTTTCTAGTCTTCAAGTAGCATCTGTTGTGCCTCCAGATTTAAGCACTTGCTGAAACAGTTTTGATTTGAGGAGGCTGTAGAGCACATTGGGCGACGCTAGCGTGATGAATTCTGGTAGTGAAAGCCTGAAGATGTGGCATATGCTGTTTTCTATTTAGAAAGGATGACATGGATGAGGTTAATGTCATTGTGAAAGAATGCCATCTGGAGTTTTCCCTTCTATACGGAGGCTAAATATTTTCAGTTTGTCGAAAGTGGTCTGGGATCTTCAGCTAACATTTTACTATTAGGTAAAAGAGTCTTGTTGTCAAAGTTATTCATTTTGACTGAAATCTAAAAGTGAAACCTTAGATTTCAATGTGGGAACATTATTTAATGATTATGTAATCTTTAAAATCATTTCTTTAATGTTTATATATAATATAAAAATTCTGTAAATGTACTGTAATGTGTCTTAAATGTCATAAAAAAAGATGATTAAAAATATACAATTATTGTCCATCCAGTTACAGATTATGACAGATGAATAATTATATTATATTATATTATAATATATTATATTATATTGTTATTTAATATTGATTAGCATCAGATTACAGAAACAAAATATGCGTGTAGTATATTGCATTGTAATATGTCTTAAAAATAATAATAAAAAAATAAAATTATGATTGAAATATACAATTATTGTCCAACATAATATATTCTATATAGTCAACATAATGTAGATTATTTTAGATTAATGATTTGTAGAATCTAAAACACAAATGTATAAAAAATAATAATTGTAAAATATATTAATTCTATAAATATTCATATATTATACATTCATATATTCATAAATATTCAATATATACATGTAAACATTTTTTATTAAATACAAGAATAATTTAGAAATAAAATAATTCAATGAATATTAAATCAATTTCTTTATCTATTTAAATATATTTTTATTTTATATTTTTATATCATTTATATTATAATTTATTCATTATATTTTATTATAATATATTATGAATTCTATTATATTATACTATAATTTATAATCAATTAGAATCAGAATACAGAAAGAAAATAATGGCGTATTGCACTGTAATGTGTCTTAAAAAAAAAGGTAAAATTATTATGAAAAAAAAATACAATTATTGTCCAACATAATATAGTCTAGTTACAGATTATTGTAGATTAATGTTTGCAGAACTTAAAATAATGTAATATATATATAGAGAGAGAGAGAGAGAGAGAGAAATTAAAAAAAATGTATAAAAATAAAAACAATTTAGAAACATAATAGTTATATACATATTATTTTTGTAATTCGATTTTAATATATTTTTATTGCATATTTTTGTTTAATTTAATTTAATTTATATTATATTATATTATTATTTAATATTGATTAGAATCAGATTACAGTAACAAAATAATATCTGAATGCCATATTGCACTGTACTGTCTTAAAAATCATTTAAAATATAAAAATTATGATTCAAATATACAATTATTATACATAATGTAGTCTAGTTACATATTATTATTATATATGGATTGTGTAAAAATAAATAAATAAAAATGTACAAAAAATATATAATTTATAAATACAATAATTATATAAAGTAACTATTTTTGATCTATATATTAAATTATATTATATTTAATTGTTAATTACTACTGTATTAATTTCAGTTGTAACATAATAACATAATATTGCACAGTTAAGTACCTAAAAACATAAAAAAAATATTTGAATAATAGCAACAGCAATTGTGATAAAAGACCCCACTGTAAATAATTGTTTATTTTTTATAAAGATTAAAGAGTACATTCATTCTGTAACACAATATAGTCCACTGTATATTATATTATATTATATTATAGTTTAGCATCAGATTACAGATATTGTGTATTCTGTATTACTGCAATATTTAATTTCACTTTACATGCTCATATCTGTTTGTTATTTCTGCAGCACTCCAGTACTACGAAGGTGATGTGACATAGAAGACATCCTGTACGGTCAGATTACAGGAAGCTGGAGATGAGGATTGTGGGATTGTGGAGGACTGGGCCATACAGTCCCCTGCTGGTCTTTCTTTTCCACTTGTTGCTGCCTCTTTTACAGTCCAGTAATGCTGGAAACCAGAACATACCACGACTGCAGCTCTCTCATACAGGTCAGAACTCACTCTCTTGCAGTAAACACTGATTTGACATTCGTTTTCACAGAGGCAAACAGAAGTGGAAAAAGGATGAAATGATATCTGCAATACTAATAGTTACGCTCTCTTTGCTGTGGTAGTCTGCCAGTCTTCAGATAACTCTCCTCTCTGAAGCTGCTTGCTTATTTCCGTTTAGCCGTGAGGACATCAGCAGGGTCAAGCTGTTTTAATAGACACAATGCGACAGGGGAAGAGTGCCATTAACCTCTGCTTCCTTAAAACGTACTCAGATAATTAGTCTTCTGTATTTTGCCAGTCTTCTTTCAAGTTTACACCAAGAGAACTACTACATTCTAAGAGTCTAACCTCCCTTCCAAAACAACATTATCACTGATAAGGACCTGCCACCCAGCTATACATCACCGGAGTGCTCTGCGACTGTCTGTCTGGACACCAACGCCACACAGTCGCATCCCTGAGTCATCTACCATTATCAGCACATCACAGCCGCCCCTGTTACTGACCCCTCAGAACCTCCCGGAACCTGCGAGACTCCGCGGCTTCCTCTCAGGAAGGTTCTGTATATGGTGGCGTCGGACAGAGCGCTGTACCTATAGTGTAAATGTGCTTCTTATTATCTTCAGGGCTGTTAATAGAATGTGTACATCATCTTTGGGGCGCCATGTGTTTACGAGTGCTGGGCGGCAGACATCCAAAGGTTGGCAGCGAGACGCAAAAGCCAGACGTTATTCATTAATGGAGAGGAGTCACTTGTTTTGCCTGCAGGTATCTTGAAGTCTAATTTGAAAGCCAAGCTTTCAAAGTAAACAAAGACAATGTCAGAAATAGCTGAATATCTCTGTTTTATAAAGGGGTAAGATGCTTTTGAGGGACATGATGGTTCAGGTTTGCACCTTAGACTTTTGTTTGGGTGAAAATTGTAGTTGATCCTACTTACAATAAACTAACAACCCTATAGTACTGTTGTATCCTACCTGATCTCATGACGGGAATGTATCTGTGTGATCTTTTCCGCAAGAAGCGAAATAGTACCAATAAGTACATAGAAATTAACACTGGAGGTGGTAAAATAGTGAGCACTTGTAATCATTTTCGTACACAGTTAGAGGTTACAACTCGATATTTTTTCACTTTCCGGACGCAAAGTTTTGCTCGGTAGATCAGCTAGCACAGAATAGGACTTAGGATGTGGAATCCTGTGAAAAACATGACTCACGATGAAAGAGCTGAAAGATTAGTGATCCAAAAACAAGCTAAAACCACATGCTTGCGATTGCGTATTTATGTCACATTCGATTTTGTTTATATTATCAAGTAGGTTTAGGTGTAGAACAGATGGTACGTTATTTTAAAAAGTCACAGAGCATTGAGTTATAGTGATACTCAACGGACATTTCAAGTCATAACTGTGGTGACACAAAACCAACTTAACATAAACGTACCATATGTACATTCATCTGTTCCTGAGACACTCTTTTAGCGCCACTCAGTGGACATTTCACATCGAATATGTCACAAAACGTACATGGTTATACATATTTCACGTCTTGCGAAAAAATTCCCACAGTTACGTTTTTCATCATGAGATCAGGTTGGTCGCATCTGTAGAAAAAATTAAGCAGTGGACTTTTTTTCTTTTGAGCTGGCTGTAATATCTGCGCAATTATACAGACACCAAACATCAGATGTTAATGTGGTAGCTATTGCGTCCTAATATGGTGATGCATCTTTTCAGTCTATTAGCTTATTGCTTGGACAACAAATGTCCTTTTATTAGAAAACAGGGAAATTCTGTTCTTATTTAGTCACCCTTATGTCATTTCAACAAGCTTTACAGGAATTTTATAAATGGTGTCCCCCAAGGCTTTATCTTAGGTTCTATTTCACTTTAGTATTAAAAGGAATATTTCACCCAAAAATGAAAATTCTGACATAATTACATCACCTTTGTGTGTCAGGTAGCTAATCTAGTAGCACAGTAGCTAATGTGCTAATGTTTAAAGTGTAGTTTACTACCCAGCACACATGTCTTCACTTCACTTCCAACCCTGCTCCAATACACCTGCCTGCAATTATAAAGTAACCCTGAACAGCTTGATTAGCTGGTTCAGGTGTGTTTGATTGAGGTTGGAGCTGAAATCTGCAGGATGGTAGCTCTCCAGGAGTAGGGTTGGAGATCCCTTCAATAAACTAACAACCCAACATAGCGAAACACGTACCAATAAGTAGATATTATTCCCATTTCCAACAGAAATTAACACTAGAGGTGGTAAAACAGCGAGCACTTGTAATCGTTTCCGTACAGAGATTTCAACTCCATATTTTTTCGCTTTCTGGATGTAACAGAATTGGACTTAGTATGTTGAATCCTTGGGTACGTTATTTTAAAACATCTCAAAGCCTTAGAGTTATAGCGATACTCAACGGACATTTCAAGTCATAACTGTGGTGACAAAACAAACTTAACATAAACGTACCATATGTACATTCATATGTTCCTAGGACACTCTTTTAGCGCCACTCAGTAGACATTTCACATAGAATATGTTACAAAACGTACAGGACTGTACATATTTCACGTCTTGCGAAAAAGTTCCCACAGGTATGTTTTCGTCATGAAATCAAGTTGGTCATATCTGTACAAAAAATGAAGCAGTGGACTTTTTTCCCTTTTTAACTGGTTGTAATATCCGCACAGCTATGCTGACACCAAACAGTAGTTTGTAGTGGCTATTGCGTCCAAATATGATAATGCTAATGCAGTCTTTTAGCTTATTGCTTGGACAACAAATGTTCTTTTATTAGAAAACAGGACAATTCTGTTGTTATTTAGTCACCCTTCTGTCATTTCAACAAGCTTTACAGGAATTTGATAAATGGTGTGCCCCAAGGCTTTATCTTAGGTCCTATTACATTTTGGTATAAAATTAATAGTTCACCCAATTTAATTCTGACATAATTTCCTCATTTTAATGTGTCATGTAGCTAATCTAGTAGCATAGTAGCTAATGTGCAAATGTGTAAAGTGTAGTTTACTACCCAGCACTGCTCTCTTTGTGCTTTGTGCCAAATTAAAAATTTTAAAATTGAGTTAACTTCCTTCTTTAAACTGCTTGTTTAACCTCTGAAGATGAAGTTCTGTTGGCAGATACACATACAATTGATTTTCCAGTGCCCTCTGACTTTCCCACTGGTGTTTACCAGTAAAACTCCTGCAAATGTTGGGGATTTTCTTTCTGACGGATAGGTGGATTAAAACCAAAAGAAACATTCCTGGTATTTGAGGCTGGCTAAATGTCTCAATTTCTCTACGACAGGAAGGATTTTTTGTTCACACCCAGCTCATTTTGACAGCTGCACTTCATATTGTGTGTGCTAGGAAGATATGAGAGGAATATCTCAGATATTATCAAAACACTGGTTTTCAATGAGTTTTAAGACCTTTTGACTTGTTCACAGTAGCATTCTCAAAGAGTACCACTAAATTTAAGCGGGGCTAGTTTTCCAATAGTCCTCAGAGGGCAAATCTTTGCAAGACACTAAAACATTTTTATTACAGTCTCTATCATTGCAAAAATACAACCCTTTGGCACTAGGAATGTGACCTGTGGGATGTAGTTCCTGATAGCTGACACAATGCTGCGTCACGGTGATGACCCCTGACTGTCTAACCCCTTTGTATCCATGGCAACAAGGTGCAGGATATAAGCAGAGCAGATGACTCAGGGTCCCAGGCTCTGGCATGGGCTAATGAAGTCATCGGGGTGTTAACACTGAACAGAGATGGGAAGAAGAATGTTGCTAATTAGAGGAAGGAAAGATGAAAACAATCAAAATCACTTTCTCTGGGGTGTCTGAGCACAGATATCTTCTGGAAGCATACTTTTTAAAATAGTACATATAATGAAAATAATATACCTACATTTTTAGTCACTTTAATGTTAAATCAAACTAAATGACAATATGAATACATGTAGCTTAACGTTAAAGTGTTTTTTTTTTTTTTTTGTCACACCTACACAGCAAGTATATGGTTTACTGTACTGACAAGAGTTTATGGCCAAATAAAATGTACTTTATTATAATTTCTATTGAAACTCGTACGTCTTGTATTATTAAAAAAAAAAAAACTGTACGTGTTTATTTACTTAACCTTATGTCTTTTCAAACAACTTTATAGGCATTTGATGAATGGTATCCCCCAAGGCTCTATCTTAGGTCCTACTGCATTTAAGTATCAAAGAAATATTTAGTTTTTAAGTTAAAAAAAAAAAGAAAACAAGGATTCAGCTTGTTTTTTCGCTTTTTGTTTAAAAAAGTTTGCACTGCAGTTTCCAACAAAACAGCAAGCACTTGTAATCGTTTTCATACAGTTCCATATGTTTCACTTTTCCGGATGCAACACACTTTTTTGGTAGTTCAGCTGTCACAGAATTGGACTTATGATGCGGAATCCTTGGGTACGAATCCCGTAAAAAACATGACTCACGATGGAAGAGCTGAGAGATCGAAAAACAAACTAAAACGGCATGCTTGCAATTGCGTTTTACGCAAATCCTTTTTTGTTCATACTATCGGGTAGGTTTAGAAGGTTTGGTTGTTTTTAAAACGTCACGGAACATTAGAGATATAGCAACACTCAACTGACATTTCAAGGAATGTTCTGAGGTAAAAAACTAACACTCAGTGGACATTTCACTTCGAATATGCCCTGAAACTTACATGGCGGTATGTATTGCAAAAAAGTTCCTACAGGTACGTTTTGGTCATGAGATCAGGTTGACTTTATGTGCACACTCAATTGTTTTTCACAAGTATAACTTCAGTTTGTTTTTGCCAGTGCAAGAGCGAATACAAATATGTATTGCATGCTAACTATGTCCAGTCAGACTGCGTTCCTGAAATGGTTTGACCAAGCTGTCGCATCTGCGTTTGCTTACTTGCAGAGTATGTTTCTGGGCTAACTTGGAACAGATTCCTGAGCATGAACCTGGAAGTCAGGCACTCAGATCTTCCCTTTCTTTCTAACCTTTAAAAAATATATCTATTATTCATTCATATCTACTCTTAGTGGCACATTTGATTTCCGTTGTGTCTTCTGTTGAAGTGTCCTGACCTCATTCTTTAGAATGCAAGACAAAACGTCCACCCAAAGCCTAAACACTGAATTATATTTTCAGAACAGATCACAGCAAGCTTGTGACAGTTAACAATGATAAATGTCAAAGTCAGTCACTTTCGTCTTAAGCAAGTCTTTCAGAATGATGACAGATAATGATAGTCTGGCTTCGTTTTGGGTCGGGTCATTGACCGGATTTGGGTTGCCTCACTTGACTTCATTATCTCTCACAAACTGCACTTAAGTAGTAAATACGTCCACGTGTGTGTTCGTGTGTTAGCGAGCACACTTTCAACACCTCCGGTCCAGGACTAAAGCAATAAAGCAAAAGCATGTACCACATGGCCTTTTAGGGAGATGACGTCGTTTTAGAGCGTAATGAAGAAAACAACTCTGGGGTTGAAGGGTGTCGCAGTGGAGGCCTCTCATCAGCGCTGTGCGTCTGTAGAGGCACACTTTCCCCTAGAGAGAGGCATTTAGTCCACACTCCTGCTAAATAGGCAGCGAACTCAAAAACATGTAGGTCACAACCGCAGAAACCTCCAGTGGGATGCGCTGGTCATCAGAAGACCATTATTCTTAGTTTATGTTTCCTTCAGGGCTCTTCAACATGTTGAACGGAAAGTCAGTGTTTATTATTGTGTGGACAACAAACTTCCTTTTAATAGAAAATAAAGAAAAACACTGTTGTTATTCTCACACTCAGCCAACCTTTCAAGCAACTTTACAGGCGTCTAACAAACGGTGTCCCCCAAGGCTCTATCTTAGGTCTTATTGAGTTTTAAGTATTAAAGGAATAGCTTGGCAAAAAATATAAATCCTTACATTATTTCCTCCTCCGCATGTCATTCTAAATCTGTATGTTGTTATTTAAAAAGATTTCGAATAACTTATGGTATGTTTTTCTCACAAATTCTTGTTTTTTAAAAGATCTTGAGGTTTTTATCTAATGTTATCTTTTATCTGATGTTTTAATCTAATGATATTTCTCAGCGCTAGCTGACTGTGGCTAACACAAAGCTTGCAAAAGTTCACTGATCTGAAGTTTGGCACCCACAGCGAGTTTAAGGAAGCACAGCAAACTCCTAATCTTTGCTGCGACGTCCCACAAGGCCTATAAAAACAAATGCAAGGACACAAATGAGAAATGAACTGAGAGTCTAAACTCGACTAGGAAGATGAATTACCATCGGTAGGATATTTCACAGACCAGGCTTACATAGACCAAAACATGACAATGCCCTCAAATCCAATGGGAAATAGATGCATGGACAGACGGACAGACCCAGAAACACTGGGACATGTCGTAAGTTGTAAGTTGTGTTGTAAGTCACATTGTTTACATCTGGAGCTTACAGGGGGTCTGTATTTATAGGCAGTTAATGGCTTGGAACATTGGCCTGGTCTTTCTGACACGTAAACAATTGTAGTGTTTAGTCACAAATTCATGACTTTTGGAGCCTTTTAGAATGACCCAATAAACAGGAAGGGACAAACAATTGCAGATACAGACTTTAAACTAAATGTGGCCAAACGAACGACTCTATAAAGTCCAAAAACAGTGACTTTAATCTTTAATCAATGAGACAAGGGCTTTAGAAAGCTACTATTATACTTGATAAATGAACGAGATGCCTTTGGTTTTTCCATTTACTCTTTTACTCTGCTTCTCCTGCTAATGCGGGTGACCCAGAACACAACTTACAACTGGGGCTTGTGGGTAATTCGAATGACTAGCTGCCGCTGACCCAAAGTAAAAAGAAGTCAGTTGAAATGGGGTCCGTCTATGTCTTCCATCCCCGCAAAAAGCCTTTCTGGACAGTTTGAAAAAAGACAAATGAGAGAAGACAAGGAAATTGATGAATGTTGGAGATAAATGAGGAGGTGTATTGATGTTAACACCTCTCCCACTCTTAAAGCGAGTCTCCTCTGGTGTCAGTTTCATGAACCGCACCAAACGCATTTGTATATATTTCCATGACTGATGAGGTTTCTCATATTTGGAGGGGAAACATTGCTCTTCGGTTGGCTTTTGATTTGAATGAAGATTGGAGACTGTAAAGTCAAAATAAAAGCCACAAGACGTTTTTGAACTTAATTCAAGTCTATTTTTACTCAAAGTGTATTAAAAGTTCAAGCAAGCCTTTGAATTTATAAGCTAGTTAAATGTCATTTCTCTTCAAAAGTAGTGTGGTTTGCCTTGGGAACAGATCAACAGTGCATACTAGAGGTCTGCCGCCAATTTTTTCCAGACCTGTTTGTACAGGAGGAAAAATACAGACAAGAAGAACATTCACACCTTGAACGTTTCTTGATCATCCTGAACAAACAGTTGGAAAACAGCTTGGCAAAGAGATTTCAATGCATCCAGGCTTTGATAAACAGTAAGAGGATGTCGCTCAACCACCTGATACAAAGACAAAACAAACATGGCTGTCATTCTCACAGTGTGCTTGCAATTTCCCATTGACTTGTGTTACTTACTTACTTTATTATTTGACACGTCTCATTTTGAAAGGGTTTTCTATGTTTGTGTGGTCATTGGCCTTCACAACTGTCTCTTAACAGTCAGAATTGTGAGTAAGGATATTTTATACAACTCTTAGGGAATTCTTAATGTTTTATTAGTTGTCATTAAGCATTCGCCCGTAGCCTTTGCTTTGCCAGTTGTGTTTTATTGCAAGTCGTTTTAACAAATCCAACCCAGATTCATTCAATCCAGTTTCATTCCTATCCAGACATTTTTGTTTCCAATGTTGTGCTGCTGTTACCGCAAGATAAATGCTTTGATTGCCCTAAAGACTAAATTAATATCCAGTGATTCTAATGGTGTTACTGTTGCCTTGGTTGTTATAAAAACATGTGTTGAAAGTCTAGTCCTGTAGTATCGATTTCTATCAGTAATTCAGTTTTTAGTCAAAGCTTGATCTTTATCTAGGAAACTAGATTCTTAATGTTCTGTTTTAGCAGAACTGCTGATTGCACTTTTACAAACGGGTCACTTAAAGTTCATGAAATTTTCTTGACCCTCTTCATTCTCAATCATATTGTTTCCTTTTTCCTCTTAGTTGAACATGGGAAGCCCTCTTATCTCTAAATATCTTGCTAAGCAAGTTCTACACCTCATTTATTCACTATTTAGTCATTATCTTAACTTATACTCTCTACAAGAGTACCATGGAAACCCTGAAATCCATTTCTGCTCATACTTTAGTCACTACAAATCAGCTCTCATTGCACTTAGTGTACAAACAAATCTTCTGTACCCACACATTAGTTACATAGTTTGAGAAACATTTGTTATTGTTGCGCATTGTAGCTCGTTCCAGGATTTTTTGGTAAAATTGCAAAAATTATGATCTGCACGATATGGTTAGTGTGTGAAATTCTGATGTGTGGTGTAAGAGGAATGTCTGATCCAAACTATAGTGAAGCCAGCCTTCTCTCAAACCGCAGATTCCAGATGTGTGCAAGCCGTTCAGACTGAGTTACAGGTCAAGGACAGTTCAGTTTCTGAAGCACTGTTTTAAAACCTAAAGCTTACATAGACAGTCGCCTTCTAGGGGGCCATTCACATGTGATCTGGCGTTCCAAAACAGCTCAATGGAGTGCAACAAAATGGAACAGAATTCAGACTATTCAGAACTATTTTTTTGTTGTGGCACATGTAGACACATTGAAATGCTCCTTAAAATTACTGATGTGAAACAGGTAATAATGC
The DNA here is from genome assembly GCA_033026305.1 of Cirrhinus molitorella. Taxonomy (NCBI): domain Eukaryota; kingdom Metazoa; phylum Chordata; class Actinopteri; order Cypriniformes; family Cyprinidae; genus Cirrhinus; species Cirrhinus molitorella. Next base: position 28,709,746 of record CM065121.1, on the reverse strand, counting down.
ACAATTATATGACACAGATACTTTATAAAATAAAAGTGCCAAATTTGTCTATTTTAATTAGATTGCACTGTTTCATCCATAAAACTTTGCAACTGTATGTAGCATTCAAATGGCGCTCGACTCACGATTGATTTCAACAGAGACTGACGTTAGCTTATTGCTAAGCTAACAACGCTAAACACAAATATACCCAGTATCTTACAATTCTGACTTTATAACTCGCAATTGTGTTTATATTTTGCAATTCTGACTAATTTCATGCAACTGAAAGCTTATATAACACAATTCTGACTTTATAACTCAATATCATGCAATTCTAAGAAAAAAAGTCTGAATTTCAAGTTAATGTCACAATCTGATCTATGATCTATAACTTGTAATTGTGTTTATATCTTACAATTCTGACATTATTTCTCGCAATTGCAGATTTATATCACAATTCTGACTTCATAATGCACAACTGTGAGTCAATATCTCACAATTCTGACTTATTTCTCGCTATTGTAAGCTTATATCAAGCAATTCTAAGAAAAAAAGTCAGAATTGTGATGTAAACTCACAATTACGTGAAAAAGTCAGAATTGCAAGTTTATCTCACAGTTCTAGCTTTATTTCTCACAATTTTTAGCTTATTCAGTTGCAAGTTTATATCATACAATTCTGACTTTATAAAAGAAAAAAAAGTCAGAATTGTGATATAAAGTTTATAACTTGCAATAGCAAGTTTATATCATGCAGTTCTGACTTTATAACTTGCAATTGCAAGTTTATATAATGCAATTCTAAAAAAAAAGTGAGAATTTTAAGTTTATATCGTAATTCTTACTTTATAACTCGCAATTGTGAGTTTATATTATGCAACTCTAAGACAAAAAGTCAGAATTGAGATATAAACTCACAATTGCATGGAAGAAAAAGTCAGAATTGCAAGTTTATCTTAAAATTCTGTCTTTATTTCTCATAATTACAAGCTTGTATCATGCAATTGTGAGTTTATAGCATGCAGCTCTAAGACAAAAAGTCGGAATTGAGATATAAACTCACAATTGCATGAAAAAAGTCAGAATTGCAAGTTTATCTGACAATTCTGGCTTTATTTCTTGCAACTGCGAGGTTATATCATGCAGTTCTGACTTTATAACTCACAATGTGAGTTTATAGCATGCAATTCTAAGAAAAAAGTGAGAATTTTAAGTTTATATCACAATTCTGACTTTATAACTTGCAACTGCAAGTTTATATTAAAATTCTGGCTTTATTTCTCACAATTACAGGCTTATATCATGCAATTCTTACTTTATAACTTGCAATTGTGAGTTTATATCATGCAACTCTAAGACAAAAGATCAGAATTGAGATATAAATTGCATTGAAAAAAAGTCAGAATTGCAAGTTTATATTAAAATTCTGGCTTTATTCCTCATGATTACGAGCTTATATAATGCAATTCTGACTTTATAACTCACAATGGTGAGTTTATATCATGCAATTCTAAGAAAAAAAGTGAGAATTTTAAGTTTATATCATAATTCTGTCTTAATAACTCGCAATTGTGAGTTTATATCATGCAACTCTAAGACAAAAGGTCAGAATTGAGATATAAACTCACAACTGCATGAAAAAAGTCAGAATTGCAAGCTTATCTGAAAATTCTGGCTTTATTTCTTGCAATTGCGAGCTTATGTCATGCAGCTCTGACTTTATAACTCACAATGTGAGTTTATAGCATGCAATTCTAAGAAAAAAGTGAGAATTTTAAGGTTATATTACAATTCTGAGTTTATAACTTGCAATTGCAAGTTTATATAATGCAATTCTAAAAAAAAGTGAGAATTTTAAGTTTATATTGTAATTCTTACTTTATAACTCGCAATTGTGAGTTTGGATCATGCAACTCTAAGACAAAAAGTCAGAATTTAGTCACAATTGCATGGGAGAAAAAGTCAGAATTGCAACTTTATCTAAAAATTCTAGCTTTATTTCTCATAATTACAAGCTTATATCATGCAATTCTGACTTTATAACTCGCAATTGTGAGTTTATATGATGCAACTCTAAGACAAAAAGTCAGAATTGAGATATAAACTCACAATTGCATTGAAAAAAAGTCAGAATTGCAAGTTTATATTAAAATTCTGGCTTTATTCCTCACGATTACGAGCTTATATAATGCAATTGTGACTTTATAACTCACAATTGTGAGTTTATAGCATGCAACTCTAAGACAAAAAGTCAGAATTGAGATATAAACTCACAATTGCGTGAAAAAAGTCAGAATTGCAAGTTTATCTGACAATTCTGGCTTTATTTCTTGCAATTGCGAGGTTATATCATGCAGTTCTGACTTTATAACTCACAATGTGAGTTTATAGCATGCAACTCTAAGACGAAAAGTCAGAATTGAGATATAAACTCACAATTGCATGGAAAAAAAGTCAGAATTGCAAGTTTATCTTAAAATTCTGGCTTTATATCCCACAATTTTAAGCTTACATCATGCAATTCTAAGAAAAAAGTCAGAATTGCAAGTTTATTTTAAAATGCTGGCTTTATATCCCACAATTTCAAGCTTATATCATGCAATTCTAAGAAAAAAGTCAGAATTGTAAGATGTAAACTTGCTATTGCAAAAAACTCAGAATTGCAAGTTTATTTTACAATTCTGACTTTATTTCTCTCAACTGCGAGCTTCTGAAGTCAGAATTGCGAGATAAAAAGTCAGTCTTCATAATGAATTTATGCAAGGCTTCCTTTACATTTTGAGTACCAAAAGATGGAAAGCAGCATAATGTCACTGCCTAAATTCTGAAGCATCCTTCACGCCATCCTAAAAAAAAAAAAAAAAAAACTAGGTAGATTTTGTAACATTAAAATGTATAAATGGTGTTTTCTACACCACCTTCTATAAGTTCTTTAAGTTGGCATCATTAGTCCCTGGTAATGCTTTTTTTTTTAGTTTATATGGAACAATTCTTGGGGTTTGAGTCATTACAGAAGTGCCAACAGCCTTCAAAACAATCGCTTAAAGCCAAAACAGCAACAGGAATAAATAAGCAGCTATATTATCCTCACCACTTACGATATACAGGGCCTCAGGGAGGAAACAGCGTAAAATTTATTAGCTTTCTATACGTCACTCTGACTTCTAGGGGACTACCTGAAAAATTTGGCACTCATAACCATACAGTAGGCCAACAGAAGGAAGCCTGCGCGTTTCTGCGACAGATTGATGTTGTTTTAGGTAGACACGCATCCCTTGCTTCAGCAGATGGAAAAGAGCTGCGTGTCCAGGTCCATGTTGATTTTGATTCTGCCCAGTGGTCGGACGCAGATGCAACGGCAGGGAGATGTTCTCTTGATCTTTACCTTACAGCAGAGACTTTTGAGCTCCGACCCTTTGGCATTCCAGTGATTTTCCCATCACTTGAGCTCTACGCTAAATCAAAGGCCACCAGCACTTGATGAAATCCGAGATAACGAAGGAAACGGACTCCCCGCTGCTTGAGGAGTGACAGAACCTGTCAGTGACCTTAAAAGTCCTCAATAGAGTCCCTCCTCCGGCTAATCAGCCGTCTAATATAATGAGACCACTGTTTCAAACATTCAAACTGATGGGGAAATTGAATAGACAGATTAATAGCATTAACACACACAATTACCACTAGGCTGATTATACTCACTATGACTGGTCCAGCTCCAAAAAAAATAAAAAAATAAAAATAAAATAAAAAATACACATTTTCACAATGTTGCAGAAATGTTGTTAGGATGTTGTTTTTTGCTATTGTACCCAGCCTGGTACAATATTCAGCAGTCATCAAGTGTTATATATATATATATATATATATATATAATTATTATTATTATTATTATTATTATTATTATTATTATTAATTAATTTATTTATTTATTTATTTATTTATTTTTCAACCCTGTTATTAATATTCAGGACTAAATACAATGCCTTTTTTTACATTCTTGCCCAAAAATCATTTAATTAATTAATTGAAATAAAAAATGATTAAAATTAAAATTGAAAAAGCAACAACATTAGAATGGATAAAAGGGATGCATATTTATTTATTGTATTTTATTTATTTTTTCAACCCTGTTATTAATACTTAAGATTTTTGTTGTAGTTGTTTTTGCATTCGTGCCCAAAAATAAATAATTGAATTAATTAATTAATAAAAATAAAAAAAAAAGATTTAAATCAAAATTTAAAAAGCAACAGCATCAAAATGAATAACAGGGTTGCATGCATATTTATTTATTTTTGTATTAATCAACCCTGTAATTAACATTCAGGACATATCTAAATACAAATTTTAAATGCTTTTTATTACATTCTTGCCCAAAAATCATTTATTTATTTAATTAATTAATTAATTAATTACAATAAAAAATAAAATCTAAATACATTTAAAAAGCAAACACATTAGAATGGATAACAGGGATGCATGCATATTTAATTTAATTTAATTTAATTTAATTTATTCTTTCAACTCTGTTATTAATATTTAGGACATTGTTTTGTTTTTTGTTGCATTCTTGCCCAAAAATAAATAATTTAATTAATTAATAAAAATGTAAATAAACATTCAAAAAGTTACAACATCAGAATGGATAACAGGGTTGCATATTTATTTATTTATTTTTCAACCCTGTTATTAATATTCAGGATATGTCTAAATAGTTTTTTCCATAAATAATGATAATAAATGTTTTCAAAAGTATATTGAAATATAATTTATTTTATTTTTTTAAATGAGACTTTAAATATGAACGTAAAACTGCCAGTTGGTGGCGGCAAGTCACTGTCTTAGTGAGCGAGTCATTTAGTGATTCATTTAACCAATTTATTTAAATGGGTGATTCGTTCGGAAACAAGTTATATTTATGAATTTCAGTGTCACTGAATCATTGACTCACTTGATTCGTTTAAAAATGTGGATTTATTGAGAAACTAAACACTGCTGTGCATTACTCTTAGACAGACACAACTTTGTTTGAAGCCATTTGCGAAATTGTGGAAAACCAGACAACACTGTCTAAAATGTAACACTATATTAACTTCTTATTTACTGAACTGTTGTATGAAATCAATATTGCATTTGCAACATCATGCCAAGTCGTCGTCATTACATTAGGTTCATCAGCAATGCCACCCAATGTAAGATTTTCCTAAATAAATCATATTAAATATTATTTTTAGATTAACTGTTTCTTTAAAGACCTTGAGTTTCTGGCTTCTATTAGGGCCGCACTTCCTAATTTCTCCGAACTGGCTGTTTTGAGAAGTTTCACTCTTTTGCTCATTTCCATTGTTTTCGGACTTTCTGCTAAGGGCAAGAGATTGTTACAGGTGTTTGGCGGATTCCCAGCGAATGTCTCTGTTTGATTTGCCCATGGATCACAAGCAAATGTTCGCAATTGACTTGCGTCAGACAGGACGTTTAAGTTTTATGGTCTCTGAAGCACGAGAAGCAAAACAACTCTGGATTTGATTATCAGGATTTTGCTATTATTGATATTGGATTTATAAGATACTTTGTCAAAGAGCTCAAAGCCCAGCAGAATCCTGGGTGGCCTAATTCCATTTCTAAGCCTAATCTACACGTTTCGCTACGTGAAGAGGAATGGTAATCAAGACAGATCACCTCTGACCCCTTAAATCTGTAAGGTTTCGGCAACTTGGCCTTTGAAACACTTAACTGAGACTCAACAAAAGACAAGCTGCCTGGTGCGTCAATGTCACATAGCTGTATCTGACAGTCTACAAATTGGTGGCCATTACTTTTTTTTTTAAGCACCACATAAAACAAACCACATTAAATGCCAGCTGACGTACAGCAAGTCCCACATCAAAGGTCTTGCTTGACATTGTCGACTGTATCCTACTATTAAAATCACATTTATTGGGAAAAAAATAACGAATTCCGTAATTAATTGTAATTACCAAAAACATTTAGCTGTGTGCCATATTTTGAGTGATATTGCATGATAAGCAATTAAATAAATACATTTTTTTTTTTATAATTTAGTTTAATTTAGTCAACTAAAACTAAATATATTATTAATTGGTAATAAAACTAAAATAAAACAAAATATAAATGTTATATGAAAAACTTGAAATTTTTTTTTTTTTAAAAATAAACAAAAAGGACAAACATAATACTAAAAATAACAAAACTGCTAACATATGAACTACAATTATTATTAGTCAGTAATTCAAAAAAAGCTAAAATAATATTAAATATAAATTTTATATGTAAAACTTAAACTAAACAAACAAAAGAAAAAAGTGAAAAAGAGTACTGAAATACTAAATTAGTATCAAAATACATATAAAATTAAAGCTAAATTAAAAAACAAACAAACAAACAAAAACTTATTACTAAATATGATGAAATTGCTCAAATATTTTACAAATCTGAAAAAAAAACTTAAGTGAAAAGAAGTTGAGTACTGAAGTACTAAATTAATTAAATGAAAACTGAAATAAGTATAAAGTTAAAGGCAAATAAAAATATAAAAAAAACTAAAACTAATAAAAATGACAAACTTAACACTAAAAATAACAAAATTACTAAAATCTGAATAAAAATTTAATTACTATTGTTAACTAAATCTAAATATATTATTAGTCGGTATTTAAATAAAATTAAATATAACTTTTGTATGCAGAACTTAAACAAATAAACAAATGAAAAAAGTTGAGTACTGAAGTACTGAAATTAATATAAAATTAAAGTTAAATAAAAAACAAATAATAAAACAAAAACTAGTAAAAATGACAAACTTCATACTAAAAAATAAAATCTTTAAAATCTAAACATCTAAAATCTGATATTATTGTTTTTAACTATTATTTTTAGATGCAGAACTAAAAAAGTTGAGTACTGGAGTATTAAATTAATCAAATGAAACCAAATAAATATAAAATTAAAGTGGAAAAAAACCTAATGAAAATTACTTATGACTTAATACAAAAATAACTATTTAAATAAACTAAAACTACAATTATTATTAATCAGTAATTAAAATGAAGCTAAAATAAATTAAATATATTTTTGTGCAAAAATTTAACAAAAAAAATGATAATGAAAAGCTAAAAAGTTGAGTAATTAAGTATTTAATCAAATGAAAATGGAAATAAATATATTAAAAGTAAATAAAATTCTTAAAAAACAAAAACTAATAAAAATGACACACACACACACACACACACACACACACACACAAGATTTAAAAATATATTGTTTAGTAACAATGTTAGCAAGAGGGTTGAAAACGTGCAAATATTTTTCATGAAATAAATAGTAATAAAACAATGTAAACTTGTATATAATTGCTTAAATATAAATATAAACTTTAGTTTTTATTTCCTGTACCAAACAAACAGCTTTTTTTTAAAGTTAAGCTCCTGATGTCCACTGACCTTAAAAAAAAAATAGAAAATAGAAGAAATCAAGCTGACTTTAAACTATTTTGGCCCATCTTGTTGCTAGCTGATCCCAAAATGTCCAAATAAAATAATAAAACAAAAACCTGAAACGGCTGACAGCAATCTAAACACATAAACGAATCAAACAAACAATATCATGTACAGTTCATCAACGTCAACTTGTGAGGTTGCTGTAATACGCCTAAACAGGTTGCCAAATACTTCGCAAATAAACAACTCATTAACCACTCGACATTAAGAAACAATCGGGTTTTATACACTGCATTGTCCTTCGCAATGGATGAGTTCAAACATTTATGAATGGATCATTCAAGCACAGTCTTGATTCCAGCTGTATCATGTCGACCAGATGTGCGTGTCAGTCTTGATAAGCGCTGAAGATCTCAAGACTGAATGCCGTACCCCCCTCAGTCGTATAACCCTGATCATTTCATCAATCGCAGGCCCATTGAGTCCATTAGCATGCTAGTTTGACGTGTTTTTCAGTCATATGTTCAGCAGAGTTGCCAAGTCCGCAGTTTTCCAGCGGAATTGGGCTACTTTTATACAGTTACCGCGGGTTGAAATAACTTTTTTTTTTTTACCCCGATAACGTAATATTTAGCCCCTTGAATGCTAATTTTACAAGAGGAACCCCACTAGAAAATGTGTATTTTACCCACCATATTGTGATTCTTACTGGGGGACTTCCCTCGAAATGCCATTGGGCTACTTTTGGGCTAGTTTTGAGTAGCAATTGGGTGGGGTTTGTTGTGAAAACCTGGCAACCCTGATGGTCAGTTAAGGCCCTTTCACACAGGACTCGGCAGTCACGAGTGTGTAGTTCATTTTTAATGGGAGATATACGGAAAGCGGCAAACCATGAGCGGTGCTCGTGAACCCAAAATCCTGCCACTTCCACGAGCACGGTGCTTTGTGACAGGTGCAGCCAAAGATAAAACCATTTAATCTTTTTTTGTGAGCGGCAGCCGTGTCGGCTTTAACCAATCAGTGAACAGATTTTTAACAACCAATCATAAAACATTTAACTGAACTTATAACAGACAGGAGAAGGTTGTTTTAAGTGTGATGGATTTCCCAGATTAGTATGACCCATCTAAAATCATATACAGAGACATAAATAAAAAATAACAGAGCGTGGGAGCTTGTGAGCGCACAAGTTGGTTTGCCAGTTAAAAAAACAAAGACTCTCTTCTCGGTTAAGGAGTAGTACACATTTATGTACACATTTTGTCCTCGTTTTTTTTTTTTTGTCCTTATACCAATAAGAAGTTTTTGCATTTCCAGCAAAGCCCTGCGCCTCGGACGCATTGTTTAGGCTCAATTAATCTGTTAAATTTTCCTTTAAAATTATATTAATCTCAAATATTAACAGGTGATGCTCTTAGGGCAATTCCTCAAAAACAACTCCACTTGTGCCAAACGGGGAAAAAAAAGAATTATATAAATGACAATAACTAATGACAGGATGACACAAACATACATTTTTGTTATGTTTTATAAGTACGTTTAGTAAGTACAAAGTGACCTTGACAATTGCAACTTCCTCGAGACCGCATCGCGAACACCACCTCAGCTGCACAAAGTGCTTCCACTACAAGAGAAGGTGGCAGCCGCGCTGCGATTCCACCGCTTGCAGCGTTCCAGGCCCCGATCAGACAGAACGCATTTTGTGCAGTGCAAGACTTTCTTTCTTTCTTTTGCCTTTTTCCAATTGCTTTCAGTTGGCAGTGAGCGTTCTGCACAGTGTTTATGCGCCCCCGGTGCCTCACGTTTTAACTGCCTTGTGTTTTCGCAGGAGCACTCTGAGCACCTGAAGTTGAAAAAAAGCAACTCTGTGCAGAGAAGCGCTCACGTTTTTTCCATTGTCCATTCAAAAGTTTTCCTAACAACATTAAAAAACGCTGCGCACTTCTCTTTTTTTAGACCGCGTGTCCGCCAAAGCGGTTTTAGCCAGCTGAAAATGCCAGGTGCTCTGCTGAAAACACCGAGCTGTGAGCGCTTGAGAGTGCAGCCTTTTCTTTTCATTGAGACGCTGTGGTTGCTATGATACAGAATATCTGCTGAAGTAATAGCAAACGCATCGCTAATAAAATATTTCTCCAAGCATTATTTATCACAACAATATTATGGTAGTCCGGCAATTCCATCTGGTAAAGACATAAATACTCGGAGACAAGCAATATTAACTTCTTCATTGTTGTTCAACCTTAGTACAAGCAGGGTGGTCGGTAGTCCCGCCCCTCCTCCACTCTGATTGGTTACCTGACTAGAAAGTGACAGTGATGAGCGCAGCGTTTTACTCAAAGTTGAACATTCTTCAACTCTCAGCGGCGAGGAAAAAACGCAAACACTCAGCGCGAAAAAGACGCTCAGCGTTCGGCATGCTCCTGCCGTTTTAAAAAACACAGCATTCGATTGGACAATAGAAAAAATTCAATGACGTCAAGCACTTTTCTGCACAGAGCCAACCAAAAACAATTCAAAAAAGGCGCCTCGCACTGCACAAAATGCATTCTGTCTGACCGGGGCCTTAAAAATGTGTGGAAAACACGAGGTGCACCGCTTTCTCCTTCTTTCCAAAGCGCTCTGTAGTTTGCGCTCCCCATTGCGTCTTCCGTTGCTAAGCAACAATGACCTGCGCTCTCCATGAAGACACGGAAGTTTCAGCAAAGGATAAATGGATTTCCAACCCTAAAAATCACTTGCAATAGCTCTGCTACAAAATTAATTTAAAAATGTACTGCTGTGATCAGCTGTTCCTCCATCTTGGCTGAGCTTTCAATGTTGTTACGGGAAAGGATGAAGCTGATTGGTTGGTTTTTGTCACATGACTCGCGGTGCGCTTGCAGCATTCTGAAAAGTTGAAATGGTTTTATCTCATTGCTTTGCAGACGCACCTGGACAAATGAGCGCACTGCGACCGCGTTGCTTCCATTATGAGCATGCAAACCATGCGACTACATTTGAAATAACGAACTTGAGCGCACAAAAGACGCGACATGTGAACGGCCCCTTAACGGCCTTCTGCACCTCGCGTTTTTGCAGGAGCGCTCTGAGCACCTGAAGTTGAAAACAAAAACAACTCTGCGCAGAAAAGCACTCGATGTCATCGCGTTTTTTTCCATTATCCAATCGAATGTTTTGATGGTTTGATAGTTTCCTAGCAACATAAAAAAAGGCTGCTAACTCCCCTTTTTTTTTTAAAGTCAAGGCAGTGCTTTAAGCGCATTTGCATTCGGTCTGATCGGGGCCTAAAAAAGGGCCTTTACTGTTTCAAACCATCATGTTATGTGCAAACGTCATCGTCTTTTAGATGTTTTATGGCTGGGACACGTTAATGGAAACCATTTCCTTTTGGACTCTGGCTGGACCTCAATGTGAAATACAACTTGTATGACATTGATATGGACATGTACACTGGGTCTAGCACCTTAAAATTCTGGGAAAGTCTGTCCATCATGCTGGTAGAAGGACTCGGTGGACCGGGTGGAGTCGCAACCAGATGCATCTGTGTGTGATATAAGCATAGGAGGCTTTCTTGTTTTTAAGACTTTGGTAATGAGAATGTGTGTTAAGGAAGTGGGTGGGAAAGGGGGATTTTTCTTCGTTTATTCGTGATAATGTTCCTGATCCAACTGACACACGATCAACACATGCTAGACTTTCTATGGCCATGATCTCATCGTTTTTTTTTTCTTGTCGACAATAAAATAAAGATGTTGAGTGTGACTGTATGATGCAAACGCTGTTTTCACACTGTATGTGAACGCTCTGAACAAACTAGCATTTAAAACGCAGACTGTCATGGGAGAAGAACAAATGAGCTTCTAGTGTTATGGATTTAACGGGTTTATTTAAACTACTTACAGACTTACAAACTCTTTTTCAGTTTTAATGAGAAAAATAAGGATTGAGGCTTCAATTCTGTGTCAGAGAAAAAGGGGGAAAAAAAGCACAAGAAATATATTACTTTTGAATCATTTAATATTCAATTAAGATCTTTTTTAAATATAAGTAAAATGTATTTTGCACAAGTAAAATGTGCATACGAATTACAAAGAATATGTTTATTGAATAAAGTTAAATATAAATAAAGTTATAATTATATATATATATATATATATTTTTTTTTTAAATATAATTAAATATTTAAAAACGTTTCGAATTATTAAATAAAGTTAAAATAAAAAAGAAAATAAAGAAAAACTGCTAAAATAAAATTAATCTAAATACATGTAAAAAATAATACAAAACAAAGAAAGAAAGAAAAGAAAAAGAAAGAAAGATGGAATAAACATTCAAATTTTATAACAATTTATTACTCAATTTCATATTACGTTTTTACTATTAAATAAAGTAAAACAATTTCTAAATAAAAAGCACATTAAAATGATTAACTAAATATATAATAATAATTTCTAACAATTTCAAAAAGGAGACAATAAATATATATATATATACACACACACACACACACACACACACACATATACACATTTAAATACATTTATAAATAAAGAATACTTACTAATTAAATGGAATACAATAATATTGTAAAATATATAATATTCAATTTCATATTTCTTTTTTTACTATAAGAAGCTATTTCCTAATAAAATGTGTACAAGAATGACAAACTAAATAAATATAAATAATAATTTCTTACAATTAAAACAAAACTAAAACTATATCTTATATATAATTGTAAATTATTTCTTTCTTTCTTATATATACATATATATATATATATATAAAAATCAGGGAAATCAGGGGAAAGACCTGTTCGACACTGAAATGGATCAACATAAGATCTTAAAAAAATCAGAAATTAAGCAAAAGTATGGGTCGCCTGTGTTTGAACTCTCAATATGAAACATTGCCAAATTCTCAGAAGCTGACGAAGAGCTGCTGTGTAACGTGGCGCTGGAAGCTGCCGAGAAAAGGATTCCAGCAGGTGCTGTGACTTGCATGTTGGCCTCTGTGCTAAATGGCTTTCATGATGGATAGCATCAACATGCTCCAATTATGAGATTTATTTTAGTTGTCGGTGAGAAATCACCTTGTGTCATCTAAGAATTCCTTTAATGGTGAGTCGTGCAGTGTGCAGCTTTAATGGAGGATGAAAACTTAAAAAGAAAAGTCAAGCAGGAAGAGAAGTGAAATATAATCCAGGAAGTCATTTGGCTTGCATTAATCACAGATACTAATTACATTCATTTTGATGATGCGGGTTTTCAGTAATTAACTATATGTATTTTAGTATATCATGTTACTGGATATCTCTCTTTTTAATGTCAGTGTGACAACGTTTTTCACATAAATGGGCTTTATTTTTTAAAAAAGAAATGTTACAGCCTCATTAGCAAGCGCTGGAATTTCTCACATGGTTTAGAATGCAAATGTACATCACAAAGTTAACACACACAAACTTTGCTGTCAGTGAGAACATTTTATAGAGGTATATTGTTGATTTAAACACTTTAAACTTGTTTTTTTTTTTAGATTAAAAAGCCTAATGTGAGGTATATCCCAGCTAACAGTACAATCTCAGAACTCTGGATAATGTAAAAGGTTTTCTAAATGTTAAAAAAAATGCTTAATGTTCTCAAAATGTCATCAAAAACTTTATTTATACATTGTTCATGGAATGCCCCCCCCCCCACCAAAAAAAATATTTATATATATAACTTCAAATCATCTTTTTTTTTTTTTATTATATTACTTGTTTTAGAACATTCAACAATAACATTCCCACAATTTTGGCAAATATATTATTATAATAAAACTGCTTAACATTTGTGCCACCAAAACAATTTTTTCATGCCTTACTGGTAACCTTGTGTCAAATCAATCTTATTGGAACATATGTTTGCTAGCTGGGATATTGGCTATGATAAATTATTTTAATAAGAGTATTAAAATTATGGTCAGCATTTTTTTTTTTAAATGTATATTTCATAATTCAGAGATTTCATGCACATAATTTATTAAATATAATTTATAATTGGGAATTAAAGTCAAGACAAAGGCTGGGTTAAGTTACAAACAAACAAATGTAATTCAACAAATCTGATTAAAATTGAATTGAAAATTGAATAATAAATGTACATAGTTATTTATTTGCAACTTTTTATAATTGCGAGATATAAATTTGAATATGCGAGAAAAGAAAAAAAAATTCAAAATTGCAATATAAACTTGACATATAAACTCTAGATTTCAAGATATAAACTAACAAACATAAGAAAAAAAAAGTCAGAATTGCAAAAAGAAGTCTGAATGCAAAAAAAGTGAAAAAAGTCAAAATGCCAAGAAAAAAAAAGAAAAAAAGTCAAAATTGCGAGTTTATATCTTGCAATTCAGACTTTATAACTCACAACTGTGACTTCATATCATGCAATTCTGAGGAAAAAATAATAATTTACTTGCAGTTACGTGAAAAAAAGCCAGAATTGCAAGATACAAACATTTGTAAGAAAAGAGTCAAAATTGCGAGGTAAAGTCTGAACTGCGAGATATAAACTTATAAAATTTCGCAATTCTGACTTTATAACTCGCAATTGCGACTAAATATCATTCAGTTCTGAGAAAAAAGTTAGAATTGCGAGATATAAACTTACATTTGCAAGAAAAAAAGAATTGCGAGAAAAAAATTATGAGGAATTATGAGGTAATTGCAGATTAAAAACTTGCATTTGCGAGAAAAAAAGTCAAAATTGCAAGAAAAAAAATGGCTAAATTGCGAGATAAACTTGCATTTGCAGAAAAAAGTCAAAATTGCAAGAAAAGTCAATATTGTGATTTAAAATTTTGACCTTTGCCAGAAAAAAGTCAGAATTGCGAGATATAAACTCGCAATCATGAGAAAAATGTGAGAATTGTGAGTTTTTATCTTGCAGTTCTGACTTCATAACTCGCAATTGTGACTTCATATCATGCAATTACATAAAAAAGACAGAATTGCGAGATTGCAGAAAAGATGTCAAAATAGCCAAAAAAAGTTAGAATAGCGAGATACAAACTCAAATTTGCAAATGAGGTCAGTACTGCAAAATTTAAACTCGCAATAACGTGAGAAAAGTCAGAATTACGAGATACAAACTCACATTTGCAAAAAAAAGTCAGAATTGCAAAAAAAGTTCAAATTACGAGATGTAAACTCGCGATTACGTGAAAAAAAGTCAGAATTGCAAATTTTATATATTGCAATTCTGACATTATAACTGACATTTAACTTAGAATTAAATTTCTGTGAAAAAAGTCAGAATTGTGAGATGTAAACGCACAGTTCAAGGAAAATAGTCAGCATTGTTAGATTCAAAGTGGCAATTACCTTTTTTATTTTTAATTCAGATGCGGAAATTGGCTTGCAAATCAGATGTTGCTGGAGATGTAAAAATATGAAAACTTGCCATGATTAAAAAAAGACAAGAAAAGAAGAAGAAAGCAACATCCAGATGCATCATTTAACCTTCACCCTGACGTGACCCAGCCAGGGAGACTGTGAAGCCAAAAATGCAGTCTCTAGACCTTGAGCTATTTCCTGTGCAACATCTCGACTCCCTTTCATCAATATAAAGGCAGGGTGTACAGCTAAGAAAACACCTGTCAAAGTTTATTACCGCAATCCTCCCCTCACCACAACATGCCTGACACCTCCATGAGCTGGACGTTCTGCTAGTCAAGCCACTTGTCAACATGTAATCATGCACACTTATGCCACATATGTGGGCCCCTCGTCCCATTGGAATTGTGGGTAGCTGGAGTGCAGCTGTCAAGGAGCGTGTTGAGGGTTAATTGGCCTTAATTAGGAGAGTTGTTTTTGCCTGTTTAAGCACCAGTGAGGGGAGTAGTGGAGATGTGGACGTGTCTGAATCTGTTTGTATGAGAAATGCATCATGTATAATTGTGTGCAAGTGCCGCTGTAGAGGAACGCAGATATTTGTAATTGGAATGAGTGCATGTTGAAACCACTTCAGTGTATGATTGGCATATTTGTTTTACATATCTATCAAAGATCAGAACCACCTCGCAATGACCTCAAACTAACAAGCTTCAAACTGCAGCACAATCCTTCCAAAATAAGTCTGTGCAGTAAAATGCATTCTTAATTCTTTTTTGGTATTGATGGTTTTATGAATAACCCTTTAGTGCCCATGGAAAAATTTGAATTGCACAAAGTTATTCACACTAACAAAAATGGTTATTTTAAGAATTGTTCACCAAAAAGTTCTAAAAGAACCTTTTTCCACTATAAAGAACCTAGAAAGGTTCCATGGATCTTAAAGGTTCTTCACTGAACAATGGATGTCAGTGAAGAACCTTTCATTTTACGAGTGTATAATAATCTTTTGTGGAATCTATTCTAGTAAAGAACCTTTAAAGTGTGCGGTTTCATAAAGGACCGTTAACACCCACGGAAAGAAAAGGGTTCTTTATAATGTAAAAAGTTCTTACATTTTTAAAACATTCTTTTAAAATGTTTTTTTGAGGAACTATTCACTTAAAGGTTCTTTGGAGTACCTAAAATGGTTCTTCTACACTCTTAAAAATAAAAGTTCTTTATCAGCATGGTTTCATGAAGACATCCATGAAACCTTTCCATTCCACAAAAGGTTCTTTATAGTGGAAAAGATTATTTAAATTATAAAAATGTTCTTCACACTCCAAAAAAAAAAAAAAAACGTTCACTGAAAGGTTCTTTGAGGGACCCAAAATTGTTCCTTTATAGGGGGTTTTACACAAGAGGAACCTTTTCATAGTTCCCGCTTTTTGGAGCTGGACCTAGGAACATATGTAGTTTTAGGAACTCAGTTTGGGGGAACTAAATTAGTTTCTACTTCAGAGTAGAGTCTAAAACAGTACTATAGGAACTGCCAGCGATGTACGTGTATGCCAATTGGCATACAAAACACAGGCTACCTGGCATTTTTAAAAAGCCATTTAAAAATATTGGGTGTTCAGAACAACTAAACAGACATCTACGTTTGAAAACATCAAGTTTTAGTAAAACCTACTCTTGTTTTTTGGCAGAACTGAGGTCGAGGAACAGCTCTGCAGTGTTCTGGGATGGTGGAGAGGGGGGTGCGTACCAGGCCTTACTGCTGGATGAGGACCGCGGTTGGCTGCTGGTCGGAGGCAGAGACCACATCTACATGCTAAACTCTGACAGCTTCACACAACCGGCACGCAAGGTCAGCGCACACAACTACCACCATCTGACAACGCATGATGTCATTCAGCGATCGCAAGGATAAGGGTCACTAAAGTGAAAACAGACCATGACTACAATGTTTTACTGTTCACATGTACATCTGTAATGCTGTTTTAATGGCCTCTCTGAAGTTAAAGGATTCAGTCTTAAAACTGCTCCACCCCATATATCTGTTGATTAGCACAGTAAATTAAATTGTCTCGTCTCTCCGTTAGTAACAGTATATGAAAAACATATGTACCATAGTATACTTACAATTGTTTACAATACAAATGTATAGAAAATTGCGTTAGCTAGCATATTCGCTGAAATTGGTGTGGTACAAATGCTTACCAATCTTGTTTATGCAAATTACATCCAACCTTTCAACTCAATCAAAATGAAGCTAGGTTTCCATTGTGTATGTTTCTGTGAACACACTTTTGGTTAGTTTTAACAAACTGAGTGACAAGTTCAAACTATTTTCTGAGGTAATCGATAACATGACAGTCCCAGTCCCGTTGGTGTGGTCAATTGATCTTAAAATACAAATTTTTGCTCATACATAAAAAATATAAGTAATACATCTTTCCAATCTGTAATGACTCTACATTTATTTGTGTGCACTCAGAATAACAACAAAACATTGAGCTTTTGTAAAATAATTAAAGCAAACAAGATGCGCTTTCTGCCGTCTTGGTCTCTGGGAACTTGAGTGCATCATTTCGAAACTCTGTGTATACTTGCCTTACATACATGAAAAATATATCTATAGAGAGTGAAATCTATGGAATGAAAATATTTGTTGAGTCAGCTTAAAATCATTTTTTACCTGCCTGCCTTAAAATTTTAAGTTCAGTCAACTCCAAAAAAAGTTTGGTCAACTTGAAATTTTATGTTTTACTAAGTGACAACTTAGATATTCGAGTTGATTCAACTTACAATTTTAATGCAGCTGAGTAACAAACACAGCTGTTAAGTTTAACAGGTTAGTCAACTGGAATATCTAAGTTGTCAGTTAGTACAACTTAACATTTCACCTTGAATAAACTTATTTGAGTTGACTGAACTTAAAATTAAGGCAGCAGGGTAACAAATTATTTTAAGTTGACTCAACAAATTGTAAAAAAAAAAAAAAAAAAAAAAATGACGGATTCATAATTATCATATATGCCGGTGTGCTCTGGCAAGCTTTTTTTGCATGTACTTGAGCACTTATTAGGCTATGAATGTAGACATTTAAAGGCTCACTATTAAGATTTATATGGTTTATATTGGCTGCAGGCTGTAGTGTGTTAAAATTAGCAAAGCATCTTCTTCTACAGTTTAAAACTAGTTGACTATCCATCTTATTTTTGCCATAAGACTGGGCTTGGCTATTTGTAAATTTTATAGGTCTGGCTTCTGGTCTCTTCCGCATCTAGCTATTTTTAGCATTTTGCTGCTCGATCATGCAAATTGATGTGTCTTACTATATTAGCTAGCTTCTTCTCCTAATAGGTGCATTACTGCCACCTTCTGCTTCGGAGTATCCAACAGAGTTTAAAATCTATTCATCAGCCCTGTTTCTCTGTTTACTATGTAGCTAGTTTCTTAAATAAAAGCACCAAGTTTAATAACGCAGATATTTGAAAGTGCCTCTATCACCCCCTTTAGTATGGAGGTTTGTTTGCAAAGTTAGCAAAGCAAATTGCAATGTGAGCTTGCAATGTGTTTGCCAGGCATATGTGCCGGCTTTTGCATACTTCTATAGCCTTAATTCTCCACTACACATAATTACCATTAAATAAACATTACATTTGGTTCAATATTAATTGATTCTGTCTTTCTTAAATGTGAAATACCAAAAGACGCCTGTAACAATTGATGAGGTCAAACGTAAGGTCATGGCACAGCCATACATACGTGATCTTCATAAGAACCAAGGCACGCCAGGTTCTGCATGTCCCAATTATATAATTATGTACAGTGTGCTGATTGCCAGCTAATGATTAGGTCAATACCTGCACATTATTTCCACATGGAAGTGATTACAATTTAAAAGGCATGCAGATTTTTGAGTAATGATGGTAATACGGCAGGGAGGGTCTGTACTAATCAACACGGTAAACGTAGCTCAGGTTTAACGTTAATGTACAAATTTTGAAATATGTTTTAAATATTTTGCTTTAAAACAACCCTAACGTACAATGATAATGTGTTGTTTTGCTGTGCATTATGTTCTGTTCCTTGGGAAAACTGTCTTTTTTATTTTCAGATTCACTGGCCGGCTGGACAGGAACACATTGAGCGTTGCAAACATGCAGGAAAAAATATTTCGGTAAGTAACTTTAAAAGGGCACAAAGAAAAAGTTCAAGCTTTTTAGGACCCATAGATGCCTTTTTAATGAATCACTCTCACAGACTGAGATAAGAATAAAAGCTGAAAAATCATATTTATGGCACTATGGGGGGAATATTTCAAGCTGGAAAATCTTAAGGGAGGTTAAGTCTTTTAACATGCGTCCCAGTGCATAAAATCAGTAGGTGCATTACTGTGTGATTTAAAATACTTCATATTCACCAATCCTCACCATAATTCTTTAAAATCATGCTTTTAATCAAATACCACATGTATCTTTCAGATGGATTGCGCCAATTACGTGAGACTCCTACAGCCCTTCAATAAAACTCACGTCTATGTATGTGGAACCGGTGCATTCCACCCGCAATGCACCTACATTGACCTGGGACACAATCTTGAGGTGAGCAAACTATTTTTTTGTCCAACAACCAGTGTGAAAGGCAATAAACACTTGAATTGGACCGTACGGAAACCACTGAGAGTTACTGACTTTTGAGCTGAACTAATATTGAGGGTAATGGTGCAAAGAGAGTGACAGTCTTGTCTTGGTATCCCAGAAACCTACTTTCCGGATCCTCAGCCAAGTTGGAGAATCTGGGAGAGGAAAATGTCCCTTTAGTCCAGAGGAGCCCTTTACTGCCCGACTGACAGGTGAGTTTTCAGAACACACTATCGTCAGAAACAATCCATCAGCCCTTTGTAGACAAAAATTCTGAGGACGCATGCACATAAATTGTAAGACGTACTCCCTATGAGTCATTGATAATTGGATCCGTATCCAATCCTGGCCAGATGTTGGTTTGTGTGGGGAAATTTTGAAGTTCCCCCAGTAAACATGTTTGTCACCCATATTTGTCCTCATTGGACACTTACTACACTGTAATTCGACTTAAAGAAGTTTTTAAAAATTGCCCAGTTGCTGTTACCAGTGTGGTCAGGAAATGAAACCCAGCTGCAAAATTTTGATTATATTTAGTCTTTTTTGAAGGCATGTATAGCCCAGAAGACCATAATACAGAAACCATATGCTACCTAATTAAAGGCTATTACCCCAACCGGGGACCTTTTTGACCATTTAATGATGCCTTTGGAATAATCGAAATTTCCTTTTCACACAAGCTGCTGTAAAACAGAGTATTTTCACAAAGCATCTGGAGTCGGAGGGTAGAATCATTAAAAATGAGCTATGTATCATGAAAAACCATTTGTCATTATAAGTCGTTCTGGATGTGATTTTCATTAAACGGCTATTAATGCTCACCTTAGATGGAGACCTGTACGCCGGGACGTCCGTAGACTTCATGGGAACAACCGCAGCCATTTTTCGCACATCTGTGCATAGCAGCAATCAACACTATATCCGCACTGAAGCTTACCAGGACCAGTGGCTAAATGGTGAGAAGTGTAATAAAAAGTTCCTCAGAAAGTGGGCTAGTATGGATGGAAGAAAATATTGGTATTGCTGGAAAGTTTCATTGATAAATACACTTTCACATTGCTCAAATGTTAAAATAACAAATTATAGTTGATATTAGACTGTTAATTATAAGCACAAGTTAATTAGGAAGCAAGAAAGTCTAACCGGGAGACTGCTGTCAGTTTAGATTTTCTGTCGTCTTAATAACAGTTGTAAATTTGACAATGGACGATGGTAAATGGTCAGATTAAACATTTGGAGTTCTATATTTCTTCAATTAGCTTACAAGCTAACAGTTACCAAACAGTTACTGACTACCAAAGTAGACCACTAACAAATTAACATATCAACATATTAGTCCATTCGATTAGTATACAGCTACCTAAACTGATGCTATCTTAGATATCACTGCTACAAAAATGTCTATTTTGATCATCTAAAAGAAATCACAAATAAAAGGATACATTTTTGAACAGGCTTTACAAACAGCTGCCTCTTGGGTTCCGAGAGTTTTTTAAAGCCAGGCACCTGTGATGTTTATGTTATGTGACGGATTACTTTATATTTGAACTCCTTGACTAGGAAAAGTCAGGAAGTCAAAAAAAAAAGTGGTTTAGAAGTCTTTGGCAGTTGATAAGTAGGTGGTTCGTGGTCTGAAATATTTGGAAACTACTGTTTTGAGGTGACTGCTGCTGCCTAATTAGCTTTTGTAACTTCCTCCAACCTCTCTCTGATGCCAATTTCTTTTCACAGAGCCAGAGTTTGTGGGATCATATTCCATCCCTGACACACACAGCTTGGACGATGACAAAGTCTACTTCTTCTTCAAAGAGACCGCCGTAGAGTCCAACCAGCTCGACAAGCGTATCTACAGTCGAGTGGCTCGTGTCTGCAAGGTGAGTGCCAAGTCTGGTGCCATAATGAGCCAATAAAAACATGAAATGGATCCAAAAGACCTTTGTTTGGTATGAAGAATCAATGAGTCTTTTGTAGACACTAATGAATGGATGTGTAAGCCTCTGTATCATCTGTTGCACAGTAGTAGAAGCATTGCGTATCTTATAATGGATGAATGGAGGGATTGTTTGAGAGTAATTAAACACTAATCTAGCAACAAATCCAGCAAACTAGGTTTTCAGTTTCGGCTTTCTTGAAATGCTCTATATGTCTATTTTATGCTGGATTTATTTGAGATACTGTGATGTCACATTGCACAGCTTTTCCACAGATTTTTGCCCCAATTTGCAGTCTGGAGTAGACGCTAGTTGCCGAAAGTCAAAGCTAATCTGCAAATTTTAGTTAGTCAGGAGTTGACAGATTTCAAAGAAAACTGCATAATGTATAGTGGCACAGACTCCAAATGTTTAGCTTCAGACTGGGATTCCATCCAGTTGAAAGACATCAGAAATGTTTGATATTTTAAGCCAATTTTAGAACACACATTGTTGTCATTTGTCATGCCTCTTCTAGCAACGAGGCGCAATGTTTCTGCATGAGTCTGTTGTGTTTGGAACAACTTAAAAGTCTGAAAGTTCCTTTGTAACCATTTAGGGTTCAGATTTGGAAAGTCCTATAGTGTATTCCAGGTTTTACATGTTCTTGCTGTTCATCAGAATGACATAGGTGGAAAACGAAGCTTGATTAATCGCTGGAGCACCTTTTTAAAGGCCAGGCTGGTGTGCTCAGTACCAGGACCTGGAGGCATGGACACACACTTTGACGAACTTGGTACGTTCACACACTCTTTAAGTCAAGATGAACTCAAAAGCTCTATGTAGTTTTGTTACACAACAGTCCTGATCCTTTCTACTATTTTATTTTTTTATTTTTAGAGGACATATTTCTCTTGGAGACCAAAGATCCACAGAATCCTGTCATCTATGGTGTCTTCTCCACTTCCAGGTAAGTTCATTACCTGAAAAGTCTGATTCATCAGTCATTCTTTGGGTCACCACCCAATAATCCTCTTAACTTTTTAGAACCACATTCCTTTCAATATTATATTTGTTTACCTCAATTCCTGAATTATCATTGGCTCCATCCAAATCAACCAATCCGTCACACACATTGCAACTCTTCAGGTTCTCAGACCTCCCTTGTTCGTTCCAATAACGTAAATCTGATTATCTCAGTTTATCTTTTGAACTGACATCAGTATCAAAACGCCCCTAAAATCAACAGTCTGGTCACAGGATGCTCTCCTCCCCGCCCGATCCATTTAGAACAATCCGTCTCGGTGCTCCCACCCGAGGAATGGATAGCTTGAGGCCAAACGACAGGGTGAAAGGTCACCAAGCTTGAGGAACTCTGTTATTCTAACCTAATACATGTTTCCTTTTCAAAAGCTCTGTCTTCAGAGGTTCAGCCGTTTGCGTCTATTCCATGGCTTCCATCCGAGCCGCCTTCAACGGGCCGTTTGCGCATAAGGAGAGCCCTGATTATCGCTGGATGGAGTATAAGGGGAGGATCCCTTATCCACGGCCGGGGACGGTAAGTTCTTAACAGGAAGGAATTATGTTTGGTAGAGTAGAGAAGATGATTTTTCATGTGGATGGATGCCTCTTTCTGAAGAACCTCAAACATTTGTGCAAGTAAGTTTTGAGATCTGCAGTTGGTTCTGGATCGCAGATATGTTGGAGCAGCTTGGAAACCATGTGGCCAGTCACTCCATGCACTAGCTGCACTGCCTCAAGGGGGTTGTAAAAATGTCGGCAGGCACTCTGGGGGTCACGTGTCAGTGCGGTTAGTGGAGTGGCTTGGAGTGTGGACTTTTAGTGGTGAGGTCACCAAAAGGAAGTCAGTTATTAGGGCTGCAAGCCCTGCTCCATTAGTTGCTGACATCATAACCACAGAGTTGACCTCAAATTGACAGCTAAACCCTTTCAAATTATGAGGTTTGGTGATTAGAACAGGGATGTCCAGACCTGTTCCTGGAGGTCCACTGTCCTGCAGAGTTTAGCTCCAACCTTAATTAAACACTCCTGAATCAGCAAATAAAGTTCTTCGGGATTATGAGAAACTTCTAGGCAAGTGTGTGAAGCCTGGTTGGAGCTAAACTTGGAGCAGGATGTTGGCCCTCCAGGAACGGGTTTGGACATCCCTGGACTAGGAAGTGCAGTGAAGATCATGATCTCTTTGCGCATACCGTTTAAAGCAGAGGTTCTCAACTCTGGCTCTCAAAGGTCCACTCTCCTGCAGAGTTTAGCTCCAACCTTGATCAAACCTCCCTCCCAGTAACTTTCTAGCAATCCGGAATACACTGATTAGCTTGTTCAGGGTGTTTGATCAAGAGCTACAGTAAACTCTACAGCAAAGTGATACTCGTGGGCCAGAGTTGAGAACCCCTGGTTTAAGGTCACCATGTTTACTGGCTTTACAACAGGGGTGTCCAAACTCGGTCCTGGAGGGCTGGTGTCCTGCAGAGTTTAGCTCCAACTTGCCTCAACACACTTGCCTGAAAGTTTCTAGTATGCATAGCAAGACCTTGATTAGCTAGTTCAAGTGTGTTTAATTAGGATTGGAGCTAAACTCTGCAGGACAACGGCCCTCCAGGAGCAGGTTTGGACACCCCTGCTTGAGGGGGGGACTCACTAAACCCGATTGTTCATGGCAACAGAACAAAAACTTCTAAACTGCATTTCTCATTATGAAAGAATTATGATGTTCGCTGCACTACGATCTAGCTACAGTAGCCAAAATCCACATCTGCATAAATGTTTTTGACTATTTTTACCTTAGTCTGGGACTGTTATGCCAAATTAAGTCCCCACAGGGTTCCAGAATATAAGCTTAACTCAAGCTCCTATATCCCTTTAGTGTCCAAGTGAAACCTATGACCCTTTGCACAAGTCCACCCGAGATTTCCCAGACGATGTTGTGAGCTTCATGAGGACCCATCAGCTGATGTGGGAACCGGTAATGCCCATCCACAGGCATCCCGTCTTCACTCGGATCAATGCTCCCTACAGGCTGAAGAAGCTTGTGGTTGACAGGGTTGATGCAGAGGACGGCCAGTATGATGTCTTACATCTTGGCACAGGTATGTTGGAAAGCGGTCAGAAAAAGATCAACATGTTTAGTGAACAGATCTAGCAGCTGGTATTCTCAATTATAAAAGCATTAGACACAAAATTGCACTGCAAATATGGAAATCTCCTATATCGACTACTAGATCCAGTAAATGCTATCAAAGACGACCTCTGTTCCCACGCTGGTCAGTTGTCCTGTTGCCAGGGATTATCCTGACATTCAGAGGAGCCCATGTTTCTTTTCCTGACTAACATTTGTCCACCTGGACTGGTGGGTGTATGCGTGAACTCTGCTACATTTAAGTGAATCATTCAGGTCAAATAGATTCTTCGTTCAGGACAAATATGCTTAACCTGTTTGTACAGAGAGCAGACTCGCAATCTTACTGTGTAAAGGATTGGAACAGTGTAACAGCTGTCAGCCCTCAGGGTGCTGCATAAATCCACAAGGCAAAAGCCAGTGCTCACTCACCATGGTAACTAAGTAGGGGTGCATTATGGGCTATATTTAAAGAAAGTACAGTTGATGGTTCAGGTTGAAGTTTGTTGTGAATATCTATCTATCTATCTATCTATCTATCTATCTATCTATCTATCATATATCTTATCTATATATCTATATTTGTCTTTCTAGTTACAGTTTTTCTCAGTGGCTTTGGTACATTTCTCAGATTTTACATTCTTTACATTTTATATTGCTTTTTCTATCTATTGATTGTTTTGTCTAACACTGTCTGTCAGTTTTTCAGTCTGTCGTTTTATCATTTTACCTATCTGTCTGTGTTTCTGTCTATCTGTCCGAGTCTGTCATGTCTGTAAAGTGAAATATCACATAGTAAATCTTCTGTATCTTCAGACGATGGCAGAGTATTAAAGGTGGTCTCTGTGCCAAAAGAGAACTGGGAAACTGAAGAAATCATTCTAGAAGAGCTTAATGTCTTCAAGGTAATTCCAAATCTCAGTTTCTGCTCTCACTTCTTTTTGTTTATCGTGCCATCTGTTGGACTCATGACCTCTGACCCTGAGCTCTTATTGGTTGTTGTTTTCATGTCAAGCACTTCCCAAACAAAAATAACTCCTAAAGAAGAAAACCAGATTTCCCATGGCTGTCTACTCAAGTGAACAATCCCAGGGACAGTACAGGCAGTGTTACACCATGAATATTGTGTTTAGTGAACAAAAAGAAGATTTCATTTATCCAAAACTTTGGACAGTGAGGAATGTCTTGGTTTTGCTCTGGGGATGACAGGAATGTAAGCAAACAGAAGTCAACAGGGTTAATATGCGATGCCTGGAGAATGTATTGTAGTAGAACAATGGATTTGCAATAGCATTTAGCTTAGACTTTTCATTTTTTAAAGAAATATAAGACTATAAATGTAGTCTGTACTGCTCATTTCAAGTCTTCTGAAGTCAGACAATAATTTTGTACAAGTAACAGACCAAAATTTAGCTTTTAAGTTATTCACTGAATATCACTACGTCCCTCAAATCTCTAGTCAAAAATTAGTAGTACATTATGAATAACAAACATTTCAAGTGATTTAAACCACATCAAATATGTAATTATATGTATTATAGAGAAGAATTAATCAATCAAACCTTTGTGGAGACATATGATAGACATTGCCCACTGGCCATTTGGAGAAAGAGAGTCGTTTTAACAGTCAAGGCTCATTTGCTGCAGTATATGAAGGCGAAATGAACCAACAGAGCAGAAAGCTTTAAAACTTTCACATGGGCCTGTTATGATGAGCTGCATTTATTCAGCGCCAACAATGTGTGTCTTCCTCCTCTTTGTTCAGGAGATGATTCATTCTGTGTTGACATATTCTTTCATTTTTCCTATTTTTTGTAGACTCAAACCCCAATACTAAGCATGGAGCTCTCTACCAAGAGGGTAAGTGGACTCGTTTGGTGGGTGGCCACTTGCTTTAACAACAACATGAGCTTCATGTTTTTGCTTTTAAACCCTGTAACATCTTGCACTGTAAACATCTGATTTATTATTATAATTTGTATTGACTTGTTAAAAGTTAGTCTGTTTTGTATCTTATTTAGACATACATTCACAAGTTTGATTTGATTTTTCTTCTCTAGCAAGTGCTGTTTGTAAGCAGTGATGAAGGGGTCGTCCAGCTTCCTGTGCAGAGGTGTGAGCTGTACGGTAAAGGTTGCGTAGATTGCTGTTTAGCACGAGACCCATACTGCGCTTGGGACGGTACCTCCTGTACTAACTACTTCCCTAGTAACAAAAGGTACTTGCCTTTTTATTACATTTAATACATTCTCGTTTTCGTACCGTGAAAATCTATCTATCTGTCTATCTATCTGTCTGTCTGTCTATCGTTCTATGTATCATTCTATCTATTGTTCTATCTATCGTTCTATCTGTCTATCCTTCTATCTATCTATTGTTCTATCTGTCTATCCTTCTGTCTATCTATCGTTCTGTATATCTATCGATCTGTCTATCTATCGTTCTATCTATCGTTCTCTCTGTCTATCTTTATATCTGTCCATCCTTCTATCTGTCTATCTATCTTTCTATCGTTCTATCTGTCGTTCTATCTTTATATCTTATCATTTGATCTATCTGTCGTTCTATCAGTCGATCGTTCTATCTATCTATCGGTCGATCGTTCTATCAATCGATCGATCGTTCTATCGATCATTCTATCTATTTATCATTCTATTGGTCTGTCTATCTATCGATCGATCATTCTATCTATCTATCGTTATGTCTATCTATCTGTCATTCTGTTCTATCATTCTTTCTGTTGTTTTATGTTGCTATCATTTTATCTATTTAATTATCATTCTAACTCTATTATCTATCTCTCATTCGATCTTTCTGGCACTGTATAATTCTTTTTAACATTGTATAGCTATCTATCTATTTCTTTGCAAGTATTTGTGAAATGCATCAGTCATTTCTAAATATTTTTATTTTTATTTATTTATTTATTTTTTTGTGTGTAAAAGTGACTTCAATTTGAAATATATAACATCACCAACAAACCTGTCAAATAATGAATTTGAGGGTCATTGACATCCTTTTGTGGTCCGCAGGCGTGCCCGGAGACAGGATGTGAGGTATGGAGACCCCTGGAGCCAGTGTCAGGACATGAGAGATGGTAATAAATCACTTTCTGTTCACCTCACCACTTTCAACCCGCAGGTTGTATATGATATTGGCCAGTCCTGGAATAGAATGCATACTACTCCCTCTAGTGTACAAAATGGATACTAACACATGCTAAGATGTGTGCACTACATCAACGTTAAATCAAAACTGATCTTGTTTACTCTCTTAGTGCAGGTCCTGAGTCTTGAATTGTGAATGAATTGTCAGTTCACATTCCAAAAAAAAAAAATCCAAAAAAAGCTAAAAGCATCCATTTATCTTTACAGGTTTAGAAAATGCTGAACTCAAGACGGTTTACGCCGTGGAGACCAACTCGACCTTTCTGGAATGTATCCCACGTTCACCACAAGCCACAATCAAGTGGATAATTCAGCCAAACCACAGCCAAACTAGCATAGAGGTCCGTCCACATCCTGTTTAGAAGATTCAATCATGAAAAATAAAAAAAATGAGTAGATACACATCTCATAAATTTACTTTTAGTCTAACCCAAACTCTTTTCTATCTCTCAGTTGGTTCCAGGTGAAGAAAACCTCATCCACATGCAACGCGGGCTCCTCATCCAGCACTTAGCATCCGCTAACGCTGGCCTGTACCTCTGCGTAGCCTACGAACACTCATTCTCCCGCACACTAGCCCGCTACGAGCTTCACGTCATCCCCCAGAATCACATGTCGAAAGCACAACACACCCATCCTGGAAATTACGCAGCCTCACCGCGAAGCTTCAAAGAACTCCATCTAATGGGAGTTAGCGGGCTAACGGCTGATGAGTATTGTGAACATCTTTGGTACCGCGAAAAACGGCGACAGCAGAAACTGCGCACGCTAAAGTGGAAGCAGGTGTCTGAAAACCGTAAAGCGAGAGTTAGGCGGCAAAATCCACCAAACGAGCCTCTCGGCGGAGGTGAAACAGCAAACTCTTGATGTGTGACTTCATTTGGACATTTAGCATCTTGTTTATAGCTTAAAAGCTACATTCCAACTAGCTGCAACCAGCTAATACAACTGTTAGAACAACAACAAAGGCTACAGCGTATGTCCACTCTTAAGTTTTATTTTGTAGCCTGTGCTAGTGTTAGCGTGTAGCTTTAACAAAGTATAACCAAACGTAATTTGTACAGTCTGACATTTCATGTAATATTTTCAATCTGTTTCTATTGTTTGTCAACGTTCCTGAAAGACAAGCACCTATACAAATGCTAGGTATGCTTGAAAGCTACTATTAAAAAATGGACTTAAGTTAACGCACTGTTCTGAGCAAAATGCAGTGCAATGATGAACTGACTTCTCTTGCTTTCTCTAGGCATGTAGATTAAATAATCCTTAGCGCATATCATTGTATTGCTATTTAATTTGGACCCTTAGTCAGTCATATTCACGTTCTGACAACAGCAGGTGCCTCCATGTTCAGAGGAAGTTTGCCCAGGATGTGTCCTTCATATGTTTCCTTCCCCTTCGAGAACAATCTCTTCTGCTCTTTCCTGAGAACATCCTTGAGTAAATATTGTGTTTGCTTTATGACTCCTTTGCAAATCTCTCCACTCTTGTGTGTACAGTATGTGTAAGATTTGTTCATGTGTGGAAGCATCTGGAGATAGTAAGTAGAAAATGGCCTCCAAAGATCAAAGCGCTTTTAAATATTCTTCGCTGCCCATGGAAATGACTTCCAGAATCATCATGCTTTTGTTCTTTGCCATTACTGAATGAAAAGTTGTCTTTGGCTCTTTGTGGAATCTGAAATAGGTTGGTTAAAGTGGTGAGTTAGATTGAAAAAACACTAATGTACATTGTTTTAATGTATGTTGATTATATAATGGAGCTCACATGTTGGGTTATGTACTATACTTTAAATGTGGTAGTGGTTGCTATATATTTAAATACATAATACCTGATTTTACACTTGTATATACTTCTGTTCAAAGTTTGTAAGATTTTTTTTTCTGTTATTCTGAAAGAAATTAACACTTTTATTCAGCAAGGATTCATTAAGTTAACAAAAAGTGTCAGTTATTATGTTACAAAAGAGCTGTTCTTTTGAACAAAAAAATATAATCCCGAAAAATATATATATTTAAAGAAATATATTTAGCAGCAAAACCACTGTCAACATTGATTACCAGAAATGTTTCTTAAGCTGCAAATCTACATATTAAAATCATTTCTGAAGGATCATGTGACACGGAAGAATGGAGTAATGATGCTAAAAAAATCAGCTTTGTATCACAGGAATAAATTCAATTTTAAAATATATTCAAATAGAAAACAGATTTATTAAATTGTAGTAATATTTCACTATATTACTGTTATTACTGTATTTTTAAGAAGACAAATACAGCCTTGGTGAGCAGAAAAGACAACATTAAAAAATCTTATTGACCCCAAATGTTTGAATGGTTGGTGCACATTTTGTGTAATGTCAGTGAATAGCTTTTTTAAGCTTAGCAAAACAAACCCATCAGTTTCATTTGTGAATAAAATGCTAATCCCCACATCATTTTTCAATTATTGTTAGTATTTCTTTCAGACTGAATAAATGTGAGCATGGCATTTTAACCACCCATTGCTATAACCAATAATACACAACACGGGCCTGTTACTGTGGCCAGCCAAAGGCACACCTGTGCAATAATCATTCTGTCTAATCAGCATCTTGATATGCCACACCTGTGAGGTGGATTGATTATCTACAAAGGAAAAGCGCTCACTAACACAGATTTAGACAACAATATTTCAGAGAAATAGGCCTTTTGTGTACATAGAAAAAGTCTTAGATCTTTGAGTCCAGCTCATGAAAAATAGGGCAAAAACAATAGTGTTACATTTATAATTTTGTTCAGTGTATTTAATTTTATATTAATGTTGGAGTTTTCAACATTTTAGGTTTAGACGATAAAAACAACAAAAAGCACACTTGTACTTATTCTCTCAATTCCATCAACACCTCTCTTTCCCTTTATCACAGTCTCCTTTTCTTTCCCTGTATCTGTTCCCTTCCCAAAGCTGAGCTTTGACTGATAAAGTCTTTTGATTGTCCTCTGTGTAAATGAAGAATGTAAATACTGGGTCAGCTGACCGTGTTTAATCATTTTAGACAAGTGATTTTACTGAAGGCTACCAGAATAATTTTAACTTTAACTTTATTAAATTCATGCTTGGTCATATTGACATTTATGAAATAGTAGCCAGCATTAGCCTAATCACGTACATAATTCTAAATAACAAAAAGTTAATTTACATCCCTGAATATTTTTGTGGGTAGTTTAACATTTCTAGCGTAAAACAGCTGTCAAACAGGAAACATTTGGTTTAGCTACTTACATCTTGCACTCCATAACTGTCTGAGGTGTCAAGCTGGATTTTTTACCGGCAGCGCCTGTGAACATAAACCCCGCCTACTTTTATTTGATTGGCCATCATCACAAACACTTTGACACTGATGAGCGCTGTAAGGCTGCTGAGGCATCTCAAATAGAATATCTGTTATGTTGTTGTTGTTGTTGTTTTTTATCATTGCAGCACCAAATTAGAATTTATATAAAGTAATTATTTTACAACTTTTGTTATTGGAAAAATACCGAGGCCCGGACCCTGCTTGACATTAAAAAAAAAATCTATGAAAAGAAATAATCACATTTCTAAAAAAAAAATAAATAAAAAAACGTGATGGAGCATTCTGATTATCAAATAATATTCAAAGGAAAGTAGAGCTGGAGCTGCCTAATCCTCATTTTGTTAAAACAATTGGTCGAGCATTTTAGCGTGATGTTGTCTTGTTTTCACACCCCGTTAGAGATTTTTGTACCCTTCAATAGGGGAGGAGGTTTTAAGTTAGGCTATATCTTCTCTGACTACACACATAGTGTTTTATTCATATATACACCAATTAGATTTAAATAAGAAAATACAAGAAATATAAGAAAATAATATAGAAATGTATAACTATGTAAATACAAATACAACAGAAGTCTATGTAATGTCCCCATATAGATTAGATAAATCTGTGTCTGTGTCTAGGTACCCAGTCAGAAACAAATTTTCCTCAGTGGTCAGTGAAATGTATTTTCTTTCAGCTTAAATTTAATATCTGACAGCACAAAAATTATTTTTGCAAAATGTTGAAAACTTACCAAATGTACACCAGGTGGCGCCAAAACGAGTTTTACTCTCGAAGACTAAGTAATATTCTGTTATCTGTATGCTTACAATACAAGTATGTGTCAAGAAATGTGTCAAACACTCACACCCATAAATATCCAGTCTGTATAAATCAAAGACCTTTGACTAAAACACATCATTCCAACTTCCTCCAGTCCAAACGAGGTTCACAACACAGACTTGAACAGCTATGCTTTATTAACACACTTATTTTATTGTGAAGCTACTTTGAAACAATTTGTAGACCTGTTGTTTAAGCTGCTAAATAAATAAATGTGACTAAAACAGCTGTGAAATGGCTCCACCATGTGAGTAAACAGACATATATAGAAGTTCACGACATTGGTTAAAATTGAATGAAGTTTAATCAACAAAGTTCAGGAGGAGAATGTTATCAGCGCTGACTCACAATGGAACAGTTTACAACAGAACCCACTGCACAGAATACTTTGTCCCACAATACAATGAATTTGACCTTTCATTCTCATTGTAATATATTTTCTTGAATGTCACCAGTGATTTTTGGCAGCCATTACTGTGACATGTAAGGATGGATGCCCCAGTGGAAGAGCTGTTTGTGAGCTATATTTACCCTGGCACAGTATCCTCATTGGCCTTGCCAGTAGTAGAGTGTGTAGTGTGCTCATTGTGACAAGCCATAGTGAGGGACCTCCTCTCTTGTCTTTTTTTCTTGTGAGAAAAAATAAATAAATTCGAGTGTTTGTGCCTCACAATTCAGGCCTTGTGTCTGCTGTAGAAGCATGGCAGCTTTGATTATGAGGTTGCAGGTGGAAAGAATGGAATCAGATGTTATCAAATACATTAGCCTCCTCAGTTTATCACCTTGCAGCTCATGGCAAGGTATATGTGGAGGCAAGACAGGCCTGTGGGGCTCTGCACACTGTGAAATCCACTGCATAATGAATCCCTTATTTACACTCTCTCTACACTTTGTTCATGAAAGGATTTGTGATATATGTCTGTGATGCATTACTCAACGTTGAAAAAACACGTAGAAACCTTTAAAGCTCCCCTCAGTACAAACACAAATATGCTGATCGGGTCAGCAGCACATGGTGCTCCTAAATATTTTTTCATAGTTGCATGCAGTATTTGCAAATGCAACTAAAATGATTGCACTGTAGAGCCCTGGCTCAGCAGTGCTGCAGAGTCTGGTGTTTCCCCCTCTCGAGGCTACAGGACTGCCTATTGAGTGGTATATCCTGTGCCAATTTGGTTCCCAAGACCTCAGACACCACTGGGGTTGAGAGATAACCAGAAACAGGTGTAGAAGACAAGTTTGGTTCTGTAGTTTATGCTTCCCACAAAAGACACACAGGGGACACAGGAGAAGCAATAGCAAGAAAAATAGGCACAGCTTTAGGGAGAAGACTGCTGAGGGAATTTTTCTTTGCACTTACTGTTCATTGCGTGTTGCAGTCATCTTATGGGTTTAGTCCAATGCTTGATGTTAAAAACACGCTGAGATGAGAAGGTTGGTGGTGGGGAGATGTTGCACCCCCTCTGGTTCCAGTTGCCTTCCTCAACTGGAGTAGGGTCTTGAGATTGAAAGAAGATAAAATAATCTTCTCTCTTGAGTATCTTGAGTGCCTCTAGAGCAGGGATGGGCAACCTCAGTCTTGGAGGACCACCATCCTGCAGAGTTTACCTCCATCCCCAACTACTACTGGGTCTTTAAGTAGGGATTCCACTCCCCTGTGCACAGGTGCTCTACTATGGCCTTTGTTCAACATTGCTAATTAATTAAAGGCAGTTCAACTGAGGTGTATCCCTCCTTATTATCTGTCAGTCTAGACTAGGGCTGGGCAACTTCAGTCCTGAAGAGACACTGTCCTGCAAAGTTTAGCGCCAACCCTTATCAAACACACCTACCTGTTGCTTTCTAGTGATTTTAAAGACATTGATTAGCTAGTTCAGGTGTGTTGGAGCTAAACTCTGCAGGACAGCGGCCCTCCAGTGAGGTTTTTAGCACCTTTTTATGCAGGGTAAATGAAACTGTGATGGGCAGGGGCACCACCTTGGTTTCTGGGCTGCCTGAACTCCCATCCAACACCCCCACATATTTTTAAATAAGTTTGGTTTTAGTTAGTTATGTGATGCTATAAAAACGGGAGTGTGACATCATGATTGACAGCTGAGCTTGATGGATTCTCTGTGGTTCCAAGTCAGTGGTTCCCAACCACGTTCCTGGAGGCCCCCCAACACAGCACATTTTGCATCTCCCCTTTGTCTGACACACCCATTTCAGGTCTAGGAGTCTCTACTAATGAGCTGATGATCTGAATCAGATTTGTTTGATTAAGGCGACATGGAAAACATGCAGTGTTGGGAAGTTTTTTGGGATCTTCATTAGGAGATTGGGGGTTTATTTACCTTATTTTAACACAAGCCTCTGGGACAGCAACAAGCAAACAAAAAAGCAGTCAGACTAATTAGGGGTGTGTGCCTGCGATCGATTCTGCGGGAGTGTGGGCGGGGCGCGGCTCCACTTTGCTCGCTACTGCGCAGACTCGGGTACCAAGTTCTCTACTGCTCAGACTCTGGTCCCAAATCAGCGCAATATGTCCGCGCCCTATTTAGGCGCTGGTGGCTTCACTTTTCTTCAGTGGAAGAGAGTGAAGGTGTGTCGTCCATCTTTTTTACAGTCTATGGAGGAAACCAGAGTACCCAGTGTAAACCCATGCAAACAGGGAGAACATGCAAACTCTACACAGAAAGGCCACCTGTGCCTACCAGGACCATCTAACCACCGAGCCACTGTGCTGCCCAGTAGGAGCCCTGGAGAAGTGCCTTTACTCAAGTCTAGGTATGAGTTTTGTACACTAACTAATCTAGGGTTTTTAAAATGGAGTAGAATGTCCCCTGTGGAATGTACTACCAAAGGTTGTAGTTTAAAATATTCCCTTTTAGAAGCCTGCATCTAGGAGCCTACCCCTTCGTTCAAAAGGTTCTGTTCGTTCAAAAGGTTCTGTTCGTCTTTTTGGTAACCCTGCCCCAACCCCTGATGTAAGCAGTTCTCACTTCTAGACCAGCAATGTTTTGGTGCTACTTACGAACCTTTTTTTTTTCTGGTTCTGAGCTGGTGCTTTGGGTGTTGAAAAACAAAGAACTGATTTGAAACTAGTCTTTAACTCTGAACCAGCACTCAAACTGCCTTGGTGGAAAAAGGGGTATTAGAGCCCTGTTTTTTGGGCCCATATAGGCCTAAAGATGAATGTGATTTCACCAATTAAAACATGTTCCTGGATCAACATCCTTGTTGGTCCTGGAACAACATTTCAAACAACCAATCAGAATTGAGGGATAACTTTTCTGGAAATGTCAGTTTTAGGATTACGATCAGAGTTTCTACACCCTTGTTATCATTTTCCTCTGATTTTGGGAATAAATTCTGGTTAGGTTTAGGGGCAGGGATTGGGTTAAGTCTATATTTCTAAACAATAATGTTGATCCAGGATCAACAAAACATGTCTTACTTGGCAAAATCACGGCGACCGCAACCTTAGCACCTTTTAATATTTTCCAACCAAGTGACAGCTTTTCCACTGAACAGAATTTTTGGTTTCTAATTTGGCCCGTCGCTTCTCAAAAATAACGGAAGGGTTCTTTAGTGAGTCATGCTGGCAGGAATGGCTATTTTTAAACTGGTGTCTTTGACTTCCTCTGCTTGTTGTGACTAAAAGGTCTCTTAAAGATTTCATCACAAGGTTTCATCTGAAGAACAGTGTGTAGGAAGACTGCATCATGTTGAAGATCCTACAGCGTCATCTCTGTGAGTTTATTATGAAAATTGTTTCATATACATGTGTTGTGAATAAATGGATTTTTGATGGTCATTTTAAATTAAATGCTCCTAATTATTCTTCTCACAGATCTACTTGCATGGTGTCAAGTTGCAGAGATTTTAACAAATCAACTAACAGATTTGGGTCAAAATGTAACCATAAACTGTAGTCTTGACTTAAAGGAGGTGACATGGATGGTACTCAATTTACCAGATCCTCCAGTTTTGATATTACGCTCCTTCTCAAACCCACCAGCAACATTCTACTTCAACAACAGTTTCAAACAGAAATATTCAGTGCAGTCTAAACATAATCTGTTTATAAAAGAGGTCAGTATGGATGAGTTAGGAGTTTATTACTGTACAAACATAGACAGAACTGCACAATTCAGCAACGGCACCAGACTAGACCAGACCACAAAGATTACTGGTGAGTGACTTCATTTATTGCTTCATACAAATATGGTCCTCATATTGCTTAAACCAATATTATATATATATTTGTATTTTCTTTGCAGTCCCACCTCAAGTGTGTCAGAATCATACTGTAGTAGTGCAGCCTACAGAGCCAACATTGTGGCAGACTGTTACTGTCATATTCGGACTGCTCAGTGTTGTTCTTGTATTTGCGTTAATAGGTGAGTTTAATTTCCATTAAATTTCTGTTAAGTTGTTCCTAATGTGATGAGATTCTGTTTTTTTTTTCTCAGCATTCTTAGGCGTATTTAAGTGTTTTGCTGATCGCAGTTAAAAACACCCACAACGACGAAGATAAGGACCTTCAGCAGCTTCAGTTAATAGATCCTGCATAAAGAGGGTGACCAGACATTGTTGTTTCACAAGGTGTGACCCAGTGTTTTCTGGATTTACTGAATATAAAAAAATGTGTCAGTTTTCAAACAGTGTATGAGTAAGAATTCACACTGTTTTTTATGTTGCTTAATAGCATACTTTGTAAAAGATTGTGTAACCATATTTGTAATGCATTTTCAGCGAGTCATGTTCATTGCTATGTTATCGCAGCAAAAGTAGATTCAGAGCTGCTTTTACAGGAAATTACTGTGGAACCTGGTTGTCACGAAAGCTTCATGTGTTTGAAGGTGCTCTTTGACATTATAATAAAATCACTTATATATGGAGTATTAATATTTTGTGCATAGTTATTAGTTAATTACTTTAAATAGTTTGCCTTATATATATTTGCCTTTATATAAATAAATAAAGTGTTGAGAAAAGCTCTGATAATGTTTCACTTTGCACTGTGTGCAAATTAGAAACCACAAAAGTCTCACCTACACTGAGCAGGATGTGCTATCAAGACTGTATAGCCTACCACTAACTTTTGGTCATTGTTTGAGTCACAGCGCTCACATTTTCCTCACCCAAAAAGAAAAAAAAA
Source organism: Cirrhinus molitorella (assembly GCA_033026305.1). Taxonomy (NCBI): domain Eukaryota; kingdom Metazoa; phylum Chordata; class Actinopteri; order Cypriniformes; family Cyprinidae; genus Cirrhinus; species Cirrhinus molitorella. The sequence continues at coordinate 28,672,784 of CM065121.1, read as the reverse complement.
GTGTTTTAAATTGTTTAACTGATTTATTTATTTATTTTTTGCACTGAGTGTATGCTGTCTGTCTGTATTCACTGGCCTATAATTTGTTCTTGCAGACATTTTTAAATGCTCTGATTTCTGTCATTTATGTTTTGTTAGTTTCATTTGACATAATAAATATTTTAAACAACTCTCTTTTAAAGTCTTCTTCTCATCTTGACCAACATATCAAGTCAATTTAAGAAATTAAATGTCAGAGATCAGTTTAAAGTAACCACATCAAACCTTTCACTTCCTTCTTGTGTTTAGTTCCTGTCATGCATTACTTCTAACCATGCATCAAAGTGGCCTGAAGTCATCCATTTTCAATGTGAGCCAGCGGCGAGCTCTGCACTCTAAAAAAAGATGGTTCTTTGAAGGTTCTTTACATGTAGTAACAGTTCTATTTAGAACCATAGCATCCTGAAGAACCCTTTTAATGCTGAAATGGTTCTTACAGTTAGAGTTAGGGTTCTTTATTCCCGCCCTTTTGATTTTCAAATCTGTAACTGTCAAAGCACCTTATTAGTGAGTTTCTGGGGCTGAGAGATCCAACTACAGACTGTCAACACACTCTCAAAAGGTAAATGATTTCATTCTTACTTTTAAATACAAAATTAAATTTAAAATTGTATTGGTTTCCAAACAAATATGTTCTTTTCTCTTCTTTTTAAATCAAATGTAGCCTAAGTGTGAGCAGCTCTGACAATCCTCTTCACTACGTAAGTAACAGATCCATATTGTATCCATATTGTTTTTTTTTTTGTTTTGTTTTTTTAATTACTTATTTATGTTTTACTAACAGAAAAAAAGTTGTCTCATTTCTGATCTTCTGAAGTTCAGTTATCCAACAGACTGCCAACACACTCTTATCAGGTAAATTTTGTTTCTTATAATGTCTATACTTTTTTACTTTTTAAATCGTTCATGTTTCCCAATCATGTCTTTTTCTCTTTTCAGTGTAAGAGAACATGTAAGTGACCAGCCCTGTTCAGTTAGGGATAGCTCTTCACCACTTAATAAGTAACAATAATGTTTAATTTATGTTTTTACAAAAACAAATGGAAGGAGACACACTGTAAATCTAAACTCAATTGTGTATTTCAGATGCTGTCACATCCTACAACCTCGACATCTGCAGACAGAAACTGCCACTCAGTCACATCAAAACACATAATGATGAACTTACAGGCACTTACTGGTCTTCATTTCACTATTTTGATTCTATTTTTACTTCTTTAAGCATTTATGTTCAATGTGAAAGGCATCTATTAATATTTTCTTGTTGTTATAGTGCTGTCATTTTTTGCTACCAATTCATGTCATTAAAAAATAAAAAGTACCTAACCCATGTTGTTGTTGTATATAGACTACAAGATACTGAAATACCAGACAGAAGAGTAAAAAGCAATAAAACAGTTAATTAATACATAGTATATTCAAATAATATTAATAATTACATAAATATACTAATATTAATGAAAACAAACTAGCATTGAAAAGGTTATTTATAATAAAGTTTATATTTATAAAGTTCTATATAGCATGGTTCATTATAGAACCCTATAAAAAGGGTTCTATTTAGCACCAAAAAGGGTTCTGCTATTGTTACAAGCCAAAGAACCCTTTTCTGGTACTAGAACCTTTTTTCTTAAGAGTGTGGCGAGAAGCGTTGTAGTGCGTTTTGGATGGTGTGGGCATCGAGCAGAGCACAAGAAAATTGTTTTTCAGCGGGAATGCAATTTGTTTGCTCAAAACAACACCGATTTGACCAATTGCATTAAGGCTACACTTCAGCCAGTACAGTATGTAGGCTGTTCACAAATTAATGTTAAAAAAATTTGAAGACCAAGGCTAAACGTCTCCTGTAAACTGCATGTTAAAATTAGACTTGCACTTAAAGGGATACTCCACCCCAAAATGACAATTTTGTCATTAATCACTTACCCCCATGTCACTCCAAACCCGTAAAAGGTTTGATCGTCTTCGGAACACAATTTAGGATATTTTGGATGAAAACCGTTAGCTTTTTGACTGTCCCATTGACTGGCAAGTAAATAACACTGTCAAGGCCCAGAAACATATGAAAGACGTTGTCAAAATAGTGCATCTGCCATCAGTGGTTCAACCATAATTTTACAAAGCTACGAGAATACTTTTTGTAGGCAAAGAAAACAAAAATAATGACTTTAGCCAACAATTTGTCTCTTCTATGTCACCGTAGCACCATTTAATAACATGGAACACACAACACTATTATACACTCATTCATTCATTCATTCATTAATTTATTTAATGCACATACTTGTTTACATTTCTCATTTCTAATTTGCACCTGTACATAATAAATTGTTTACATTTGTCTATTTTTAGTTTATTTAAATTGTATATTGAGTATTTGCTTTTTTGCACTTTTTTCTGTATATTTTCTGTATATTTGTATATTGTTCTTTTATTATCTGTGTGTCTTTTCTTGTCATTGTCATTCTGTTGCACTGTGGAGCTTCTGTCACTAAAACAAATTCCTAGTATGTGCAAACATACCTGGCAATAAAGCTCATTCTGATTCTGATTCTGATTTTGGAAAGTATCCACTGGACATAAACAGCGTACGCTGATCAGCCACAACACACTGATACGCTGTTTTCGTTTAAATCAAAGCGTAAATACACATAGAAAGTGGATACTTTCCAAAATGCCGCTACGGTGACATAGAGGAGACGAATTGTTGACGAATACTGTCCTGCTGTGCGTCTGTCAGATGCACACGTGCATGTGGTGTGGCCACCGTGCTCATGCTGTTCTTATCCTTATGTTCTTAACATACAGGCTTATGCTCTGATTAAACAGTGGTGTGTATTTAGGCAGGTGTAGTTGTTTTGGCCTATTTTGATAACAGATACACCCTATTTTCTCTTTGCCCGCCCACATTGTAATTCCTGGCTACACTAGTGGCAAAAATCAAGCTTCAATATAGTGCTTTGATGTGATTTATTTATTTATTTATTTATTTATTTATTTATTACAGAAGCTGTAAAGTTTTGGTGTTGAATGTAACTCTTCTCTTTGTCTTCAATCACTCATGCCAAAACCACTATAACCAATGACACACGCCATATGTGTACTTCGGTTTGTTTGTTGTGTGACAACCCCTACTCTCAAAAGAAATGCAACACAAATACAAATGCTTGATTTTAACCATAGTTTTTTCAGGCTTTGGATGTTTAATGTGAATTTTCAACATAGTCTTGTGTAGGCAGACCTCAGACTGATGGCAGGTCTGAGAACCTTGGCTGCTTGAATGGTGACAAAGATAGCAGCTGCGTTGCGAACGGCAACCAAACTTTGCTGTACATGTTTTTTTTTTGTTTTTTTTTAATTGGCTCCTTCGTCACGCACCGCAAACCACTATAAGACCCAAAATTATGTCCTCATAGATCCAAACATTTCAAACTTGCATAAAACAGATGTTATGCAACAAACCCACCCATTTAATTCTGTTGTTGAGCCAATTGGGTGGACCTTAGACCAAATTTTAAGTTCTTGAACACCACTATGTTAACAGACACTGCATTAGATTCCTTTGTCTGGGCTGCCAAGGTGTTGGACCAAGGTGCAGGTGGAAAAGTGGAAAGAGGTTCTTGTTAGACCCAGCCCCCTCTGTCCTCCTCTCCTAACCATTCTGCTGGTTAATGTTCAGTCACTGGACAACAAACTGCACGCACACATGTCTTATCTCCAATCCACTTTGGCTACTTATAGAATTTACAGTGGTCATAATTACAGCTGTTTGCTTGCCCACTTAAGCCATCATAACAAAGCCAACCACTGCTACTCTCCATTCTGTTAAGTTAGTATGCTCTCCATCTCTGACTCAAATGTAACTTAATACTTCCGATGGGTATATATCTGCAAGCATGCTTGGACCAACTAACCAGGGTTTTTATAGACATCTTCACCTTCTCTGTCTGTGTTTCCATCATGCTTTAAATGAGGGTTATTTACACTGTTAAAGAATTGCATTCTCATGTCAAACATGGCCAAAGTCAATAAATAAATAAATAATAATAATTAGACATGTGAAAGAGTATTTCTGTGGCAAATATACTACTTCTGGGTTCGTACAAGTTTCGAAAAAGTTTTTGGTTCTTCATGATGTCATGAAGTACAGAATCCTTGTATGACCACTTCTCCTGGAAAAACACATGGATGCACACAAAAGAATTTCTAGAAAGAAGCTTTACATAAACTGGATGCAGTTTGTTTTTCCAGGGCATCATTTTGGTGACTAATGTTTTGTAAACAAGGCCCAATTCAGCGCTGGATTTGCACACCATTTGATATTGAAAGATAGGGTGAGATAAACTATCCCGGTCATGATTAAGAACTGCAGGCGGTAAGTGAAACTGCATCAAATTTCTGTGTTTTGTTAGCAGTTGGGAAGCAAGTGCTCATGACTATTTAGCTCTGCCCATGGCACATTTTCAGGAGCTCGGCTGTTTTAGAGAATCACAAACCTGTATTTTTCTTTTATAAATCTAATAAAATTACAGACGTTTTGGATGTAAGAAAGATGTAAAACTACTCTATAGGTACTCATGAGATTTGGTGAAACTGTGTGTGTTATGCCCCCCTTAAAAAATCCACCATTGTGGCCATACCACAGAAAACTAAAATCATGTGCTTGAACAACTGTCGGCCCATTGCTCTGACATCCATCTACAGGAAGTGGTTTGGGAGGCACATCAGAAACTTCTGCCCTGTCGAAAAAAAAAAAAACAGCATATGCTGGTTAGGTATGTTTTGAAGCATGGTAGCTGGTTTGAGCAGAACGGTTAAACAGCTTTAAGACCTCACACGGTCTGCACACTCAGATGCAATGCTGAAATGCTGAAGAAGTGACAGTGCTTGTTCTTCCTGCGATGACTAAGGAGGTTTGGAATGAGCCCAAAATTCCCTACTGGCTGCGTCACTGCCTGGTTTGGAAACAGCATTGCTGACAAATCCATCCATTTCACAGACTAATTTCATGGTTGCTGTAAGTAAGTGGTCACGTGTAAAGACTGCAAGTGTGGGTGTTTGGACAAAGACTTTTGTTTAGATGACACAAAAGCTTTCCATATTTTGGTGCAAAAAAAGTGGGGTGGGAGGAGGGAGGCTGTGGAATTCACATCTGCACATCGTGTCTTCACCAACAATTTACTGAGTTCTAAAGCCTGCGAGAAAGCATATTTGAACTTTTGGTTCCATCGTCCTGAAGTCAATTTCAGTTAAATGCGACCTGAAATGAGGTCTGTGGTTAACACAAGCTTAAGATATTTTTGATGTTTTATTTAGTGACATTAAAGAGCAGGTCATACGGCATTGTCCCCTACAACAGATTTAAATGCATCTAAGGTCAGAAAGCATTGCAATATATATTTAATATTAGAATCATTTTGTAATGATTCTGAAACGATTTGTTCAAAGCAGTTCTGAGTTTCAGGTCTGTAAACCCCTTCCTTCCATAAGCCTACTCTGCTCTGATTGGTCAGCTGGCCAAGTCTTTTGTGATTGTATACAATGCAAGCAAATCATGCCTACAGCTGAAGTTTAGCTGCTAAAAACTGATAAAACAAAAGTTTGTAAACCAAAATATGTCTACATTCTTTATTATTAAACTAAGTAATTAGAACACCTACAGTCTACATTAATCAACACATTCTTAGGAAATAGTGGGTTCACAACAAATTATCAGAACTATTTCAGTAAGACAGTAGCATTATGATTTACCTGTAAACCTAAAGCTGCATGTATACATCACATATTGGCACAAAAAACTTAATACTTACAAGTTGTGGTTCGGGAGACACTTGTTGGTCTGAACAACGAAGGCACAGACATATCTTTCATGGACAAGCATTTAGCTTGGTAATTAGTCAATCACCTTTGAACACGTTTGCAGTCCGAAATTTTCGCCCCAATATTTCTTAAGTTAAAAAATAAATACGACCTCAGGTTATGTCAATCAAATTTTTATCCGTCATAAAAAAAAAATTGGATCTGGATTTTTTTGCATCTGTAGCAAGCATTTTGAGAGGTGTTTTGACAGAACTCCACTTTGTCTTGCAGCACAAAGCACAGTAAAGGTCCTTGCACTGAATTCAAAGAAACTAGTGGTCTTCTTTGTAATATGTAGCTCCAGTTACGCTAGCAAAACATCATAGTTTAATGACATCCTGAAGAAAACGCCTGTAATTCTCGCAGCTCATTAATAAGGTGCGCATAAAAAGTATTCTCTCATTCCTCTCTATATCCTATAATAGTATGGACCCAATATGTCCTTTCTTTTCTCTTTTTAAGAAGAGAGTGGACAACAAAATCATCCTCGCTGAAAATTCCATTTTGTATTGTTTTTAGAATGTTTTCTCAACGGATGAATTAATACGCATCAGACTCAGTATGCAAAGCTTATATGTGTGTCAAATTTTTAGGATTATGAATACGAAAATCGCATATGAAAATTCCAGACTCCAGTGTGCAAACAACTTTATTTTCTACCGTTGGGTTTGAATGAATCTGAACTGGTTGAGAAAATGATTTATGACACAATGCTCCTTTGTTCACTGTAATATGTCAAAAATAGCAGACAGGCCTATTAAACACATGAGAAGGGATAGCAAAGGGAACTATACAAGCCAAATATGTGTAAACATGAATATTTTGAGATATTTCTGAAAGCAGAACATTGGTGAGGAAGTTCAGAACTTATATGACAATAAAAGTTACTGTACCACTTCTGTACTAAACTCACTGCATTGTTCTATAAAATAATACCTTGTTTAATGTGCAATCCTTATACAAGAAATTTGATGAAAGTAAACTTTATAAGAAATTGTTCTGTTTCAGAAACAACTAAACCTTGCTTCAAATTAAAAACATTCTGTAACAACAGTCCCAGCATTGGGAAACTCAGGAAAAATTACTTATTGTCTGTGCTTACACTGATATTGTTTGTTCCCAAACTAAAACAATTGTAATCCAGCTTCTCTTCACTGGAAGAAATGAATAAATAAGATATATTTATTATTTAATACATGTTTTTGATTTTGATTCCAGTTATAAAATCTAAAGTTCTACTTATTCTTCTTAATAAAGTCATATAAAAACATAAGGATGTATGGTAATGTGGTGAGCAAATCACATGACACCATATGTATACTTCTTCTTTTCTAGATTTCAGCTCTGCTCACTCTAGATTCATCAGCCAACTTTGACAGGTGCATTTTTTTAAACATTACTGAAGGAGGAACATGTAAGCATTGATTGTTTTTTAAGATTTTTGTTTTAATTAATGTAATTTTTGTCTACAAGAATTTTATCAACAATCTTTGAGATCAAAATGTGTTTAATGATAAACAAAGTCTTTCAAACATCTCAAGACTTTCTGGTGCAGTTTTTTGTTTCTTATTCAGGGCAATGGTCGTTTAAAAAGGAAGGACAGTGTAATTAATGGAACACACCTTGTTTTGCAGATTAGAGAGCTTCATTAAAGGATAAGAAATAATGGGAGGTAAGAAATGATGGGATAAAATAACTATTTAATAAATTTGTGACTGCTTGCACTGTAAATTACATGGAAAGTGATCAAGTAAAACACATTCCTATTTGTTTGATGCAAATGTTTCAGCAGGCAGTTTTAAGGCAGCAAATAATATTAAATGAGAGGAGGAAAAAAAACACTGTGTTCTCTTCTAATAGGTAAAGAATCTAAACCTGAGAGAAGGATTGTCCTTTTTGGGAAGACAGGAGTTGGCAAGAGCAGCGCTGGTAATACGATCCTTAGAAAGCGAATATTCAGGAGTAAAGCTTCACCTACATCAATGACTGGAGACTGTGTAAGTGGAAATGGGATGGCTTTTGGAAGAAAAATCACTGTTGTTGACACACCTGGAATTTTTGACACAGTTGTTTCCGAGGATGCCATCAAAGCCGAAATCATTAAATCCATCACTGAAATGGGTCCAAGTCCTGACATGATAGTAATGATTCTAAAGGTTGCAAGGTACACAAAACAGGAAATGGAGATTGTGGATATTATGAATTCATATTTTGAGCAGTGTGGTGATATCCTTAAACACATATCAATTTTATTCACTCACGGTGAAGATCTAGAAGGTCAAACCATTGCGGAATTTGTGAAGCAGAGTCCAAAACTTCAGCAGCTTGTTGAAAAATGTGGAGGTCGCTCTTATGTAATTGACAACAAACACTGGAGAAAACGTTGGTGGGGTTACAGGAGCAACAGAGTTCAGGTGAAAAAGCTGTTGAGGACCATTGAGAATAATCTGAAGGGAAGTGAGGAAGGCTGCTTTAACAATGAGCTGCTTCAAATGTTAGAGGAAGAAATTAAAGAAGAGATTGAAAGTATGGATGACAATTTGCATGAAGAAAAGAAAAAAGGAAGAGCTAAAGAAAACGTTTATAAAAAACTTCTCGTTAGGCTTGCTGGAGTTACAACAGGGACCTTGATCGGTGCTTTCCTGGGCATCTGCATCGCAGTGGCAGCTGTTGTGGCTTTACTCAAGGCAGCAAAGTTTGCATCAGCGGTGAAAGCCATTGGGGTGGAAGCGGCTGCACTTGCTGGCATCGGAGCAGCAGCGGGTTCAGGAATTGCTGCTGGTGTTCTCGGAGCTGCAGCTCTCGCAGGAGGTGTTGGAGGAGGAATCACCGGCTACAAAGTGGCAGAGGAATCTGATTCTGTGGGCGATGCTATAATAAAGGCAGCAAGAGCAAGCCATGAGAATGCAAAAACGATTGTTGAAATGGCAGAACTCTCATGCTTTTTTAACAGAATAGATGACATTTGTGAATAAAATTGTTGATTATCTCTTAGCTGTGGATCTAAAGATTTCTCTGTACTGGTCATCTCCAAAACCAGACTGATGATTACCGTACAGGGAGTCTAGAAGGAGGATCTCTCTAAAGAGTGGCTTCAGTTTCTATAGGGATCTATAAGCAGTGGTTTTAGTCAGGGCAGTAGCGGCTTATTGTGGGAGGCAGGGGAGGCATGGCTTCCCCAAAGTTTTTAGGTGAAAATGGGAGGAGGACAATTGAATAAAATTCACAGTTTATTTCAGTTTTTGTCTCAAATTGTATATTTTTCGTTTGGAATTCTACAGCTGTAATTCCATAACACGTTAGATGCTTTTCTACCACGAATGTGCCGCCGCTTGTGTTCTCGTGAAGACCGGTCTTGCCAGGCTGCCTTGAAAAAACGAACTCGGAAGGACACTAGAACACAAAATGCATCCTTGTGAGCGAGGCCGGCTCTACGCAGGGGCAAGAGGGGGCAGTGCCCCCTCAAATCAAAATTTTGAAAACTTAAGAAAGCACATGTTAATATACTCACAAAATGATTATATTACAAGTTGACAAAATGATCTGCGGTAGCGGAAAAATCCGCCGAAAAAGGGACACTCACACTACACAATACGGTATTAGATTTTCCTCATGTCTCTGTCCCTCTGCTGTGTGTATTCACAACGTGATCTCATGATAATTCGTATGTATTTTACGTAAAATGTGGTTCTACAAAACGTACATTTACTTACGTTTTACCAGACACTAAAACGTACAATACTGACGTATTTACAGCATCTAAACAAATACAAATACTTAAGTATTTCTAGCATTTAAACTTACAATACTGACGTTTTGACGACACCTATTGAAGCCGTGGCATGAAATTAATATTAATTTCATAATTATTGTTGTTGCAGTTGTAATGTTTTCACTTGCATTAGTAAATAGTTTAATCGTTTACTTAATATGAAAGTATAACATTTCACACTGTTCATTGATTGAAGAATATGTCTACATAATGTTAAACAAGACTTCACTTTAAACACTTAAAATAAATAACATTTCTGCAGTCGTTTAATCATTCATGAATATCGTTTGCGTGGCAGGACACACAAGGCGTCCGACGTGCTGTGACAGAACCATAAAATACACCGAACACGCATCATAATTATAAAATGAAAAATTGTATTTGTGCGCTGTAATCCAGATCTTCCGAATTCATACGACTGCGAGGAACAGGCCAAAATTGAAGCCTTTGTCCGGCGATCTTCATCTCCGTCCCGAGCAGCGAGTCCAGCAGCAACAACTGCAATAAACCCACACTGAAATGCATTTTTAAAATTCAAATGTTGCCGCCTTTAGAAACGACAGGTTTTACGGCAGGAAAATCGAACGCTCATTGGCTCTCGCCTGCATTCGTCACAGATTACGACATGCAGTGTTTCTGGTGAGATGTGTTTGAATCTGGTTTGAATGATGCGCGGGCGCCTTCACGGAGCGGTCAGAAAACTAATCTGGATAATATTTTAGCGATTAACAATTTAAATTCCGATCTGCACTTCAAAAAAAAAAACCTACTGTATTCCACCAGAGGACTACGGCTGCAAACGTGTCGTCATTTGGATTACTTTTTGGTACGGCTATTGACATTTTTGCAATAAATAAATGATTGTGATTGCACTTTCTGTCTTTGTTGTTTTTAGTGCTGTACAAAGATGGTTAGTTAGGTTTAGAGGTAGGAGTGGGATAAACGACTGTAAAATCGTTGATTGATAAAATCTGGATTAAGGATATTTTATTTTATTTTATTTATTTAATTTTTATTTTTCAGTTTCCCCCCTGAGGGATTGCCACCTTATTGTGGTCAGGGGGTTTGCGTGCCTCAGTGACCTTAAGAGCTATACCAGCAGGAGCTTCAAGTGGGACACCCAAGTTGGACAGGTCTGAAGGTAGAGCCCTGACAAAGTACAATCCACTTCTCCAGGCTTTGGACACAGCTAACAACACAATTCAGCAAGGAAAATACTGTTACTATAAGCACAGGGAAAAAACAGTGCTCGAACATGATGTATACACATGATGCCCCCTTCACATTCCTGACTGCCCCCCCATATGTGCCTGTCTAGAACCGGCCCTGCTTGTGAGATGTATATACTTGTGCAGTGTACATGTCTTTTCCCTGTGAGAGCAAAGGAAAAATTAAACATACTAAAAATTAAACATACTAAATTAAACAGCTGAAATGAAATAATGTGAAAAAGATTTACACATGCCATAGAGCCTCTTAGATTACTTTCATAGGCAGGCATCTGCAAGAAATAACAATCAAAATAGCTAGCACATTTAGAAGTCTAAGTTCTTTCCACAAAGAAATCAAAAGGCATATATGGACCCTTTTCACAGGATGGTGATGACGCGTTTCATCAGAATCTTAAATCCTCAAAAGTTTTTTATGTTTAGATTTTTTTTTTAATCTATGAACATTCATGACATTATACTTATAATCAACAAAAACGAATTAACGCTAATGCAATGGTGTTTCCAATGCTGCATCAATAGAAGAGAACAAAATTTGACATTGTTCTCTCGTCCGTTTGCCATAAAACGTCCCTCTCAAATTTCTTCCTCTACTTAAAAGTCGTAAAAACACTATCGTGGAGTTTTTCTTTTGCTGCTTGAGCAAATCGGAATTATATATATATATATATATATATATATATATATTTGTGGTACTCTCCCATTAATTAATTAATTAATTAATTAACTGTTGCAAGTATATGATTGCTGAACAATATAACTTTTAGCGATTTTAACATACCTCTTATTCGTGTCGCTTCTAGACTTCACTTCACACTTTATTTATAAAGCACATTTAAAACAACCTAAAGGTTGACCAAAGTGGCCCTGATAGCACATGTACGTCTGCAAGATGTCTGTTAAAGATCTCTTGATCTGGAAAGCATCTGCTGTGTACAAACGTTTGGCAGCCATCTGTAAGATGTCAGTTTTACATTAATTCTAAATCAAAAACATCTTAAAGACATCTATTTGACAGCTGATAGGAAACGTCCAATAGACATACTGCAGATGAGCTAACTACGTCTTGCAGATGTAAAGGCAGATCAGGGGTACATCTCGGAGACGTCTATTTGACATCTGCATTTACATCTGCAAAACATAGTTTGCTCATCTGCAATACGTCTATAGGATGTTTCCTATCAGATGTCAAATAGACGTCTTAGAATGTATGTAAAAGCAGATGCTTTTCAGATCAAGAGATCTTTAGCAGACATCTTGCAGATGTACGTGTGTTATCTGAGGCTGTACAATAAAATAAAACAAGTAATCAAAAACAATGTAGCCCATCATATATTTTATATATATATATATATATATATATATATATATATATATATTATATATATATTTATATATTTTATATATTATATATTTTAGAAGGTGCTGACCGGATAGCTGCAGTTCCAAGGAGTTGGCCCGGCAACAGCAAAAGCTCAATCACCACAGTGTTTCAGTCTGGACCTAGGGACGGAGAACATTTTTAAATACCCCGACACTAAGCGATCTCACTGGTTTGTGTGAAAGCAACAACTCAGTGACATAAACCAGTTTAATATTACTGAGTCATTTAAAAAACAAAGTTGATATTTTAATTTCACTTTCAGTTTTACAGGCAACCGCTGCAGAGAAATCAAGTTAGGAGAGATGTGCTGAAATATACGAGTTCCAGTCAGGAGCCTGGCTGCTGCATTTTGGAGCAATTGCTCAAATGAGCAGTTAATCCAATACCCCATAATCCCATGAATTACAACAGTCTAAACAAAGAAATGACAAAATGAATTACTTTTTCTCGAAATTCTTTGTTTATTGAAAATATTTGACTTTAGCTGGGCGACTAAGATGGAAAAAACACGATTTAACTAATCCATCTGTTTTCCAAACTTTAGACCTAGCATTAGATTAACTTTTAGCATTAAAAAGCATCGCTGGGTCCAAACAAAAATACTTCTTGAAGCCTCGATGCGTCCAAACAAAATTACTTCTGATTTCTTATTGTACAGCCTCCTGGACGCATCAGGAACAACATGATCTTAAAACTGACTGGCACACGGCCACTCTCCTCTGGGATATGGTCCGCTCCTCCTTTTCCGTTAGAACAGTGTTGAGCAATGAGCCAGATCAGAGCTTTTTTTAAAGGATGGTTAGCGGAACGAGCAAATGAGGCTTTGGATGAAGTGCATACTGCCACATATACATCGTTGCTCAAATCGCTTTTTTCTTTTTGACTTCTGCTATACGTTTTCTCCTGCATAATATCTTCTTTCAGAAGAACACAAAGCAAAAAGGGGAATTCCGAACACGAGGCAGATTTAAGCAGGAAAACATGTGAGTTTGAATCCAGCAATATTTGCCTTAACGGAACAGTTAAATCTCTTGTTTGTCATTTAACGTTACATTATTCGTCCCATGTTTCCCTACTGTGGATTTACAGTAACGACCCAGCTAACAATTTTTGGTTCCCAGAACGGTCTGGGAACGTTAGTTTTTGTTCCCAGAACGTTCCCGGAACGTTCCCTGTTGGTTAGCCAGGAAAGACCAGTGTGCATGAACTGCAATTTTATTGTTCTTCTCAGGTCTGTGCTTAGACGGAGGCAGCCAGTTAAAGAGATAATTCACATAGAAATATATACATCCACTGTTTCATCATTCCAAACCTGTAATGTGGCCCGATAATATTGTTATCATTACCAGTATTTCATACAACGTAATAGACAAAAGGACCAATAGTATAACATATATGACTTGCGCTACTATTCAAGGTCAGGGGCATAGTCATCTTTTCAAACTTGTGGGGCACAGAATGTGGGTCGTCTCTCTTGGCCAGTACACTCCTGCAAAAGAGATTTTAAATCTCAGTGAGTTTTCTTTCCTGGTTAAATAAAGATAAAAAACGGGTCTCTGCTGTTACAAACAGTAATTTGTTATCCCGTGGCAAATTACATAAGATTCTTATCTGTTAATCTCAGCATATATTTTCAAGGGATGAGCATTTATCTTCTAGCAAAAGGAAAATAAGTGACCGGCGTAGCTGAACTTTTTATTGAAATTACATTAGAAATTAGAATACAATGCTTTTGTACAATACTGGAGATAGCTTCAAATACTTTTTCGATTGACCAAAAGTGTATAATTAACTAAACAAACAAATAGAAATAGAATATTACAGTGAAAGCGAAAGTGAAACTAGTGGCAGTTTAATACGTGCCATACATTGTTATGACCACTAGATGGAAACATTGTACACTGTATTGAAAACAGTTAAGAGGAAATATTATAGAAAAAGCCTTGAGAGAAACAAGGCTCAGTTTGGGTCCAGTTCTCCTCTGGCCTAAACAAACATGGTGCGATTTATGATTATAGGCTTCATAATAAATAAGTCAGATTTGTGAACTGATGTTATTATTTTATATAATAATTATTTGATGCTTATTATTTGATACAATATATATTTTTGTATTTTTGTAAGAAGAAGAGATAAAGAGAAGTTACACAAACCTGAAAATTTACTCTAGTGCGTATTTCGGTCAGTCTAAGAGAGATTATTAATTTGTTTCTGTTTATACAGGTGGTGTTTTTTTAATCTGGTGTTTGTGTTTCTAATGGCAAATGAAGGTGAGTACTAAAATAAACAATTATTTGTAAAGTAAAGTCATACCTTTTTTTAATAATAACTTCTCTGTTTTCAGTGTCTCTGCAGGAGACTGTTGTGGGTTTTATTGGAGGCTCTGCTGTTTTACCTTGTTCTTCTAAAAAAACTCTGCATACAATTCAAGACATCACAGTGCTCTGGAGATACAAGTACGACCAGAATGTCTATGACATTATTAATGGTAAATACTCAGAAGGACAGAATCAAGAATACAAAAACAGAGCTGAAAGCTTCCCTAAGGAGTATGTGAAAGGAAACTTCTCCATCAAACTCAACAACCTTAAACACACTGATGCAGGGAAATACCAGTGCTACATCATACATGAATCAGAAGACTGGACTGTTGAACTTCGGACTGAAGGTGTGTAAAACCACATGATTGACAAAAGGTTTATATTTCAGCCTGCAATCTTATGCATATGCACTCATGTTTTCTTGTATTTTTCCTACAACTTTTATAATTCTTGTGTCTTCCAGAGTCTCCGAAAAGACAAGTACAAAACGAAGGAACAAAACCAAGACCAGAGATGATTGTATTGATCATTTCCATTCTGTGTATTGGAATTATATTGTCTTAGGCTTTCTTAGTAACACTGTTTTACAAATCTATGCCACAGCGACTTTCTAAGGAGTTATTTGTCATCGCCCAGTTCTTACGACTGTATGACAATTACTTGTTGTTGTCCACACCCGCATTAATCACCATTGTAAAATCGAAACATTTTACACAGTTGTGCAAATACCAGCATTCACTGAAAATGTAAAAGCTCTCTCTATAGAGGACCTGTTGTGATGAAGGTTGACATCAATGATGAGTTCTGGTGCTTATGTTACAGTATTGTGAGAACTATTTATCATTTTACAATTAAAATTATTATTTAACTACACAAAAGACTGTGAAGATGTTTTAATGTGAACCAATCACTGAAAGAAGTACAACTTGTATGATTCATTACAGTTACCATAGGACCCATTTCTCAATACTTAGGAAATTAAAAAAAAAATAGATTGAATGTCATTAAATTATTATTCCATAACATCTTGTCTATTATCTCTGATAATATTTTGGCAAAATCCACTTGTTTAGTGCAGAAAAATATCGATTTATTGGCTCTTTCTCTTGTTGAGAACACATTGCAGAGGTGCTTTTTTCACTGCCACTACAAAAACATTTAAAACATTTTTTTTTTTTGAAAATATGCTTTTCCAACTCCCCTAGATAAACAGACGAGTTTTACTGTTTTCAAATCAATTCAGCCGATCTCCGGGTCTGGCTGTTGCACTTTTAGCATAGCTTAGCGTAAATCATTGAATCTGATTGTTAGCATCTCGCTCAAAAATGACCAAAGAATTTCAATATTTTTCTTATTTAAAACTTGACTCTTCTGTAGTTGATCCGGTGGCTGCATCAGAGCCGGAAGGTGCCGCAGACATGTGCAGTGTGTGGTAAGAGATTTATTCATTATACAGTGTAGATAGTTTCACTTATAACTCAAGTGATTTTAAAAAATGCATATACTTGCACTAGACCAGAGCTGTTGAGAATCAGAGTTGCGGCACACTTTGATCTCGCCGCCGCGCGGTCACGTGGTTCATGGAGCACTCAATAGTTCCAAACAACTCCGCGCTGTCAATGTGTTTGAAGGATAGACAGCAGTTTCACTATATTTGCAGCAATTTTGAATAATTATTAAAGGGGGGGTACAATGGTGTTTTGTATATTCAGAGTTGATTACAGTGTTAAAGAGTTGGATTCTCATGCTAAACATGGCCAAAGTTTAAAAAAATAATTTAGACAAATAACGGAGAATTTCTTTGCCAAAAATCTTACTTCCGGGTTGGTACAATTTTCGGCTGTTTTTTTTTCGAACTTGACTTTAATGACGTAGACAGTGGTGGAACTCCTTATATGAGCATTTCTCCTGGAAAAGCTAGACCGTGAGAGAGAGAGCGCGCACATCAGCTCGGTTCATTCGGCTGCACACAGTGCACTGCTGCAAGGGATTTACTCGGGAAGAATGTCTCTAAAAAAGTGTGGTTTTGGTTGTAAGGCAAAGATAACTTTGCTCAGCTTCCCGAAGAAGCCAGCGTTACGTGAACAGTGGATGCAGTTCCTTTTTCCAGGGCAGCAATGGAGTTTAGTTTGTGCTTGCTGACGAACAGCATCAAATGTGTGTTTTATTGGCAATCCCAGCGCAAGTGATCGTCAAACTTAGCCCACGGCGCTCCTCCAGAAGCTCTGGCTTTTCTGGAGAAAATCGGAAAGCTGTATTTTTCTTTTATAAATATGATAAAACTAAAAACTTTTTGGAGATAATAAGGATACAGTACTACTCTATAGGTACTCAGGAATAACATGAGATTAGGTGAAACTGTGCATGGTATGTACCCTTTAACACATAATGTGCATTAATTGTCTATTAATACACTTGAATGTGCATTCGGACATGATCAAACACTCATTTTTTATAGGTTTCGATGTAATGATTCAATGTTAAATTTAAAAAAAAGTGAATTACTCGTGTTATTTTATATTCACATTTATAACATAAGTGAATATTACAAAAGGCAAGCAATAATGGCATTTAACATAATAGAAAAGTTTAAAATAATGTAATAAAAAAAACAAGGCCACCAATTGCATTTAGCATACATTTTTATTGTATTTCTTGAATGCAGTCTTTACTGAAACTCATTCAACCTCTTACAGGGAGAAAAAGATTGCAGAAAGACTAAAAACTTAACTATTATCTGGTTATTGTCACTATTACGTGTTTCTCACGTTATCTAACTGAAATTATAGTATAACTATTTATTATCTAACGAAAAGCATTACCTATAACTTGCTTCGTAAAATAATAGCCTACTACTGACCAAATTTCCGAGATTGTCAACTGATGCGTTAAAATGTAAAAAAAAAAAAATGCAGAAATATCTACAATTTACCAGCGACTGTGCTTGAGAAGCGCTGAAATAAATGGACTTCAATGCTGGAACATTTGGTTATTTGGAACTATTGGCCGCTCAGGCCGTGTTCACACTTGGCGTCTTTTTTTAACTGCCAGCGTCTGTTTTACATTATAACCCTATGGAATAGTCTGTTCAAAAATGTCTGAGCGTTTTTTTAAATGCCACCGCCGGCGTCTTTTCAAGTTGAAAAAAGTTCAACTTTTCTGAAAAGAAAGCCCTACGTCAAGCGCCTTTTTGACAGCTGACCAATGACAAGCGAGTAGCGAGCAAAGACTATAGAATACCCAATACGTGTCACTCGTACAGTTTTGAATGGGGAAAAGTGCAATGCTCTTTATGGCCGCGAAGCCCCGCCTTCTAAATGAAAGAGCCAATCGTTGATTAGTAAAGTCAGCGCGTCACTGCAGCTGCCGTTAGAAGTCCCGGTTGCTATAGAAACAATTGGCATTCTAAGACGTGCGCTCAGTACTGCGCATGCGCACTGGCTGATCCAGTCTGAAAAATAAACGTTTTTAACGCTATTAAAGCACAAGGAACCATATTTATGAGACGGTTCTTGTCAGATTTCATTGGTGATTTCAAATATGAAATTTAATCATAAACTTGCTGAACAGTTTTGTTGAATTTGATGCTTCCCCATTCAAAGCGACACTGCACTTGCATGCCCGAGAGGCGTTTCAAGGATGGCCGCCGAGTGGAATGACTTGCCTTAAAGGGACTTTGGTAGCAAGACCTGTCATTTCCATAACAACAAGAAAAAATGGAGAAGGTGCCGGTAGATAGACTTTAATTGTTGTGAACCGACATTCTCCTCCCCGTTAACTTCCAAAACCGAAAGGAAGTGAAGTGGGAGAGAGAGAGGGGGGACGATCTGCGACCCGGGACTCGAAAAACGGATGCCAGAAGTGCAACGGCGAGTCTCAGACCTTTCCTGATCCCATCCCCCTCTCTTTCCCACTTCCCTTCCTGTTTAAACACTGTCCTATTAAATAAAAGGCAAAAAATAAATAAATAAATAAAAATAAAAAAACTAATGCAAGAGCGAGCTTCTGCTTTTCTCAACATTCCTCACATTCATACCGTTGCAGCTGTTGTTATAGCAACAAAAGACAAAAGACTTCGAAGTGCGCATTTCAAGGCCGATTGCTTCACCGCGGTGCGCCGGAGGCTGCCGTAAGTCCAAAGCGACTTGAAATGTGGCCTCCGTTTACCAGGAAAATTAAGTGTACATCTGTTGACACTTCGCACCCTACCATATCCCAGAATCACTTGCCCGCAGATGACGATGTAATTTATACTCAAAGAGCTTGGAGCATGAGAGTTCTGTTGGGGAATTTGCATTGACATGTAAGTATTGTGTTTTCATTTACTCAAATGCCTAGCGAAATGAGTGTTAAAATTCAGTTAAAAAGCCCACAAACAATAAGACAACCACTATACAAGACAACATTGTGAGAAAATGAGCCTGCTGAGGGAAAATATACAGTAAGCAAGTTAATAGACATATTTGTGTTTAAATGCATTGTGCTGTTGTTGTTAACAGGCATGTTTATTTGCTCTGTCTTAGGATTGCAAGTGTCCTGGGACAGCTGAGGGAGTGAGTGGTGAGCTGGTGGAGCTACTCAGGGAGGACATCAAAGTCCAGAGAGACACACAGTGTCTGTGACAGTGACATCAGTGTTGCGGTTCACTTCTCAGAAGATCCAGCAGCACTGTCAGGGCCTCCCTCAGATGAAAATCAGGCCTTGTATCAGAGTCACCGAAAAACCTGTCCATCACTGGCACATTCAGCTTTATCCTGCAGTACAGGGGTCTGGTCTGATTTAGGAAGGAAAAGAGAAATTGTTTAGAGCTATGATGACAGTAATTAGTACATTAAATATTGAGATACTCTAGTGAACTACTTTAGTAACCACATTTCATTTTGGGGTGAATTATGAAAAAGTATTATCTTGCATACTTTAATATATATATTTAAGGTATTGAGAATAAAAGTAAACATATTGTTCTGAAAAAAGAATTTGTTAGGATGGTTTTGCATTAATCTTACTACTGCACATTTGTGTATGTTGCATGTTCAAGGTTATTACATTTAAAGCTCATTTACTGTTCGGTAATTTAATCAACAACAATGCTGCATGTGAGAAAAAGAAAGCAAACTTAGTACTTCACATTTGTACAAGAATACTTGTATTGCTGAACACTGATCTGTACAGTGCTCTATTTCATTTTTTTTATTTTTAAGTTTAACTGCCTAAAATATCCGGGCTGTAAACCTGTCTACATATATGATCACCATGGTCAAGACAATAAACTATATAAAATCGCACTTTATAAGATATCAGTCAGCATTTGAACTACTGTGTGTGTAGTTTTTCATATGTAGGCTATCATTCATTACATTATTCAAGTAAGCTCCAAGAGTGCTAATTGGGAACCCCTGGTGGCGGAATTTGGAAAAACTGCGAAGGCATAGCGTCCTTCATGCACTTCAGAGGCATGGCCTTCGAATATCATCACTGATTAGCCTAGCCTAGTCTAGTGCAGAGCCATTGAGAAACAGAGCTGCGACACTCCCATTGACTTCCATAGGAACTGAGGAATGCAGAAGTAAGGGCATGTTCACACTTGAGCTGTGTCCCAAAGTTGAATGCACGGACACAGACTTTGGGACACAGCTTGCGAAGGCGGAGCGTCCTTCATGCACTTCGGAGGCGTGGCCTTTGAAGTCCATGCACTCCAAAGTGCATGCACTTAACTTTGGGACACAGCTTGTGAAGGCGGAGCGTCCTTCATGCACTTCGAAGGCCACGCCTCCGAAGTCCATGCACTCCAAAGTGCGTGCACTTAACTTTGGGACACAGCTTGTGAAGGCGGAGCGTCCTTCATGCACTTCGGAGGCGTGACCTTTGAAGTCCATGCACTCCAAAGTGCATGCACTTAACTTTGGGACACAGCTTGTGAAGGCGGAGCGTCCTTCATGCACTTCGAAGGCCACGCCTCCGAAGTCCATGTACTCCAAAGTGCGTGCACTTAACTTTGGGACACAGCTTGTGAAGGCGGAGCGTCCTTCATGCACTTCGAAGGCCACGCCTCCGAAGTCCATGCACTCCAAAGTGCGTGCACTTAACTTTGGGACACAGCTTGTGAAGGCGGAGCGTCCTTCATGCACTTTGAAGGCACTTCGAAGGCCACGCCTCCGAAGTCCATGCACTCCAAAGTGCGTGCACTTAACTTTGGGACACAGCTTGTGAAGGCGGAGCGTCCTTCATGCACTTCGGAGGCATGGCCTTTGAAGTCCATGCACTCCAAAGTGCATGCACTTAACTTTGGGACACAGCTTGTGAAGGCGGAGTTAGAGTTTGTTGCTTTGGCAAGGGTTGTGACAGTACTAAAACACAGTCTAAACTGTTCGCCAATCACAATGTAGTGGGAAAGCTAACTAATCACAACACACTTTGTTTTTCAGAATTGTTTATTAACAAAAATAAAACGTATTGATAAATAAACAGAATGAGATCCACAAATAAATCTTAGAGTTTCACAAACAAAAATTAAATTCACACAAAAATTTACAATTGATTTGCAAATAAAAAAACATGAATTCAACTTCATTGAAAGATAATCATGTTATGACTCAAGACATAACTTTGTGAAGACAGTGGCATAATACAGTGGCCTTTTTTTTAGCTATATCAAAACAGTAGTTATGAATATGGTAAATTTGACCGCTGGCGTTTTCAGGTATACAGCGACCTCTAGTGGTTTAAGTGTTAAACAGCTTGCCTGAAAAACTGGGAAACGCTGTTGGCTGTTGTGTGAGGGCAGTATTAAGTATTATAAAAACTCTTAATGAGGCTGAATCCATTTATTTATTAGTCAGTTACTTATTGATGCTTTTCTTTCAATCTTGAATGACATGACGCTTCCATATCACGTTTGTATCCAGCATAGCATTGTTTCCATATCAGTGAAAGCATTTTTTCTCTGGCATTTTCAAAGGCACACAAAAATATAATATTGTGGTTTGGCTTACTACACAGTATAATGAAATAAAATTTTAAACATCTTTTACTGTACCCACTTTTATTGACCGATTTCCTATTTGAGCCGATGCTGATGAATGACGTCATTTCAGGATGAAATGAAACCGCCCTGATTGTAAAGCGAAACGTGATTGGTTATAGCGAGAATGTGCTATGATTGGTCAGCGAAGTGAGGCTGTTATCTGATTGGCTTGAGTAAACGGTGGGTGCAGTCCACGCATTTGTGGA
The DNA here is from genome assembly GCA_033026305.1 of Cirrhinus molitorella. NCBI lineage: Eukaryota > Metazoa > Chordata > Actinopteri > Cypriniformes > Cyprinidae > Cirrhinus > Cirrhinus molitorella. Next base: position 28,650,950 of record CM065121.1, on the reverse strand, counting down.
TCGTCAGCTTCTTGAGGCTAGAAATGTTTCAAAATCCACAAATGCTCACAGTGATGCACAAATGCACAGCGACCGATCCACAAATGCACAGGAAGCGATTCACAAATGAATGCTAGGCAAAGCTGTGTTTGTGACATAAAAATATATTTGTGAATATGTTTTTTATTTGCAAATCAATTGCAAATTTTTGTGTGAATTTAATTCTTGTTTGTGAAACTCTAAGATTTATTTGTGAGTCTCATTCTGTTTATTTATCAATACGTTTTATTTTTGTTAATCTCTTTACATTTATTTGTGGATCATAATGTATTTATTTGGAATTAAGAAACAATTCTAACCCCATATCGAAATGCCATTGGACTACTTTTGGGCTAGTTTTGAGTAGCAACTGGGCGGGTTTTGTTGTGAAAACATGGCAACCCTGCAGGCTGGGGAGAAAGCTGTTGCAAAAATGTCAGTTGTTTGGTTTTCCTAGATCACAAATGTTTTAACATAAATAAGAAAGACAGTCTCTTTACTTGGGTCTCAATCACTGTGGAGTGATGGGTGGTAATGCATTACAAGTAACGATAGTTACGTGCATATTATATTCATATCTAAACCAAACTATGACGTGTATTTACGTTGTGGAAAGTGTTGTGGAAAGTTACTCTTAAAAGTAATGCATTACAATATTGCGTTAAAATAGCTAATTTTGTTACTTTTTTATAAAAAGTAATGTGGTGTTATTTTTGTGTTACTTTTTAAATCTAGGCTGGGCTTTTAGTTTTACTTTTGGCAAATGCAAAAGCCCTTTCACACCGAAAGTAAAATGAAAAAGTCTTAGGCTAAAGGAAATGTAAATTTTATCTGTGCAGTAAAGGGCACGGCTCAAACCAGCTCTGCTGCCATTATACAATACACTGCATTGTGAGTTCAAACAATCCTGGTACTGTGATCTTTACAGTGTGAGTAATGAGTGAGCTAATTATGTGTTCAAACGATCCTCGTACTTTGATCCTCACAGTGTAAGGAGGAGTTTACCGTGAGTTCAAATGATCTTAGTACTTCTTTTTTTATTGGCCTTTTCAGTGCTGCCTTTGCACTTTCTATTACCCATTTTAATCTGTTATATTTTGCTTGCATAACTCCAACAAAATATTTGTACTGTACTATAATGTATAAAGTTCTCAGAAATAATCACATTTGTTTTGCTTAACCTATTAACCTACAATTAGCCTATTCTAAAAATGTCATTGCAAAAAATGCTAAATTACGTCGGATTTTCAAGCTTCAGACGGGGCCTACGCCAAACTTTATAATTTTATATCAGCATTGTTAAATTCTTTTGAGCCTTAATTTCATCTTCCGAGTCTTACTGGTAGAACTAAAGTTTGTTTCAGTTACTGGAACATGTACATGCTTGTCAAAAGTATTTTAATGAAAGAGAAACAATGAAGAAGGAAATTCTCACACAGGAAAGGTGGAAGAAATAAAGATTAAAAGTATAATCACTTATGAATCATAGCACATATTTCTTTATCTCACAAGAACTAATAAAGAGAATGTAGGGCTTTTATGAAATGGGTGAACTTTGGTCAACACTACATTTGTGTTAGGGCCTGTTGACTGTGGAATTGTTTTTGATCACACCCAAACCCATCAGAGCCAGTTGCATTCAAATGTGTTTAAAGTCAGCATCTAAATGTGTATTCAGTTTAGTCTTAGAATGTGTATTTGTTATTTGTTAAACATCCCATATCAGATCATTACTAGACTACATTACTAACTCGGAATCATATTTCAGAAACTAAAAAGGCGTGTTTTGTTGAAGCGTGGATGCATGATTTGTTTCACATTTTGTTTAACTAATACAACATATTATTGTTTTCTGTGTTTCAGGATGTGTCAAATCTTAAGGAGACAAAGATTTAGAAGTTAAGAATCGAAAAGGAGTCACCAAAATAACACCAGAAGCAGAAAATATCTGTCAAAATTTAAATGTTTGTGCCAAATGTAACACCAAACTGAAAATAAATCAAAATAAACAAGGAAACTGAGCTGTAGAAATACTACGAAGGAAATAAAAGATGAAATTCTACATGTTTGTGATATTACTGACCAATATTGGATAACTTTTAGATCACAGTTATCTCACACTATACCAGAGAGGGCAAACTTTTTGACTCGAGGGCCACATCAAGTTTTCCACAATAAGCGAAGGGCCGCTTAATAGGTTTATGACAAATTAAACTTTGGAAATCACAGCATGTTTCAGATGATAAAAAATGTGAGCAGGAAGATGACACTGACATTTGTTCTCCTACTGGAAAGTCTACGGAGCATTTTAAGCATTTTTAAAACATACCAGTCCAAGGCATTTTTCAAAACAAATGAACACTTTCATTTTCATTTTTTAAAACAAGGAACTTGTAATTGTGCCAGTTTTGTAGGGTAGATATTTTGACCTTTTATTTTGTATTTGCTGTGTGGTACTACTCGATAGCTAAAACTGTAAATTCAACTGAAACTATGGACTCTCTCTTTTCTAGCATTTTAGATGCGGTTGCTCTTTTAGGCTAAACGAGCACACTCACGCCCTAAAGAGAGCAGCCTGGAAAATGGAGCGCAGCTGAAGGAAAACAAAACTAGAGGTTTTTTGTTCTGCTTGGTGTGAATTTAACCTATTCTATAGAAAAGCATTAAAAACTGCTAGATCTGACTACTTTTCATCTCTTTTAGAAGAAAACAAACATAATCCAAGGTATTTATTCAATACAGTGGCTAAATTAAAGAAAAATAAAGCACCAACAGTTATTGATTTTTCCCAACAGCACAGCAGTAATGACTTTATGAATTACTTTACTTCCAAGATCAATACTATTAGAGATAAAATTGTAACCATGCAGCCGTTAGCTACTGTATCACAGCAGATGTGCGCTATAGATCTTGCAAACTCCAGCTGGTCCAAAATGCAGCAGCTAGAATTCTTACCAGAACCAGGAAGTATGAGCATATTAGCCCGGTTCTGTAATCACTGCACTGGCTCCCTATTAAATATTGTATAGATTTTAAAATCTTGCTAATTACATATAAAGCCTTCAGTGGTTTAGCTCCTCAGTACTTGAACGAGCTCTTATCACATTATAGTCCCTCATGTCCACTGCATTCTCAAAACTCTGGCAATTTGATAATACCTAGAATATCAAAATCAACCGCGGACAGCAGATCTTTTTCTTATTTAGCGCCCAAACTCTGGAACAATCTACCTAACACTGTTCGGGATGCAGACACACTCTGTCAGTTTAAACCCAGATTAAAGACCCATCTCTTTAACCTGGCTTACACATAATAAAAAAATGTAAACATTTCTAAAATTCAAATCTGTTAAAGGATTGTTAGGCTGCATTAATTAAGTCAAGCGGAACTGGCGCAAGACCACGGCAACCAGATGAGTCCTTTCCAGGCTGTCTTTGCTGCAGCATGTAACTTTTGCATCTACACTAATATTAGTCTGTTTCTGTCTTATTCCGAGGCCCTGAATGTCAGCGGAGACCACGTCAACTAGACAAGCCTCTGAGAACAATCCCCATGCAAAGGACTCATCCCCTTGACGGCCGTCTGCGCAAGACCACTGGAACCAGATGATTCCTCTGAAATCTGACTTTACTGCAACATGGAACTTTTGCATTATTGATACATTATTGTCTTATTTAATACTGTAAAGTTGCTTTGACACAACTTGTATTGTTAAAAGCGCTGTATAAATGAACTTGACTTGACTTGCACTCTGCTCATGCTTATTTGCCAAAATATTCACAACTGTTTTTGAATGTATGAAAAAAGAACACGCCTTGCAACGCTTGTTTGTTAAAAAAATTTCTTCTTGTTTTTGTTATGTTTCTGACGTTGTCACTGGATTCTTTCAGCCAGAGAAGTGACTAGAGCAGATGCGTGACATGAGAGAAATAATGGAGGTTAAATTTGTCCAGCAGCTCATGTTTACATTTACATGTATACTTTTCCATTAAGCAACACCATATACAAACAGCAGTCATTCATCCTCAGGAACATAAATATTTGACTAATACATCTAATATTTGCATATCACACTATCAGAGGTTTGACTGTCAAAGCACTGGCTACTAAGCAGGTCACTGGATGAAAATATATGGCCGTGTGAGGAAATTGTGAATTTGTCCTGTAGTGGTGTTGGTTCACCTGTTAGTTTCATGTCATTCATTCATATTATGGGGCTGTCACGTGATGAACAAACGACTCAAACCTGAACTCGAGAGACAAACTAATCAATTCTCTTTCCGGCTCAGGCTGCATTAGCTAAAAGAATGGGGCTGTCATGTGATGAATAACTCAAAACCGAAAACTAGTCAGATAAGAGTTGAGGTGAGCTAAGCATAGACAAAAGACCCAGGTAAATAATTAATAAATCTTTTCTGTTTCTTATAGCATTATAATTTTCTTGTTTGTAATTTGATCAACGTTTGCAGTAGATGTGTTATAGGGAAGTAACACGTGACATTTTAATTATATTTTGCTAAACTGAACGAAATGATTTGAAAAAAGATTTGTTCATGAGAGTCAAAGGCCCAAGTCGGTAAAATGATCTGATCTTCCCATCACTACTGTCCTGATGTGTGCCATTTTATCTCCATTTCTCCGAAATTGAAAGTAAGCATGTGTGTCTCTGACTAAGAAGTTTAAAAATTTCAGCAATGACTTCTCGTAAGCCACATGAATTCTTGATATCCAGGCCCAGAAAAGAAAGGAAGACTTCAGTCTGCTAACAATTCTAATATCAAATATCTAACATTACAAATAAAGTTTAAAAAAAAAACACATTAAAGTGATCTGAAAAACTGTAAGTTTAAGATGACTTCCACAAGCTTTATGATAAATTAAATAAAAAAAAATTATATACTAGAATAAAAACATTTCTTCTTCATCCAGGCCCAGAAAAGAAAGGAAGACTTCAGTGTGCTAACAATTCTAATATCAAATATCTAACATTACCAAAAAAAAAACAAAAAAAACACATTAAAGTGATTTAAACTGACATTGGTGCAATTTTTATTATATACATAAATTGACTTGTCACACAAAAAAGTCCAGTACAAAGGTACATGTTGTAAAATGATGTTGGAAACTCCATAAACTTCTCTGTCCCGACAGCTTGGTCACATGTTATTCAATACTTATTCGATAAGTTTGTAGGTGTAAATGTATAGTCCAAGTCAGACTACCATGGTTGAAATGATTTTTAAATACAGTTTTAAATGATTTCACTTTATAAGGCACATTTGTATTGAATATATCTTCACAAATCAATGGGCCATAACATGAATTGCTTTTCAGAATAATTACATCTTACTTATTTTTTTAGGTAGTCTCTCGGGAGTCGAGAATGACGATCATTGCTTTGTGTAGCCATCTGTGGGTCCCCATGTGGCTTCGAAGCCCAAAGGCAGAAGCAAAGAGGTGGTTGCAAAGGGGGCAAGGTTCTATGGCACTGTGTTCTCTTGCAACTGCAAGATAATGGTGATGGTCCTCTTGAAAATGTATAAAGAAATTTGAAAAGCAAGCCTTTAATAGTGTACAAACACTTACTTCACTAAATTTAGAGACTTTGTTCATCTAAATTAAGTTTTTCTGTCTTGTTTCTCTTTCTTCTTTCTTTTAGGTCTATTCTTGTAATCTAATACCTGCTGACCTAGTATAATTTATTTCTGTTGTGTTGTGTACAGTGTTTCCACCCATGATGATCAAGATCTTTTTATTCTGTACTGTGAATATATAATATATGTGAATATTCAATTTGCTTTATGTTTCTGATCTTTGTTTAAGTTCAGAATGCATCTGCTGTTTGCTTTCACAACTAAATTCCTTGTAAATTATATACCTGGTGTATCTGAAATGCTCCACCTATTATAAAGAAATGAACCTTAAGCCGAAAGCTTGTCAGAGCATATTTCAGAGCACCTGTTTTCGCCAGTCTTCTTTCGATTTCTATTGTGCTGAAATGGGTGTGTCTGTTAATGTTCCTAACAGCCTGTTCCTTTACCACTCACAAGGTCAGAAGCTGCTGTCTTAAACACATGTAAAGATCCAGCCAAGGAACCATCTGCTACGTCATATTCAGACTGTAGAGTTTGTGCAGAGGAAACAGAGGAAATATGAATAGCGTGTTTCTTTTTTTATCGTTACTGATCTTCACAAATGGTAAGATTTTAGCTTCATCCATTCTTTCAGCTGATGAACTGTGTACAGTGATCACTCTGTTAGTTTGTGGATTTAAATTAACTTTTTAAATGAACAATTTAGGATTTAAATAATGAGCTAAAATGTGTGTGCATGCAGTTTGCAAAGAGACAAATTTGGTTTCAGCATTCTGCATTTTTCGCAGTCATGATGGTTTATAATTATAAAGCTGCATATAGATTCTCATATGCACTGTGGCACACTTTGGGAAACTTTATAAACCTTTTTTTTTTTTTTTTTTTTTTTATAGGGATACTTAACCAAAAGTGAACATATTGTGTGTTGATTGGGACCTTATTAACTTTCACTGTATAGTTAAAAACTATATATAAAAAAAAAATCCTCAGAATATCATCTTTCTTTTCCACTAAATAAAAGTGAATAGGTATATCTTGAAAAGGTTTGAAATGACAAGAGGGTGTGTAGATGAAACATGAGACATGAATGAACTATCAGTTTAAAATACAAACAATCAACCAAAGCAGGTTCTTCAGGACTCTTTCTCTGGAAGGTTACCATTATCTTGATGGTGTGGCATTGTCTTGGCACTGTATGTGTTTATCGTTAAACAGTGTTTGCTGTAGAGACAAAGAGACCCGCCTTTTGTAATTATCTACCAATCAGTGCATTAGTCTGTTGTTGAAAAGCAGAAGTGCTTGCACAACCTATCACATTAAATAACACCCAGAGTGAGCCGTTTCAATAAATTAGAATTTTAAGTTGACAACACTTGTAATCTTACATTTACATATTTTGTAGGTTAACAAGTTACGCAAACTTGATTTATGGGCTCAAAATTTGAAAACTGCTTCATTTTCTTTCAGTGATTAAAGGTTAGATTTTGGTTGATTGAAATGAAGATGTTGTTTTAAATTGCAAGCACTACATCTAAATGTCATTCTACTATGTCTTCTATTCATTTTCTCAAAGGTTTCCCAGTATTGACATCTCTAAATACTTGTTTTTATGCCTGTAGTTTGATTTTATCCTATAGTTAAAACATGATCTGGGACCAGTGAGAGTATTAGTTAGCTGTGCTGGGGGTAACGCATTACAAGTAACACGAGTTACATAATCAGATTACTTTTTTCAAGTTACTAGTAAAGTAACACATTACTTTTTAATTTACAAGAAAATATCTGTTACTTTTTCAAAAAAGTGACGGCAGTTACTTTTTGTTTTCCTATATTTAATCCCATTTTATTAACCAGTGTCTTTGCTGCTGAGCTTTGTTCATCCAGTTCAACATACACACATAAAATTAATTTACAGACAATAGTTTTACGTAACGTGACTACTGTCGCATTAGTGTTAATCATGCAATTATACACCTGGAAACAGTTTCTGTTTTTTTCTTCATTAGGTGTGTTTGGTGATGAGACAGAAGATGTGTCAGTGATGGAGGGAGGTTCTGTCACGCTACGCACAGGTGTTGAAAAACAGAAAGATGACCTGATAGTATGGAGTTTTGGACCTGAAAACATCCTTCTTGCTAAAGTCAATGGAAAGGCCAATAGCATGAGGATATATGATAGTATTGCTGGGAGAGGGGAGCTAGATAGTCAGACTGGATCTCTCACCATCACAAACATCAATACCACAGACTCTGGACTTTATTTTCTAAAAATTACAAACAAAAACAAAGTTTCGTACAAGACAATTAATGTTGCAGTTTCGGGTGAGTCTTTGTAAACTCAGTGACCTTAACACTTTACACTTTTTAAAAATGATTCTTCCTAAAATAAAGGCCCTTTCACATACCAAACACAACAATGAACAGTAAAATCAATCAAATTGGTTTTAATTAGTTATTTATTTTAAAAGACAGATTTGTTTTTTTTTCCTTCTTAAAGGTTTAAGCTTAATAGCTTGTTACTACTATGCTTATTTGTTTTTATAATGTAATTTAATGGTTGTGTGAATAAGCCAAATAATTCTATATTTAGAAAGTGTGACACTGCATGATTCCAACAGCAGTCAAATTGAACATATGGGCACCGATGAACCCTGTCAGACAGGTATGTCAGTAATATTTGTTGTTGTTGTTGTTTTTTTTTCCACTGAACTTATCTTTGTCAGTCATGTATTTGATGTGGTTTTAAATTATGCAATAATTTTATGGTTACTTATAATTAATCAGAAAGAGTGATTAATTAGCCAATCACATTCCTAATGGCTACTGTACTTTAGGTCCTCGTTTAATAGTTGTTTGTCTTTATCTTTTTAGGTTCTTGCTTGGAAATCAAACGTTTTCCAATTATGTTCACTGTGGTGACATCCTTGGTAGTATTCCTAATAATCATTGTATTCATCAGGAAACGCACAGGAGGATATCAAAAAGGTAGGTCTTATATAGCAAACAAAAATGTTCATGATTGTTTAATATTTCATAATAATTGAAAAAAGAATACACCTACATCATTATGTGCCATTTTGCTTTTCAGCTCCCTTAATGAATATTGGTCACTCTGAAAAACACACAATCCAGGAACAAGTTTAAAGATGCAAACACTTGGACATAGATTGCCTGCAGTGCAGTCATACAAATGTTATATTAGCACAATATAAGTTAAAATATGTAAATGTGGCTATGGGCTGCCCCTAACAGTTGACTACCCAGACAGCATCTGACTCTGTGCCAGATTCGTTTTCAACCGGCAAATCCGCGTTACAGTCACATCCGTTTCAGTGCTGTATCACAGTCCTAGACGGATCCGGCCCGTGTCTGGTTTCAGTGGGCACGGTCTACTATCGCAGAGCGGATCCGGGCCGTCTGGTACGGAGCTGGCCCAGTGCTGGCCCAGATGAGTGGAAAACCAGATGCGTGCCAGTATTGGCCCGTTGTGCTAAAAGACACTGGCCCAAGACCGTTTTGCGGATTTGCAGGAGTGTGGGCCAGAATCAGGCCGGATGAAATTTGCTGTCAGGGTAAACATTAGTCGATGAGAAGAGGCTTATGCCAAGCACATGCTATTTTAGCCCCGATTTTCACCTGTGACAGTTTTGTCAGCAAAAAAACGGAACAGATGCAAACTGGAGCTTGTTCATGCGAGTGACAGGCGAGTAGTGTGTGTTATCAAAAACGTGATCTGAGAGAAATGTCATTGTGTCCGTAAAATATTTTGCATGCTAAATATCTGGACCTGTCGGCAACTCACAGTCCTGCAGTGTGAAATGTGTTTTGACTAGAAATTACATTGGTGATGACCTACAGCCATGAGAGAGCAAAATAGAAGGTAAGGTAAAGTTCAGAATCAGAATCAGAAAGAGCTTTATTGCCAAGTATGCTTGCGCATACAAGGAATTTGTTTTTGTGTCATAGCTACCAGTACACAGAGACAACAACAACACAGAGACAATAAAAATAGGATGTCACTGATGCATTGTGTAGTATGTACACAACAGCAACTAGATGAAACAGACAGCCGTGCAGTGTGAGAAGAGCAGCAATGTGACAACTTTGAAAATCATGCAGTGAATATTGTGTTATTAACGGCTGATAATAACAGTAAATCAAGCAAGAAATCCAAATGTTCGCTTATCATTCATTGACCTAACACAGTAAATCATTATTCCAAAATGTCAAGTGTCTACTTTTATTTGAGTACACTCCCAATATTAACAAGGCGTGCTTTTGTAAAATAAAGAAAAAGGAAAGAAAACAGGACATTCTTTATGCCAACTTGGTCTCGGTGAACTGGAGCCTGTCACAAAAATAAACTGAAAGTCAACATATAGGCAACTTGCCTTACAGACATGAGAAATATATTTATAGATTATGAAATGTCTACTTTTAAATGACCCAATTCAATTAACAAACAAATACTGTCTCCTTATGTAATCTGAATGGAAGCTGCTTTTTTCTAAAGGCATGCCACTGTACTGCGGAGATGGCAAGTCAGCATTCACTTTATTAAAAAAAAAAGTTACTAGTTTAATTACAAATGTATATATCTCCTTGGTATTTTTTATTTTGTTTTTTTTGATAGTCATGAAATCTGTGTCGTAATTAATTAATATGAACATGTCATTAGATGAAAAATGGCTTAAATGAAATGACTCCTAATCAACTAGAAAAATCTTTAGTCGGGGACAGCCCTAAATTTATTATTATCTCTACAACCCCCCACCCATCCCCCCAACTTACTGAGAAAGCCACTTCACCAGCGAACTTTCAACAGCAATGCTAATATATGGAAATATATGGTGTTGTTTATGGTGCTACCACAATTGTTGTTGTTTTTTTTCAGAAAAAATACTGTTGAAATGCATTTTTTTTTTATCATAATGTTGGATGCTATTGAATTATGTAACATTAATGCTACTTGTATATTGTAATTAATCATAATTACTTTATATGTTTTTTTGTTTATTTGTTTGTTTTTATGAAATGATATGTAAAAAAAACTAGCTAACAACAATTGTTTACTCTTTAGAATGTATCAGTATTATTTTTCCTCAGTATTAGAATAGTTTATACCTTTCTTAACTTCTAAGAAAATTCAGAAAATTCTAAGTTAAAATGGGAAACATCACCTCTTCTACAGAAACTCTGGTTTATAGAGTGCCTCAGGGTTCTGTCTTATCTCCAGCCCTGCTTTCATTATATATACTTCCATCTTTAGGAAACACAGGGTTTCTTTTCATTGCTTAGCTGACAATACACAAATTTACCTACTCATGGCTCAAAATAATCAAATTGCTTTAAATTCTTTGTTTGCTTGTATGGAAGATGTTAAATCCTGGCTTTCTAAAAATCTCCATTTGTGAATGCAGATAAAACAAAAGTTCTTGTTTTAGGCCCCTCTGTTGTAAGTCTGGACTTTCTGTGGTCTTTTATTTTTGTATTGCACAGCCTTGTTTTTGTGTGTAAATGAATAAAATATTTCAGTTCATTTTAATGTGCACTGTAATTTTAATATGTGTTGCTTGCAAGAATTAAAAATATATTAAAATATAATTAAATAATAATGAAATTTGCTCTGCAAAATGTCATAGTAACCCAGAAAAAATGTATTCATTCCAGAGTGAAAGTGTAGTTTTTGAAAGCTGAAAAGTGATTAATTATCTATCCTTTCAAACTTTCAAAATGTTTCAAACTTCAAGCTTTTACAACTACTTCAGTTTTTCAGACTAGGCTTTCTTAATGCCAACCTTTTTTTAATCTAGTTATAAGAACAAAATGTTTAGTGTTTTTATTTACTTTTTCAGTGATTAAATTTGCTGTAAATTAAACCATTTTAATTACTAACATAAAGAAAATAATAATATATTGAGTTTATTCACTGGTGTAGAATTTACTCAGATTTGTATTTTTTTTTCAATCAGACCTTCATAAATTTCACAAAAATAAATAAATATATAAATTAAAAAAATCAAAAAACAAAATGGAGAACAATGTAGGCCTACATGTTAGACAAATACAAGTAAAAGTAAAATACACATTAACATTAAGTTACTAATGATTAATTCTGTTTAAACAGTAATTGATGTTATGCACATAGGCTACACATGATAATTGTATATTATATACAATTTATTTGTTTAATATATATATATATATATATATATATATATATATATATACACTAAACTAGTCTTTGACAATCCCTAAATATATTTCTAAATGCAAAACTTGTATATAATACATGGCTATAAAGACATCTAAGGTCTATGCCATGGTATTACAGATGATTTTTTTTTTCTTTTTCCACCAGGAGCCGCTAATGTGCCTCAGTTCAATGAATTTGAAGAAAGTTAAATACTGCATTAATTGAAAAATAGTAAAAAAAAAAAAAAATAAATAAAAAAATAAGGTGTTTATGTGAGTGTGTGTGTCTCTATATATATTGAAAAAAAAAATATTAGTGTAATGAAATTTAGCACATTATACTAATATATCACATTATTATAAGAATGTAGTCTCCGGTTTGGAATTCAAACAATAGTGTGGCTCCCAAATGAACAATACCAGAGGGTTAAGCAACGATAGGCTAACTGCTAAACATCTGCAAACGAACACCTCACATGGAAAGGCACAGATAATTTTCTTATAGTATTAATGTAATGTATCTCACAAGTTTGGCTTGTTTAAAGGAGATTTGAACCTAAGACTCGGCCCAAGCTTTATAAATGAAGAATGAAGGAACTAGAGGAGGAGAAATATTGTTGCTGAGAAGGTGCAAAGAATGTTGCTTAAACAGTATGACTGACAGTATGACATGATTTACTTCCTAGGTGTATATGACTTTCTCCTTCCAGATGAACACAGTGAGAGTTGCTTTAAAATTTATCCTGGCTCTTCCAAGCTTTATAATGGCGGTGGATAGTAACTGATATTTTGAAGCTCCAAAAAGCACATATATCCATCGTAAAACTAACCCATACACCTCCAGGGTGTATGCCATTAACACGTCTTCTGAAGCGAATCCATGGGTTTTTATAACAAAAATGTTTGTTTTTAAAATTATCATTGTCTTCTGGCAACAGCTGTGTGCGCGTTGTATGCGCATATATATGGTTGTGTACCTGTGTGTGTGTGTGTGTATATATATATATATATATATATATATATATATATATATATATGTAGAAGGTGCACAGACTCAAACAATAAACACCATGGTAGCACATGATGATGCAATAATGCGATAAACATTAATTTAACAACATTAGCTGTAACAGGAAATTCTGGGCCAATTTATGGTTATTCAAACCATTTACACTGTAAATCATATGCTCTTTTTCACATTCATATGCGGTAAAATACAGTGAAATGTAATTTATTGTAATCTATATATAATGTACAGTACAGTTTTTCACCGTATTATGGGGAACTTACTGTTAACTGATTAATAGGTTTGTGGTAGGGTGAGATGAGTCACCTAAATGACTTAATGACATAAAATTAACATGTCAGCAACCTACATGTATTTCAGTAACAAGTCCTGATTAAAATGCATTTTATTCCAAATGATTATGTTGTCAAAATAAAACATACATTAACACAACAGTTTCACAAAAAGGGTAAATCACAAGCAAAAATACATGCATATTTTACATAAAAATAATACTGAGAAAATCACAGTAACTATGATCAAAACATACTTAATGAGAATCATAATGTGATCATCTCACGATGCCTGCATACACCACTTCATCCTCTTGTTGAACTCTCTGAAAAAAAAACATGCACAACTCATATTTTATATTTCATATATATACATATATATATATAGTGTGCTTGCTCAAACATCTGATAAATGAACAAATTCCAGACAAAAATACAAAATGCTGGAAGAAATTTTAAAACATCATATCATTTTAACACATTACAAATTATTATTATTATTATTATTATTTTTTATTATTTTTTTTTTTTTTACATAAACAACTTGAGATTAAATATGTGGTATGTGAAAAATCAAGCTAAATATTTATAGACAGTGGACTTTTCATTCTGTAATTTTTCAAATTAAAGGTCTGAAAATATTATTTAATTGTATTCAGGATACATAAAATGCTAGCTATGAAATTTGTCTTACAGCAAGATTTAAAAGATGGCCCCCAATTTTATTTCACTAATGTATAATGCTATTCTAGCTTCTAGTAGAAATATCCTTGTCGTAGTTGACAGGTCTACAAGGATAAAAAATAAAAAAAATAAAAATAAAGGATCCAAAAGGGTTATACAGAGATTTTATACAAGAACCATTTTTGTTTTCCTAAAGAACCTTGGAATAGAATGGAAAGATTCCATATATTTGAAAGGTTCTTTATTAATCCACTGATGCCAATAAAGAACGTTTATATTTCTGTAGATTATAACGTCTGTAGTAGTGTTTGTTATGTAAGTGATATCTCTCTGTCTTTGCCATGTTTTCGGAACAATATAACTACAAAGAAAATATCCTGTGATCAACATTTCACCTCAGATGAAGCCACCATGGTGAGCAAAATAAAGAGTAAAATTCTACAATAGAAAATATGGTGAGTAAAACTGATTCACTACAAATAATAAAGACGCATGACACAAAAATTATTAATAACTTTTTTTTCTTACCGAATTTTGCACTTTTCTTTTACGGAACGTTGGATCAGCATAAGTTATCTCCTCCTCATGGGTCTGGACTAGTTTAGCAATAATGACAAATGTATTACATTCTTAATGTTTTGTTTATATATATATTTCATATTTATTTCTGTTCATTGGTTATACATGCCTTTTTGGTCTGTTTTTCTACATTTCTTGCAGATCCAGAACATCCCAGCTGCAGCCACAATAAACAGAGTTCCAGCAGCAACAGATAACAGCACTATGTGATTTGTAACCCCTGAAGAGAGACAGTCATTAGTGCAACTGGATATTCTAATCTAACGTATGGTAAGAAAACACACTGTTTCCAAACACTGATTACATCACACACCTCAACACAACACACAGATTTTGTGATACTTGTGTGATATTGCTTTTATACAACAGTTTGATGGTACGAGGGTGTAAACACGTAAGAATCAACAATAAAGTGTCTTTAAAAACCCTCTTTTCAGATGGTCCGAGCAATCGTAATTACCTGCATTGGATACAGCATTCATTCTTTATATTCACGATGAAATATGATTCGTTTGAATGTCCGCTGAGGAAAGCATTTTCTTTGTCATAACGTTAATATCCTTAAAGGGTACATAACATGCACAGTTTCACCTAATCTCATGTTAATCCTGAGTACCTATAGAGTAGTAATGTATCCTTAATATCTCCAAAAATTCTTTAGTTTTACTATATTTCTAAAAGAAAAATACAGCTTTCCGATTTTCTCCGGAAAAAGCCGAACTTCTGGAGGCGCACCGTGGGCGGAGATAATTCGACAATCACTTGCGTTAGGATTGCCAATAAAACGGACATTTGATGGCATTTCACTTACCATCAGCAATTCTGAATCATTACCGGGATCTTTGTCTTTCAGTATCAAACAATTGTCCAAATTATTTTTTTTAAACTTTGGCCATGTTTAGCATGAGAATCCAACTCTTTAACACTGTAAACAACTCTGAATTTATGAAACACCATTGTACCCCCCCTTTAATATCATCTGTTAATGGTGATTTCTGGTGACAGCGCTGAGCAGTGCATTTGTTAGCTGCGTCAAGCTCTTTTTGAATCTAAAAATAACTTCAGTTTCTATTTTTTAGTATAAAAGTCTTTACTGCTGACTCGTAAAACAGTCTCTAGCGGCATCTAACGGCAAACAATGCAACTAAAATTACCATCACAAACGTCCCGTTGCTTAATATCTAAACACTTTTAAATACTACTATTATTTATATAAAATATTATTTATTGAATAATAATATTTAATAAACAACAACCACAGCCATCATAAAAGCTGCTAGGCAATTCAGTCAAAATTACACAGGCAGCGCTTATATACAGCATTGAGTTTACATAAACATGATGACATTTTGCCAAAACAATTTGCTCTGGTACAAATAATAGATTAATAAAACCAAAGACTGCCGGTTAAATTTACCCAAAATGAATTATAGTTAATGTTTAATCACTACAGAGACATCAGAGCCAGCGGTAAATTCCAGAAGTTCTGGCTAAGTTGAGACTTTTCTTGTGCAGATTTGTGAGTGCAGAATGCCTGCTGACGATCCGGAGTTCTCATGTCTGAAAACGTAGATGCAATTTTTCAAATAGATGCTTTAGTCTTTATTAACAAACTGCATATTTGAAATATAAAAAAGTATATTCTCGCCTGAAAACTTCTTAAAGCTACATTCAGTGACACAAAAACCGTAATATTTATGAAATGATACTGGATTTTGGCATCAACACCCCAGATAGCACACGTACGTCTGCAAGATGTCTGTTAAAGATCTATTGATCTGGAAAGCATCTGCTGTGTACAAATGTCTGGCAGACATCTAAACATCTTACTAAATCTTACATACATTCTAAATCATAAATATCTTAAAGACATCTAATAGACGTCTATTTGACATCTGATAGGAAATGTCCAATAGACGTACAATAGTTGTCCAATTGACTAATTGTATATCTAAATCCATCTAACGTCTTTCTTTAAAAAATGCATTTTTATCAGGCTCAGATGTATAGGTTTCTACCTAAGTACCGGTATCTGATTGGGCCGAGGCTGGGATTTTATTGAGTTTGAAGTAAAAGTATTTGATGGACGTATAATGTGTGTCGAGAGCATTTGCTCCGTATCATTATCTTATTTTTGACCGAGATGGCTTTTAGGAGATTTTGCATCTGAACTTTTCATATATGTATATAAATCACTGATGTACCTGCACATGGCTGACAGAGTTGACTAATGTCCAGATGTTTGGTCTGGCTGCTGATGTTGTTGTTGAGCACACAGTTGTAGTTGTTTTTATCCTGATGTTCCACTTCCAGAGGTAAAGACAGACTGATGCTGAGATTAATTACACTAATACTGTAGATTAAACTGTTTCCTTTGTACCAGGAGAGAGTCACATCACTCACATTCAGCACTGAACACAACAGTGAACATTTAGACACTGATGAACTATCAGATGATGAAGAACATTGTGAAATGTCTCTGATGATGGCAGGAACAGGAAGAAGAGCTGGAAATATCAGAGAATGAAGAGAAAACAATTAAAACTTTACAGAGACCTCCTAATCTGCACACACTGGGTTCAGTACTAATCACGTTTCTCTTTTAGGCCATCTCATTCACTTTAATATCACAATTTGCGATTCTGTAAAATCACTTAGGGTTACATTTTTGTTCAAAATATATCTGGAGAGAACAGACCAAATTCTGTACTCACCACAGACAGTAACATTAAACGTTTTGACAAGTCCTGCATTTGTAGTGATGTATACTTTATAAAGTCCAGAGTCTGTGGTTCTGATGTTTGTGATGGTGAGAGATCCAGTCTGATTATCCATCCTCACTCTGTCTCTAAATCTTTCATCAGAAATATTACTGATATTTGCTTCTCTGTTGATTTCAGCAATGACAATATCTGGGTTTTCAGGTCCAAACATCCACTCTATCACTGCATCATTGTCCTTTATGTCAGTATCAGTGTGTAGAGTGACAGAATCTCCCTCCATCACTGACAAAGTCTTCATTTCACCTGACACAACACCAAACACACCTGAAACACATTCATACATAAACAGTCTTAACGCAGATAGACGTAAATAAACTAAAATACACTTTGTTAACAAAAAATGAAGGTGTTGTTTGCACAAGAAGTTCTGCGCGTTAATGTTATTGCTGCGAGTTTACATTATGTTAATTTACTGTATAAGTGAATACAAAAAAAAACCTTAGATACTTACCATTCAAATTCCACAACCATAAACGCAGCAAAACTAAAGCAAGAGTCATTCCTTAGCCGCTAGATGTGTCAAAAACGTATTACTATCAGGACAGAAATCGTACGTTGATTGCGCGTCCTATCGCGTGAACGCGCACAGGCGTGTAGCCGCTTTTTTTTTTTTTTTTTAATTAAGCTTCAAGTTATTCTCTCAATACTAGAAAATGGTCTTTAAAATCTAATATTTATATATCTTAATACTGTGAGCAATTATTATTTAGTACACAATATTACTGTGAAAACTGATTGTGCTCAAATTTTGCTTAAGGTCTGTTTGTTTGTTATTGTAGGATAACAGCTTTACTAGCTTTACTAGACTGCTGCAACCTAAATTTGGGGTGTTAGTCTATGACATTTTGTAATAGTTTTTAATTTTCTATTATTTCTATTATCTAAATTTTACAGTGGTTCCCAATTCCAGTCCTGGGGACCCCCTGCTCTGCACATTTTGCATGTCTCCCTTATTTAAAATCCTTGGTGATTAATGAAAAGGTAAGTTAGCAGCTACCAGTGTTTAGGAGTCAAAAAAACAAAACAAAACATGGAAATATGAAATCAGCTACCCCAGTCATGTTTAAATATTTATCGTATAATAGTTTAACTCATTTTTACTATGCTGATGTATTACTTTGTTTTTGTTCGACTGTTTTGTAAAACATAATTTGTCTTTTTTCACTTTACAGCTGTTTTGTTTAGAGCAGACAAGACCTCAGACTGCAAGGTTCAAATTGACGGTTGGACAAAATATCCTTTAATCACAAACTACAGCTCAAAACCAACCACACACATAGACACACTATCAGGAACCACATTCATCTATTTGACCTATGTGCTATACTGACTCAAATAAAGTTCAGACCACAACAGGTTTCTGTTTGAATTACAAACTAAGGTGGTCAGTGTGCTTTCATATTTATGAAAATAAATAAATAAATAAATAAAATAGCACCTTTGTTTTAATCTGAGATCTCAGGACTTCTAAACATGAAAGCTGAACCTTAATAATCGATAAGATAAGATCTGATTTGCTCATATTCTTCATAACCGTGTTGTTCGAATATTCACATTAAATTGTATCAGGTTGAGACATTTTGTAACTTTATAACAATTGTTCATCAAGAAAAAGGCTTTATTCTTCTTTTAGTGTCTGATTTGGCCATGTTTGATGATGAAAGCAGTTTTATTCTGGCTTTGATGTAATGAACCAAAGCAGCAACAGTAGCTACGCCCACCAGAGTGCGTACGACCAATCAGATCACAGATTCAGTAAAACCACAACACTGAACACAAATTGAAGATCTTTTTTGACTGAGACTTCTGGTTTAGATTTAAACTCGAACATACATTTTTTTAATAATACCATCTCAAAAAAATACACCAATTAAAAGACAATGTGACAGATTTTGACGTGGGTGAGATGTCAAACAGCAGTGTGGTTACTTGCCTTCTGTGTGAATGTGACCACAGACTTGTTTTCCTATTTATGCTTAGTAGACTTTTATCCTCTTGTATAGACACCCCAAACTTGCAGTACTGTGAATTCTGGTGAACCTTAAAGCACTTAAAAGTAAAAAGATGACAAAGTGATCTAAGCCCTTGTAAATGTGTAAATTTAGCTTTTTTACATTTGTTTTGAAACCACTGATGTCACTTGGACTATTTTAACAATGTTCTTGTGATCTTTCTGGACCTTGAACATAGTATAGCATTGGTGTTTATGTAGGGTCAGAAAGTGCTCAGATTTAATCAAAAATATCTTCATTTCTGTTTCAGAGATGAACAAAGGTCTTACAGGCTTGGAATGACACAAGGCAAGGCAAAGTTTATTTATATAGCACATTTCATACACAATGGTAATTCAAAGTGCTTTGCATATAAAAGGAATTAAAATAATCATAAAAATAATCACAACAATAAAAACAAGGAATTTAAAATTGTTAAAATTATTTTAAAATTGATTTAAACAGTTAAGAATTCAAATGATGATACATAAAATACTGTCCAATCAGTTCGGAAGGGTGAGTAATTAATGACAATGATTATTTTTTTGGGTGAACTAACCATTTTAATAACTCATGTTAATCCCACTTGCACATAATGTATCAGTGTTTGTGTTGAGTCTTCAGGTTGTTCGAGGCCCAAAAGAAGCTGCTGTAGGTCTCTATCTTCAGGTTGCTGTTGGTGTTTCTTACTTCCATAAGTAAACACCCTTGATAGACCTAATAATGCTAAGGGGGAAAAATAAATAAATGTTCAACAAATTAAGAAAAACGTAACCAATGTTTAACAGATGTTTCATGCTGTTGTACATTTAATTATCATAAGTCAGAATCCAACTCACCTATCATCCCGATGACCAGAACAACACTGATCAGACCAAACACCAGAGGAACAGTCTGAATGGGAAAAAAGTCTAAATTACAAAATGAAAATGAATAATCATTGAATTAAATCCATCAAAAATCAGTAAATAAAATGTACAAGTAAAAAGATGACAATGATTAAGAAATAAAAAAGACAAATGATTATTATTATTATTATTATTATATCTGTGGGTTTTATATATATATATATATATATATATATACATATCTATATCTATCTATCTACATATCTATCTATCTATATATATGGGTTGGAATGGGTTCAGAAATATTTTTGATATTTGGAATAGCAATTGAATATTGAATTAAAACTACATCTGCACTCTTAAAAATAATGGTGCTTTAAAAGGTTCTTCACAGCGATGCCATAGAAGAATTATTTTTGGTTCCACAAAGAACTTCAGTCAAAGGTTCTTCGAAGAACCATCTCTTTCTTACCTTTTTATAATCTGAAGAACCTTCTTTCGCCACAAAGAACCCTTTGTGAAACAGAAAGGTTATGTAGATGTTAAAGGTTCTTTAAGGAACCATTTAGACACAAAAAGGTTCTTCTATGGCATTGTGATGCACCTTTATTTTTAAGAGTGTGAGAGATCAGCTGAGTTGAGTAATGCTAATATCATCACTGATGTACCTGCACATGATTGATAAAGTTGATTAATGTCCAGATGTTTGGTCTGGTTGCTGATGTTGTTGTTGAGCACACAGCTGTAGATATTTTTATCCTGATAGTCGACCTCCAGAGGTAAAGACAGACTGATGCCGAGATTAAATGCACTGATGCTGGAGATTAAACTGTTTCCTTTGTACCAGGAGAGAGTCACATGCCTTACATTCAGCACTGAACACAGCAGTGAACATTTAGACACTGATGAACTTTCAGAAGAACATTGTGAAATGTTTCTGATGATGACAGGAACAAGAAAAGCTGGAAATATCAGAGAATGAAGAGAAATCAATCAAAACCTTACTGAGATCTCTTAGTCACCAAACAATGGGATCAGTACTAATCACATTTCTAGATCTCGGTTAGATTTATGGTCAAAACAGATCTGGAGAGAACAGACCAAATTACAGGTCCTTCTCAAAAAATTAGCATATTGTGATAAAGTTCATTATTTTCTGTAATGTACTGATAAACATTAGACTTTCATATATTTTAGATTCATTACACACAACTCGAAGTAGTTCAAGCCATTTATTGTTTTAATATTGATGATTTTGGCATACAGCTCATGATAACCCAAAATTCCTATCTCAAAAAATTAGCATATCATGAAAAGGTTCTCTAAACGAGCTATTAACCTAATCATCTGAATCAACTAATTAACTCTAAACACCTGCAAAAGATTCCTGAGGCTTTTAAAAACTCCCAGCCTGGTTCATTACTCAAAACCGCAATCATGGGTAAGACTGCCGACCTGACTGCTGTCCAGAAGGCCATCATTGACACCCTCAAGCAAGAGTGGGTGGAAAAAGTGTGGCAGAAAACGCTGCACAACGAGAAGAGGTGACCGGACCCTGAGGAAGATTGTGGAGAAGGACCGATTCCAGACCTTGGGGGACCTGCGGAAGCAGTGGACTGAGTCTGGAGTAGAAACATCCAGAGCCACCGTGTACAGGCGTGTGCAGGAAATGGGCTACAGGTGCCGCATTCCCCAGGTCCCCAGGTCAAGCCACTTTTGAACCAGAAACAGCGGCAGAAGCGCCTCACCTGGGCTACAGAGAAGCACCACTGGACTGTTGCTCAGTGGTCCAAAGTACTTTTTTCGGATGAAAGCAAATTTTGCATGTCATTCGGAAATCAAGGTGCCAGAGTCTGGAGGAAGACTGGGGAGAGGGAAATGCCAAAATGCCTGAAGTCCAGTGTCAAGTACCCACAGTCAGTGATGGTCTGGGGTGCCATGTCAGCTGCTGGTGTTGGTCCACTGTGTTTTATCAAGGGCAGGGTCAATGCAGCTAGCTATCAGGAGATTTTGGAGCACTTCATGCTTCCATCTGCTGAAAAGCTTTATGGAGATGAAGATTTCATTTTTCAGCACGACCTGGCACCTGCTCACAGTGCCAAAACCACTGGTAAATGGTTTACTGACCATGGTATTACTGTGCTCAATTGGCCTGCCAACTCTCCTGACCTGAACCCCATAGAGAATCTGTGGGATATTGTGAAGAGAAAGTTGAGAGACGCAAGACCCAACACTCTGGATGAGCTTAAGGCCGCTATCGAAGCATCCTGGGCCTCCATAACACCTCAGCAGTGCCACAGGCTGATTGCCTCCATGCCACGCCGCATTGAAGCAGTCATTTCTGCAAAAGGATTCCCGACCAAGTATTGAGTGCATAACTGAACATAATTATTTGAAGGTTGACTTTTTTTGTATTAAAAACACTTTTCTTTTATTGGTCGGATGAAATATGCTAATTTTTTGAGATAGGAATTTTGGGTTTTCATGAGCTGTATGCCAAAATCATCAATATTAAAACAATAAAAGGCTTGAACTACTTCGAGTTGTGTGTAATGAATCTAAAATATATGAAAGTCTAATGTTTATCAGTACATTACAGAAAATAATGAACTTTATCACAATATGCTAATTTTTTGAGAAGGACCTGTATATACTCACCACAGACAGTAACATTAAATGTTTTGACAAGTCCTGCATTTGTAGTGATGTATACTTTATAAAGTCCAGAGTCTGTGGTTCTGATGTTTGTGATGGTGAGAGATCCAGTCTGATTATCCATCCTCACTCTGTCTCTAAATCTTTCATCAGAAATATTACTGGTATCTGCTTCTCGATTGATTTCAGCAATGACAATATCTGGGATTTCAGGTCCAAACATCCACTCTATCACTGCATCATTGTCCTGTATGTCAGCATCAGTGTGTAGAGTGACAGAATCTCCCTCCATCACTGACAAAGTCTTCATTTCACCTGACACAACACCAAACACTCCTGAAACACATTCATACATAAACAGCCTTAACGCAGATAGACGTAAATAAACTAAAATACACTTTGTTAACAAAAAATGCGAGGTTACATAATGTAAATTTACTCGTACTGTAAGAAGTGAATAAAAAAACCTTAGATACTTACCATTCAAATGCCACAACCATAAATGCAGCAAAACTAAAGCGAGAGTCATTCCTTGGCCGTTAGATGTGTCGAAAACTTACTATCAGCACATAAATCGCTTCATGTTCCTAGACAGGACTGCACGTCCTGTCGCGTGAACGCGCATATGCGTGTAGCGTTTTTTTTTTTTTTTTTTTTAATTAAGCTTTGTAATTCTCTCAATAAAAGAAAACGATCTTTAAAATGTAATAGTTATATATCTTAATATTTTGAGCAATTATTATCTAGTACACAACTACTGTGAAAACTGATTGTGCTTAAATTTTGCTTAAGGTCTGTTTGTTTGTTTAACATTTGAAAACACATTCTCAAGTTAGCAGACAGATTACACTTTCACATGTGACCAACAATTCAACAACAAATATAAAATATCATAATAAAATATTCATCTGACGGAGGTGACAAATCTGACGGAGTTGACACAGTGGTCACCAAAACCTGAATTTGTAGTCATTTTAACTATCAAATGCATTTAATCTGTCAATTACTGTATTAAAACAAACACAACAAACATGTTATTGTTTTTGAAGCTTCTATTCAAGAGTCACATTTAAGTAGTTTGATATTATTATATCAATATATCATTGGAACATAAAATCTTATGGTGATATCTGACGTTGTTGACAAATTTGCCATTTCTTTCACAAAACAAACGGATGTATGTAGCATGTAGCCATTTTGTTTTTTTCTGTTGATGCTAGAGGCTAATGGAACCTGCTTCAAGAGAATAAAATTACCTAAATATTTCAAATAATTTCCTGAGAAATTGGAAGATGGTGTTAACATATCATGGTTGTGTCACAGGAAATATTAACATTAGAATTTAAAACATTCTAAAACTAAAACTTTGCGCAGCCTGTCTGACACTGATGTACTCTGCAGAGGAGCATTGTGGCAAGGGGGTACTTTAGAGTGACAGCTGCCCATCATATTTCCTGATTTTATTACATTTTAATTAATATCTGACGGTTTGCTCATATTCTTCATTACCTTGGATTATTCACATTAAATTGTATCAAGTCAAAATATTTTGAAAACACTAAAGAGAAATAGGCTTTGTTCTTCTTTTAGAGCATCTGATATTTCCTTGTTTGATGATTGAAGCAGTTTTATTCTGGCTTTGATGTTATGAACCAAAACACCAACAGAAGCTATGCCCACCATATGACCATATGATCAGAACACAGCTTCAGTTGAACCACAACACTCAAAATAAACTGAAGATCTTGAGTTGTAAAACAGTATGGTTAGGCTTCTGGTTTTGATTTTAGCATGTTTAACATACATTTTCTTTGAATAATAATAAAAAAAAAGTGTTTTAAATAGCTCAATTTTATTGTAATGTAAATGTAACTGGTTTTAACAGGTTTTTGACGTGGGTGAGATGTCAAACAGCAGTGTGGTTACTCGCCTTCTGTGTGAATGTGACCACAGACTTGTTTTCCTATTTATGCTTAGTAGACTTTTATCCTCTAGTATAGAGACCCTAAAATTGCAGTACTGTGTATTCTGATGAACCTTAGAGCACTTAAAAATAAAAAAAGCTGACAAAGTGATCTTAGCCCTTGTAAATGTCTAAGTTTTGCTTTTTTACATTTGTTTTGAAACCACTGATGTCACTTGGACTATTTTAACAATGTTCTTACGATATTTTTGGACCTTGAACATAGTAATACCATTGTACCAAGTTTATTTATATAGCACATTTCATACACAATGATAATTCAAAGTGCTTTACATATAAAAGGAATTAAAACAATCATAAAAAACAATAATTGTTTTAAAATTGATTAAAAATTAATTTAACAGTTAGGATTTCAAATTATTATACATGCAGTAAAATACAGTGCAATCAGTTCGGAAGGGTGAGTAATTATTGACAAATAATATTTATTATAATAATTTTCTTTTTAGGGTGAATAAATGGTTTTTAATAAATCATGTTAATCCCACTTGCACATAATGTATCAGTGTTTGTGTTGAGTCGTCAGGTTGTTCGAGGCCTAAAAGAAGCTGCTGTAGGTCTCTATCTTCTGGTTGTGGTGGGCGTTTCTTACTTCCATAAGTAAACATCCTTAAAAGTCCTGATAATGCTAAATGTTCAACAAATTAAGAACTTAACCAATGTTTAACAGATCTGTCATGCTGCTGTACATTTAATTATAATGAGTCAGAATCCAACTCACCTATCATCCCAATGACCAGAACAACACTGATCAGACCAAACACCAGAGTAACAGTCTGAATGGGAAAAAAATCTAAATTAAAAACGACAATTAATAGTCATTAAATGAAATAAATCACCAATTCATAAGTAAAATATAAGTAAAATGACAATGATTAGGAAAACTATTTAAATGAAATTATTATTATGTATGTGGGTTTTATATGTGGGTTTGGATGGGTTCCGAAAAGTTTTCGATATTTGGAATAGCAATTATATTTTGAATTAAAACTACATCTTAAAGAGATCAACTCAGCTGATTAATGCTAATATCACCACTGATGTACCTGCACATGGCCAGCAGAGTTGACTAATGTCCAGATGTTTGGTCTGGTTACTGATGCTGTTGTTGAGCACACAGCTGTAGATGTTTTTATCCTGATGTTCCACCTCCAGAGGTAAAGACACACTGATGCTGAGTTCAGACACACTGATGCTGGACAATAAGCTGTTTCCTTTAAACCAGGAGAGAGTCACATGACTCATATTCAGCACTGAACACAACAGTGAACATTTAGACACTGATGAACTTTCAGTTGATGAAGAACATTGTGAAGTGTTTCTGATAATGACAGGAACAGATAGACAAGCTGGAAAATATCAGAGGATGAACAGAGTAAACAAGCAAGTGTGGAATTTTAGATTAATATTCAGTCAAAGTATATTGAGAGAAAAGCTTCAAGTCAAACACAGGAAATAGTACTAAGAAATATTTAATTTATTTATTTTCTGTGAGAGATTGTGACAAACCTTTATCTTGTCAAAATTAAAATCTGGAGAGAAAAGACCAAATTCTGTACTCACCATAGACAGTAACACTGAATGTTCTGTCTATTACTGAATACTTGCTGGTGATGTCTACTTTATAAAGTCCAGAGTCTGTGGTTCTGATGTTTGTGATGGTGAGAGATCCAGTCTTACTGTCCATCCTCACTCTTTCTCTGAATCTCTCATCAGTGACATTACTGATATTTGCTGCTCTATTGATTTCAGCTATGAGAATATCTGGGTTTTCTGCTCCAAACATCCACTCTATCACTGCATCATTGTCCTGTATGTCAGCA
The DNA here is from genome assembly GCA_033026305.1 of Cirrhinus molitorella. Classification (NCBI taxonomy): domain Eukaryota; kingdom Metazoa; phylum Chordata; class Actinopteri; order Cypriniformes; family Cyprinidae; genus Cirrhinus; species Cirrhinus molitorella. Next base: position 28,624,498 of record CM065121.1, on the reverse strand, counting down.
TCAGTGTGTAGAGTGACAGAATCTCCCTCCATCACTGACAAAGTCTTCATTTCACCTGACACAACACCAAACACTCCTGAAACACATTCATACATCAAACAATCACCTTTTATTTTCTTCAGTCCTCTGTGAAATTGTAGTGTAGCATTTCAGACTAATTTGACATAGATGAGAAAAATGTAAACACTCAGGTTGACAGGTAATTCCTGGAAATGTACATAGTATTATATGTCTCTGTATTTCTGAATGCATAAAAATATTTAAATACATACCATCGAAATTCCACAACCATAAACGAAGCAAAACTAAAGCAAGAACCATATTCTTCAGCAGTTAAACTTCTGATACTATCACCTCAAACACTGCTTGAAGCTCCTGTACATCCAATCATCTGAACGCACACAGGCACGTGTTTGTGGTTTTTTTTTATGTACACAGCCCTGTTATTATATCAGCAATCTTTAGATTTAATATGTACATATCTTACTGAGTATAATATTACTTAAGAGACCAGTGCTTTGGATTACTAAAAGAAAGCTGGTATTTTAGTCTACACTGAAAAAAAAAAAATATTTGTAGAGTCAACTTAAAATAATTGACCTGGCTGCCTTAAAATTTTAAGTTCAGTCAACTCGAAAAAAGTTTAGTCAAATTAAAATGTTACATTTTAAGTTGAATCAACTCAAATATCTAAGGCAGCCGAGTAACAAACACAGCTGTTAAATTTAATAAACCATTTTTTAGTTTAGTCAACTCGACTATCTAAGTTGTCACTTAGTACAACTTAGATTATTTTAAGTTGATTCAACAAATAGATTTTTTGTTTTGTTTTGTTTTTTACAGTGTATAAATGCAAATCACTATATATTTAGATTTTCTGTACATTAATAGTTATTTAGCATACATTGATTCTATCAAATGTTACACCCTCAGGTTGTATCTCAGTTAACAGCAAAATTATTTCTGTGGCTTTTGACATTTTCTAGCAGAACTCAAAACCACAACCTTCTAGTCATCATGCCTGAGCTTTAGCCAAATAGATTATGGCCTTGCACACATTTCAAGCAGAATGGACATCAGACTATAAGGGTTTATATATGGTTGGACAAGATATTCTTTACTCAGAAACTACACATGCAAACCAACCCACACACATCCATTAATAGACACATCACACATCAGCAACAAATGCCATTTGTTCATCCAACACAATAAACCACATTCATCTAGTTCACCTTGTGCTACACTGACTCAAAAAAAGTTCAGGCCACAACAGGTTTCTGTTTGACTCACACACTACGCTGGTCAGAATTTATAATTTTTTATTAAAAAAACAAAACAAAAAAGAGGCAGTACACTTTTTCATGCGTGAGTAAAGGTTTGTAATTAAATTTTATTCAGAGATAGATATTATTATTATTAACTTTACGATTTTTTGTTAATTGTATGTGTGTGTGTGTGTGTGTGTGTGTGTGTGTGTGTTTTACACTGGAAATTTGACATACCAGGAAGTGGTTTCATTCTCTTTTTTCTTCCACTTAGCTGGGTTGAGGTTAATTTGTACCTTAGTAAACATCATTTTAGTAATTTATTATAACTTTATGAATATTGCACAAATCTCTATCTACATGTATCTCAAAATTTAAAAATAGTATAATAGTATAACATATAATAGTGAGTTTAGTAACTTCATTAGAAAAAATGAAGCTAAGTATACATTGCCATTAAGGTCATGCGCCATAAGGCCTTGCATACAAAAAAAAAAAAAAAAAAAACGAAAATAAAAAGTACGCTTACCAGAAGTTCGCAGTGTTGAATTATACAGACAGAATGCATACAAAAAAAAAAAAAAAAAAAAAACGAAAGTAAAAAGTACGCTTACCAGAAGTTCGCAGTGTTGAATTATACAGACAGAATTATCACAACCGCAAATATTTAAATCACCTCTCAAAAAACAAAACAATTATGTGAACAAAATGCAAGTTTTGGCCATTTGCAATCTATAAGCACCCGCGGCAATATTTAAACCATTGAGACAACATGTTGTAAAAACACTTAAACAGTATTATTGAAAGATCAAATTCATATTAATGATTCATAGTTTACACAGGCAAGCAGATAAGGTCGGAATATGAACGCAATCCGGTTAATTTTAGATTTTTAGTACATTATAAAATAACTGGCGGTCATTGCAGCAAAGCTTCGTTTCGCCCTCCACGTGGCGTTCCTATAAGCTTGTGACGTCACGTAAAAACTATCAATACCATCAAATGATAGGATAAATAATTGAATGACCAAAAAATATATTTATATATTTAACATAAAAAAGACGTGTTAAAAGGGACTGACTAAATGTTTCTTATAGACTTACCTCAACTGATTACAGTCTACTGACCTCTAGTGTTGACACAGGGGTTTTTATTTTCACCTGCTGATTCACTGGAATTATGTCTGCTTATCCTGCGAAGCACAGGCGCTGTTGTGTCTTCCTCACTAAAGAGAAATTATATACTGTAAGGCATGATATATCACTAGAGACAAGTATGTCATGCCCAGGAATTAGTAAATGTATGCTATTTGAACCTACATATTGTACAATATTCTTTATTTTTTAAATTTTTTTTTCTCAATTTTTGGGAAATGTCTCATTATTTATTACTTACAGCACAGAGCTGCTGAAACTAGGGATTCACTAGAGATTCCATTCACCAATGTTTTTGTTTTTTCAAGCAAAACTGCTCAAACACACAAGCTTAATTCATACTGTTTTTTTATTTAATGGAAAAAAAACGTAATGGGAATTTCACATACAGTCATTGTCATAAAGAATGAGAAGTCTGATCCAACACTTGCATTTCTAGAGATTACTGGATGATTTCTCCATTAAACCTATTCAGATTTGCTATAATGGAGTTTTGTTCTGTCTCAGAAATCAGCCAACCTGAAATCAGAAAGACGTTCCAAAACAACACCTTTTTACAATAGTTAAAGGAATTTACCCCCAAAAAAACTGTCTGAAAAGCATCAGTGGTTAAAATGTCAGATGAAACACATATTTTTACATTTTTTCTTTTTTTCAGGGTGTCTAAGACAGAAATGCTGTTATCTGTTGTGTTATTGTGTGACTGACCCCACCTCCACATGTTCCTTCCTGCAAATTACCACACCTTTTTTTAAGCATCCTGTAGAAATGTGATGATATGAGGAGATTTCATGATGTTTTAATTTAATTAGCATTTTAATAAGCACTTTAAGTTTGCAACATTAGCTGTAGCTGAAAGGCCTTCATTTGCTATAAATGCATACTCTATCATAACATATCAAACACTGATTTCAGAAGACTGATTCAAAAAAGTTAACATCACAAAATGTCAAACACATTAAGAACAGGAAGTCGGGTTTGCTCTGACCAATTTTGCTTAGCAATCATATGCACTTTATAAGTGACTGATTGAAGATATCAGATAATATAAATGTTTTACATTTCTAGTACAACAAAAGGCAAAGAGAAAAAAAAAAAACTCTTCACTGCATGCTCAAGTGCAGAACACCTGTTAGACACAACACTTTTTCTGAAGCAAACCAAACCAGTGCACATCCACCATCTACATGTGTGCTTGGACAACCGCAAGAGTTTCAGTTTGTTCTAAAATGCTGTGAAGGTATCATCGGGTCAGCTGTACACTATTAGATACCACTGGCTCTGATGTCTCTGTAGTGGTTAAACATGAAATATAATGCATTTTGGGTAAAACTAATGGGCAGTCTTTGGTATCATTAATATATTATTTGTTCCAGAACAAATCGTTTTGGCAAAATCACACCATGTTTATGTAAATTCAAATTAACTGCCTGTGTACTTTGACTGAATTATCTAGCAACATTTATGATGACTGTTGTTGTATTTTTTTTTTTTAATGTTTATTTTATATAAATATTAGTAGCATTAGTAGCAACCTCTAACTTGTAGAACTCTCACTGTATTATCAACACAAGGAAGACACAAATGTAATATTGTATACTGATTTATATAACTATATACGTATACCGTAGCTCTGCGACATGGCTGTATATTGCACGCTGTGATTCGCTGTGTGTCGATTTACAGCCATATCGCACAGCTTCGAGCGTGAAATTGCATTTATACCAGTCATCAATGGAGTGCATTCCTTCTGCCAACTCTTTTGTGAAAACTACTTCTTTCTGCCACAGATCCAAATCTCAGTTTAACAGCTGAACAGCTGAGACCAATCCGCCGTTACTAATTTGAAAATGTCACATTAGAAAGAAAAAGATCTGCTTGACAAGACTGGAAAAAACTTGAAAAAACGTATAATACTAAATAATAATAAATATAATAATACCATGAAATGATAGGATAAATAATTGAATGACCAAAAATGTATTTATATATTTAACATAAAAAAAAAAAAAAATCATGTATTAAAAGGGACTGACTAAATGTGTCTTATAGACATACCTCCAGTGATTACAGTCTACTGACCTCTAGTGTTGACACAGAGGTTTTTATTTCCTCTGCTGATTCATTGGAACTATTTGTCTGCTTATCCTGTCTGCCAAGTAGAGGTGCTGTTGTGTCTTCGTCACTAAAGAAAAAAGTATGTACTTAAGGACTATGAGAGATCCCTAGAGACAAGTATGACATTACCAGGAATTAGTAAATGTATGCTATTTGAACCAACATATGAGCACAGAGTCAATTCAGCATGCTTTTGTTTTGTTTTTTTTGTTTTTTTTTTCCAAATAAAACTGCTCAAACACTCAAGCTTTATTCATAGTCTTTTTATTTAATGGAGAAAACATGACGGAAATTTCACATAAAATCATTGTCATATAGAATGAGAAGTCTGATCCAACACTTGCATGTTTAGAGATTACTGGGTGATTTCTCTATTATACCCATTCAGAGTGGCTATAAATCAGCCAACCTGTTATCAGTACTAACCTGCTAACATGGCTATTCACAGTTCTTAGTATTGCTCTGCTTATCTTAGATCTAGACATTTGTGTGTCTGTCCCCACCTCCACACGGTCCTTCCTGCCATTGATCACACCTTTTTTTTGTAACATTCTGTAGAAATGTGATGATATTATGGGATCTCATGACATTTTAATTTAATTTGCATTTTAATAAACACTTTAAGTTAAGAACAGGAAGTCAGGTTTGCTCTGACCAATTTTGTTTAGCAATCATATGCACTTTGTAAGTGACTGATTGAAGATATTAGATAATATAAATGTAAAGATTTACATTTCTAGTACAACAAAAGGCAAAGAGAAAAAAAAAAACTCTTCACTGGGCTCAAGTGCAGGAAACCTGTTAGACGCAACACTTTTTCTGAAGCAAACCAAACCACAGTGCACATTCACCATCTACATGTGTGCTTGGACAACCGCAAGAGTTTCAGTTTGTTCTAAAATGCTGTGAAGATATCATCAGGTCAGCTGTACACTATTGTTTATGGCTTTGGCTGCTGTAAAGCAACATAAGTGCTGTTGACTGGACGAATATTTGTACACAACATGGAAGAATCCTCATCGGCATGCTGCAAGAACAATGAGGAAAGAGTTTTAGATAGATAGATTATTTAATAGGTTATTTAAATGTCTGTAATACAGAAATAATGATCATTATGTGATTGAAAGACAGGAATAAGACTGGCGTTCGAACAGAGATGGCAATCTTTTTAGGATCACGTTCTCGCAAGACCAGACACATCCCTAATAGATAGATACATAGATACATAGATTCACAATATGTACCTGTGATTGGCTTGGATCTAGATGCTGATGAATAACTTGTGTGGGCTGTAGATCAGTGTTATGAAGATGTTGTGAGAGTTCTGCAGGCCTTTTATTTCTGCAAGCACAAACCTTCAGTAGTCCTGAGAATTGAATTAAATTATAAATAATTATGCAATTATAACATTTACAGCATCATGATATTTTTTTATAGATGAAGCCCCAATACTGTATTTGTTAAATTCGGGGTTCACAATATATAAGTAAAATATTGGTTATCCTTATAAGTTATCAACTTAATCTTATGAGAAAACATTACTTGAGAAAACGTTTTTACGAGGTTGTGATTTTATACGAGAAAGAAGTTGAAAAAGTGATTAATGCAGAAATATATAAAAATATAAAATATAAAAAAAGTAGTTTTTTTTTGTTTTTTTTTCAAAAAAAGTAAACATAAAGGTTCAGCCCTAAATGTAACCATCAGTGGGACATAAGCATATATGAATGAGATTGTACAAATTTATACAAATCAGCCACCAATTTGCCAATATTTAAAATAGTTGCAAAATGCCTTAAGAGCTTATTGGGTTATTGGCCGATATTACAGATTTTTTTGTTGTTGTTTGTTATTGTTGCTGATATTTTATATTTAACTGTGCATGTTCATTTGTTTATTTTGACATTTAGATTACCTTTGCTGTAATCTAATATTAATTTATACAACAGTTCTTTCTGGTTCTTGAATCTGCTTGGAAAATCCGATTGTGATATTATAGACTCTAAAAGAACAGCCGGTTCACAATTTATATCACTCTGCTTGTGGTTTTAAGAGGTTGTTATAGTTTTAAGAGGTTTTCAGGTGAGAATGTATTTGTTTATAGTTCAAATATGCAGTTTGTTCATAAAGATAACGTCTACTAGAATATTCAGACATGTGAGCTCCAGAGTGTCAGTAGCCGTTGAGCACTTACAAACCCGCTGAGAGCAGCCTTACCTTGGCCAGATCTTCTGGACACTACTGCTGACTCTGATGTCACTATAGTGGTTAAACATGAAATTTAATGCATTTTGGGTAAATCTAATGGGCAGTCTTTGGTCTCATTAATCATATTATTTATTCCAGAGCAAATAGTTTTGCCAAAATCTCATCATGTTTATGTAAATTCAATCCTGTATATCAAAGCACTGCCTGTGTAGTTTTGACTGAATTGCATAGCAACATTTATAATGGTTGTTTTTGTTGTTTATTAAATATTTTTATTCAATAAATAATATTTTATATAAATAAAAGTAGTATTAAATAATAGTGTTGAAACGTGTGGTGTATGGTGTACGGTACGGTGATTTTAGTTACATTGTTCCAAGAGATGTTTTACGAGTCAGTAAAGACTTTTACACTGAAAAATAATCGCTGTTGTAAACAAAAGTTATTTTTAGTTTCAACAACAGTTTAACACAGCTAACAAATGCACTGAGCAGCGCTGACATCAGAAATCACCCTTAACAGATGAAAGGATATTAACGTTATGACAAAGATAACGCTTCCCTCAGCAGACATTCAAACTAGTGTTTTATTGTGAATATGAAATTTAGCTGAAGAATGAATGCTGTATCAGATGCAGGTACTCATATTGCTCAGTCCATCTCTCTCATAACACTCTATATAATACAGTAAGCTTTTATTGCAGTAATACAATAGGTTTTAATGAAGCAACTCAACGTTCCTTTGTTACTAGTTCCAAAGTAATGTTTTCGAATTAATAATGGAGGCTTGGGCTCAGCTGTTAACACTAGAACCGCCACGGGGTAAATTTTACCCGTACGTGTTTTTTAAATGTACATAACAGATTTTCAATAAAACACTCAAGTCTCCCAGCCATTGACTTTTACTAAAATTGTGTCATTTAAACTTCCCCGGTGTTAAAAAAGTGTTTAGATAAAACCATATTATAAAATGGGGCATTTATACCTAAAAGCGCCAGCACGGGTCAAATTTACCCTCTATGTAATACCTGTATTTTTGCGCTGTCATTATCTTGCCGCTTATGTTTTAACATTGTACATTGCTAAGCAGTGCATTTTACTCATTGAATTTGCATTTGTTAGTTTCAAAAATAAAGACAAAATGAGTTGAAGGTGGCAATTTATGAATGCCAAAGAGGTATTAGAAGCACAAAATACCATGATGGATTCGGAGAGTCTGGTGCGTCCTGGGGTCGGCTCAGCATCTGACGGCTCATCTGATAGCAATCTCATTTTTAGACAATCTAGCCTAACGTTAGCCCTACTTATATTGTTCAAACTTTGGTCTATTTATTGAATTTTTGTTTTGCCATTTCTATTGTTTATTGTTCACGTGTTGCTATTTATTCTAGTCTGCACATTTCCTGAAAAAAAAAAAAAAAAAAAAAAAAAAAAAATATATATATATATATATATATATCCAATCTATATAATGAATACAACCATTTTTTTTTTTTTGATTACCCGTAGTTTATTGGCAATGTTCTCTTATGCAAATTATAAATGATACAACTAAACAAATTAATAATTCATTAGGTGAAGCTAATAGGCTATTATAGTAATTTTAATAAAATTAATTGTCTTAATAAATTGATATGTAGTTACTTTCTTTTAATTATCTTCGTCAGTGCGGGCTTGTTTAGCTTATATTGACTGTTATGAAAACTGACTGTAGCTTGCATAAAAAGCCTTGAACATTAAAAAAACAGTACAAAAAAAAATAGTTGATGACTAGACATTAATTTTTCTTTATGAAGACAGTGGCATAATACAGCTAAATAAAATGTTCTTTAGTCATATCAAAACACTACTTATGTCCGCAGGTAAAATTTACACGCATGGCGGTTTTAGGTATACGGCGACCCCAGTGGTTCTAATGTTAAACTGTCAAACTATATATTGTATACCGATATAACTATATACTGTATATCGTAGCTGTGTGATATATCAGCACACTGTGATTACCTGCGACCTTGTGTCTATGGCCTATGCATCTATGCATTTCTACAACAGTTTGACAGCACAAGTGTGTCAGCTGTGTGCCTGTAAACATAGGCGCCGATTTATGTTTCTGCCGGTGGCACGTGAAATGCTGGCATCCTCTCGTATTACAATAATGCACTCTGGTCTTGACATTTGTAAATAACACCAAAAACTGCCTCAAATGAACTATGAAAATGAGAATGAAGACATACAAGCTGGGATTGAGAACCCACAGGATCAGCGCCTGTCCCTGTAAAAACCCTCTTTTGTGCAAACTACTTTCTTCTGCCACGGATTCTCAAGTTGACAGTTTAACAGCTGAGCCCAAGCCTCCATTAATAATTCAAAAACATTGAGATTTTGCACTCAGCCAAAACTACTTTGGAACTAATAATAGATTAATGAGACCAAAGGCTGCCCATTAGATTTACCCAAACCTAATTATATCTCATGTTTTACCACTATAGAGACATCAGAGCCAGAGGCAAATTCGAAGATCTGGCCAAGGTGAGCCTGCTCCTGGTGGGTTCATGAGCGCTGAGCGGCTGCTGACACACTGGAGCTTACATGTCCGAAAACACAAACAAACTAATTTTCATACAGACGTTATTTTTACTGCATATTTGAAGTTTAAACAAGTACATTCTTGCCTTAAAATTTTTTAAAAACTAATAGTGGATTTGGTGTCCACCATGACACTGTGAGAAATGCTACAAACAGAGTGATACAAACAGTGAAATGGTAGGAGTTCCGATATCACTAGAATATCACACTCCTCTTAGCCAATCAGATTCAAGGACTAGAAAGAACTGTTGTATAAATGAGCAATATCACACAAGTTGCAGTGCGAAATGGCTGTATATCAGTCGTAAGTAATCACAGCATGCCGATATAAAGCCATATCACATGGCTATTAATGTGATATTGCATTTATACAACAGTTCTATGGCACAAAGTGTGTAAATACATCAGAAACAACAACAGAGTGTCTTTAAAAATGTTATTTTTTGCAAATAACTACTTTCTGGCATGGATTCAAAACTCAGTTTGCCAGTTTAACAGCTGAGCCCATGCCTCTTATTTGAAAAGTCACTAGTAACAAAGAAACGATGAGTTGCTTTGTTTTTTACACTAATGAAAACTCACCAATAACAACAACAACAACCACAACAGCATTCATCAGAGCTGATATGACAGTAAGAGTCTGCCATGATGTCTGATTCTGCTGAATGTACTGCACTACTGTATAATTCTGACACTCAGTTGGTGGAGTTGGTTCTGTAAAGAAAGATTAAAGTCACAGTCAGTTAATAATAATCTCTAAATAATCACTAAACTGAATGACTTAATTACTAAAAGTGTACTTACCAATGATGTACAGTCTGGTGGCATTGCCGAATTGTGGATTAATTTCATTTGTGCTCATACAGTCATAAACTCCTAAATCATCAATAGTGACATTATATATGGATAGATGATTTTTAGAGCTTACTGAATATTTGTGTACATATCCTTTGTTGTAACGATGAGGACATGTGTTTGAGAAAGAGCGTAATATCAGAACTGGAGAACCATGTAGTTTCAGTAAAAACCAATACACCTCAATTTGATTGAGATCACAGGTTACAGTCACATTTTGCCCCAAATCTATTAGATGATCTGTTAAAGTCTCTGCTGCTTGATACCATATGAATAGATCTACAAGATAAAAATAAGAAAGAAAAAAAAAACTTTCATTTTAAAATACCTCATTAAACACTACCAGTAAAAAATGTTTGTACACACATTCATATGATTTTTTTTTTTTGCTGGTCACTTGTTGGCTGCTTTTCCTTAATTATCTATTATTAGCAAGCATTTTTAAGTTTTTATCTGGAGACAATTAACTAGTACAGTGTTAAAACTTTTGACTGGATATGTACATGAAACAAAGTTTAGATACTCACAGAGATAAAGCTGCCAAAACCTCATGTTGTAGCTGCAAATAAAGCACTTGAAACCCGAGTCCCTTCCTGACAGCACTGAAGGCTAGTATGCAGCAAAAGGGAAAAAAAAGTTTAGACACGTGAAGCACAGGAAGTAGGCTTGCTCTGATCAGTTTTTTCACCTGCCATCTACATTTCATGAGAGTGGAGATATTGCATAATACAAATCTAAAGGTCATAGTAAAACAACGGGGAGTGAGGAAAAAACTTGAATAAGACTTAATTGAAAGGTTACCATTAGGTGAAACATCTGAGCTCTGATAGCACATATACTAGCAAACAGTCTTGGCCCAAATGTGGCCTCAAGCTGGCACTGTTGGCCTCCTGTCGGCAATGGGATGTACCCTTTCAGCCAGAGCTGGGCCATGTGTGGCAATGATGGCACAGTGTGGATCACAGCAAACAATATGAGGGCCGATTGTGGGTGGGAGGAGTCTGGCCCAGATCAGTCCAGTCATCATGTGGCCCAAATCAGGCATGTGACATATCAGCATATATGTGACCAATGATAAACAAGATGAGCAAAATATTATGATAATGGATAAATATTTACAGAAATTTCAGTGACATGTAGGAATCGTTAAACTGAATCTTAGAAATGGCAAGTCAAAACAGAATTAAACATTATCATTTCACAATTAAGCAAATCAGTCAGTAAATCAGTCAACTGCATTAAACTGCATGTAATTATAATTATACACGTAATAAATTATTATATTATTCTCAGTACAAATAATCTTAGAATCCTTAAATAAATAAAGAGAGAGAGAGAGAGAGAGACAGAGAGAGAGAGACATTACCCTGACAGCAAATTTCATCCGGCCTGATTCTGGCCCACACTCCTGCAAATCCGCAAAACGGACTTGGGCCAGTGTCTTTTGGCACAACGGGCCAATACCGGCACGCATCTGGTTTTCCGCTCATCTGGGCCAGCTCCGTACCAGACTCGGCCTGGATCCGCTCTGCGATAGTAGACCGTGCCCACTGAAACCAGACAGTGATACAGCACTGAAACGGATGTGACTGTAACGCGGATTTGCCGGTTGAAAACGAATCTGGCACAGAGTCAGATGCTGTCTGGGCAGGATTCATCGGGCTCAAATTGTGAAAGAGTGGTTCAGGGAGCATGAGACATCATTTTCACACATGGATTGGCCACCACAGAGTCCAGACCTTAACCCCATTGAGAATCTTTGGGATGTGCTGGAGAAGGCTTTGCGCAGCGGTCAGACTCTACCATCATCAATGCAAGATCTTGGAGAAAAATTAATGCAACACTGGATGGAAATAAATCTTGTGACATTGCAGAAGCTTATCGAAACAATGCCACAGCGAATGCATGCCGTAATCAAAGCTAAAGGCGGTCCAACAAAATATTAAAGTGTATGACCTTTTTTTTTGGTGGCGACTTTTTTTTTGGCCAGGCAGTGTAACTGGCTGAGATTCGGGCTGGTTATGGCCTATGTGTGGCCCTTGTCATTAATCCAGTTCTGGGCCACTTCAGGGCTGTCATTCTTTGTGGTACTTGGGCCGAGGGAAAAGTGATTGTGTGGCCTGGATCTGGGCCAAAAAACATTTGCTATGTGGGCTGTACATGTGCGTGCTTTCATCTGATGTGCAAATTGATAAAATAACACATTATTATTATTATTATTATTATTATTATTATTATTATTATTACTATATTGCATAAGTTAATTGCATTTGGTAACCCAGCAAGCAATAGCCGTCATTTCACCGTCTCGGTTAAATATAGACCCGAGGCTTGTACCATGAAGCCGGATTAGCTGGCTAGCCAGGTAGGTTTCAGTTTAGTTTGCACCAATCCTGGGTTTTTATGCACCATCAAAGTGGCTTGGTTTTTAGCTGCGTTCACTGCCATAGTAACTTACACTCCACGGCTAACCTGCTCCAGGGCAGGTTATGTTCTGTTTTAGAGATCTCAAACTGAAATTGGACCAATCAGATATGAGCAAACTGACTGTCTGATGCAGAAAAGTCACTCCCCCAGTTTTTCTTGCTCCAAATTAAAGGTCAGTAGTACTTCAAAAATGTTTGGCTTTAATAATGATTACTTATAGTTAATAATGATGAGTTATTTTATATGATTTATATAATTACATAATTAATTCATTAATTATTGTTAATCCATTACACACAAGCAATTTTAGTTTAACAGTTATTATAAATCATTTAGTTTATATGAATGTTAATATATACAGATCGTATGTAATATAAATAAGCTGTAGAATCAATAGATAACACTTTATAAATGACTACATGTAACCTTACATGTTCGAGTCTCTATTGCTATAGATTTTCACCTATATAAACTAACATAACAAATTTCACTTGTGACTGCACTGATAGAGCAAGATAATTTATTTTATTTGTGCTCTTACATGAACAAGCACTTTTTTCATTGTAAATGCATTAAATTCATCATATTCTTCAATATAACATTTAGCAAAACCTTTAACCTTTAACCAAGGCTTGTAATTGGCTGTTCGCCAGTCATGTGACACATTCATCAAGCCTGAGTTGACAAAGAAAGTTGATGATCATCATCATGGTACCAGCAAAACTTGGACTGGTTTGGTTTTGTCAACTCAAAACTAATCCTGTAACTCTGAATTTGTTCATCTACCATCATGGTACAGGCCCCCAATAACTTCTAGCCCAAATAACCTTGTATTTGGATACATGTCGTTTTTTTTGGCAAAATAACTTGAGTTGTATGATATTCCATCATGTAAGCAAAGTCAGCAACGTTTAAAACAGGGGTGTCAGACTCCAGTCCTGGAGGGCCGCAGCTATGCAGAGTTTAGATGCAACTCTAACTAAACACACCTGATCCAACTAATCAAGTCCTTCAGGCTTAATTGAAAAGTGCTTAGTATGTGTGTTGGAGCAGGGCTGGAACTAAACTACCAGACTCGGCACGAATCCGCTCTGCGATAGTAGTCCGCACCCACTGAAACCAGGCCCGGGCCGGATCCGTCTAAGACTGTGATACAGGGTCCGGCACAGAGTCAGCTGCTGTCTGAGATGGTCTATATGTAGCCACGAATTGGATGGGCAACGTGTAGTCTGCTTTTAGCCCACCTGGTGAAATCGAGGCAATCTGTGGTCTAATTTTAAAGGTTTGGAATAGCCCAATATCAGACCAGCGATGATGAGCATGGCCAAAAAGGTCTTAAAATCGTTTACATCCCAGACAGCAAAATTCATCCGGTCTGATTCCGGCCCACACTTCTACAAATCCGCAAAATAGACTTGGGCTGGTGTCTTTTGGCACAACGGGCCAATACCGGCACACACCTATTTTTCCGCTCCTCTGGGCCAGCTCCTTACCAGACTCGGCCTGGATCTGCTCTGCGATAGTAGTCCGTGCCCACTGAAACCAGGCCCGGGCCGGATCCGTCTAAGACTGTGATACAGGACTGAAACGGATGTGACTGTAACGCGGATTTGCCGGTTTGAAAACGAATCCGGCACAGAGTCAGCTGCTGTCTGGGATATAATTTTTGCTTATTATTAAATGCAAGTAAACTTTTGAAACATTTAAATTAGCATTATTTTATATTTTATAACATTATTAAATATAGCATTATTAATTATGCCAAAAATAATGTTCATTTAAATGTTTCAAAAGTTTACTTGCATTTGATGCTATGATGTCATGCATCCCACAAGCTGTTAAGTGTAACATATACAATGTTATATGACTGTCTTTCATTTGATAAAGAAAAATACAATTAAAATTCCCAACCCCTAGATGGCAATTGTAGCCCTACCGAGAACATGACTACTGGCAACGCAAAATTTGACAGTTAGTAGAGATCACTGCTGCAAATCCCGCGATAGTCATTTCAGCTTTTGGAATTTTGATACTTTTTTTTTTTTTTATGTGTAATTATTCCATTAGTAAACTTCCTATCAAATTTTCCAGTTATCATCAGCAAATGCTTGGAAACTTATTTTTAAGCATCATTGCCTTCAAATCATGCCACATTTATCAAATATTGTGGTGTCAATACTCAATGCTAATCAGAAAAACAAAAGTCTTTACTGGTCATTTGGAAATGTCAAACGTTGCCCGCAATTGTTAACCACCTCAATCTGTATTATATTTTTAAAAATTCAACATGAAGGGGGGTGGTCTGCTGCAGAAGGAGACATTTGAAAAGACTGCAATGTTCTCCGTAATTAGAGGTATGTATGTATATACAACACACAACATTTAGCAGAGAGCTTCTCTCTTTTTTTACACACTGAATGGTGATACACAATACATATCTCATTTTAGTTTTTAGTGTGCATCCAAGCAAAAGAGAATGACACCCTATCACAATTAGTGTAAATAAAGTTAAACATTATGTCAAAAAAGCTTTTCTTATTTCTTTTTCTCATTTAGCAGATGCTGTGATGACCAACTTATAGTGTGTGTGTATATATATATATATATATATATATATATATATATATATAAATATATATATACACATACATACACTGGAGATCAAAATTAGAGAACAATTTATAAACAATTGAACAATTCTGAAATAATGTCATCTTCACTGCTCAACAGTTGAAGGAGTTTTTGTCCTGTCTATACCATGCTACCAGAACACCTTTTCCACAAAATAACTAAGGCATTTCAACAAAAAACATTATTTTGCAGAAAACACACTGATCAAAATTAAAGAACACTTTCAGATACCTCCCAGTTATTGGTGTTAATCTGGCACCTGGTGCTAATTTCCTTGATTATCTGTCAACCCCTATTTAACTGGCAGCCTAACTTCCAGTTTCACTGACTCTGCAAGATGGTGGGCCGTTCTAAAGTGACTGAAAGCCTCCGGCAGCAGGTTGTCCAGATGAAGGCCAAAGGGATGACCCTATCAGCCATAGCAAGACAAGTTGGTCGTTCCAAATCAGAGTCCTGATCTCAACCCAATAGAGAACCTCTGGAAGATCCTTGGTGACAAAGTTATGGCCAAGAAACCCACTACAGTCACCGAACTGTGGAGGAGACTGGAAGAAGAGTGGACCAAAATCACACCAGAGCAGTGTGAGAGATAAGTGCTGTCCTGTGGCCGCAGATGTGCTGAAGTCATTCAGAGCAGAGGCCTGTACACTTCCTACTAATTGCTGACTGTTGTAACCTTCAGAAAATTTTGTTGTAATCTTTTTCCATGCTACAGTCATTGTTGTTCTCTAATTTTGATCAGTGTGTTTTCTGCAAAATAATGTTTCCCTCTCGAGGGAACATCGAACTGCGTCCTCTAGGGGACGCTAGGGGAACGCCGTCAGCGTGACTCGTGTCTGAAGCATACATACAAAAACTACAAGCAGTGGCCGGTGACAGCCTATGACGTCACTCGTGGCGCGACTCGTCGCGGCCGGTGCGTCACTACCGGAGCGGCTATAGTATAAAAGGACGCCGGTAGAACACAACATCCTCTTCTTCGTCTTCAGCGACTGTTTGTCTAAGCGTGCATTTTCTGGTAAGACTGATTTTGTTTCTTTCCTGTAATAAGCATGGCGAGCACTAGTCAGGCGTTTAAGAGGTGCGTGCATCCGTGTCCACGTTATTTGACACCTGATGACACACACGATCTTTGCGTCTTCTGTTTGGGTGAAGAGCACGCGCGCGACGTCCTCGAGGGGGCGGTTTGCGTGCATTGTGAGCGTTTTTCGATGAAAAAGCTCCGCTCTCGTCTGGCTCTCTTTTCGAGGAAAGAGCAGCAGCCGTCTGTTTCCCGCGACTCAGGACCCTCTGCTGCTGAGGCTCGGAGGAAAATGAGTTCGTGGGGATCACAGGCGGATCTGGCTGATGAGTTAAAAAAGGGGCTTTCCCTTTCGCGCTCATCCGTCAGAGATGAGAGTGAGCTCCTGGAGGATGACGTAGTTTCCTTGACGTCATCTGATCCAGGAGCTAGTGCTCTTTTGGGGTCCACCCAAGAAGAGCAGGAGATGTCTGAGGGCGAAGAAGCTGAGGCTGAGCCTTCTCAAACCTCCTGCCCTGCATATGAGGAGCTGTTGGAGGTTATGGACCGCGCCACGGTAAGGCTTGACTTACCGTGGAAGCGGGCTAGAAAGGTGGCGCCGCGGGGACGTTTCGACGAACGCTACCTTTCAGACCACAAACCCCCAGCCCTAGTGAGTCTTCCATTTCTTCCTGATCTCCATTCGGAGATCGAGAAGGTTTGGAAAAAGCCATTTTCTTCTCGTATCCATAATTTCCAACATGCTAATTATGCGAATATCGAGGGGATGTCTGACCATGGCTATGAGAAGATGCCCCCTGTAGAAGAGACGCCAGCTAGCTATCTCTCTACAGGTGAGACATCTTCTCTCAAGACTCCCTCCTTGCCATCAATCCCCCTTCAAATAACATCTCGATTGAATGGCAAGGCATATGCAGCAGCAGGCCAGGCTGTGGGCGCGTTGCACACCATGGCTGTGCTTCAAGCTTATCAGGCTGACCTGCTGAAGGATCTGGACAAAGGTCAGGGTCTGTCCCCTGATGAGGTTGCTGAGTTGCGTCGCACCACAGATCTGGCTCTCCGTGCCACCAGGCAGGTTGCCACCTCCATGGGTAGATCTATGGGGGCCATGGTGGTCACGGAGAGACATCTGTGGGTAAACCTGGCTGACATTGGGAAGAAAGAAAGGGGCTTTCTTCTTGATGCGCCGGTTTCGCCTTCAGAGCTTTTCGGTGCCTCCGTTGAGACGGTGGTCGAGAAGTTTAGGGAGGCAAAGACGCGCTCAGCGGCCTTTAAAACCTTCATTCCTCGAAGGTCCAGATCTGAGCCCGAACAGCATGGTTCTGGCCCATCTCGTTCTGAGGAACAAAGACGGGCACAGAAGACTAGTGTCGCAACCCGCGCTCCTCCTCCACCCACGGGTGGGTCTAGGAAAGGGCGCGGGTCGAGGGGAGGTAGACCAGATCTGAGGGAAGTGATTCAGACGAGGCAACGTTCTCGTCTGGATCAGAGTAAATCTTAAAAACATCTACTCCCTTCCCTCAGAGGGGTTTTTAACATCTGCCCTTACCTTCCCTCTTTTACATGACACCACTTAACTGAGGTTAGGTGAGGGTTTCTTGCGCGCTTCATCGGACCTATGATGTTTTGATAGCTTCTATGGTTTAGAGGCTACCTTTACTGATGGTCTGGAATTAGACTTCTAACTGAAGTTGTGCGTAAGAATCACCTATGTGTATGTTCTATATGTATGGCTGTTGTCGTGTTTTTCTTATGTTTCAGGGATAGAACTTCGTCGGCGGCTGCAACTAACCTCGGGAGATGCCTCCATGGTTGCTAGCGCCCCGATACATGACTACAGCCTCTCTTGGATGAGTATATCTCTTTTTGTATATATCCAAGTGCTAATCCTATACTGTTTCTTTCAGAATAGGTCCTCTACGAGTGCCCCCCCCTCTGGTCTATTGACTAAGGTTTCGCTGTGCTCGTCTACTTGGATCCGCTCTTGCTGGCCATACTCCCCATGGACCTTCTGACCTTCAGGTCCCCTCCTGCAGTATGGTATCTTAGGGCTTGTAGTCCTTCCTCCAGGTAAGCGCTCTGTATATTTTCTTCACAGAATGCCTCCCTGATATCTCCCTGCTTTAGAGGCTCATCACTAGGCCTGCCCTGAGGGGCTTCCCGTTCTAGCTATCCCCCCTTTGCGGATTGGGTCTGACTGTGAGGGGGGTTTTTCTGCGGATACCCCTTCTGAAGTATTTACTCTGAGGAGCAATATCTTCCCAGGTTTCTGCTTGCAGTATTCGGCCTGGTCTAGTCAGGGCCCATGCTTCTGTCGAGACAGAAAGCATAATCCACATTTGTTTGGGTTGTAGCTAATGTCCCTTGGATCTTATCCCCTACAGCCTGAGGGCAGGAGGAGCTGCCTTTATGCAGTCACATCAAGTAGGATGTTTGATCCGTTTCAGGCCTCTTTGGTAGGGCATGGCTTCACGCCCCTCTCTGCGGAGAGGTTTCTCAAGAGCCATCCTTGACGGTTCAGGTGTTCCCCCTGTCTCTCAGGAGTTAGGAACCTGTTCCTAACCATCTCCTCTTTCTCTGCCCTAGTATTAGCTCCTTTGCTTTGTGGTGACTGGCAGCTCGCGGGTTGCCTGTTATCACTGAGCAGGAGCCTTATTGAGTGTGACCTCTCTGGCACACCACTTTTGAAACCCATGTTATGGTAAGTGCTCACGTTCATCTTTGGGCACTTTCTAAAATCCACATGAGTGGTAAGTGCCCACGCAGGTCTATGGGCACTTTTCTAAAATCCACATAGTGGTAGGTGCACACGCAAGTCTTTGGGCACTTTTCTTAAATCCTGTATGGTATGGGTTACGCGCTCTCTTCGTTCCCATGTTTAGAGTCGGTTGTGCCCCGGTCACCTTGGGCCCCGCTCCGATTATGTATCCTCTTTGATACCTATTGGGCAGTTGCTACCTAGGACCTGTTGAGACACTCCTAGAACTAATCCACCTATGTTTCCTTGGACAGGATGCTGCTACGTGCTCTGTAGATCGGTTCCTGAGGGAACAGTCCCTTACAGAACCAGTAATAGCTCCTGCATGACGGGCAAACCTAGACTCCTGGGCACTTGCCGTATCCCCTTGAAGGAGTCTTCTTGATTCCAAGGCTGAGCTTTACCCTGGGTCCTCCCCTGACCCTTTACAGGTAAGTTGGGTAACAGCTCAGGCCTTTGGCCGAAGGGGATAATGTCACTGACAGCCGTCACTAAACGTCTGGGGAATTGGTACTTAGTGCTCGCCTTACTTAGCATGCACTCCCCTCAGCATGGCAGCGTGGGTATATCGTTCCCCTAGCGCCCCCTAGAGGACGCAGTTCGATGTTCCCTCGAGAGGGAACGTCTCAGGTTACGTATGTAACCATGGTTCCCTGAGATAGGGAACGAGACACTGCGTCCTCTAGGCTGGTTGCCATGCTTCAGACGTATGCTTCAGACGAAGAAGCGAATGTTGTGTTCTACCGGCGTCCTTTTATACTATAGCCGCTCCGGTAGTGACGCACCGGCCGCGACGAGTCGCGCCGCGAGTGACGTCATAGGCTGTCGCCGGCCACTGCTTGTAGTTTTTGTATGTATGCTTCAGACACGAGTCACGCTGACGGCGTTCCCCTAGCGCCCCCTAGAGGACGCAGTGTCTCGTTCCCTATCTCAGGGAACCATGGTTACATACGTAACCTGAGACGTTTTTGTTGAAATGCCTTAGTTATTTTGTGGAAAAGGTGTTCTGGTAGCATGGTATAGACAGGACAAAAACTCCTTCAACTGTTGAGCAGTGAAGATGACATTATTTCAGAATTGTTCAATTGTTTATAAATTGTTCTCTAATCTTGATCTCCTGTGTGTGTGTGTGTGTGTGTGTGTGTGTATATAATTTATTATTATTTTATATTTTTTATCTTAAGTTATTAAATTCCTTGTTTTTTTTATCATAATATTTATATTTAAGTGTATTTTATTTATAATTTATTTTGTCAATAATTCTTTATCATTTTTTTTTTTTTTTTTTTTTTTATTAAGTAGTTAAAATGGCTCTTTTTCTTAATAAAAGCTGTATATTTGTTTATACAAATGGATTGCCATTTTATTATCTATTAGATGTATATAACATTCATTAGCTGTCTATTTGATGACTAGTCAATTCTTGGGCTATGGTTAGACGTCTGTTAAATTTGCATGCCTATTACTATGATTACGGTAGATTCCGGAATAACACATAGAGAATGAGCTTTAAGAGTGCTTTTCATTTAGACGCCTAGAATTATTAGATAATATAACAACATGACATTTCTTAAGATATTATTGGATTTCTGCATTAACATCTGTGTTATTCATTCATGTCTTAGACGGCTATGTGTTACTACTATGTGTTAAATATCACCTTTCAATTCATAGCAGGATTTATAGAAAATGAGATATGGGATATTATTACACTTTAGAGGCATATGAAGACCCCATTTCTAATAAGGAGAAAAAAAACACTAGTCAGTTTGTTTATGGGACATCCCATACTATGCACACCTCATATATGAAACCATTTTACTGCAGCATTTTTAAGATATGACACATTATTACACTTTAGAGGAGTATAAAAATCCCATTTCTAAAAAAAAAACAAAACAATGATTGTTTATGGGACATCCCATACTATATGCACAACTCATATGAAACCTTTTAACTGCAGGGGACGATTCACTCGTTTTCTCGATGCATCGATTACAAAACGTGACGATGCATTATGCATCGATCTTGAAAATGGATTTTTGAATCGTGAATCGTTGATTTCGGCTATTAATCGATTTAAAACACTAAGAATCGAATGAATCGCGATTCCGTGATTTCAAAATATATACATTACTACAAGAATTAATTAACGGAGACCTTGAACAGCGTTGTTCGTTTCCTCACATCTCTCCTTCACGCGCTTCATTCAATGTCCGCCACTGGACGGCGCGGGCGCCCTCACTGCCACGTTTTTTCAGGCTTGAGCAGCCAGCGTGTGTATTCTGGCCAGTGCTGCTAGAAGTAGTTTGACTTTTAAACTCTCAGTCATACCAGTGGCATTACCTGAGAAGTTGAAAGCCGCGCGTTTGGATGGAGCAAAACAATGTAAGTCTCTAAAAGCATACGCACAATTCCATTGAACGTAAATGACGTGTTAACTTAATGTAAGTTAGTTAAACCGAAAGTACAACGGAAATGGCCAAAATAACCGCAGCATTAGCAGCAACCTTAAAATAAGAGCGCGAGATTTAACGTCATCTGTCACATGTTTGAAAGATGCGTTCAAATGCTGTATCATTTATTTTATGAAAATAAGCTAAAGAAGCTGACATCAAGGTGTGACATAAAATGCCTACTTTTAAAGCATTTTTAAAATCTTGGCTTACATAGGCTATAAAAAAACTATATTTCTTTATATTGTTCTTATATTCTATATATTTATTTCATGCTATGTATAAATGTACATATTTATGTTCTTAATACAAAATACTGTGCAACTGTACTTTTAGTATCCTATATTAAACTGGCATAAAGTGTGCTAAATTGGAAGTATAGTGCTGAAGTCCAACTAGATGAACTGAAGTATATTTGATTGTGCTAAAGTGCAACTCTTGCAAGTATATTTCAGATACAATTTAAATCTTGCATTAAAGACCTTTTTATTCAAAGATGATACAACCCTCAGCAATAGTGACATTAAAACACATTTTAGGCTTAATATTGAGAAATTTAAATAAAGTTTATTTCTAATTCCAAAGTCTTGAGGGATGTATTAGTAATATGTTAATAGATTTAAACTATACCTAGTTTGAAATGAATGTATTTAAAAAATATTACTTTTCACTAGGGTAAATTTATGCATATGCTATATTTCATACCATAGCATCATTAAACTAACATCTAACAGTGGACAAACATGTTTTAATTTATTTTTTACATTCACTCTCTGACTCCATAAGACAGAAGTGTAATTTGTCCCCTGACTAAGCATATAAAGAATTTAGGGGAAGCCTGTGAAAACACTTAAAGTATGCAGAATCGAATCGTTAATAATCGAATCGCATCGAATTTTATTTTGAATCGTCTTGAATCGAATCGTTCTGAATGTGCAAAAATCGTTCTTGAATCGAATCGAAACCCTTTCAATAGTGAATCGAATTGATTCACAGCCCTATCAAACACGTATCTAGTGCAGCAACAACAACAACAATTAAAATGTAGCACAGTGGAACACAGAAAGAAAATACAAGGAAACGACTTTCATTTATCAGATGAACACAAACAAAGAGCTTTAGAAAAAAAAAATCTCTTTTCATATAGCGCAAGTGTATGCGATGTCCAAAAATAACCCTTCAAAACTACACCAAGTCAATATGACAGTAACTCAAGCAACCCCTTTTAATGAATTAATGTCTTCTTAAATGAAACAATAGGCATATGTAAGAAGAATACAAATACTAATATTTTAATCTTGACCATCATGTTCACTTTGTGTCACTGTATTGAAGTGGTCCTGTCCCCTTGCATTATATGGACTAAAATTTTTTGCTTGTGTTCATCTGAAGAAAGAAAGTCATAAACATCTGGGATGACAGACGTTCAGTAAATGATGAAAGATTTTTCATTTTTGGGTGAGCTATCCCTTTGAAGAGCAAGATGTGATGCAGAGGCTAGAAACATTCTAGACAGAATACAAGAATGTGTTGAATTAATGAGGAGAGTCACAGAATTAAAACATACAACATTAATGTTTTGAAAGGCCACTTTTTGTGTTGTCTACAGTATTCAATGTCACTGTCTAAAAGGATAATTAATCTTTTAGTAGTTTATTTGGGGCATTCAGAGTTTTTTTCACAACAAATATTGATAAATAACTATGTGTGACTACTTAGATTATTAATTAATTAAGAAGATTAATTAATGAGCAAATCATGTAATTATTAAGATAAAAAAAAAATACTCCTTGACAGTCCTAATTCCTGATGTCATATTATGACATATTGTAAATACAACTTATCCACTACCTGGTAAGAAGATCACTAAACATGAATTACAACCAATTTAACATACAATGTTTATTTAAACATTGGAGATTTGTAATATTTAATAAAAAAAAATCTTCCCACTAAAATATTAACTGCATTTAAATTCTCTCAATTTTGTGCATTCAGCTAATATATTACACAGTTGATGATTTTATCAAAACATATTGAAAAAAAATATTTTCTTTATTTCTTATAATCATGTAAAATTACTTAAGAATTTTACACCTGCAGTAAAATGGTTTCATGTATGAGGCGTGCATATAGTATGGGATGTCCCATAAAGAGCTGACTATTGTTTTTTTTTTTTTTTTTTTTTTTTGCTTATTAGAAATGGGGTCTTTATATCCCTCTAAAGTGTAATAATATCCCACATCTCGTTTTCTATAAATTCTGCTATGATTTGAAAGGTGACATTTAACACATAATATAACACATAGCCGTCAAAGACACAAATAAATAACACAGATGTTAAAGCAGGAATGTTTTTCTGAACCGCGGCTGGCTTGACCGCAGTTTGACTTAGGCCTACGTGCCCCCGGTCTCTGTCATTTGAGTCACCAGTCCCGGGTTAAAAATAGCTACACAGTCAAATGCGATTAGTGTGCGTGCTGACGTCAGCAGTATTTTTAACCCGGGACTGGTGACTCAAATGACAGAGACCGTGAACAACAAGAAACGTCTCCATATGTGATTCTGCGTGAGAGTTTAGGACATGACAAGGTAGGCTACCCAGCAAGCAATAGCCGTCATTTCACCGTCTCGGTTAGCTGTAGACCTGATATAGTCCGGCTGTGAAACCCTTTTCTAACCCAAATAACCTTCAATTTAGATACATGTCATTTTTTGCAGTATCAATAACTTCTACAAAGTTATAATTTCAAGTGTAATTTCATGACATGATCTATATGTAGCCATGATTTAGCTCTAAACTGAATGGTCTAGGTTAGGGCTGTGCAATTAATCGAAGGCGGTTGTCATGCGCATTTTGTCAGTGAAGCCGGTTGTGTAATCAGCAGTAAATCTCCAGCACCTGTGTTCAGGTGGAACGGCATGTAGTACACAGAGCCGTACTTCATAGAAAAGATATGCTTAATCGTGTTCATTATCGCAAACGATTTAATCGATCGATTATGAAATCGAAAGAAATCGTTTGCGATAATGACAGCTTTTTGCGTAGCTTCTCAGTGAACTACGGCTCTGTGTAGACATGCTTCTACACCTGAAAGCATGTGAAACTATCACATTTAATTTACTCCAAACTCACTTATTATATCAGTCGAGTGTTTGAAATAAATCTTTCTGTGAGATAGTACAGCTTTTTACACAGAATAACGCACGAATAGTATTCTATGCAGTGATAAAGGCTTTGCATTATTATATACTGTATTATAAGGAAAATTATAAGAAGTAGTAGTCAGATAAACCATATATTGTTGTAGTCGTTGGTATCACGTTGAATTAATGAAAGCAGTCAAATCTTGTTTATTCAGCATTCATTACTGCAGCGATAGCAAAGAGGGATTTACCAAGTTTCTTTTTCTGGCTTATTTTGAGTTTTTCAGCGTGAGAATGACAGCGCCCTCTGGCCTTCGGATGAAGATTTACTGATCACGGATCCGCGCTTTACTAAAAGATACGCATGACAATCGCAGCTTTCGATTAATCGCGATTTCGATTTCACTTCAATTAATCGAACAGCCCTAATCTAGGTGTAGTCTGCTTTTAAGGCCGGGACACACCAAGCCGACGATCGGGCAGTTGGTGGGTGTCGGAGAGGCGCGTCGCGGGCTCACGTCGGCAGAAGTTTTCCCGATTCAACATGTTGAATCGGCCTTGGGCTTGTTGTGGCCGTCGGCGAAAGAGAGCGCTCTGATTGGCTGTTCAGACATCGAATCAGAGCACGTGGAGGACTTGAACGTGAAGTGACCTAACAAGCAAACGACGGAGTCAAGAGGGAACAATTCTCTTTCGGAGAAAATACAGACTACTGCCATCTGCAGGTACGCATAGGTATATATCCTCACGTACACGCAGAAAGCAGCTTCTAGTTTGTAGTCGGGCGTCGTCGGTTCGGTGCATTCAAGCTCAGTTTTTTTGCCCAGATGCCCGCAGACACAGCCGACGAGAGGCGACAACACAGTCGGCTTTCGTCGACGCTAGTTGTTTGGCGTCGGGTTGGTGTGTCCCGGGCTTTAGTCTTAATAGTCTTAAAATCGTCTACATATAATTTTCGCTTATTATCAAATGCAAGTAAACTTTTGGAACATTTAAAATAGCAATATTTTATGTTTTATAGAATTATTAAATATAGCATTATTAATTATTTTTAAAATAATGCTCATTTAAGTGTTTCAAAAGTTTACTTGCATTTGATACTATGATGTCATGCATCCCACAAGCTGTTAAGTGTAAAATTCACAAACATTATACTAATATATATATATATATATATATATATATATATAATATAATTTGATTTTATAAAGAAATATGCAATTACAATTCCCAACCGCTAGATTGTAGCCCTATCGAAAACATGACTGTCAATGCGAGATTTGAGGAAGTTCGGATCATTTCACCGACTCGAACCTTTGAGTCTCGTTCAGCAAAATGAACGAATCTTTTTTCCAAGTAATTTCATCATGTGGTGCGACCAATAATAGCAATAACTGTGTTTAAATTAAATTTAATTTAAATTAAAAATACGTTATTTAATTTCTGTGGCTGAAATATGAACCACTGCTACAGTATGCTTAAGTGAATGGTATTTTTTAAAACATTTTTATCAGTTTTCCTTTTTTGCAGAAAAATAAGTCTGCTAATTTCATTTAAAAGAAGAAAGAAATTCAGATACTTTGTTTATAAACACTTTAATACTGAGAACATCTAAATAAAAATGTTAAGCATGCAAAGGAAATAAATTAATTTTAATATAAATCATGGTCGCACCACATGTCATTTTTTAAGGCTATGGCTGAATCATCATTTAGTGATGAAAAAACACTAAAATCACTTAATTAAACGTTTTATCTTAAATTAAGCACAAACTAAGAAAATTAAAACAAACCTGAACGTTTCAATATCCAAAAACACCGGTGTTTCATGTAGGCTAATACAATATTTTTAATGGTAATGAATTTGTATTTAATGTGAATTTTAAAAAATCATTAGAAATTAATAATTGTAATGTTTCTTTTCTATGATTATTCAAAGTAATAATATCGCTTTCTGTATAATTTTTTTTTTCCCAGCCCACCAAAAACAATTCTGCAGACAAGACCGGAGCTTATATTTTTGCGCTTAATATGAGAGAAAAGATTAGCTTTCCTTCTATGTTGGTATTCCTAACAAATGTGCATTGAATATGTTTGCATTAAGTCCGATGCTTCTCTTTCTTTTTGGAATTATTGTTTTAAAAGACACATTTAGTCAAGCCGTATATATAATCTCATGAATGTCTACAATAAGGGATTATGAATGGGTTTTTAGAACAAATTAAAACATTTAGAACAAAATAAAACATTACTTAATGAATTAAAGGCACTGTAATATTAAGTTGATTTAAAATTCGTCATAACAAATTTTAAGAAGTTAAAGGTTAAGAATAGAATATACACTGTAGTCTATAGACAGATCTGACAATTTAGGCTATAGCTGACTTTCTTTGACTGCAGAAAAACTAAACTATTTAATTTGCAGTGTTAACTTATGAATTAAATAAGAACAAGAAATAAATCATAACAAGAACAAAATATTTTACAATAAGAACAAAAAAAAAAAAGTGTATGCCTTGACAGTAAAACCTGCACAAAATCACAGATTGCAAGCTTCCCAGCCGGAATAATACTTGTAATAAATTAAAAAATAACTGTAAAATGTAAGATTTTGGACATACTGCCCATCTAATTCATTCATGCCACACTATCAACAGGCACGTCATGTAGGCGACACTTCTTGTATTTTGTTTGGGCACCACAAGGTGTCACTGTGGCCTCAGAGCGTACCACTTGCCTACTCTGGCTCGATTGCTATTCCTGAGTTAAAACACGGCCTCCTCATTACCCTATGGGCGAAGAAATGTATAAATAAATAAATACATTTATAAATAAATACATCTGAAAATAAATAAAATTGGAAATAGATAAAAATTTTAATAGAATAAAAAATACATTTGGAAAAACAAAAAAACACAAGGAAATAAAATAAGTATATTTTACCTTTTTGCTTTTCTTTGTATATTTATTTATATATCTATTTATGTATAATTGCTTTTTTACATTTCTTTGTACATTTATTTATTTATAATTATGCCAGCTTTGGCATTCCATAGAGGATGTAAATGGATATACATGTTTTATAGGTGCTGCTGCTTCTGTATCTGTGTGTTTGCGGTATTGTTAAACAAAGGTAAGTGTAGCCATTTCCGTTGGATGTGTGAGTATACAAATGTTTTTATCTGTATCAGAAATTATTATTGTTTATTTTATTATTTTCAAAGGCTTGTCTCTCATTTTCAGCATGTCTGCAGATCACTGTTGAGGGTAGTGTCGGCGGCTCTGCTGTCTTGCCCTGTTCTTCCACTGGCGACGGCCTTAAAAAAGAAGATATAACAGTTTATTGGAGACATAATAGCAGCCAAAATGTTTATGACATTATTGAGGGTAAAGGATCGGTGGAGAAGCAGGACTCTGCATACAAGAACAGAGCTGAAACCTTCCCTAATGAGTATATGAAAGGAAACTTCTCATTGAAACTCAACAATCTTCAATACAATGATGCCGGAAAATACGTCTGCTACATCACAAAGGCATATCAAAATCCAAGCATGCAGCTTTTGGTCAAAGGTAAGTGTGAAATATGATAAACATGTATTTATTTATTTGCAGGTTTGTATTTATTTAAACATTTCTAACTTTGTTTGTTAATGAATGATTAATTCTATAAAGTCTGTCATATCAAATTTCTAAGGCCTGCAAACTGAAAAACCTGCTGTACACAATCTAATAATGTCAGTCAATAATGATAGTCAGCCTGGTCTCATTGTTTATACGTAGGTATTTTTACGTAACGTTTAGAGACCCAAAACGTACAATTTAGACGTATTTCAACGTTTAAAACGTACAAACAGCTACGTATTTTTAGCTAAAAAACGTTAAATACTTACGTATCTTTTATTTCATTAAGATTTTCGTATCAATGACTTTTTATCATTTTATTGATAAGCGATTTAGATTTTTAGCTCCCTTAACCTACCTCCAAACCTTAACCTATCCATTTTATAACAATAAAAAAGGATATAAAGCATAACTGACCAAAATATGCAAGGAAATTACCATTTTAGTAACAATATAGCATAAAAAAAAAAAAACATTTTTATAGTCACTGATCCCACTCCTACCTCTAAATCTAACGTTAACCATAACTCTCTCTGTACAGCAATTAAAACATAAGAGACAGAAAAGTGCAATTACAATAATTTATTTATTGCAAAAATGTCAACAGCCGTACCAAAAGTTATCCAAATGACGACGCGTTTGCAGCCGCAGTCCTCTCTGGTGGATTACAGTAGGCTTGTTTGAGGTGAAGAGCAGAATTTAAATTGTTAATCGCTAAAATGTTATCCAGATTATTATCCTGACCGCTCCGTGAAGGCGCCCACGCATCACTCAAACCAGATTCAAACACGGCATGTCGTAATCTATGACGAAGGCAGGCGAGAGCCAATGAATTATCATGAGATCACGTTGCGATAGTTTATTCAAGTAAAAGGTCTTTTAGTATAAGGTGGTTGCTCTTTTTTTTTTTTTTTTTTTTTTTTTTTTGTTTTTTCCTCTGGGAGCTTAAGCTTCTTCCTTTTACAAAATTAATCAGAAGTGCCCCTCTCAAGAATTATGAAAAAGGTTTAAATTAAATTGAAAATAAAACGTTTTTTATTTAAACATTTTTGTGATGTTTTCTCTTACAGATGGAGGAACCCATGGAGCAGCAACAAGAGGAAAGAGGACTGTGCCGTTTTTAATTCTGCTCCATATACTGCAATATATTGACCTATAGAAAGATGTGTATGAGATGCAGGGGCGCCTGCAGGATTTTATGTCAAGGTACGCACAGAACCGGAGATGGTGTAGCCTGGTCCGTGTCATTATTTCAACGTTATCTTAATAACTCGTTAAGAAATAAAAAGTTTCACGACTCAGAAAAATGTACTTTCCTTTCTTGTAGCTTGTAAACATTCTGTATGCGTGAGTCAGTTGTGGAGGCACGCGCGCTCCGTCACGTGACTCACATCACTAAAGCCTTTTTTTTTATCATTTTATTAAACCTTCAAATAACAAGCAGGCATCTTTCCATTGCTGAACACATTAAAAATAAATTCAAGCAGCATATATAGTAAACAAAATAATATTAAAATAAAAAATAAAATAAACATTTGAATAAAACAACATGCAAATTATAACACAAGTTTTAAGGCACTCTTCGTTTTTAAATGTTTTATGGATTTAAATAAAATTATAAAATAATTTTTAAATGCCATAAAACAAGGGGAAACTAACAAATCTACATTTGTGTTTATAAGACACTCAACATATTGAACATATATTCAATAATATCTTTGTTTTGTATATTTAGCAATCGTCCATATTCTGGCTTGGTGAAAATAATATTTTATCTTAAGGGAACTTTCAGTCTTGTGTCTGACGTTTAATTACACTTTTTAAATAACAAATTCTGGTAATCAGAGCACATACAGAACGTGTAAATGATGGTCATACAATTACGTGCATGCGACCTTGCAGTTACGTTGGCAGTAAATCATGACATTACCAGTATATTACCAATAGAGTATATCTGGGACGTCCTTGGTAATATTACAACGTTAGGAGGACGTACTGAGGATGTTGTCAGCTGGTAAGTCATGAAAGAACGCTCTGCAGAGGCCGTGGACACTGGCATTGTTAGGAGGACTTTCAGTACACAATGTATATTTGGGAAAAAATACGTAAAAATATACAATAAAAACATCCTTAATTAGCGCCCTCTCATGGTACGCACAGTGCGTACTGACGTACGGCTGCAGGCGCCACTGATGAGATGCATGATCACAGACAGACTAGTCATATAAGGGAAAATGAAGCCACATTTACGTTGTTATGTTTGTGTCAGGGTTATGCACTCAAGCCCGTCGGAAGCAGATGTGGCAAGCTGCATATACATTATGGACCTGGCACTTCCACTGGAGTTCTCTGCCCCAATCCTCTCTCCACTGGTCCCATCCAGCCCTCCAGTGCCTGCGCCAGAGCCCGCTCCTCCCGAGCGCCCTCCAGAGCCCGCCTGAACTGCCTGCTCCACCATGGACCCTGAGCTTCTTGAATGGCCATGGCTCCCCGAACTGCCTGATCTGCCATGGCCTCATGAACTGTCTGCTCTGCCATGGCTCGCCGAGCTCCTCCCCCTTATATTATATTTTCACAATATAATATAATATAATGTGTATGAATTCTGGAGCCTAAATACAAACGGCAAAACTAAAAGCCTAAACTTAGGCTATAAATGAACTACACCATGGTCGCTCGCATTCAACGTCAGCCTAAAAAAAAAATGTATGGAAAGCACATGCTCTATTTCTCCCACTCACTCTCCCTTACAGACATGCACACACACACATAACAGTCAGCACACACATTAACATACACACTAATGTTATAAGTGTTCATAATCTGAACACTTAAGAGACACAAGATTCAGAGAGGTAATTCACAAGTTTAATTTCTCTTTTTTTCTCGCTCTCTCTCCTTCCGTCTGTCTGCCTGCCAAAACTACATTATTAGCAACGAAGGCATTGGATTAGCTGCGTAAGAAATTAATCCTACTCACAATAGCATTTAAAGGACAAAATCTGGATGAATGCCTTTAAATTTATCATCTGCTTATATTATATTCCTCTTTTGTAATCTGTAAAATAGGGCCTACCTCAAAATCTTTGACTGTTTGCACTCTGATTGATGCATGTAATCAAACATACATCCTTATTTACCAATTTTCCACCTTACCTTATATTTATTCAACTGTTTTAATCTGTTTTGGAGCACGCATCACACGGCACCTAAACAAAGTCATTGGGCGCTGCAATTGCTGCACATGATTTTTAATGCTAACTGGCCTTGGCTGTGGCATGTTCTGTGACAGCTGCAGGTAAATAGATCTGGCTTGTGAAGTGTAGTCTCAGCCTCAGACGTCATGCCCACGGAACTTTGGCTAAAAGGTCTAATGCATATGTCACACTTATCTGGAAACACTTCAGGGGGCCTCAGTGATCATCCAGGGGGGCTTCGAGATAGCTTAAAATTTATTTATTAAATTTAATTTAATACAATCTGTAACGAGGGAAATATGTTGTGGCTCCTTTAAGAGAAAACGCCAGTCTACAGCCGTATAAGCCATGAGCTCCACATGTGTGCGGGTCCGACGGTTTTACTTTTCATTTCTGTTGCTCTTTTAAGTTGTCTTCTTTTAATAAGTAACGCTGTTGCCAGGAGAATAAAGCTTGAGATGCGGAAGGTGTTTTTCTGATGCAACTTGAGTTAGGCAAGCTAACCTGACTCAGCGCGTTACAAATCCTATACTCATTTATTTTTTTTATTATTATTGTGTTAAATCAAAATGATCAAAATGCGACCACTCGTGTTCTGTGATTGATTTCTTCAGACTGAGAGCAGCAAGCTCATCGCACTGATAATTACAGACCAAACGGCGACTCGAAACTTCCAATCGCCGCACGCAGACTACATCTCTCGGCTGCATGAAGCAAACCGTTGCGCTAATGTATAAAGGTAAAGATGATTCGAGTAGTTCTAACAACAAACGTGCACATGCCTAATTTATGACACTCCCGTATATCAGAGTCGTACATTATTGGCACGCATAAGTCCGCTATTGATTCACAAACTATCACTTATTTAAGAAAAAGTAGCTATTCTGAAAAATGTCTGAAGTAAAGAATTCAGAAGCGTTAACTTTAACTTTTATTATTTTTAAAAGTTAGAATTGAGCAGAGGCTTTCTTTTTAAGGTTATAAAGTTTAGCTTTAATTTAAAGTTTGTTTGAATTTTGAGTTTTTTTATAACTTGCAGTAAAAGAATAATAATAATAATAATAATAATAATAAGACAAAACAAATGGTTTTGTTAATAAAAAGGGTTTAAAAATAAACACTTTTCTCTTTATTATGGAAGTAGTATAAGAGGAAATGTCACGCATGGGGGGCCTTGCAAAATTGACCAGAGAAGGAGGGGGCCGCAGAGTAAAAAAGGTTGGGAACCCCTGAACTAAATGATGGTTGGAGACATTCTTTCAAAAGAATGTGAAAAATGTAAAGATTACAACGTATAATCTTTATAAATATGTCCGAGAGCTTCAAAAGGTCTGTTATTGTGGCAACAGTTCCACGCCCCTAAACATGATGTGGTTCAAAACAAAATGTGATTGGTTGCTTTACCTGTCAGTCATAAGGCCTAATGGGTGGGTTTTGGCCATTCAAACCAGCCAAAGATTCCAGACTTCTGCCATCAGTCTGAAGGTCTGGCTACACGAGACTAGGTTAAGTGTCATCTGGGGCAGGCAGAGTAGGAGTAGCAGCATTTTCTGTTTTGTCATGTGCATCAATTAAAGTGTAAACAGACTGAGAGATATTGAGGCAGGTGCTCCATTATAAATGAGACATATAGGTTGAAATAAGTGTAGATTTTGCAGTAGAAGTGCAGTCTGTTTGTTTGTGCATCAATTGGACTGCAAACAGTAAAAGATCTTGAAGTAGGCATGACATGCTTTCTATTACAGATTAAAATAGAGGAATAAAATATACATATATAAATATGTAATGTGTAATGAGTGTATAATATACGGTAATAACTATGTACTAAATTGCATTGGTCGAAGTGTAAACATGAGAAATTTGAGAAAAGTGAAAAGCATTTGGTTAATAGTGAATATTGAACTATTGTGTGTAGCATTGTGGGTCCTACTGTTAGCAGGGGATAACCGCTGCATTTGGGGTAAAGACCATAGAATTATGAACTGATTGGCAGCTGCCTTTAGCGGGGCCTTTACCAAATAGCTCTATTGTTCAAAGCATTCGGCACAGTCATCTGTTAATTGACGTCACCTCCCAATACAAACGCCCCATAGTATAGTCCCGCCCCTGACATTGACAGGTTTCAGTGTAGACATCGGAAATTCAAATCCACAAAAGGAATTGCGGTTCCATTTGAGTTTTGGCAGGTTACATGCGCGACTCAGAGAGAGAGAGGAAAAAACAGATGTGGCAATTAATATTACTATTTTAACCCTTTGAGCGGTATGGTCCCACATGTAGGATTCTAATTTCTGTGCTCCTGGGAGTACAGTCCCACATATGGGATTTATGCATACCTGTCAACCCTCACGTTTTTTCCGGGATTCTCCCGTATTTTACCATTCTATCCCGCTATCATCCCGTTTAAATATTTTCCCGTATTTCTCCCGTATTTTTAATCTTTCTATTAAAAAAAAACAAAAAACAACAACAAAAAAAAAAAAAACACTGGGCGTATTTTATACGTTTCCTACATTCGCCTCTGGTAAAACTAATTTGTATGGCCCAAACCCCATTATACCAATAATCACGTCAACATATTTTAAGGTCGAATATAGCTTCATTGATTAAATATCAGTGCAAGTTTTAAAGTCAGGTGCTCTGGTTTGTTTTCCGTGGTTACCGAGGAAACGGCAATATTTATGACAAAAAGCGCCACATGCTGGCGGAGAATTAAAGGCCAAAAACTAACCCTTATTTTTACGCAGAAAACACCACGTTGTAAATGTGAACCGGTGGATTCACAAGAACATAATTATAAAACTATAAAGATACAGCCTACACTAAGATACATTTATGTGTTACTAAATGAATGTAATTGTTTGATAATAATTGTTTAAATCAATATAAATAATAATAATAAAATAATTTATACTTTTGACTCCGCCCCCTATATCCCCTATATCCTCCCCCGTTTTCCCGTATTTTGGAACTCAAATGTTGACAGGTAGGCCTATGGATTTATGCTGCGTTCCAGGCAGGTTTTTTTTAATTCCACGACTCACGACTTTGTGGCGTTCCAGGCTTAAGCCCATTTACAAAAAATTTCTATAGCCAATTGGTCCTTATTTCTTGCTTATTAGAGGGAAACGGATGAGGAAAACGGAGCAAAAGACCAGAGAAGCATACCTTTTGTACGTTATTTGTATATTTGGAAGTACATCCGTAGGGTGTAGGCTGCCATAGTTGGTTCGCGGGCTATGTGATGTCAGAGCTCGGAACTGGGAGTGCATCGATCTACAAGTTCACGGGTGGGAAGTCACTTGACTGCCATTCCAGTGCACTTTCACCAGTAGAAGGCTAGAAAAACACGGGTAACGGGTTGCCTGGAACGCGGCATTAGAACGTTTGGTGACGTCACACAAATGAAAAATTCAAACTGCTTTGGCGCGTTGGCTGGCGCTGAGCCAGAGAGACCTGCTCTGCACTTGTCATATTATCACAATTATGCAGTGTTTTTTAACCACCTAATGCTTATTTTATGTTTTAGACATGTAAATACATACAAGTACTAGTAAAACAATGCATTTAGAGTTTGTAAAACAAAACTAAAGTCTATGGAAGCAGCAATAACAATCCATTCAAATATAATTTGCCGATGTGTTTTATTCATATCAGATAGCCTACACATAGTGTAAGTAACTATAAAGTTCACTTATTCTTCTCCCAGTTCACCAGCCACTTACTTGCATGTATTTCGGGAGTAACTGATGAATTTATGTACTGAATCCTGCATGTTCCGCGTCTGTTTTTATGAATGGCGTCGCCATGGAAACAATAATGGCCGCCTAAAAAAACTCACTCCAGGGGGGCAGATAGAATTTTTTTAACTCACCTGTCCAGTGAAAGGGTTAATATGACTGGTAAAATATGGGACATACAGTTGCAAATGGACTTTGCTTTTTCATTTGAAATTTGGCAGTCACTGTGTGTTCGCGAAAGTGCAAGTGCAAAAGGTAGGCTAATGCAAAATTTGCAATTGCGTTTGGATATTGTATGCGTCCACATATTGAAATCACAATTCCTTTTGAAAATTGTCTAGAACTTCCTTCCATACCTCTGTAAATACAATTTAAATTCACGTCCCGCACACTTTAATGCCCTTTGAAAGGAACATATAAATTCGCTTCAATCTGTAATCATAGCAGAATATCCTGTAAAGTCCACTTCGCAGGGCACTTACAGTTCTACAGAACAAACGTCTGTGAGATACATATGCAGAGTGGGGGTAATGAAAGACAGAATTAAGAACCGCTTATTGCGATGTATTACATTTAACTTTTTAGCACATTAAGGCATTTTTAAATAGCCTAATTAATTTGATTTTCATTGTTTTTACTGTGCACAGAATATGAAAAATATCAAAGGCTTATAGCACAAACTCTAAAGTCTTATTATCAACAAAGTCACGTAAAATTACAATCGTATATCACACACAAGTGTATTTCCTTTTCATATGGTGGTTTATTTGCTGTGATATTTATTTATTTATTTTTTTACTTGGTTGCTTGGGTGGATCCAGAGCCGGCCCAAGGCATAAGCGAACTAAGCGGCTGCTTAGGGCCCCGTGGCCACCAGGGGGCCCCCAAGAGTACATGAAATTACATCGTTT
Organism: Cirrhinus molitorella; assembly: GCA_033026305.1. Taxonomy (NCBI): domain Eukaryota; kingdom Metazoa; phylum Chordata; class Actinopteri; order Cypriniformes; family Cyprinidae; genus Cirrhinus; species Cirrhinus molitorella. The sequence goes on along the minus strand of CM065121.1, from coordinate 28,588,402 downwards.
TTTTTTTATATGTATAATATTTCAATGGATATCATATTGGTAATAAAATCCATTATTCAATTAAAAAAAACAACGCAATATTATTTTAACTGGCTGCTGCAGGATGCATGCACATTTGGAGTATGACAGCCATACGATGCCTTACTGAGGTAACTTAAATTCAATGAAGAAGCAGCGTCACTGCAGCAAAACAATTAATAATGTCACAAAAAAGGACATATCTTTCTGGTTCAGAGAAAAGAAAACGGAAGAAATCAGAGGAAGAGAAAAAACAGCAAGATAAAGGTAAGTTAAAAAAAAAGTATAAACTAAACGAGGCTAAATTGCAAGCTAACCTTAGCTGGCTAGTTAATTAAGCAAACAAGAAAGTTAATGTTTTATTTAACATCCGCAAATTTAAGCTTTGCAATATTAATATATTAATACAGCATATTACTTAGCTGGATTAAGAAGTTTTTGCATTCTTTGTAAAAATAACTTTCCTAGATTATATTTTTGTAATAAAAATAAGCTTCTGTTTCATAAACCTGGTGCTAATAATAAAAAATAAGCTTCTGTTTTATAACTTTGGTACTGATAACAGTTTAACATTACTTACATTGGCCCGTTTGGGGTCTGTGTTATTATATCATTATGTCTTAATGTTTTAGGTGTACATGGCTTGTTGCGGTGCTGTGTCATATAGGTTGAAGTTAAAATAACTGTTGTTTGTTGTTATTTTTGTTGTTATTGTTATTGTCATAGTCATATTGGTGGCACAGAGGGGCCCCCAAATAAAATTCTGCTTAGGGCCCCCTGAAGGCTTGGGCCGGCCCTGGGTGGATCTGGAAGTTTTTTTTTCAATAGATGAAATTTAACATCAGCAATTCAATATTCTCTTATCATATATTTATATGTGACCCTGTACCACAAAACCAGTCTTAAGTAGCACGGGTATATTTGTAGCAATAGCCAAAAATACATTGTATGGGTCAATTTATTTTCTTTTACAACAAAAATCATTAGGATATAAGTAAAGATCATGTTTCATGAAGATATTTTATAAATTTCCTACCATAAATATATCAAAACTATAATAAAAATGTTACTAATATGTATTGCTAAGAACTTAATTTGGACAACTTAAAGTGATTTTCTCAATATTTTTATTTTTAATTTTTTTGCACCCTCAGTTTCCAGATATTCAAATAGCCTATTTATTCAGCTTTCATATGATATATAGATCTGACTGGTTTTGTGGTCCAGGGTCACATATTATCATATACAATATGAAACTTAATTCGATCAGTGAAAAAAAAAAAAAAGTTTTTGTAGTGTATTTCATACATCAGACTTTTATGTCTCATAGTATAAAATAGGAAACTATCATAATATAAAATGTCCAAACTGAGCAAAAATGTTCAATATTGCGCATTTGCTGATAATTAAATGGCTAAAATGTGAGATGGAACTCTGTAAATCTGTAAGATTGAGTAAAAGTAAAGAAGCAATGCTATCTCACGAGAATTTGTACATATTTTACAAGGTGGCTAATTCGTACAAATTCGTATGACCTCACGATTTTGTACGATTTGCCTTGACCCCAGTGACGGGTAGGTTTAGGGGTGGGGTTAGGTTGAAGGGCATTCATATGAATTCATACAAATTAGGAACTCGTAATATAAGTACGATTTCACTAAAAACGTATTAATTCGTATGAGTGGCAGATAATTTTACTTCTTTTAAGCAAAATTCACTTAATTTAGATTCTGCATTAAGATCTCCATGTCTCTGGGATCAAACCATTTAGGGCTTTTAAAATGAAAATGCCAAAAAGAAAGTTTGTAAAGAACCAGAATCTATTTGCATGCTAATTTATTCCAATCATTCGCAAATAGGGCACACATGCTTGCTCGTTAACAATTACCATAATCCCCGCCTATGAATTATAACTGACAACCATGACTGATTCTGATTGCTGTCTTCTCCACTTGTTCTCTGGGGATCCATCTCATTGATGTTTGTTTTTGTTGTAATTGTATACCTCCACAAGAAAGGAGTGGCATGGCTTGATGAACATTGGTAGAGGATTATGATAAACTCTGCAAAGGACTTTTCCATCTTTCTCCATTTCATCTGTGATCTCACAGCCATTCTCACACACCAAGAATGCATTGTGCTTGGCACTTACAGTTTTTCTCTCTGTGTTTTTCGAGAGGAGATGGCTGCCTTTTCTCTATTCTCTTGGTGACCTGTCCCAAAGGGTGTTTTCCACTTCGCACTATCCTCTTCATGGTATGCAGGTTAGATTTGAATTTGAATGCGCTGCAGTTTTCAAGCCCATTAAATTGCACAGCGTCATCAGTGATGTGGAGCATAGAGTGGATGTTGTACACTATAAACTCCTCACCATAAAGCTCTCGTCCTCTACAGACAAAGTAGTGCAGCAGGTTTCCTGCATATTCTGAATGGCTCTTGACTAGTGTTGGTGACACTAGCAAGCACATAACCACACTGAAACCTAGAAAATGTTGATACAGGTCATCCTCAAGGATTCCTTTCTGCACCAGCTTCCCTGTGTATAGCATAAATTGTTGAAATCCTGTAGCCTTCCACCTCTCCATCTCACCCAGGCTTCGAGGCGTGCGAGAGAAGATGGATGGTATTTCATTTTTGATTTGAAGAAGCCTATTGCTCACTTCTAGTTTTTGGGTGCTGGAGAGCCTCACTCCTCTCGCTTCACTGGTCCAACTAAGCAGCAGCTTTTTCATCACCCCCAGGCATGATTTATGCATATAATCAATGGGGAACCTCTTGACCATATCAATGGAAAGCTGGGCCAGTGGTGTGCTGTCTTTGTGATGTTCAGGCTGAACCTGCAGGCTTCTGAATTATGCATCTGTTAGAGTCAGGTTTTCAGTGTCCTGAAAGGTCACTCTGTTAAACCATTCACCCCTTTTGGTTACACTTATCGCAGCCATAATATCCAGAGTATAGCTTTATGCCCCTGACAAAAGCCTTCGCTGGAGCATCGCCAACGATGCAGAGAACATTTATGCTATGTTTTTTACCTTTGCATTGAATGCCACTAGGAGGACTTTGAGGTCTGCTACAGAATCATCTAAAAAATGCAGATAATTTGGCCAGTTGTTTCCACAAGTTAATGTTGTACCATGCTGCTGAAGGACCTTTAATAGATGGTCAATAGCATTATTTTTGACTTGGAATTGGGATGCCCAGGTTGCCAGATCTATTGCCAGTGATGATTTGTCTTCTATGTCAGTCGTGTTATTTTCATCAAGGTCCATGTCTTCCATGAAGTCATCATCCCAGTTCACTTTCTTCCAGTGTATATGATGTTCCAGTGGACAGGTGATCCTCCATAGAACTTAATGCATCATCAGAGTCAGTCTGACACCCTGGGACTTGTTCTGGATGATTTACTTCTGTGTCCCTTATGTTTAAAAAAAAAAAAAAAAAAAAAACCTTTGGCAGCTCTCCAAGATCTCAGATATTGCCTGTTTTTCTCTCTTTTTCCCTCACTCATTGTGTAATGTCTAAAATTACAAAATAATACAATCATTTGTTCCTAATAGTAAATTGTATTCCTTACAATAAATAAAATGCTCTACCTGTTAAAGTGTGTTTTACTTACCTCAGTCAGGCAGTTTGATAAAGGCTATAACAAGATCAGACCGCAGAGGCTGTGATGGGGTTGTAAAAAAATGCAAAGTCAAAGTTTATTTATAAAGCACTTTTTTTTTTTTTTTAGAAACAAGTGTTCGCCAAAGTGTTGTACAAGCATGAATAAGACAACATCACAAATAGAATAATAAAATAAAAAATACTTTGAAATATTATAGAATTAGAGTGTTAGAATTGTCACCATATACTTTCTTTGAATCAGGTTTCAGTGATTAATAAAGGGTAGTAAAAGTAATGTCAGTTTTATTTTTGCAACCATGTTTAAACATCACGGAACAAGCCTTCTGGGTTTTCAAAAAGGTTAAAGAATGCCCAAATTGACGCTTCTGATTATGTGGAGATTTTAAGTATTATATTTTTATATTTAAAACTTAGAGATGGTTCATCCAAAAATGAAATTTCTGTCATTTACTCACCCCTGAGTTATTAAATATTCCTTTAAGCAGTAATAGATATATTCCAATCGTCCTTTACAAATTCTTTAAACAATCTGTCATATTGTATAGCCATTTTATATTTATAGACAATATTGTATTGTGTATTGTCTTTTAACATGTTTTTAATTATGCTAATACAATTAACCCATTTAATCCCATCATTCACAATAGAGACCAAAAAGAAGGTTTTCATTTATAAAGCTCTAAAATGTGACTGACTATTGTTTTAGAGCATTTCCTACCAAGATGGAAAAAAATAAAGGGTTTCATTATGTGCAGTGTCACATGGTTAGTGCAAATACTTACTGTTTGCACCATGAGAAGATGATGGCTGGATCAAAGCTCCAAAACAAAACACTAGTAAAGTATGCTATGTTGCCAAAAGTATTAGGACACTCTCATCTAATGAACAGATTTGACTACTTTAACATTAAGATTTGTGCTCAAGGAAATGACTAAAGCATATAATGATATTCTAGGGGATTGTGTGCTGCTTAGCATTTTATTGCAACAGTTTGGACAGGACCCTATTTTATTCTAAAGTGACAATGCCTCTTGAATAAGGTGAGGTTCAAAAAGAAATTAAGTCAGTGTGGAAGAACTTGACTGGTCTGCAGAAAGCAAAGTCCTAATGCAAGTTGAACACCTCCAGTGTTATTTTTAAATGTAGACCTGCATTTAATGGATACATCTTTTTAGACACTTCCAAAACTTTTGCAACAGAAATTTAAATACAATTTTTAAATACATGAATTCTGTTTCCATCTTTGTTGCCACAGATTTGGAAGTGCCTTTTCTGTTCTAAATTAGGGGGCATCCTAATAATTTTGTCCATATAGTTTATGCACAAGTCACTGGTATTCGGTGATGAGTTTTTGGCTCAAGGTTTGCATTTAAAGTCATACCAGAAGTCTTCAGTTGGGTTTAGGACTTTGCTTTCTGCAGACCAGCACGACATTAGTCAACAATTCGTCTCCTCTATGTCACTACAGCGTCATTTTTGGAAAGTATCCACTGGATGTAAACATACATTTTCTACGTGTATTTACGCTACAATTTGAATGAAAACAATGTATCCGTGTGTTGTGGCTGACACAGAACAGCGTACGCTGTTTATGTCCAGTGGATACTTTCCAAAATGGCGCTGTAGTGACATAGAGGAGACAAATTGTTGACTAAAGTCGTTGTTTTTGTTTTCTTTGCGTACAAAAAGTATTCTCATAGCTTTGCAAAATTATGGTTGAACCACTGATGGCAGATGGACTATTTTGACAATGTCTTTCATATGTTTCTGGGCCTTGACAGTGTTTACTTGGCAGTCAATGGGACAGTCAAAAAGTTACCGGTTTTCATCCAAAATATCTTAAATTGTGTTCCGAAGACGAACCTTTTACGGGTTTGGAACGACATGGGGGTAAGTGATTTTTGACAAAATGTTCATTTCGGGTTGAATATTGCTTTAAGTGGCTTTTTCATCTGCTCAAGCAGGTAACGTCTGTGTCTGTAAATATTGTTAATATCTCTGGCTAAAACTAACGTTAAAGTTAGTGTGTCCATGCTAACGTACAAACCTCAATTCTCACGTTATGTACAGTTTAAGTCAAAAACACATGGTCTACATTTCAGTGCCTCTCCATATTAAACGGGTTAAATGGTAAATAATTGACCTTATGCACAGAGCGTTTTTTAGAACTTCCGCATAATGATGAGCCAGCTCGTAAACTTCCGGTCAGACTCATTTTATATGTGCTATATATAGATAGAGACTCTTGATACTGCTCTCCTGCCTCGTTTTTATCAGAAACTGAGAAAAATAATATAGCAACATCGTAAATAATGATAGGGGCATGAGCATTCAGTTTCATATATGCGAGCCTGGTAATCCCAGGAGAGTAATAGTTGTATTTAAATGCTGACAGCTAAACACACTCGCACTGACCCCAGGTAGCCAAAATGATCTGGCCCAATAACGGCCCGAGTCCGGCTGCCGAAACTAAGCCGACATCGGGCCACAATCGCGCCAGCACAGATTGTACAATTCGCCGGTACTGGCCAGAGTCCATTTGCCGAAATTGAGCCGACATTGCCGGTATCGGGCCACAATCACGCCAGAATAGATTATACAATTGGCCGGTACTGGCCCGAGTCTGGATTCCAAATGAAAATGTATATGAAATAAAGACATCTATTTATTTATTCAAGAACAACAAAATTTAAAAAGCAATATTAGCTTGTGTGCTAAAGTATATAACCTACCTGTAAAAGTGTAATGTAATTAAATGGTTCGTTAAAAACTACAAAAAATGCATTAAAAGGTTTTTTTTTTTTTTGTACAAAAATCACAAACACATGCACCACCTCAGCCCCATCCCAAGTAAGAATGACACCATATAAATACTGTATAAGAACATTTTATTTGAATTTATTATTGAAAAAAACATCATCAAATGCACAAAAACACTATAGAAACTCTAAGAACTCTCAGGACCTCAAGTTTATCCTAAAAGAGGGACAGAATAAATGAAAGAGAGAGAGATAAAGAGGGGACACATACTGACACTTAGTCAGGTCTCAGTGATCTCAATGGTAAGTGGTAACAACATTTGGAGCATACCTTATAGAAATTCATTGATGTAGGGCCTGCTCTCTTCTTCCACCATGACATGTTTATAAACTTCTCAGTTTCTCTCCCCAGCTCACTGCATTATTTTCAGAAAATATTTCAAAAAGTAAATTGTCAGTCTGGTATATGTGGTACTAGTTTGCCTATTTAAACTTGAAGCTTAGCACCAGGTGATGACGAAAAAAAAAAAGTACAATTCTATGTGATTAAACAGTCACTTTATTCACACCACATTTTCACTTTTTGCAGACTTTATTATGCTGTAGATGTACCTTTAAAACTAATAAAATTTTTTGAAATGACAAAAAAAATGTTTTATAAAGTTTAACCCGTATGTGTTGTTGGAGACGTTTTGGTCCACTATGGGGTGCTGTTGCGCCACAACTTTGTATGCGTTTCACCAAATGGAATGATTTTTGGTAAAAAATCTTATTTTGACACATATTTTGGGACAATGCTTTGAAATTTCTCAAAAACTCAACAATACACTCTGAGCAAATTCACTGTACTTTTGTTATGTTTGGGATGAAAACATCCACTAAATTGAACTGCTGTAAAAATGTATCAGATTTTTTTTTTCTTTTTTTGCATAAATCTGTTAATCAACCTCAGTCCTGATCAAAACTACTAAATGTTAAAAAATCCAGGACTTTTACTCTTTAATTGCCAAGTTCATAAGTGATGTCATTGATGTGGGGGAAAAAAAACACACAAAATGACTTATTTTCAACATAAAAAGTGATTGTGGACTGAATTATTTTTTATTTTTTTACTTTTTATCAAATCTTGGACATCTCAAAGATTACTAACAACATTGGCTTTCAAGCATTGTTAGTTTTTGTGCAGCATCAGATTTTCATTTTTTCTCCCTCATTTACTGTTCGTGGCTGTTTTTGCCCCATTGACATCCATTATAACTACATTTTAGATTGCAAAGTCATTATACCATATAATCATGAATTCTTGATTGTTAGTGGTTTACCCTGTTGGGAAGAGGTACATTTTTTTTGTTAATTTTTACTGCTGATAACCAGGTGGCACCATTAACCCTTTAGATAGGCCTGTGAAGAAGAAAAAAAAAAAAAAAAAAAAAAAAAAAAAAAACGTAGTTTCTGGCTTATATATTAAGTTATATGGAGTATAACAGCATGTTATAGTGTGTGTGTGAGTGAGAGAGACCTTTGCACACTTACCTTGATGCATCTGAGAAAATCAAAATGTGCACCTCAGCTCTCAGAACTACATGGAGTAAACAAAAACAAAGTAAGTGTACTTATGCACCTGCTGCCTTCTGATGGTGAGAAGTATGGACGGTCTAAAAAAAATGTCATTATAATGGAAGTCAATGGGGCAAAAACAGCCATGAACAGTAAATGAGGGAGAAAAAATTAAAATCTGATGCTGCACAAAAAGTAACAATGCATGAAAGCCAATCCTGGATTTTTTAAAAACATTTAGTAGTTTTGATAAGGAATGAGGTTGATTAACAGATTTATGCAAAAAAAAAAAAAAAAAAAAAAAATAATAATAATAATAATAAAATAAAATAAAAAAAAATTGGAGAAAAAAAAATGGAAAAAAAAATTATCTGATACATTTTTACAGCAGTTCAATTTAGAGGATGTTTACATCCTGAACATAATGAAAGGGTAGTGAATTGAACAATGCACAAGGGTTAAATGGTATGGTCACTACTTGGCAATAAACTCTTTGGTGAATATCACAGCCTGTGCAGTTTACAGCTATATGAGTAAAAGAGTGTTTAAAATGTAACAATTAATAATATTAATTTTTAGCCCTACTTGACCACTCACAACACCCTGACTCAATCAGTAAAACAATATTAATATTAATATTATTATTAATAATTATGGACCATCTGATTTAATTTTTCTAAAATAAATATATTTACACATCATTCTATAGCAAAATATAACATTCAATACTCACATGGCACAGATGCACTTTTTTCAGATGATCTTGACAAATCTGACAAAAAAAAAAAAGATGAAATGCAATCACAAAAAGATTAAAAGTAGTATAGCAGACTACACTATTCACATAGTGAATATAATTGTGTATTAAATAATTGTGTAATTAAATTCCACTAACCACTAATGAATACATTAATAAAAAACTGCTGCATATTGTGAATTTGTTTTACAGTCCACTGAAAAAAAAAAAATACTTACAAAGCCAAAAACACTCAATGCTGTGGAGCCTTTGGGGTTCAGCAGCCAGTGACACAAAAACAAAGAGGAGAAAAAGAAAAGGCATCACTCAGTGTGTGTCAGATAACGCATATATCATTTATCAGATTTTTAATCTGTGATTATTGACTAATCATTGTGTTAAGCATGGCAAATGCAAGATACAGAATGACTGCATTGGCTTGTGAGTCTCTCGCTCGCTCGCTCTATCGCACTCAAGTTGAGAGAGAGCGCGCGCGTTCACAGTGCGTCATTGTCGCGCGCTCCCTCAAATCTATGAGACAACACGATAACAGAAGTCTTAAGAGTGAAATTATAATTGTTGATAATTGTAAAGTGAATATATTTTTAACTAACCTTACCTTGACCGACTGGAAAGTGAGGTTTTCTCAATTCTAGCAGATCTGCGCAAATGACGTCATACAGATAACGGCATTAAAGGTAATCAGCGGTCCTGAAGAGCGGGCCATAGAAAATAAAGACGGAAAAACTCGTTTAGGTGAACAATAGTTTTAGATACTGTATATTTAAATGACAGCCCAATTTCACACTTTTGTACATAATAATACTTTACCTGTGAAAAGCTCTTCCGTCAAACGATGTCCACTCATTCAAACAGAGTCCGGCTGTGCGCGTGAAGTGAACGGACCGCAGCTTATATAGCCTCTGGTTCTTTCGCGGACTTCGCACGTGAGGTTTAAAATAGTCAAAGTTATATTTATAACTGTTTTATATATATATATATATATATATATATATATATATATATATATTATCTGAGACGTATATTTAGATCATTATACATTGCGTTATATTTCCCTGGCACAAATAAATAAATAAATAATAATTATTTTTTTGGGCAGGGAAATAAAATGACACACAGACATACACACACACACACACATAGCCTACAGATATATATATATATATATATATATATATATGTGAGATGTAGTCACATATATATATAGTCTCATATATATATATATATATATATATATATATACAGTCGTGGCCAAAAGTTTTGAGAATGACACAAATATTAGTTTTCACAAAGTTTGCTGCTAAACTGATCTTTGTTTCAGTTGTTTCTGTGATGCACTGAAATATAATTACAAGCACTTCATATGTTTCAAAGGCTTTTATCGACAATTACATGACATTTATGCAAAGAGTCAGTATTTGCAGTGTTGGCCCTTCTTTTTCAGGACCTCTGCAATTCGACTGGGCATGCTCTCAATCAACTTCTGGGCCAAATCCTGACTGATAGCAACCCATTCTTTCATAATCACTTCTTGGAGTTTGTCAGAATTAGTGGGTTTTTGTTTGTCCACCCGCCCTTTGAGGATTGACCACAAGTTCTCAGTGGGATTAAGATCTGGGGAGTTTCCAGGCCATGGACCCAAAATGTCAACGTTTTGGTCCCCGAGCCACTTAGTTATCACTTTTGCCTTATGGCACGGTGCTCCATCGTGCTGGAAAATGCATTGTTCTTCACCAAACTGTTGTTGGATGGTTGGAAGAAGTTGCTGTTGGAGGGTGTTTTGGTACCATTCTTTATTCATGGCTGTGTTTTTGGGCAAAATTGTGAGTGAGCCCACTCCCTTGGATGAGAAGCAACCCCACACATGAATGGTCTCAGGATGCTTTACTGTTGGCATGACACAGGACTGATGGTAGCGCTCACCTTTTCTTCTCCGGACAAGCCTTTTTCCAGATGCCCCAAACAATCGGAAAGAGGCTTCATCGGAGAATATGACTTTGCCCCAGTCCTCAGCAGTCCATTCGCCATACTTTTTGCAGAAGATCAATCTGTCCCTGATGTTTTTTTTGGAGAGAAGTGGCTTCTTTGCTGCCCTTCTTGACACCAGGCCATCTTCCAAAAGTCTTCGCCTCACTGCAGATGCGCTCACACCTGCCTGCTGCCATTCCTGAGCAAGCTCTGCACTGGTGGCACTCCGATCCCGCAGCTGAATCCTCTTTAGGAGACGATCCTGGCGCTTGCTGGACTTTCTCGGACGCCCTGAAGCCATCTTAACAAGAATTGAATCTCTTTCCTTGAAGTTCTTGATGATATAAATTGTTGATTTAGGTGCAATCTTAGTAGCCACAATATCCTTGCCTGTGAAGCTATTTTTATGCAACGCAATGATGGCTGCACGCGTTTCTTTGCAGGTCACCATGGTTAACAGTGGAAGAACAATGATTTCAAGCATCACCCTCCTTTTAACATGTCAAGTCTGCCATTCTAACCCAATCAGCCTGACATAATGATCTCCAGCCTTGTGCTCGTCAACATTCTCACCTGAGTTAACAAGATAATTACTGAAATGATCTCAGCAGGTCCTTTAATGACAGCAATGAAATGCAGTGGAAAGTTTTTTTTCGGGATTAAGTTAATTTTCATGGCAAAGAAGGACTATGCAATTCATCTGATCACTCTTCATAACATTCTGGAGTATATGCAAATTGCTATTATAAATACTTAAGCAGCAACTTTTCCAATTTCCAATATTTATGTAATTCTCAAAACTTTTGGCCACGACTGTATATATTTATATATATATATATATATATACACACACACACACACACACATATATATATATATATATATATATATATATATATATATATATATATATACATACATACATATTATATAGGCTATATATATATATATATATATATATATTTTTTTTTTTTTACAATAGTAATGATAGTTTCACTCACTGATTTCAATTTTCTCAAAAGCTTACCACTTTATACTGAGGTATTAGTTTTTGCAATTATGCCACATTATGATGATCAAGCCTGAAAATTGAGTTATAAAGGGGAGACCTGGTGAAAGCATGTTATTAGCTTTGTTACAGCCAGATACCATTTTATTTTTGGGGGTGTAGAGCAATCACAGTCAGAAAGTTTCATATAATTTAGATGAAGGGAACATTTTTAAATTATAAACAAAGTCCATTTAGGTCAGCCTAATGAATGCTAGAATTATTTTTCATATAGTAATACAATTAAATAAATACATTTGACAGGGAAAATGTTTAACTTCTCTAAAGCATTTTGTTAAAAAAAAAAAAAAAAAACCAATTTTGTAATTCAGCCTAGTTAATAAATTGTGTGTGTGTGTGTGTGTGTTGTGTGTTTGTTCTCCATTGTGAGGACCAAATGAGGACCAAATATTCACACAAGGAGTAAAACTTGATTTTTTAATATTTTTCTGACTTACACTTATGGACTACAGTCGGGCTGAATGTGGTTAAATGTGCCGTTACCCATCATAAATGAGATGGATTTGTTTTATTTTATTTTAAGTAAAAGTAAAAATTTTAATCGGTGGTTAAAGAATAGGTGTGATGTTCAGAATGTATAAAATGAATACAATTTCACTGAATAAATGTTTATTAATAAATGAATTCACTGTTTTGGCTAATTTTCTGTTTGAATTTAATGTTTTTGTATTGGTTTGCATGTATGCATTGAATATATTCATTAAAAATCTTCTTTAACAATTGCAAAAACATTAGCATTTAGTGTTTTACAGCAGAAAATGTTTGAGTTTGTCATTTATATACCGATTTCAAGGTGATATGAGCACATCCTCGGGACCCGGATTAAAGGTGAGAAGTAAATATTAAAATATAGGAAAAGTGCTAGTTTGGTCGTCGAGACGTACTTGCCACGTCCCAGCAACGTAACACTATAACGTCCCCACGACGAATAGGGAATCACAAAGTTACGTCTCTGCGACCAGCCTGTAGCACGATGACGTGCTGGATCAGATCCAATGTGGTTCTCAACTCTGGCCCTCGAGATCCATTTTCCTGCAGAGTTTAGCTCCAGCCTTGATCAAACTCACCTGCCTGTAACTTTTTAGTGATCCTAAAGACCGTGATTAACTTGTTCAGGTGATGTTGATTAGGGTTGGAAGTGAAATCTGCAGGAAAATGGATCTCGCGGGCCAGAGTTGAGTACCCCTAGGCTATGTATTGGATGTTTGACGCGCATGCGCAGTTTCGAATTTTAATGCGCTGTTATTAAAGCTAGTATTTAATATAAATTAAACTGTAATTCCGAGATATAGGTGTGTTTCATAGGCTTACACAAATTATATTATACTGTGTTTATAAACTAGTAGTGTATTTAAACTTTATTTAAGCAAGGATGCCATAGTTTTGAATGAAGGAGTTTGGTAAGCTATTTTTATTATTATTATTATTATTATTATTATTAGTTCGTTTTAGAATTAAACTCTACTAATCACAATTTTGTTTGTTCTTTATGAAAAAAAAAAAAAACGGGGTGGGATTATTGTCTTTTTTCCATTGATAGTCTTATAGTTCTGTCAATAATTCGTTCATGAATCAAATATCATTTTTTTGTTCTCAGTCTCTCTGATATAGCTACGTGACAGAGTATAAAAGTTATAGGTCTACTAAAATATACGGACATATATATATATATCTCGTATAAAAATAAAAAGAAGAAAAACAAGTCTCAGTCGGGGTTCCGTTAACCGAAATAGCCCGTTATCCCGGGTTATACGGGTTTTCACAGTTAATCCCACGTCCAACAATTAAATACACACATGGTCGGAGACATGTCATATTAACACAAAGATGACCATTTCTATTTTTTATGTGTGTGCAAGTGAAATCCCTGGAGATACCAAATGGCTAAATACATAAACATCCATTCCGTTAGGAGAGCTCTCTCTCTGGAGACTTTTTTTGAGTGTTTTATCAGATGATAGTATGAAAAGAATTTTTTATTTTTTAACCTGACTGAGGCATTTTTTAGCAAGCTAAAGTCGTAATATAAATGTAGCCTAATGGTTTATTATTATTATTATTATTATTATTATTATTACTATTACTATTATTATTACTATTATTGAAAATGTTTGTAGCTATTTAAATAGACATGATACCATCAAAAAGGCATTTCAGCTAAATCTGATAGAGTGATGTATATTTTATTACCTATTTACAGTGCGACGTCTGCATATTAGTGCTTGTTGTATCTGCATATAATAATGTTGCATATAATAATGGATAGAGCCAGTGGTGTAGTGGTCTAAGTGGTGCCTGGAGAACGCTTCATTCCACCACAACATCCCGCATCTGGGGTGCGGGAGACAGAGCGGGCCCGGGCGCGTCAGGTGCAATCATCAAATTATTTCACTGGAAACCGGCACCACGGTCCTGACTGCATCATCGCTGTGTTCACTAGGTGTTTTAAGCGAATATTTGCATTTATTCACATATGACTGGATGTGGACACTATGATGCACATAGAAGTGGGTATACGCAAAGCCGCCTGATAAAGATCTGATAAAATACCCTCCATTTCACCACTGGATAGAGAACTGGCGATAATATGGAATGTAGGCTATTCAATAAACAAATAAATAAATAAAGCTTTGAAGTTGCCAGAATAGACGAAAATATCGCGGATGAATTTAGACATTAAAGTTTTTACACTGTAATGTAGCCTAATTTAGATGTAGGCCTAGGTAAAAAAAAAAAACTAGCTGTACTCCGACTTCACTTAGACCAAGTCGTTAGACTAAGTCGCTGTGGATTTCTATCATCTGCAAAACGATAAAATGTAAATAAAATAAATAAATAAATAAAGGCCTAAATACAAATTGACCATCCACTACAGCGCATGCGCGTAACACATCCATGGATGTAGTCCAGCTATATCATCGTGCTGCAGGCTGCAGCGAGGACTTCGTGTGGGGTATGGTCCGTAATTGTTTTGACCCGTGACCTATTTAGCTATTTCTAAATCGGGACTTGATTCAAATGGCAGCGGCGTCCGAGAATAAAAACAAAGGTTTATATTATTCTATACCTGCTTGAGAGTTTGGGACATGGGAACCAGGTAGGCTGTAGTCTACTCTATGGTAGTAATGTATGGCTATAGTAATATGAGCCTAAGCGAATGTCGCAATGCAGTACATTGCTGTTTTCCTTTAACATCTCAGCAAGCAATAGCCGTAATTTTACAGTCTCGGTTAAATACCCGATAGACCGGCTATGTGTAACCCCCTTCTAGCCAAAATAACCTAGAATTTGGATACATGTCGTTTTTTTTTTTTTTTTGGCAAAATAACTTGAGAGATGTATGATATTCCATCATGTAAGTAAAGTCAGCAGCATTTACAAGGTGTGTGAGAGAGAAAGACAAAATAAATAAATAAAAGTGGAAGGGGAGCTAGGATTTTTCTTGTAAATCTTATTCTATAATATAATAGAAAACAAATTTACAGCATTTTCCCCTTTCATCACCTTTAGGGCTTTTGTTTACAGAACAAACTCATTATGAAATGCACAAAATGCAGGTTTTACTTTCCAGTAGCCTATTTTGACTTGTGTATATAAATTTTTCCCAACATCAGGATGTTATTAACCAGCAAATCATCCTTACTATTATCCATTACCCATAGCTAATGTCCTTTAGGGTGAAACTGTCAAGGTAACGTATCCTGGATAAGTCATGGTTATCCAACATTTCTTTGATATGTTCTATGCATAGCCTGTGCCTAGCCTCGGTTTAGCTCATAGTCAGACCTGCTATTTGTAGCCCAATGATAGTCAAATCTGATTTACTGTAGTTTTTGGTCAGGCAGCGCATGAGATGGTTGATGGGATTTTTAAACGTTATAAAACACTTTTTTTTTTCACAACGTGAAAGGAAAAAAAGCAATATTTCATTTGTAAAATGTAAAGTATTTAATTTTAGCTATGTTACAAATAATTTATTGCAGTTATAATAATAATCATATTGCAATCTAATTACTCATTTGCACTAAAACTGTTTTAGGGATTTTTTAAACACAAATTACAGGTATATAGCATCCAGTTTAGAACTTGTTTAAATAATATATAATAAAAACTGTTTATAATGGTTATTGTAGTTCAATAAATAATATTTAATAATACTGGCATACCTGATTTTTCAGTGCTTTCATTGCAGGTTACATTGTAATTAGGTGGCAGCAAGGAACAGTCTTAATGGCTTAGTTAGAAAACCATTCATTCAATGCTGGTTCATTCATTTGCAGAATTCTGTGACCCACCAAATTATATGACTCTAGTACCGAGGGTAGGTGACAAATATAACGGTTAATGATTATACAGGTGCTGGTCATATAATTAGAATATCATCAAAAAGTTGATTTATTTCACTAATTCCATTCAAAAAGTGAAACTTGTATATTATATTCATTCATTCACTACACACAGACTGATATATTTCAAATGTTTCTTTCTTTTAATTTTGATGATTATAACTGACAACTAATGAAAATCCCAAATTCAGTATCTCAGAAAATTAGAATATTTCTTAAGACCAATACAAAGAAAGGAAATACAGCAAATGTGGGGGAATTACGCTTCACACTGGTGCACTTCAATAGATGCATTATAGAAAACAATGTTTAACAAATCTGGTTGGGTGATTTGGCTTGTATATGCTTTGGGGAAAAAACAGTAAAAATAATTTTTTAATGCTTAAGCCTAATTGACATTCATATCCTAAATAAGTCTGGTTTGGAAGGTGGATCTGGAACTTCTGTCCAGGTTGACACAGCATTTCTTGTTTATCTGTCTTCACAAACTGCCCTGAAATACAATTTAAACATCAACAATGATTGTTATAACATGAGTCTCTTACATTCACAGTGCTCATTATTCTTTTTATTATAATCTGTGTCATGTTTTCTCGTTATGTTGGACCCCTCTGTAGGTTGCTGTATACCAAGTGTCCTTAACACATGAGATGGCCTTGTAGGACATACAAGAAAAAATTTATATATATATATATATATATATATATATATATAAATATATTTATATATATATATAATAAAAATAATAATAATAATAATAATAAATGGTAGTGTATGTTTGAGGTTTTGCTTTCAAGTTCATAGTACCTTGGAGATGTTCTTCAACAGGAGGTCCGCTCCAACTGCAGCACTGCCATCAGAATGGAGGAATCTAATGTTAGGAACATAACTAATTTGTCAAAGAGCCAACAATATGTAATGTACAATGTCAGGTTTATTAGAAATAAACAAACTAGAATATAGGTGAAATGCAGAAAGGGGAACAATGTGAAGAATATTCAATTTTAGTAATACTCATACAGTGTCACAAAGCCTTCTTAAAATAAATAATAACTTACATCTGACACTCCTGAAATGAAAGTACAATTTCTATCAGTATATATGATGTTTTATTAAAGTTTGGGAGGAGCGTGTCAGATACTTAGCCTAATTAACACAAGAGGAGCATGACAGGGGCGGAGTGGGACACTAAAATCCACCGGGAATATTCTGACCGCACCGGCCCACTACCAGCCCAACCAAATCCCTCGACCACAACCACCTTACATACAGGTCCTTCTCAAAAAATTAGCATATTGTGATAAAGTTCATTATTTTCTGTAATGTACTGATAAACATTAGACTTTCATATATTTTAGATTCATTACACACAACTGAAGTAGTTCAAGCCTTTTATTGTTTTAATATTGATGATTTTGGCATACAGCTCATGAAAACCCAAAATTCCTATCTCAAAAAATTAGCATATTTCATCCGACCAATAAAAGAAAAGTGTTTTTAATACAAAAAAAGTCAACCTTCAAATAATTATGTTCAGTTATGCACTCAATACTTGGTTGGGAATCCTTTTGCAGAAATGACTGCTTCAATGCGGCGTGGCATGGAGGCAATCAGCCTGTGGCACTGCTGAGGTGTTATGGAGGCCCAGGATGCTTCGATAGCGGCCTTAAGCTCATCCAGAGTGTTGGGTCTTGCGTCTCTCAACTTTCTCTTCACAATATCCCACAGATTCTCTATGGGGTTCAGGTCAGGAGAGTTGGCAGGCCAATTGAGCACAGTAATACCATGGTCAGTAAACCATTTACCAGTGGTTTTGGCACTGTGAGCAGGTGCCAGGTCGTGCTGAAAAATGAAATCTTCATCTCCATAAAGCGTTTCAGCAGATGGAAGCATGAAGTGCTCCAAAATCTCCTGATAGCTAGCTGCATTGACCCTGCCCTTGATAAAACACAATGGACCAACACCAGCAGCTGACATGGCACCCCAGACCATCACTGACTGTGGGTACTTGACACTGGACTTCAGGCATTTTGGCATTTCCCTCTCCCCAGTCTTCCTCCAGACTCTGGCACCTTGATTTCCGAATGACATGCAAAATTTGCTTTAATCCGAAAAAAGTACTTTGGACCACTGAGCAACAGTCCAGTGCTGCTTCTCTGTAGCCCAGGTCAGGCGCTTCTGCCGCTGTTTCTGGTTCAAAAGTGGCTTGACCTGGGGAATGCGGCACCTGTAGCCCATTTCCTGCACACGCCTGTACACGGTGGCTCTGGATGTTTCTACTCTAGACTCAGTCCACTGCTTCCGCAGGTCCCCCAAGGTCTGGAATCGGTCCTTCTCCACAATCTTCCTCAGGGTCCGGTCACCTCTTCTCGTTGTGCTGCGTTTTCTGCCACACTTTTTCCTTCCTACAGACCTCTTGCTTGAGGGTGTCAATGATGGCCTTCTGGACAGCAGTCAGGTCGGCAGTCTTACCCATGATTGCGGTTTTGAGTAATGAACCAGGCTGGGAGTTTTTAAAAGCCTCAGGAATCTTTTGCAGGTGTTTAGAGTTAATTAGTTGATTCAGATGATTAGGTTAATAGCTCGTTTAGAGAACCTTTTCATGATATGCTAATTTTTTGAGATAGGAATTTTGGGTTTTCATGAGCTGTATGCCAAAATCATCAATATTAAAACAATAAAAGGCTTGAACTACTTCGAGTTGTGTGTAATGAATCTAAAATATATGAAAGTCTAATGTTTATCAGTACATTACAGAAAATAATGAACTTTATCACAATATGCTAATTTTTTGAGAAGGACCTGTACACATGACTTAACTAGCTTGTTCTAGTAGCTCCTGTCTAGCAATAACGTCATTGAACTTGAACTAAGTTTTTTTTATTCTGTCAATTACCGTCACTGGTTGGCCGGCATGGATTTTTGAATAAATCTGTGATTTTCGAGCACTTGGAAGCATCCTCCTCCAGCCTCCGTTTCTTTTTAATTCTGGCTTTTTCAGCCCCTCCTTTCTTTTGCCTTCCATTGCTAACAGAGGATCTATCCCTTTCTGTAATAGACTGACCTAGCAAGGCAAGTAATCGTCATTCACATCATCAACGCATTTTCCATTCTCAGGAGACTTTGCTGCTCCGTTCCAAATCAATTTGAGAGCAAACAAACAACCTTTATTTTATGTGTAGGCTAACCACAACAGACATAATAAGAAGTATTAAATTATGATAGTAAAGCTACAGGGAAAAAAATTGTAGACTTATGGGAGAGATGAGTAGCCTAACGGGGTAATTGGGTAACCATGATTAAGAAGTTGGTTGGACCTTAAATGCACGTAATACTATAAAAGACACTTAGCAAGATTCTGATCATTTCTTTGTCAACGCGTCACTATTAATGAGTAGGCTATTATTTGAAGACGGCCGGCCGCCCGCCAGTCATATTAAACTTACCGGCCGAGCGGCCGCTAAGCCCTAGCGACCGACTGGGAAATCTCCCGAACCTCCCGATGGCCACTCCGCCCCTGGAGCATGATCAAGTCAGTCAACGCCAACAGGTTTAAATACAGCTGACTTACCTCTACTCATTCGACCGTTTATCAGCATCCCTCCACCACCCCATCTCCTACGAGTTCTTACTACACCTATACAGGGAGGGGGGGTCCTCTAGGTTCAGGCCGTTTCCCGGACAGCACGCCAAATATGCACTGCACTATACTATACTCCAGCTAATTATATGTAAGTGTGAACTTGTGAAATATATATACAGTTGAAGACAAAATTATTAGCCCCCCTGTGAAATTTTACCTTTTTTTTTTTTTTTTTTTTTAGAATATTTCCCAAGTGATGTTTAACAGAGCAAGAGAATGTTTTCACATTATTTCCTATAATTTTTTGCTTCTAGAGAAAGTCTGATTTCTTATAGTTGCTTGAATGAAATAATTAGAAAATAAATAAATAAACTGCTAAGGTCAATATTATTAGCCCCCTTAAAAAATTAGTTTGATTAGCTATAGAACAAACCACTGTTGTCCAATGACTTGCCAAATTAACCTAATTTGCCTGATTAACCTAATTAACCTAGTTAAGCCTTTAAATTCCTCTTTAAGCTGAGGATTAGTATCTTGCAAAACAGCTAGTAAAATAATATGCACTGTCATCATGGCAAAGACAAAAGAAATTAGTTTGGACTTGAGAGAAAGAATTGTTAATGCTCATAAAGACGGAGAAGGATACACGCATTTATCAAAGCATTTTCAAGTGTCAAGAACTGCAGTGAGATGCATTATCAAGAAGTTTAAAGAGACCAACAAAGTGGAGAACAAGACGGGCAGAGGCAGGAAGCGAAAGATTTCAAAAACTTTGGAAAGAAAATTAGTGAGAGAGGTTTCTAAAGACCCAAGAACAACTGCCAAGACACTAGTGAATGACCTAGCCAAGTCTGGAATTGATGTCTCAACGAAGAAAGTCACTAGAGCCCTGCACAGGAATGAACTGTGAGGTTGCCGACCAAGAAAGACTCAACTTCTGAAGAAGAGACACCTCCAAGCAAGAATGAAGTTTGCTAAGGACAACCTGGGGGAATGTGATGCATACTGGAAACGTGTCCTTTGGTCGGATGAGGCAAAACTAGAGCTTTTTGGCCATAGAGATGTTGTCAATGTTTGGAGAAAGAAGGGAGAGGCATTCAACCCCAAGAACAATGTTCCCACAGTGAAACATGGTGGTGGGAGTATAATGCTGTGGGGATGTTTCAGTGCGTTTGGAACTGGGAATCTCATCAGGGTCGAAGGAAACATGAAAAAGGAAGACTATAATAAGATTTTGAAAGACAACCTCAGACAGTCTGCAAGAAAACTGGGTTTGGGTCGACATTTTGTCTTCCAGCATGATTAAGCCCCTAAGCATTTAAGGGGTCCTTGCTGCAGTTTCACCAGTAAAGAAAAGGACTCACAATTCACTTGGAGGACTACATAAGCCATGCAGTGGTGCATGGAGGTATGGTGAGAGCATTTCTCTAGATATTGATTGTTTTTGTGGTTTAAAATAATAATGTTTAATAAAAAAAAAATAAATATGTGTCACGCGGTGTCGTGCGGGAGGACAAACGAGGAGTACGGGATCACGATCGGGTGTAAAACAAGTCTTTAATGAATAAATCCACAGCAAAATATCCAACAGGTGACAGGCAAGGAGACACGCACACAAAGATGAGAACGGACAACCAAACACTGAACAGAATCCAATTTAAATAGGGTGGTAACGAGACACAGACAGGTGATCGTGATTAACTAATAATGACATAATTAGGGGAGGGACAGGAACAAAACCAAATAAGGACAAAAAGGAAGTGGAGGAAACCAAACAAAAACAGGACTGAACCAACAGAAAACACAACAAAAGAGTCCCAAAACCTGACAATATGTTTGTATGTAGAATGATGAGTTAACACTTTTTAGTGGACACATACACCCCCAACATGTATGTATTCTCTATTTTTAACAGAAGCGCCAAGAAGACATAAAGTGGAAGTTTGCATGGTACAATGGTCCAGTGTCATAGAGTCACCGTGTGTTATTCTGTGGGGAGTTGAAAGGGCCTGCCTTTATCCAGATGGACAGTGATGAGTTTGTTCACGGCACCACAGTTGCACGCTCGCGTTCGACTTGGTAAACAAGTGATTTCAATGTGTCTGGCCTTCCCTCTTATAGGGCAGACTCCTCCCCTAATTTGGGAGTACCAAACTCAGGTAAGTTTCCTGGTAAGTAACAGGTAAGTATAATATTAAACTTCCCATTCTTCTTCTCATTAAAGTTTCTTACACAAAAACACTTAATAACACATAATATAATACATAATTCATACAAAAAATATATATTCAAACCAAACATTAAACATAAACATAAACACAAACACATATAAACACAAACACCCCTATTAACAAAACAAAGTGGACCAGCCGGCCTTCGGGTGGATCGCGCCGGCACGGCGCGCTCAGTGACGTCATAAGCACTAGCCGCAGAATCGCTCGGGTTTGCCGGCAAACATATTTCACAATATTAGTGCTTTGCTGTATTTTGGATCAAATAAATGCAGACTTGGTGAGCAGAAGAAACTTCTTTAAAGGGTACATATTATACACAGTTTCACCTAATCTCATGTTAATCCTGAGTACCTATAGAGTAGTAATGCATCCTTAATATCTCCAAAAAGTTTTTAGTTTTCTTATATTTATAAAAGAAAAATACAGCTTTCCAATTTTCTCTGGAAAAAGCTGAACTTCTGGAGGCGCGCCGTGGGCGGAGCTAAGTTCGACGATCACTTGCGTTAGGATTGCCAATAAAACACATTTGATGGCGTTTCACTTACCATCTGCAGTTCTGAATCATTACCAGGATCTTTTATAGCTGGGACCACTCCGTCTTTCAGTATCAAACAATGTGCAAATCCAGCGTCGAACTGGGCCTGGTTTATGAAATGTTCGTCAACAAACACACACTTGCTAAACTCCATTGCTGCCACAGAAAAAGGAACTGCATCCACTGTTCACGTAACACTGGCTTCTTCAGGAAGCTGAGCAAAGTTAATTCTCTGTCATTTGTCCAGATTATTTTTTTTTAACTTTGGCCATGTTTAGCATGAGAATCCAACTCTTTAACACTGTAAACAACTCTTTAAAAAAAAAAAACTTTAATGTTCAGAAACTTTTGATAAGTAGAACACATCTAAAAAAAAAAATAATAACTGACAATTATACAATAGCAACTTTTACAATAATTGTGCATACTTTTACAATACCAAAATTGGACTGTCCATTTTAAATTTTATTTTTAAATTTTTTAATTTTTTAGATTTTTAAAGAATTTATTTGCAAATTATGGTGGAAAATAAGTATTTGGTCAATAACAAAATTTCGTCTCAATACTTTGTTATATACCCTTTGTTGGCAATGACAGAGGTTAAACGTTTTCTGTAAGTCTTCACAAGGTTTTCACACACTGTTGCTGGTATTTTGGTGTGTTTGGGATCATTGTCATGCTGAAAGACCCAGCCACATTTCATTTTCAATGCCCTTGCTGATGGAAGGAGGTTTTCACTCAAAATCTCACAATACATGGTCCCATTCATTCTTTCGTTTACACGGATCAGTCGTCCTGGTGCCTTTGCAGAAAAACAGCCCCAAAGCATGATGTTTCCACCCACTGATTCACAGCAGGTATGATGTTCTTTGGATGCAACGCAGCATTCTTTCTCCTCCAAACACGACAAGTTGATTTGGTTTCATCTGACCATATGACATTCTCCTAATCCTCTTCTGGATCATCCAAATGCTCTCTAGCAAACTTCAGACGGGCCCGGACATGTACTGGCTTAAGCAGGGGGACACGTCTGGCACTGCAGGATTTGAGTCTCTGGCGGCGCAGTGTGTTACTGATGGTAGCCTTTGTTATTTTGGTCCCAGCTCTCTGCAGGTCATTCACTAGGTCCCCCCATGTGGTTCTGGGATTTTTGCTCACAGTTCTTGTGATCATTTTGACCCCGCAGGGTGAGATCTTGCGTGGAGTCCCAGATCGAGGAAGATTATCAGTGGTCTTGTATGTCTTCCATTTTCTAATAATTGCTCCCACACCAAGCTGCTTACCTATTGCAGATTCAGTCTTCCCAGCCTGGTGCAGGTCTACAATTTTGTTTCTGGTGTCCTTTGACAGCTCTTTGGTCTTGGCCACGGTGGGGTTTGGAGTGTGACTGTTTGAGGTTGTGGACAGGTGTTCTTTATACTGATAACGAGTTCAAACAGACGCCATTAATACAGATAACGAGTGGAGGACAGAGGAACCTCTTAAAGAAGTTGTTACAGGTCTGTGAGAGCCAGAAATCTTGCTTGTTTGTAGGTGACCAAATACTTATTTTACCAAGGAATTTACCAATTAATTCTTTAAAAATCCTACAATGTGATTTTCTGGATTTTTTTTTTTCTTCTCATTTTGTCTCTCATAGTTGAGGTATACCTATGATGAAAAAATTACAGGCCTCTCTCATCTTTTTAAGTGGGAGAACTTGCACAATTGGTGGCTGACTAAATACTTTTCTGACCCACTGTATATCCTGTGTGAACAAAGTCAGTAGGTTTGACTCCAAGGCGATAACGTTAACTAGTATTGTTGGGAAAAAGAAAAAAAAAATTCAGGTCAATTTGAACAGAACACAAGATTTAGATATATTTAGATATATATATTTTAGAATAATTTAGATTTTTTTTTTTTTTAAATATCTTAAGGTATTAATTTTTTTTATTATTTTTTTTTTTTTTAGATAAGTTGTTAAATTCCATATTTTTATCATAATATTTATATTTAAGTGTATTGTGTATATATTGTATTTATAATGTTTTATTTTGTCATTAATTGTTTAGCATTTTTATAATGTTGTATAAAGTTTTTCTTAATAAAAGCTGTATATTTGTTTGGATGAATTGCCATTTTGTCATTTAGATGTATATGCGTAGGCGTTCATTAGCTCTCTATTTGATGACTAGTCTTTTCTTGGGTTATGGTTAGACATCTATTAAATTTTCACTGACAGCCTAAATTCAGTCTTGTTTTAGTTTAGACGTCAGGGCTGTGTTTGAACGGCTAATAGACGTCTTTTAAACTCAAAAATGCTTGCTGGGATTGAGCTGATAATTTCTGTAAGTGATCAATAACGTTATTACTTTTCTTTTGTTGTTTGTTAATTTGAACAGTTTGTTTAAATACCACCAACAAAAATAGCCGCTTGCTTAGACTGTGACTGCAGACCCAATGTGTGCTATAGCCAATGTAATTTTGTGTCCTTGTACACACTCCAGTCTAGTTGTAATAAACTAAAATGTGACTGTATTTGTGTATATTTGGTACTGTGATGAATTCTAAACTACGGGAAGAGTATTTTACAACAGTGGCCTGCATTGTGCACTGAAAAGTTGTAGTACTGTAATATAAAGGGTTTTTAAACGCAGTAGATTTTTGTGCAGTGTCACTGCACCACATTGCAGCTTAACAGCTCAGCACAGAATGGATTATCCTCAACCCATATATTCTAGACAGCAAATCATTAAATTGACCCTGGCTGCATAATGAAAAACAAGAACACTGACAAGAATAAGATATATTTTCCAGACTTGATCGTACTAATGGGGAACATATAGTGCTGCGTATACCTGATGCCAATAGTCACTCTTGTAATTTTAGTCATTTTTTTGTTTTGCTGCTGTAAATAGATATATCATACATGTTTTTTATAGGTGCTGCTGTATCTGTATCTGTGTGTTTGCAGTATTGTTAAACAAAGGTAAGTGTGGCCATTTCCATTGGATGTGTGAATGAATGTACAAATATTTTTATCTGTACCAGAAATTGTTTATTTATTTATTTTATTATTTTCAAAGGCTTGTCTCTCCTTTTCAGCATGTCTGCAGGTCACTGTTGAGGGTAGTGTTGGAGGCTCTGTTGTGTTGCCCTGTTCTTCCACTGGCAACGGCCTTAAAAAAGAAGATATAACAGTTTATTGGAGACATAAAAGCAGCCAAAATGTTTATGACATTATTGAGGGTAAAGGATCGGTGGACAAGCAGGACTCTGCATACAAGAACAGAGCTGAAACCTTCCCTAATGAGTATATGAAAGGAAACTTCTCATTGAAACTCAACAATCTTCAATACAATGATGCCGGAAAATACGTCTGCTACATCACAAAGGCATATCAAAATCCAAGCATGCAGCTTTTGGTCAAAGGTATATGTGAAATATGATAAACATTTTTTACTTTATTTTATTTTAAACAGGTTTGTATTTATTTAAATATTTCCAACTTGATGATTAATCCTATAAAGCCTATCATATCAAATTTGTAAGACCTGCAAACTGAAAAACCTGCTGTACAATCTAATAATGTCAGTCAATGATGCTCTTTTTGTATGCTTTTTTCCTCAGGGAGCTTGAGCTTCTGCCCTTTACAAAATTTATCAGAAGTGCCCCTCTCAAGAATTATAAACAAGGCTTAAATTAAGCCTTGGTGCCACCTACAGGCCTATTATGTGAAGTGTATGCCTTAAGTCCTTTTACTTGATGTATGATGTGTACAGAAGGTTTTTTCAGTTTAAAGGCCTTAAACACCTGAAAAATAATAATTGTAACATTTCTGTGATGTTTTGTCTTACAGATGGAGTAACCCATGGAGCAGCAACAAGAGCAAAGAGGACTGTGCCGTTTTTAATTCTGCTCCATATTCTGCAATATATTTGACCTAGAATGATGTGTATAAGCTGTGCATATACTACCAGGGCTGTAGCTGGGGTTCACTGGGCCCTGTTTAAAATGTTTTAATTTGTATGTTTATTCTAGTTATGTTTGCACAATGATTGCGTTTTTCAAGTCCAGATACCCCAGACAGCATCTGACTCTGTGCCAGATTCGTTTTCAACCGGCAAATCCGCGTTACAGTCACATCCGTTTCAGTGCTGTATCACAGTCCTAGACGGATCCGGCCCGTGTCTGGTTTCAGTGGGCACGGTCTACTATCGCAGAGCGGATCCGGGCCGAGTCTGGTACGGAGCTGGCCCAGTGCTGGCCCAGATGAGCGGAAAACCAGATGCGTGCCGGTATTGGCCCGTTGTGCCAAAAGACACTGGCCCAAGTCCGTTTTGCGGATTTGCAGGAGTGTGGGCCAGAATCAGGCCGGATGAAATTTGCTGTCAGGGACAGAAACAGTATAAACAAATGCAAAATTGCACTGCATAGTCTTCTAAATTAAATATAGTCTAAATTAAATATAGATTAATTCTGGTTAAAACTACAAAGTAATTCAGTCAAGAGCAGTCACTAATTTTCTTTCATTCATTTTCTTGGATGAACTTTAAGGACTTTACAGCAGCTAGTAAATTAGGCACGGTCACTTTAAGAGACAATGCATCCAGTATAATAATAGACATGCAATTTCTTTTTCAGCTGTTTACTTTTACTTAAAACATAACTGACAATTTTTCCGATAACTCTCCAAGACGGGTCCCAGACAGCATCTGACTCTGTGCCAGATTCGTTTTCAACCGGCAAATCCGCGTTACAGTCACATCCGTTTCAGTGCTGTATCACAGTCCTAGACGGATCCGGCCCGTGTCTGGTTTCAGTGGGCACGGTCTACTTTCGCAGAGCGGATCCGGGCCGAGTCTGGTACGGAGCTGGCCCAGTGCTGGCCCAGATGAGCGGAAAACCAGATGCGTGCCGGTATTGGCCCGTTGTGCCAAAAGACACTGGCCCAAGTCCGTTTTGCGGATTTGCAGGAGTGTGGGCCAGAATCAGGCCGGATGAAATTTGCTGTCAGGGGTATTTCGACATAATTTTGTATTTGTCAGTTCAAGAGCAGTTCAGAGTTTGAATGTTTCCAAGCGTTTTTCATCAGGAGTCACTTCTCCAAGTGACTGCTGCACAACACATGCAAGGGAGAGATGCGGCAGTGCAGATCAGCGTCTGTCTATATGCTCTTTAGTAAATGGGAGAGAGAATTTACTGCATTACAAGGGCGTAGGTTTGCTTTTGACATTGGTGGGGACATAAACCCAAGTATGCATTGTTTTAAATGCCGTTATGTAAGCAATAAAAGTTTGGCTGCTAATATCAATTGTCACTGGCAAAACATGCTGTAATTAAACTTATGAATCTTAAAAGATCTACTATAGTAGCCTAGGCTATATTTTTGCAAATATATTTTTGCTTGGTGCCATTTGTAAATACTGTTTTCTGTTTGACAAGAAGTTAAGAGATTTATTATATTCTTATACTTATAAGTTAAGTAATTTATTTTATATATATATATATATATATAATTATTTTTTTAGTTTGATTTTTTTTGTTTTGATGTTTGACGTGAAGTTGTATGTTTTTTTTTCTGATCTGTCATTAACTGTAAGCTGACCTACAAATAAGATAAACAAATAAAAAAACAAAAAACAAAACAATTATAAAACAATAAAAAAGCTTATAAGCATGGAGTTTCTTGTATTTCAGGTGCTTTTGAGAGATGTGTGTGGTGCTAAATGCACTTGATGTGTTTTCCCGAGCACATAACACAAAGCTTATAAAACTTTTGTTTATTGGAGAACACTGGGCAGAATATGTAATTTGTAATTTTATAGGCTAATTGCATATAAAAATATTACTATTTGTCTTGCCAGTTTTAAAAAATTGTGACACAAATAAGGGTCAATTTGGAAAGCTGAATAAATAAGCTTTCCATTGATGTATTTGTTAGGACATAACAATATTTGGCTGAGATACAACTATTTGTAAATCTGAAATCTATAGATTATTTTATATTAAAGGCAGAGATCTGACGTAAAATGAAAATATCATGCTTTTTAATGCATCTGACAGAGCTGACACAAATGTAGTTATTAATAAATGTACATTTTCAGAAAAAAAAAAACATACAGTGCACAGCAGAAATGAGTACACCTCTTCTGAATAAATAAAAATATGTATTTTCTTAATGATTACTAATATAATTCATGGAAATACGGCAAAATTGAAATGTATTACACATATACTTAATAAACACAAAAATATATGCTGATATTTTCTGTAAAATAAGTAAATTAGACAATTTTGTTTAAATTAAGAATTGCAGAAATGAGTACACCCTAGATTTAATTCAGCAAATGTTGTAGTACTTGGTATGTCCTCCAGAACTTTAAATATACTGCTCTGACCCTTGTTGGCACTGAGTGTACAAGTTCAAGAAAAAATGCCAAATCTGTCCTGTTTAACTTCTGGAAGATGACCTTTAAATGCCCTGGTCTTTAATCGGGAATGTTGCTCAGATCGTCTCTACAGAATCCCCCACAGCTGCTCAAGAGTGTTAAGACTGGGTCAAATACATGTCCACTGAAGTATTTTCACCTTGGGAATATAAATATCTTCATTGTCATGCTGAAAAAATGCCCAACAATGCAGGGAATGTGGAGTGGGTAGCATCTTCAGTTTCAGTTTTGTTATTACATCACACAGTGGTGTGTGAATTCATGATAGCGTTGATAAAGCACAACACCTTCAGCACTCATATATCCCAATATAAGAGCTTTACTACCGCTGAACGTCACTGTGGGAACCAGGCACTTCTCACTGTACTCCTCCTCTAGCAACACCAGAACATTTTGGATGCTTTTGGATCCGAAATAATTGACTTGGTCTCTTGAGACAAGAGTATGGATTCCCAAAAGTCTATATTTTGTAAATATGAGCCTTGGAAGAGGCTAAATGAGTTTATTGTGCTTTGGCTACAGTAGGTAATTCTAGTGGTTACAACAACCATCCTAGACAGCAGCTGACTCTGTGCCGGATTCATTTTCAGACCGGCAAATCCACATTACAGTCACATCCGTTTCAGTGCTGTATCACCGTCTTAGACGGATCCAGCCCGGGCCTAGTTTCAGTCTGGGCCGAGTGCGGAGCTGGTCCAGATGAGGGAAAACCAGATGTGTGCCGGTATTGGCCCGTTGTGCCAAAAGACACCGGCCCAAGTCCATTTTGTGGATTTGCGGATGTGTGGGCCGGATGTGGACCACATGATTTTTGCTGTCTGGGATGCATGTCACTTCTGCAGGCTCTGTGAGGTAAACTGTCACTTTTTTCATAGCTTTTGCTGGCTCTAAGCCACTTGCATGGTATTTCTCCTGCTCTTTTTCCAGCAAAAATTCTTTAATCACTAAATGAAAACTTAAAGTGAAGACTTGATTATTTCAGGAGCCTTGTCACAAGTCCATTGTTTTTTTTAATGTCAGTGGTACTTCTGCTATATTTCTACACTTAAAACAATGATTTGGTATTCCTCTTGTACTACTGTCCTCTTTTATGCTAAGAAATAAATCTCTTTGCAGTTCTCTCCCAAGTGGTTCCATTCCCAGACAGCAAATTTCATCCGGTCTGATTCTGGCCCACACTTCTGCAAATCCGCAAAACGGACTTGGGCCGGTGTCTTTTGGCACAACGGGCCAATACCGGCACGCATCTGGTTTTCCGCTCCTCTGGGCCAGCACTGGGCCAGCTCCGTACTCGGCCCGGATCTGCTCTGCGACAGTAGTCTGCGCCCAGCCGTCCACTGAAACCAGGCCCGGGCCGGATCCGTCTAAGACTGTGATACAGCACTGAAACGGATGTGAATGTAACGCGGATTTGCCGGTTGAAAACAAATCCGGCACAGAGTCAGCTGCTGTCTGGGTTGTTGCCAGCATCAAGTCTGAGTATGGTTCAGTGGGCTATATAACACTTTTAATTGTCAGGAAATTACTTGTCTTTAAAAGTTTTGGTTCAATATACATAACTGTTGATCAAAAATTGCTTTAAACCTACTAATGTTTTTTTTATTTATTAATTTTTTTGTAACTTTCAGGAGTGTGTACTCATTTTTGCAACACAATATTTTATTACCTAGATA
The DNA here is from genome assembly GCA_033026305.1 of Cirrhinus molitorella. Classification (NCBI taxonomy): domain Eukaryota; kingdom Metazoa; phylum Chordata; class Actinopteri; order Cypriniformes; family Cyprinidae; genus Cirrhinus; species Cirrhinus molitorella. The sequence goes on along the minus strand of CM065121.1, from coordinate 28,557,842 downwards.
AGAAAATCAAATTTTCGTGAATAATTTTGACATTCTTCTTTGGTAAATGATCAAGCAGGCTTGTTGGAACATTATATCCCCAAAGAACCCTAACATGTCTTCTAAGTAAAGAGTAATTGCTGAATTTGTTAAGTTTTAGAGGGGTGTACTCATTTATGCTGTGCACTGTATGTGTGTGTGTATATATATTATATATATTCCCCTGAAAAAAACTCTTATGTTGTCTTTGTGCATGTCCTGTTAATCTGTAAACCAATTATTTAAGTAGAACAGGCAGCTTTCGACACGCCCCTTTTTGGCACACCCTACCTTTCCACAAGCGACGTGCATCTATCCTGTCTCCCTTCTTGTGCATCGTCGAACAAGAGGCGGAACAAAAAAGACAGGTGTACTTGGCTGAACTTTGAATTTGTGCAGCACTTGAGCAGCTACTGATGACACAACAAGAGGAACAGAGAAGCACTCGTATCGAGAAAAGGCTGTTGAGAGGAAGCGGTGTTTTGTGCAAGCGCGTCATTTGGATTAATTTAGGTTCAGAAACCACAAATTAAGAGACATCGTGAGACATTTAAACGGAGGACAAGGTAAAAATAAAATGGTGTTTTTATTAGTTTTTTTTTTTTTTAGTGCTTCATACTCATTAAATGACAAGTACTATAATTTAAGTTATTTAATTGATGTTAGAAGTAGATTTCCTGTCAGATTAATTACTGACATGTCAGTTTTAAGAGTCGCCATAACTGAGATACATTGACATCACTCACCATTCAGCTTTCCTCAGTTAATAAAGTTCCAACCTTTGGTCAACTTTAGCCTATTATTTGAGGAAAGTTAATGTTGAAATGTACAGTGTCCAATCTCCAGTAAGACTTGTATTCATAGGTAGCCAGGAGTTTGTTGCTCATCATCAGTTTACATTAAAACATGACAGTCATCATGTACTGTATATTATATTTAAATATTACAAATATATCACAGAAGAGCTAGTGATTTGTTTCAAATGCACGCACAAGAGAACAAACATTTTCACTTTCTGTTAGTCATGACACACAATGAAAAAAAAAAAAGACAGGAATGTGAACGGAATACAGAACATAGATTTCAGGGTTTTTTTTAATTGCTTTATTTGATCAGTTATTACATTGCTATCTGAAATACTTGATTTATAATTGCCATCCAATGGTTTGTTATCCCCTGATCTGGTTAACACTGATACAAGGTTTATCTTAGACTGAAGTTGGCGCTATATGATCGCTAGAAACCATTTTCTTTGTGGAAGCTTAGTGTTTACTAGTAAGACATTAAAAATCAATATTTTGTGTGCAGTTATTTAATTACGTGGAAAGTAGCCATGCAATAGTCGACACTGCTATTAATATAAAAAGCAGGTTTAATAGCACATTTTACGAATTAAATAAAGATCAACAGTATAATTAATTGTTTATTTCAACAAATAGGACATGGATTAAAATAACTTACATGGTAGGTCAGGTTTTCTCGTAGTTGGTCAGGTGTTCTTAAACAGAATATGTTTATGTAAACTGTAAATCCTTCCAGTTAGACTGGATAAGCAGGAAGAGTTAAAGTCTCTGGAGTTGTGAGCTGATAATCAAACATCAGTTAGATGGTGAATTCAAGCTAAATATAAGTGAGTTGTCTAGAAATCTAGACGTTGTTACGTTATATACACATGCTCTTGCACACTTTAAAAAGTGAAAATGATCTTTTTTTTAGTGTTATGAAAAGCTTTTAGAACCTGATGTGTGAATCACCTGAACTGTCTGATGCTCAGAACTATGGGTAAGAAAACCAAAAATATTATATATATTGTTATGTTGAAAGTTATTGATTAATTTGAGATTTTTTTGTGTTTATTCTAGATCACAGTCTGAAGATTGTGTTTTTTGGAAACTGTGCTGCAGTCCAGTTTCAACCTGACAATATTCTATTTGGAGAAGTACAACCAAATATTGAAAATGTAGCAATATCCAGGACTGTTCCTTTGCAGATGAAGAAGTCAGAATGTCGTGTCTCAGTGATCAACCTGATTGGCATACATGAAACTGCACTTGATCTGGATTCCCTGACTGCTCAGCTGAATGAAAATGAAATAATCACCTTCATCTTTGTTGTGCGACTGGGGCAGTTAACAGATGCTGATAAGATGGGTATTGAGTGGCTTCAGAAAGTATTTGGTGACAGAGTTCTTCAGTTTGTGATGATTCTCTTCACATATGAGAGCCAGGAGGAGTCTGATTCAATAATAGATGATCTGAAGAAAAACTCTGCTCTGGAGCAGCTGATTGAGAAATGTGGCGGATATCACACCTGCAGCAAGAACATGAACAACCAGTCAGAGATGAGAGACCTGATGAACAGGATTGAGCAACTGTTTATTGATAATAAACAACAGTGTTACACTATTGAGACAAACAACACAGCAATAAACAGGACGTATCAAAGTGGTAAGAACACAGATTTGGTTTCACTGATGTTATGATAGTTCTCTGACATGTTTACCTGCCCCTAACCCTAACACTTCCATTCACAATTCATTGATTGTACTTGCAACAGATATTCAGTTGAACCAAGATTCAGAATCCAAATTCAACTTGTAGTTTTAATGATATAAAACAAAACTGAAAACCAAGAACACCCAAAATCAAATGAACAGACTGGACTAGTATAGCATTGATGCATACTCATATAAGGCAAAGGAAACTGCAGTTATATTAGTTTTCAACAAAAACATTTTATGTTATTGTTTAATTTTTGGACTTGAATTTACTTAAAATGTAATTCAATAAAAGCTCCATTTTAATATATCTCTCACCTTCTTTCACAAGATCATCCCACAATTATTGGAAAGAGTATGGACTACTCCGAAACAATAGAGACAAGAAAAAAACATCAGGTAAGTGCCGAATGTAATGTAAAAATAGTACATGAAAAGAAAGTTAGCAAGAATTCCATGAATGTAGACATACAGCTTATAGAAGTCTTTTTTTTTTTTTTAAACCAAGTGATTCCTTATCATATAGTTTCACTTGACCTTGTTTTTGGAACCATCTAGTATAGTTGCTGGTAAATGTAATGCAATAAGCCTTATTTTTTAAAAGTATTTTTGTCATTTTCTGATCAAATCTTTTAGATAGTCTGCCTTACCAAAAAAAACAAAAACAAAAACCTACATATTAATCTTGAATATACCATTTTGCACATTTTGGGCCAGATGTACTAAACTAAAGATGCGCAGTGAAGAATTAGTGCTGAAAAGACTGGGACAGTTATTTTTGTGCCTGACCTTACTGAATATGCATTTGCAGGAGTTTCCCTTTCAGACACAAAATTTATGGGATAAAAGTATTAAAATGAGTCACACAACACAATTTACTATATTTGTGCTCGTAAACTTACTGGTATTTGCGCCATTATTTAGTGGCCAAAAAAGCATGTCAGTTTGCGCTGCTTTTGGTAGATTGCACTGGTCATTATGGCAATTATTTGGCTGCATCTGTGTTCTTTAATGTGTGCAGTTTCAGTAAATCACACACAGAATTTTCCCCTCCCATCTGTTTTTGTGGCGTTGCACTCTAATGCTAATTTGCCCTGTTTAGTAAATCTGGCCCTTTATCTGTCACATCCACTACTGTCCAAAAACAGCTAATCACATGTGTGAACACATAGTTTGTAACTGAGAATAGTTAGCAGCAATGACCTTTTTTTGTAAGAAAACACAAGGTCCATATTTATTCCAAACTATAAATGATAAAATAAATATGTAAAATAAAATGTTAACAATATAAAAACAAATAAAATGTTATAAGCTAATTGCTTTTTTATTTTCCAGGGAGAGACAAGGTCAATAGATTGTGTGAGGTTGAATCAAAACAAAAGACGTGGCAAGGAGAAAGAAGTAGAGCATCTGTTTCAAAGACTCTGTCTTGATAACAGACATCAGTGTACGCTTAAAGCTGCAGATGTTCTTCAACTAACTGCACATTCATTACGGTCTCATGAGTCTTGTGCTGAGAAGGACCTCATTCAGACTTTCCTACAAAAACTACTGATGATGAACTACAGAGCAAGATCCATTAAAACTAAAGAGACCAATAAGCAGCATGACAGACAACAAACAAACAATGACTTATTTAACGGTGATGCCGATTTTTTTAAAGAAATATCCTTGTTTTCTCAAGGAAAAAGCAAGAAAATTGCTATTCACCCGATGGATGTTCAGATGGCCGTGTTTCATTGTGGTGATAGCTTCCTAAAGCAGCTGATGATGACTAAACTGTCTCAGTGTCAGTATGCTCTGCCTTTGCTTGTTCCTGATCCATTTACACAAGAGATTGAGTTTCCTCTCTGGACATTCAGACAAATCAACAAGAGCTGGAAGATGAAAGATGCCAAAGAAGAAATAATCAGTAAAATCCAGCCTGTCTGGAAGGCAGAAACTCCTATGGTGTCTTTCTTCAGGTTTGGCTCATTGTCCTCATCCAAATCTCAGCTAATGAACAGTCTGATAAATGACAAGCACAACACGTTCTTCCACAGAAACTGCAAAGGCAGCAGCAAAACCAGACTACTGATGGATGGAGTGGTGGAGATCGCCTGGTACTGCCCCTCTGGGAAAGACACTGATAAATTCAAACAGTGTGTTGCATTCTGTAACCTTCACGGTGATGCAGGAAACAATGAAAAACAGCTGCAGATCCTCACTGAAATGGCCTCAGTCAATGTTGTTATTCTACCACGCCTTGACCAGAATGACAAGAGTGGAAAACAGATCCAAGAATTGTACAAGGACAGAAAACCACTTATTTGTCTTTTAAAAGAAGATGAGTGTAGTGTAACTGAGATGAGAAATGGGAAATACAAAATTGGATTAAAAGACAGAAATCAGTCAGATGTATCTGAAGACCTTGAACAAGCTATAAATGAATGCCTCTCATTGTTATCGCCAGAATCATCTTCTATTTTCAGACTTGAAGATGTGTCAAAATACACTGGTATCAGAGTAGATGAGAAATATGATGGTGACTGCAGTAAAGGAAAAATAGACGCACAGAATATAATGAAATTACTGAAGGATAAAAATTTAACAGAAATCAAACAATCATTTCTGTCCAGTCAGGGAACACTGTGGCATCAGTGGTGTGCAAAAAACAAAGAACTACATCGATCTCAGGGAAATGAGCTAGAAATGGAAATAAAACAGAAACAAGAAATGAAGAAAATACGTGAACAGCAGCATGAGTTGGACATTGGTGAGTTTATGAAGTTGTTTATTACAGAAATGAATTCGCAATCTCCAAATGAGAAGATTTTTTTTCTGAAATGGCTCGCAATCCTCCTGGATGAATACACGTCTGCTGACCTTTCTACTCTACATTACAAGTATGATGAAAAATGGTCAAAAGTCTTAAAACTGAAAGAGAAGAATGAAATAACTGAGCAACAGATGGCAACAAATTTGACATGTGAACAAATGGAACTTGATAAGATATCAGAAGCACTTCAGGCTGCAACTTTTGGTTTGGAGCACATCCTGAGGGAGATTGGTCAGATCTATGAATCATGTAAATCAGTGAATAAGAACAAGGAAGGTCTGCCATGTGATTTTTCCTCTCTTCCGAGTCTTGCAGCAGAGATGATGATCTCTGGATTTCCAATGGAGCTGATGGATGGAGATGCTGCTCATGTTCCTGTGGACTGGGTTACTGCTGTTCTACATGAACTCATAAAGAAACTGGGAGACAAGAGAGTCTTTGTGCTGTCAGTTTTAGGGATCCAGAGCTCTGGGAAATCCACTATGCTGAACGCCATGTTTGGACTGCAGTTTGCAGTCAGTGCTGGTAGATGCACCAGAGGTGCTTTCATGCAGCTGGTCAAAGTTTCAAAGGAGATGAAAGAACAGCTGAAGTTTGACTTTATTCTGGTTGTTGATACTGAGGGACTTCGTGCTCTAGAACTATCTGGAAGGTCAACAAGACATCAGGATAATGAATTGGCCACATTTGTTGTTGGTCTTGGTAATCTGACATTGATCAATATCTTTGGAGAAAACCCATCAGAGCTGCAGGACATTCTTCAGATTGTCGTTCAAGCCTTCATGAGGATGAAGAAGGTTAATCTGTCTCCCAGCTGCATGTTTGTTCATCAGAATGTTTCAGAAGTCACAGCTGGACAGAAAAACATGGACGGAAGGAGACGGCTGCAGGAGACACTGGATGAAATGACAAAACTAGCTGCTAAAGATGAGGTCTGTGATGCAGAATGTTTCAATGATGTCATTACTTTTGATATACAGAAAGATGTGAAATATTTTGCACAGCTCTGGGAGGGAAGTCCACCAATGGCACCACCAAACCCATCATACTGTGAAAACATCCAAGAGCTGAAGACAGCTTTTTTTAGTCATGCCTCAAAATCATATGGTTTAGAGCTGACACACCTTAAACACCGTATTAGTGATCTCTGGGAGGCTTTATTGAATGAACGATTTGTGTTCAGCTTCAGAAATGCTCTGGAAATTGCAACATACCGAAAACTAGAGACAGAATACAGCAAGTGGTCCTGGAGTCTCCGCAGAACCATGCTGGAAATAGAGAACAAATTCTACAACAAAATAGAAAATGAAGCAATTAATACAGTTTCAGAAACTGATCTTCAAGACAACCTAAATGTGAAAAATGAAGAAGTAGAAAAATCAATGTCAGAATTTTTTGAGAAAGACAAAGATAAAGATAAAGATATATTGATACAGTGGAAAGTATCATTTTATATCAAAATCAAAGATCTTCGAGAAAATATTGTGAGAGAAACAACAAGGAAATTAAATGAGATTCTTCAGCAGCGAGATATGAAGAAAAGGATTGATGCTCAGAGGACACATCATGAAAATGATCTCTTGGAAAAGAGCAAAGAACTTGCAGTAAAACTCAAAGACAAAGCAAATGATGAAGCAATCCTGAAAAAAGAGTTTGAAGAGTTTTGGAAAGAGTGTGTTAATAAGATTACTGCAGAAACTCCTCCAATCAAAGACATTAATGTAATAAAAGACATGAAGGACATTCTCAGTAACTATGAACATATCCCTGTAGAGGCCTGGAATAACAGCAGGGATATTTTCTCTGTACAACATTTTTCAGATTATGTACAGAAACTCAGAGGAGTTACAGGACATGCCATCAAATCTGCAAAACTAAATTTTGAGGTTGAATCCCAAATTAAAATATTAGTCAGTGACATTGCTCAACATTCAGACAAAATAATTATGTCATATAACATTTCAAAGACAGGTTACAACAAAACCTACATTCAAGAACTTGCAGATTATATCAAAGCAAGGGTAACAGAATATGAGCGAGGTTCCAGGAGCTTTGTGTTCAAGAAGGAATTTTACATGGATTTAGTCATGTCCATCTGTAAGAGAATAAACAAGGTAATTACTAACCAACACAAAAGGTTCAGGGAAGCCAATGATCCTGTTTTATACTTTGAACAGAAGAGCGAAGAGTACTATAGTATTTTCCAGAAATACTGTCAAGGTGCAACATCAGCTGCCATTTTTGGTGAGATCATCTGTCAGAAACTGAAAGAACCCATTCAGAAAAGTGTCTACAAAGATACTGCCAGAGATTTGACTAATGAAATTCAAATAAACTGTGAATCACTAAATGGAAACAGATCTAAACTAGAGAAGCACATCCTCAAGACTCTGGCTGAACAGGAGGATTTTGACAAATACATTAAATACTTTAATTATCCCAGAGACAACTTAAAGAGTTTCATCAAAGATGAAGTCAGTCAGTACATCACTGATAACTTTGAAGTCAGTGTCCGCTCCAAGATGAAGGAGAACATTGAACTTTTGCAGCAGAAGATCATGAAAGCAGCTCAAAAGGCGACTACATTGGTCCACACAACCAGCAGAGATGTTCAGAAGTGGCTGAATGATTTCACACTACAGCTCTCAGATGTGCTGATATTCTCTGTAAAAGACTTCAGTGGAGTAAGTCATGAAGGAGTTGATGATTTCAAGCTCCTAGAAGACGTGATAAGCAAATTACTTGGTTCAGTATCATCTGAAATACAGCATAAATTCAGCACAAAGACATTTCCAGAAAATCTGGAACAGAAGGACAGACCAGATGAAATTCTGATTGATCATCTCTGTCAGTGCTGTTGGGTTCAGTGTCCGTTCTGTGCAGCCACCTGCACCAACACTGTAGAAAACCATTCTGGAGATCATAGTGTACCTTTTCATCGAGTCGATGGACTTACTGGTAGCTGTTATGATGAAACGGAGTGTCTCGGTGCAGATTTTTGCACAAATTTAGTGAGAACTAGTAAAATGTTCTATACAGGTCAGTGGTTTCTGTGCAGAGACTATAGAAAAGCAGGACATGTTTATGCAGAATGGAGCATCACTCCTGATTTCTCAGAGTTGCCATATTGGAAGTGGTTTGTGTGCAGATTTCAGGAAGATCTGGAAAAACACTTTGAGAAAACATTCCACATGTGGGATGTGATTTCATATGAATGGAGCCAATACTCAAAAGAGCAAGCTATTGAAAGTCTGGATGAATACATCTAATGACAAATGAAAATTACTCACATGTCTTGAAATGAGTTTGTGAATTTGAGTTGTTTTGTGAACCTTTTATAAATGACATATGAATATTATATATAAGTTACATATTTTGTTTTCTCTCAACCCCTTCACAGCTTTCCAATCCTAATGTATTTACAGTTTTCAAAATTGATGTGATATGTGCTGAAATTACACTTTAAGATTAATCATTAATCTATAGTTCTGTTAGCTACTACTTTTTTCAATAACAGAATAAAAAATTGTTTTATAAATTTGAATTGTTTGAATGTATCTATTGTTATGCTATATAAAAAATGAAAAAAAAAAAAAATAAATAAATAAACAAAAAGGTCAATTTAAGTGATCCTAATTGTTTGGCATATGTAAAAGTAACTAGGCCTTAAAAACAATGAATTATGGAAAAAAATCACGAATGGCCTGGAGAAGGCAGCAGAGCAGTTGTACTGAATATAGACCCTTTTCACATTTCTTGGTTACTTCTATAAAATCTTCTATAAAAGAAATATACAATAGTGATAATAGTTAAAATAATGAAGCTTTATCCATAGTTCTGTGATGTCATCACATTTGATTGAGTCAATAAATGGGATTTCTTTTGAGTTTCTTAATAAATTACCTTAATAAATCTTGATCTTAATGAATGTGTATTTTTTCCTCTCATAGTTAAGTTTGTGTGGTCTTAATCTACAGAGAGTCTAACAAACATGTAGTAATTTTTGGAGCTATCAGATCCCCCAGTGTTCATCATAAGCGCATACGATAGCACATATGAAAGGACTATGAAAACAACTCCCCAAAAACAAATTAAATATATTTTTATTTGTGATTTGTTATCCTGATGCCTTGAATAAACTGTCTTTGTAAATGAAGCAGAACTTCTGTTGACAACCACTTTTTCAAATTTTTAAATTTGGTCTCTTTGGGGGTTTCTGGTGGTTTTAGGATTTTGCCAATGACACAGTTTCAGAAGGTTGCTGGTTTGATCTCCACAGCCATCTCAACCAGTGCCTTTACTCCAGATTGCTGCAGGGGGTTTGAGGGTCCCTGTAATAAGAGTACTGTAAATCACTTTGGATAAAAGTGTCTGCCAAATTTCTAAATATATTTCTAATATATATATATATATATATATATATATAAATAAATGTACTATAATGTAAATGTACTCAAAGTACTATAATATAAATGCTTACATATATTTCATACAATTTCTATTTGGGGGATTAAAGGGTTCGTTCATTCAAACAATGAAATGGAGTCATTATTTATTTGCCTGAATGCTGTTCAATCCTTGTGTCTGTTTTTTTTTTTTTTTTTTGTGATTTTGGTCAAGTTTGTCCTGCTGGTTTCTGTTCATACAATATCACTCAATAGAGCCTGAGTTTCAGAAGCTTCATGACATTATTTGATGATGCTTTTGAAGCTTCTGAAACTCAGGCTCCACTGACTGATGTTGTATGAACAGATACCAGCAGAACAAACCTGACCAAAATCACATTCTCAGCCCAGCTCCACCTGACCTGCTCCACCCTCTACATCAAATGTACAGAAATCAAGAATCCGAAAAGTGCTGTAATAGCTTTCTTTGACATTACAACAATTAAAACAACCTACAACTAAAAGATGTTTAAAAGTAGTGAGACGGAGCTCCCCTGTTCGCTATAGATAATAAAACATATGTTTTTAAAGAAAAATCATACACTCTACTCTCTAGCGTCTTACACCTTCAAAAATAGAACAGTTTGCTCTACAGTAGCTTAATAAATGTGATTTTAACACAAGGAATGGTGTTTTGGTTAATACTCACATTTCAAAACACCCTCGTCGCTGTTCTCTATCACATTCAATGATGACATATTGATCTTCTGTGCGCTTCTGGGATTAAAAGAAAAGTATTCCTCAATCGGCACTTCAGAGTCTGGGTGGGACACCATCCAGGAATCTCTCTCCTTCTCCTTTATGAATACTGTGGTTTCGGGCATACTACTCGTCTCACGTACCCATTTTGCCTACTATATAGTAGGTAAGTAGGCATATTTTAATGATATTTCAAGTATATGTACACCCAATCTCATGAGAAATAGTGCTCCATCCAGGTCAATCTCACCTACTCTTTTGTGGGTATTGATATTTCATGCATACTTCTCTTTCGCCTACTGCTTTTTGCCTACTAAGCATTATGGAAGTATGCGGTTCTGAATGTAGCCCATGTCTTGGTCCATTCAGACAACATGTCAGTGGTAGCCTACATAACCACCAAGAAGGACTCAGATTGTGGCCTCTGTAGAAGTTGGTGAGTTTCCTCCTCATATGGGCACAGCCCAACCTCTGCTTACTAAAGTCAATGCACGTGCAGAGAAGTTTGAACCAGAGAGCAGACAAGGTGCCCTAAATGTCAAATGATTTGGAACATCTTCGGCCTCTTCACCTCAGAAGACAACCCTTATTGTGTCTAATGTCATTTCATTTGTGAATGACATACACAGTATAGCATCTCAAAGACTGACGGCTTGAAACTAAAATTTCAAACTGTGGTCTATGAATAAGAGACCTACATATGTATTATGTTCATCTTTCACTGGATGTAGTCTTGAGGATGTGTTTCTCTAGATCTGTTTCCATTTAGTGAGTCACAGTTTGTTTTAATTTCCTTATTCAAATCTCTGGCAGTATCTTTATAGACACTCTTTTGAATGGGCTCTTTCAGTTTCTGACAGATGATATCACCAAAGATGGCAGCTGATGTTGCACCTTGACCGTATTTCTGGAAAGTACTATAGTACTCTTCGCTTTTCTGTTCAAAGCAGGATCATTGGCTTCCCTGAACTTACTGTGTTAGGCAGTAATTACCTTGTTTTCTCTTATACAAATGGAAATAACCAAATCCATAGAAAGTTCTTGGATCCTTGCTCATAATCTATTACTCTTGTGTTGATATAATCAGCAAGTTCCTGAATGTAGATTTTGTTGTAGCCCATCTTTGACCATATTTTCTATGTTGATGTAGAGTTTGTTCTCTATATCCAGCATAGTTCTGCGAAGACTCCAGTACTACTTGCTGTATACGGTCTCTAGTTTTTGGTATGTCGCGAATTCCAGAGAATTACTGAAGCTGAACGCGAATCAGTAAAGCCTCCCAGAGATCATTAAGACGACCTTTTAGGTGAGTCATCATTAAGTCATCTCTCATCTAATTTTGAGGGATGGCTAAAAAGTGTTGTCTTTAGCTCTTGGGTGTTTCCAAAGTATGATGGGTTTGGAGGTGCCATTGGTGGACTTCCCTCCCAGAGCTGTGCAAAATATTTCACATCTTTTCAAATATCAAAATTAATGACATCACTGAAACATTCTACATCACAGACTTCATCTTTAGTTTTGTTTTTTAGAAAGTTTTGTTATTTCATCCAGCATCTGCTGCAGCCGTCTCCTTCCCTCCATGTTTTTCTCTCCAGCTGTGACTTCTGAAACATTCTGATACACAAACATGCAGCTGGGAGACAGATTAACTTTCTTTATCATGAAAGCCTGAACAGCAATCTGAAGGATGTCCTGCAGCTCTGATAGACTTTCTCCAAAAATATTAATCAATGTCAGATTACCAAGACCAACAACAAATTTCCATTTGTCATTTCATTGTCCTGATGTCTTGTTGACCTTCCAGATAGTTCTAGTGCATGAAGTCCCTCAGTATCAACAACCAGAATAAAGTCAAACTTTAGCTCTCCTTTCATCTCCTCTGACATTCTGACCAGCTACATGAAACTGCAAACTGGAGTCCAATCATGGCGTTCAGCATAGTAGATTTCCCAGAGCTCTGGATCCCTAAAACTGACACCACTCTCTGGTCTCCCAGTTTCTTTATGAGTTCATGTAGAACAACAGTAACCCATTCTACAGGAACATGAGCAGCATCTCCATCCATCAGCTCCAGTGGAAATCCAGAGATCATCATCTCTGCTGCAAGACTTGAGAGAGGCCTTCTTTGTTCTTATTCACTGATTTACATGATTCATAGATCTGACCAAGCTTTCTTAGAATGTGCTCCATATTTATGCTCAGTAAAAAAGACAAATTAGTGGCTTTCTGTTGTTGTACAGGTTTGCATCTGTGCTGCACTCTTGTCATTTCTGTCAAGTCGTGGTAAAATAACAACATTGACTGTGGTCATTTCAGTGAGGATCTATAGCTGTTTCTCATTATCTCTTGCATCACTTGTAGATTACGGAAAGCAATACACTGAGTGAATTTATCTGTGTCTTTCCCAGAGGGGCAGTACTAGGCGATCTCCACCATTCCATCCATCAGTAGTCTGGTTTTGCTGCTGCTTGGGCAGTTCTGTTTCTCATTGATCAGATTGGTATGTGTCATTTGAGACGTACCTTGTAGCTGTGGGCTTGGATTATGTCCCGGACAAAAGAAAATGTGCACTGAGGGACTACGGATCTTCCAGATGCTCGGCACTGCAAATACATATTCTGACACTGTTGCACATCTAAAAGGACATTTTCAAAAGACTCATAGCATGCTGTTAAAACGCTTACATTTCAGACAAAGATGGTGAATCAGCCAGTTAGTTTGTCACTGATTTAAAAAGACAAAAACAAACAGTGCATGGGTCAGAGAGAGTGACCTTGTGCAGTTAGTTTATGAGCCCTTACAGACAGCAGTGTCACTTGAAGAACTTCAGCAAGACCCGGCAGCAGACCCACTCTTCGCTATCCTCAGCACTTACATTCAGAATGGCTGGCCAGCTCAGGTGAGCACTGATCTGACTCCTTTGCGGGTGCTGTCAATGGCACACAAGGGTCATGTGGGGATAGTTAAACTGAAGCAGAGGTGGCGAGTTTTGGTTTGGTGGCCAGGGATTGACAGAGAGCTAGAAGCTTTTGTAGGTGACTGTGCACCTTGTCTGCTTAGCAGTAAAACGGGTGCTCCAGCACCACCACCCTTGCAACCTGTTGACTGGCCCACCGAGCCATGGGAGCATCTACAGATGGACATTTGTGGGGAGCTCGCCTCTGTTTCTCACCATCAGTGGTTCCTAGTTGTGGTGTATGACCTTCACTCAAAGTGGCCCAAGGTTGTGCCTATAGGCTCAGTTACAGCCTCCGCAGTTGTTGATTTCCTGCAGTAACTCTTTTCCCAATGGGGAATCCCGCATGCCATTGCCACAGACAATTGGCCACAGTTCATTTCCAGTGAGTTTTCATCATACCTGGCTGCCAAGGGCATAGCCCATATACATACCGCCTTCTACCATCCTCAAGCTAATGGTGGTATGGAAAGATTAAACCAAAGTGTAAAAAATGGCATACATGCACACAAAGGCATTTCACTGAAAACATCGACATCATCCTCATCTTCAAATATGTTATTGTTATGTCATAGATGCTCTATGTTATTTCCGTTATTACCCTTTCTTTGCTTTGATCCAGTCTTGCACCATCGTCTGAATGTTTGTCCAATTTTGGCTGAGAAACAAAATAGCTCAATTATAGAAAGTCTGCTGTGGTTTAGCTTCCAATATCATTTACAGTTTACCAAAACAGACATGTTTTCTTGTGTAAAGTGTTCAAAATCACAGGAAGTAATATAAGCTTATAAGCTGCTTCTCTTCTATTTTTGCCCTTCACTCACCTCAAGTCTCTCTCCTGTTTCTTTTGTTGTGGTGTATTCCATGCTCTCCTCAGTTATTGTGCGCTGAACTTGAGAGAAAAGAAAAGTAGAGAAAATATTAGAACAGAATTGAAATTAATTTCAAGCAAATCCACAAATAAACAAATACATTTTTTCACTAATAATCATGATCCTTTTCTTAAAGGAGTAGCTCACCTAATGTACTCACCCACTTGTCATCCAAGATGTTCATTTCTTTCTTTATTCAGTCATAAAGAAAATGTGTTTTTTGAGGAAAACTTTTCAGGGTTCCTCTCCATATAGTGGAATTAATGGATTTGAATTATCCCAGACGAGGAAGAAGGGTTTTATCTAGTCCTATCAAGTTCAATCAGACCTAAACAAGATGAGCGTTTGAGGTTAAAAAATATAAATTGTAAAATTCTTTAGAAATTAACTGATCGTATCACTAGATAAGACCCTTCTTCTTTGGCTGGGATCATTTAGAAACCTTTGAAGCTGCATTTAAACTGTATTTTGGAAGTTCAAACTCAGGGGCACCAGTGACCAGCTACGGTGACATAGAGGAGATGAATTGCTAAAGTTGTTATTTTAGTTTTCTTTGCGTACAAAAAGTATTCTCGTAGCTTCGTAAAATTATGGTTGAACCACTGATGGCAGATGGACTATTTTGACAACATCTTTCATACATTTCTGGGCCTTGACAGTGTTGTTTACTTGGCAGTCAATGGGACAGTCAAAAAGCTACCAGTTTTCATCCAAAAGATCCTAAATTGTGTTCCGAAGACGATCAAACCTTTTACGGGTTTGGTATGACATGGGGGTAAGTGATTAATGACAAAATTTTCATTTTGGGGTGGAGCATCCCTCTAACCTTAGTATCTACCTTAATATACCAAGCAGCACACATTACATGTAATCAGGTACCAAACATTTTAGGCAAAACATTGTTTACTTCACATTTACAGTTAAACATGATCTTTATAGGTGACCTATTATGTAATTTTTTACATCTATTACAAGATGTAAAAAAGTCTCTGATGTCCCCAGAATGTGTATTTAGCTCAAATTACTGAAACAATCTCACACACTGAAAATTTCAGAAACTCTCAGTAGCGCTGTTCAGCCGTATATGTCCAAACCGTAATCTGAATGTACTGTGCATAATAAAATCACGTTTATGAATTACACAGATGGGGAACATGGCATGATAAAAATAACACCACAGCTGGTCTCATGGTACCTTTTGTGCTATCACAAACTTTATAGGTCCCCCTTGTGGTTATGAGCTTGACAAATCCATGCAGTCAACTTCACATTGCTTTCATATGACCCATGTTTTACCCTGCAAGTCTGCTGAGCTTTAAATGTAAACAGTAATATCATAATTGTTGTTTTAATTTTGACATTATCGAGTATATTGTGAAAAGCAAACAAAACACACCTACAGAGTGCACACATGCATTAAGTGCGCGTACAGCTGAGTACTGTAATAGTCTTAAACCGCCCAAGTAATGTCAGTACAATCCATTTCAGGGGCTGCCAAAATAAATTTTTTAAAACAGGCAGAGCTATAGAAATGCATTTTTTATTATTATTTTACAAGTAAATCTCCTGAGCTGTTACCTGAACTTACCTGTAAAGGGTCAGAAGCAGGACCCTGGGTAGAGCTCAGGCTTGGAATAAAGGAGACTCCTTCAAGGGGATACGGCAAGTGCCCAGGGCAATCTAGGCTTGCCCGTCATGCAGGAGCTATCACTGACTCTGCATTGGTCTGTTCCCTCAGGAACCGAATTACAGAATACAGGTAGCAACACACTGTTCAAGGAAACATGCGTAGAGTGGGGCCCAAGGTGACTGGGGCTTTAACCAACTCAAAAATGGGAACAAAGTCTAGCGCGTAGCCCATACCATACAGGATTTTAGAAAGTGCACAGAGACTTGCGTGTGCACTTACCACCATGTGGGTTTGAGAGAAGACCGTTACTTAAGGATTTAAACTAGGAGTGTCTCAACAGGTCCTAGGTAACTGCCCAATAGGTATCAGAGAGGATACATAATTGGAGTGGGGCCTAACGTGACTGGGGCGCAACTCTGAACATGGGAACAAAGTCAGCGCATAACCAATACCATGTAGGATTTGAGAAAAGTGCCCAGAGACTTGTGTGTGCAGTTATCATAACATGGATTTTAGATGTGGTGTGCCAGAGAGATTACACTCAGTAGGGCTCCAGCTCAACAAAACTAGTCAACTGAAGCTGTAATAGAGCTAACACTTTGGCAGAGTAAGAGGAGATGGTAAGAGACAGGTTCTTAACTCCTGAGAGATGGGGGAAACACCTGATCTGCTGAGGATGGCTAGCTCTGAGAAACCCTTCCGTAGATAGGGGAGCATTGCCATGCCCCACCAAAGAGGCCTGAAAATGGACCAAACATTCCACTCGATGTGTCTGCATAGAAGCAGCATCCCCTGCCCTCGGGCTGTAGGGGGTTTAGAACCGACATTAGCTACAACCAACCCAAATGTGGATTATGCTTTCTACCTTTGGGAGTTTGGGCTCTGTCAAGTGAATTTAATATTGTCTAATTTACAAACGAAAATCTAATTTTTACACCATCATTTACGATTCTTATAACGTGTGAATATACCCCTTGTTGTATTTTTTAAACTAAAACAACCAGAGTACCTTGTTAAGTACCTTGTTGTTACTAGTTTTGTTTTGAATTCCCGAGTCCGTTATCTTATAGCCCATTAGCCTCACCGGCGTGGTTGCTGCTACTTTGCAAACTGCATTGCTTGCATTGTTTACACACACTACTATTGTTTACTAACTGTTACTTGCTTTAATGGCAAATTTGTGTCTACCTTTGATTACAGGTGATGACACGTTCGAGCTGCACTCTGTGCAGGTGGAGCTGGAGGCCGTGGAGAAGCAAATCCACCAGCTCCTGGAGAGGCAGGCTGAGCTGAGGACAGCTCTGGAATCCTCTCGAGTAAGTATACAGCACTATACTAACACTCCTACCACTTCCACTCCTTGTGCTTCTCTGTGCAGGCCCTGTGCACCCAGGACGCGCTCTTTCCAGATGTCCTTCACTCCGGGAGCGTCCTAGGCTTTTCCGTGCTATGGCCTGCACCCCAGCAGAGTCAGAGCAGAACTGCTGTCGGACAACATCTCCAGGACGCTGCACTCCATTTGACTAGTAAGCCAAATCTCAAATAACTGCTATGATTGCTTTTCTTCTGAACAATAAAAATGATGGTACTAGTGCTGTTCAATCTATAAACACTGTGTCTGTTTCACAAGTTCGCACTTACAGATAATAAACTAAGTAAAGGATAAGCGTATTTGGCATGCTGTCCGGGAGAGGGCTCCGAGCTCGGTAGTTAATCCCGAGCTCAGGGCACTCCCCCTGCCCGGGAGAGGGGTCCGAGCTCGGCAATCGGCCCAAACCCAAAGTGCTCCCCCCCGGACTGTAGGTGAGGAGACGGGGTGGTGGAGGGATGCTGAAAACGAGAGATGGTGAAGGTAAGGCTGCTTTGAGTATATATAGGGATTCTCTCTTGTGATAATTGGATAGGGAGTGTGATTGCTGATGATGAATTGGCCGTGTTAATTATCTGCGCGTTCTCCTCCTGAAATTTGTTAATAAAACATCACTCCTCGAATAGTGAGGTCAAAACATAAATTTAATGCAGGATCTAGAAAAAAATCAGATCGTGATTAACCCGGAAAAAATGCAAAATAAAAGAACAAAAAAACATTTTTAAAGTTTGGGCTCCTAAACATTAGATCACTCGCACCCAAAGCAGTTATTGTAAATGAAATGATCACAGATAATAGTTTTGATGTACTCTGCTTGACCTGGCTTAAACCAAATCATTATATTGGTCTAAATGTGGTCTAAAACTACTGTTATAAGCATGAGCCCCGTCAGATTGGTCGTGGCGGTGGTGTCGCAACAATACATAGTGATATTCTCAATGTAACTCAGAAAAAAAGGATACAAGTTTAATTCATTTGAAATACTTTTGCTTAAAGTTACTCTGTCAGATATGCAAAAGAAATCTGTCTTATCTCTTATTTTAGCTACTGTGTATAGACCACCAGGGCCGTATACAGATTTTCTAAAATAATTTTCAGATTTCCTTTCTGACCTATTGGTTAATTTTGATAAAGCGCTAATTGTCAGAGACTTTAACATTCACATTGCTAATGCAAATAATGCATTATGACTTGCGTTTACTGACCTATTAAATTCTTTTGGAGTCAAGCAAAATGGACCCACTCATCATTTCAATCATATGCTAGATTTAATTATATTGCATGGAATTGATCTTACTGATATAGATATCGTACCTCAAAGCAATGATGTTACTGACAATTTCCTTGTATCATGCATGCTGCATATGACTGATATTAACTATATGGCTCCGCGGTATCGTCTGGGCAGAACCATTGTTCCAGCCACCAAAAATAGATTTACTAATAACCTGCCTGATTTATCTCAATTGCTCTGTGCACCCAGTAATACACAGGATCTAGACAAATTGACTAGGAACATGGACACTATCTTCTCTAATACGTTAGAAGCTGTTGCCCCCATCAAATTGAAAAAAGTTCGAGAAAAACTTACCGCTCCATGGTACAACAGTACTACCCATTCTCTCAAGAAAGAAACTTGTAATCTTGAGCGCAAATGGAGAAAAACTAATTAGGACGTTTTTAGAATTGCGTGGAAAAAACAGTCCATCTATAGACAGGCTCTAAAAGCTGCCAGGGCCGAGCACATCTGCAAATTGATAGAAAATAACCAAAACAATCCAAGGTTTCTATTTAGCACAGTGGCTAGATTAACAAATAATCAGATGCCACCCGACCTAAATATTCCTTAACAGTTTAATAGCAATGACTTTATGAATTTTTTCACTGATAAAATAGATAACATCAGAAATACAATAACCAATGTAGATTCTACAGTGTCTAATACGTCAATTTCCTTTGTCACACCCAAAGAAAAACTGCAGTGACTTACCACTATAGGACAGGAAGAGCTAAATAAACTTATCAATACGTCTAAACCAACAACATGCCTATTAGATCCTGTACCCACTAAATTACTGAAAGAGTTGTTACCTGTAGCAGAAGAACCGCTCCTCAATATTATTAACTCATCGTTACCTTTAGGTCATGTCCCAAAACCATTCAAGTTAGCGGTTATTAAGCCTCTCATTAAGAAACCACAACTAGACCCTAATCAACTAGGAAATTACAGACCAATTTCTAATCTACCGTTTATGTCTACAATTTTAGAAAAAATTGTATCTGCTCAATTGTACTGCTTTTTGCAAAAAAAAGAAAAAAAAAGATATCTATGAAGAATTTAAATCAGGTTTCAGGCCCCATCATAGCACAGAAACAGCACTTGTTAAAATCACTAATGACTTGCTTCTTGCATCAGACCAAGGCTGCATCTCATTGCTAGTTTTACTTGACCTTAGTGCTGCGTTCAACACTATAGACCATGATATACTAATAGGTAAACTACAAAACTATGCAGGTATTCAAGGGCAGGCTTTAAGTTGGTTTAGATCCTACCTGTTTGATCGCTGCCACTTTGTTTATTTAAACAGGGAGTCATCTCAATTATCATCAGTAAAGTATAGAGTGCCACAAGGATCTGTCCTAGGTCCTCTGCAATTCTCAATGTACATGTTGCCCCTTGGTAATATTATTAGGAAATATGGAATTAGTTTCCATTGTTATGCTGATGATACTCAACTATATATCTCAACAAGACCAGATGAAACTTCTAAATTATCGAAGTTAACAGAGTGTGTTAAAAATGTAAAAGATTGGATGACCAATAGTTTTCTCCTATTAAATTCAGATAAGAGAGAGATATTACTTATTGGACCAAAAAATAATACACAGAATCTCTTGGATTACAATTTGCAACTAGATGGATGTAATGTTTCTTCCTCTACAGTCAAAAGTCTGGGTGTTATATTAGACAACAACTTGTCTTTTGAAAATCATATTTCCCATGTTACAAAAATAGCATTCTTTCATATTATAAACATTGCCAAGCTACAAAACATGTTACCCGTTTCTGATGCAGAAAAGTTAGTTCATGCATTTATGACCTCTAGGCTGGACTATTGTAATGCACTGCTAGGTGGTTGTCCTGCATCTTCAATCTTCAAACAAGCTACAGTTAGTACAAAATGCAGCTGCTAGAGTCCTTACCAGGTCAAGAAAATATGATCATATTATCCCAATTTTAAAGTCTCTGCACTGGCTACCTATTATGTTCCGTATCAACTAAAATATTACTTCTTACTTTTCTTAATGGTTCAGCTTCTGCGTACCTAACTAGTCTTCTACTGTGCTACAATCCATCACGCTCCCTAAGATCGCAAAACTCCGGACTATTGGTAGTACCTAGAATAGCAAAGTCCACTAAAGGAGGTAGAGCTTTTTACATTTTGCTCCCAAACTCTGGAATAGCCTTCCTGATAATGTTCGGGGTTCAGACGTACTCTCTCTGTTTAAATCTAGAAAAGATGCATCTTTTTAGCCAAACATTCACATAATGCATCTCATGATGTTTTACTGCAGTCATATCTGATCAGTTGCACATTATTCATTTTTAGCTTTGGTTGAACAAATCCTCTTTGCTTGGTTCGAATAGCAG
Organism: Cirrhinus molitorella; assembly: GCA_033026305.1. Lineage (NCBI taxonomy): Eukaryota > Metazoa > Chordata > Actinopteri > Cypriniformes > Cyprinidae > Cirrhinus > Cirrhinus molitorella. Next base: position 28,536,886 of record CM065121.1, on the reverse strand, counting down.
CTATGCTAATTATGTTCCTATTTGTTCTCTGTTCCTGTGGTAACTAGGAATTACACAAGCTTCAGTCTGGATCAGGAACACCTAAGAAGAGATGATGCCAACCCCTCTGAGGACTTTAGATGATATCAACCCTGAAACGCTATACATCACTACTGAATTTTACTGCAGTGATTTGATTGCAACATATCATTACTGTTGACATTGTACAAATTGTATAAACTTTAATTTAACAATGTTGGGAAGGAATGGCCAATCAGAGCATGGGTTACTGCCTGCGTCAATAACTTTCAGTTCCGGTGGAGCCGATCGCAATAAGTACCACCTAGGTCTTGTCAGAATAAGTACTGTAGAAACTTTGCTTGGTTGAGGATAATATGTGTTCAAGTTGTGCGTCAATGACAACGTGTAAGTTCATTTAAGATTGTCCTTTACTGTATGCCGTATGATGAATAATTCATAAGATATTGTGAGTTCGCTCGTGAAGTGACGACGTTAAACCCAGCAAAAAGCCTAAGCCTTTTATTTCACATATATATTTACCACACTTGGATTCAGTGTATCAATAGCTTTACTGATTGATATTTCCAGTGTGTAGACTTAAATGTTTATATTTCGTTCTGTAGTTATTCGTAGTTGTAGCTGACGCTGATGGGTCAGATATGGTTTATGATGGACTTGTGATTTTTAGGGATTAATATTCACATTTTTGTATCATTATTATTTTCATTTGAATTGTGTATTTTGTGTGTGGGTGTGCTAATTTGGTTGGTATTGTGGTGTTAAGTTTATTTTGAATGTCACGTGATTTTTACTGATTGGTTTAACCTGGAAGTGCTAGCACAAATGGAATGACTAGATTTGAATTCAGATACACATGATAGAGCTCTTTACCATTCTACTGCTGGTCACCAGGCAAACACGGTAAATGCGTTAATGTTTGTATATTTTTCCGTTTGCGTTGATGTCCTTTGAATTGTTGTGTGTAAAACTATGTTTTCTTTGTGTTTGTTTGTATGTAGTTTTCACGGTGTTCCATATTTAAAAATAAAACGTATGGACATCAGTATTTCGGAAGTGTGGACTGTTTAATGACCGGCCAGTAGCTACAGTGAAAACGTGGCCTATCCATTCTACCAAAGTCTGCATTGGCGGTGGTGCTCCGGTATCAGCGTGTAGCTTGCCGCTTCTGGGTTGCTGTATGCGGTTTGGCTGCTTCCCGTCTTGAAAGAGGCTGTTGTCTTCGGTGCGCGACTTTGCAAAGTTGCACTGTTTCTGGGACCTTGAGTATTGTTCGGCTGTATACTGTGGAGAAGGGGTTTCATCGTGCAGCCATCGCTTCATTTCTTGTAGCGTTGTTAGCTGCAAGTTTCAGTCTGTAACTGTGTCTTCCCTTGGTGGACTGTTGCGTGTTTGGTGTGCAGTTCTGATGCACATCCCGACGGAAGACTTTCTCATGCAGCCTTGATGCGTCGATGCATCCGTGCATCAGCAGGTCAGATTTAATATATAAATGTTATCTTTGGTAAATAATGGACGGTTTTAATAAGTAAAAGTAAAATTGTTATAAGATAAAGCTGCCTAAGAAAAGAGAACAAAGAAAGAAAGAAATGTTCGGATGTGCATTTGATTATTAACTGCTGTGATTTTAATAGTGTTTAAGGTTAAGGATTTAAGTGTTTGTGAAAGTTAGATTTCATTCTTGTCATTTTACAAGTGTTAAGGGTATTGATTTATGTGTATTCAATTCAGTCTAAGGGTATTTAACTGTTATTTTTTACTATTTCATTATATATTTGTACTCTTTGTTTAAAGTGCAATTTTTGAGTCAAAATGTCAGTTCAGGGTAATTTGATTGAGCAAAATGATTCTTCATTACAAGAGCAAGCAGTTTTAATTGCTGCTATACCAGAGAATGATATCAAATGAGGTTGTTGAGAGAGATCGCCATGCATCATGCACTACATGTACAGAAAAATCTGAGGCAAGACTCAAAGAACTTAATTCCACCTTATTAAAGACAAATGAGATCAGAAAATCTTCCCATGATAAACGTTTAACACCAAAAATGCAGGAGTTAAAAGATCAAGAACAGGCTCAAAAGGAAAGGAAGTTTAAATCTGCATATGAGAATTGGAAGATTTACATTAGAGATGTTCATTCAAAGTTAAAACATGAGTGTTCCGAAAGTGATTTGTGTGACATGATGGATGGGATTGAGAAGCAAGATTGTGAATTGAAAGAGTTATATGATAATATGTGACTCCATGCAGTTCCAAATCAAGAAATTAGGAGAAAAATTGATGCATGTTCAGCTGTGACGTCAGATTTGGTGAAATTAATGAGGGTACGCCTAGTAGAAGATGGCATGGAGTTTGATGCTGAAGCTGAGAAAGCAAGATTGCGTATGCTGTTGGACTGTGAGTATGCTAGGTCCATCTACGGATCAACAGTTTCTAGAGCCACAGTTCTTAGTAACCACTCTAAACCCCCTTCAGAGTCTGCAAGCATTTCCGCTAAAAGAGCAGAGACTGCTGCAATGCTAGCTGCAAAGAAAGCTGAAATGGAAATGGAGGCTGATATTGATGCACAAAGGCAGCAACTGAAGAATCTTGAAATTCGTAGAGACATTGAGGTTATGGAATCAAGCCTTCGAGTGTATACTGAGGAGGAGTCAAGAGTCAAAAGTCAGCAGTGTGGTTCAGCATGCAGTGATGTGAGGCTCTCCATTCCCCTTGCTCCTAATAAACCATGTTTCAGCAATCTGTAGTACAAGCATTACAAGAGTCAATGGCTCTATCTCGACTTCCTGTTCCAGAACCCTTTGTATTTTTTGGTGACCCAGTGAAGTTTGTAGAGTGGAGCACAATCTTCAAGGCTCCACTCAAGACGCTGTCCAAATCCAGCAGACAGGCTGTTCTATTTGCAGAAGTACATTGACGGTGAAGCAAGATCAGTCCTTGAAGGCAGTTTTTATAGGAAAGATGAACAAGCGTATCAGCAGGCTTGGGAGAAGTTAAATGCCAGATATGGTCACTCCTTTGTGGTGTAACGTACCTTCAAAGAGAAACTTAATAGATGGCCTAAGATTGGTGCATCAGAATACATCAAGTTCAGAGAGTTCAGTGATTTCCTGCAATCTTGTAGTGATGCTATGCCGTATGTCAAGTGTCTTCAGGTGCTGAATGACTGCGAGGAGAACCAAAGGATACTGGGAAAGCTCCCCAACTGGGTGATGAGCAGGTGGAGCCGTTATGTTACAGAACAGCTGGATCAAGACAAAGATTATCCAAGCTTTAGTGAGTTTGCTTCATTTATTTCTAAGGAAGCACGCATAGCATGCAATCCTGTGTCATCACTGTATGCATTAAAGATCTCTGAAGAGAAGACACTGAAGGAAATAAACGGTTCAAGAGTAAATACATTGACAACAAATGTGAAGGATTTGGATGCAGCAGGCAGTATAGCTGAATCTAGTAATATTATTGACAGCAAGATTAAAGAATCTAGTAAACCGAATAGTACTCTCATGTGTAGCAAAAATTCAGTTGAATGTATGTTCTGTGGAGAGGGTCATTCTGTCCATAAATGTCAAAAATTCATGGAAAGAGCCGTGGAGGAAAGGAGGAAGTTTGTCATGGAGAATAAGTTGTGCTTTGCATGTTTGCGAAAGAAATCGGGCCATATGTGCTGTATGCAAGAAGTGCCACCCAACTCCATTGCATGAAGACGTCATCCAGGAGACAAGTCACCTTCACGGACCGTTTCGGAAGTGGAAGAGAGTACGTCCTCTCTATCATGTTGTGTTAATGGAGGAGAAGGTGGTATAACATCTATGATTGTTCCAGTGTGGCTGTCTTCATCTAACTCTAAAGCTGAAACCCTTGTATATGCCTTATTGGATACTCAAAGTAGTCACACATTTGTTGATCAGGAAGTGTGTGCCACTTTGCAAGTATTAATGGAACCAGTAAAACTAAAATTGTCCACTATGATGGGAAAAGACTCCATTGTGGAGAGTCAGAGAGTTAGTGGACTTAGAGTTCAAGGGTCCTCTTCAGACAGTCCTATCTGCCTGCCTCCTATTTATACAAGAGATTTCATTCCCTTTGAGCGTACACATATCCCAACCTGCGAAACAGCTAAAAGGTGGAGACATCTAGAAGTAATCGCTGATGAAATGCCTGCGAGAATGGATTGTGCAGTAGGTCTTTTGATCGGTTATAATTTTTCCAGAGCACTGGCACCTCGGCAGGTCATTACTGGCGGAGATGAAGAGCCTTATGCCATGACTGACTTGGGGTGGAGTATCATTGGAGGTACTCCACAGCCTGTGAGATCTAAAGATGACTGGTCTCTGTCACCGCATGTCAGTCAGAGAGCTTCCTTTTGTGACACCTGCTTCTGTCATCAGAGCACTTGAGCTGGATTTTGTAGATACTCAATTAGGAGAAAAGAGTATATCACAGGACGATGTTCAGTTTCTTCAAGTTTTAAGGGAAGGTGTTCATCAGAATGATTGTGGCCATCTTGAGATGCCTCTTCCTTTTAAAACACGTCCCCACCTTCCAAACAATATGAAGCTTGCATTAGTGAGGTGAAGCATCTTAAAAGAAAATTGGAAAAGAGTCCTCAATTTAAACGTGATTACATGTTATTTATGGATGGTGTTTTCAAAGATGGGGATGCGGAATTAGCAGATGAGCAGCCAGATGTGGGAAATGTGTGGTATATACCACACCAAGGTGTTTATCACCCTACCCAGTCAACAATTTGATCTCACAATGATGTCACCATGAGCTCACGTAATACTCATGTGTAACCACACAGCACACTCACTGTGTACTCATACTATGTTCACTATGTGTGGTCACTGCACACTCACTGTGTACTCATACTATGTTCACTGTGTGAGGTCACTGCACACTCACTGTGAGCTTATACTATGTTCATAATGTGAGGTCACTGCACACTCACTGTGTGCTCATACTGTGGTCAGTGTGAGGTCACATCAAACTCACTGTGTGCTCATACTGTGGTCAGTGTGAGGTCACATCAAACTCACTGTGTGCTCATACTATGGTCAGTGTGAGGTCACTGCACGCTCACTGTGTGCTCATACTATGGTCAGTGTGAGCTCACAGTACACTCACTGTGTGCTCATACTATGGTCAGTGTGAGGTCACTGCACACTCACTGTGAGCTTATACTATGTTCATAATGTGAGGTCACTGCACACTCACTGTGTGCTCATACTATGGTCAGTGTGAGGTCACTGCACACTCACTGTGTGCTCATACTATGGTCAGTGTGAGGTCACTGCACACTCACTGTGTGCTCATACTATGGCCACTGTGAGCTCACAGTACACTCACTGTGTTCTCAAAATATGGTCACAGCACACTTACTGTGTGCTCAAACTGTGAGCTCCCAGAATACTCATGATGTGGTCACAATGTGAGGTCACAGTGCACTCACTGCATGTTTATATTGTAAGCTCAACATGTGAGACCTCTGTCATATCATTGTGTTAAACTCATTCTGTTGTGAGTTAACAGTGATGTAAAAGTTTTCTAAAATTGATCAGTAATATCACAAACATGTAGAATTCCATCTTTAATTTTCTTTCAAAGTATTTCTACAATTCATTTTCCTTGTTTATTTTTTATATTTTATTTATTTTTAGTTTGGTGTTGACATTTGGAAGAAACATTTCAATTTGACATATACATTCTGCTTCTGGTGATGTTTTGGTGACTGGTTTTTGGAGAACTTCTATTTCTTTGTCCCCATGGAAAGACTTGACACAATCTGAAACACAGAGAACAATTTGTCATTGCAATCAGTTACTAACAACCTAACAGGTTAAAATAACTATTAGTTAAAAATTATGATAAAAATGCATTTATGCTTCCACAAAACATGTATAGTAACTGAAATATGTATAATAAGTAATATAAGTAATGTAGTCTGCAATGATCTGATGTGGGAAGTGTAACAATTACTGACTACAACCTAAAGCCAGGGACAAACTTAATGACTAGCTGAAACATTCTAAGACTGAACTGAACACACTTATCATTTTAAATGCTGCCTGTAAACAACAACTGAATGCACATGGCTCTGACATATTTAGGTGTAATCATAGGTTGTAAGTATCAAATTACATTCATAATAAGAGAAGTTGTTTAGTGCAAAGGTCTTCAAGCCTGTTCCTGGGAACCCACTATCCTGAAGAGTTTAGCTACAATCTTAATCAAACACACCTGAAATGGCCAATCAAGCTCCTCAAGACTGTCTGTAAATGGCTGTCAGGTGTGCTGAAGCAGGTTGGAAATAAACTTTCTAAGACTACGTTCACACTGCCAAAAAAATCTGATTTTTTAATTAAATGTGACCCATGTGTGTTTTTTGCATGACAGTGTGAACAACACAAACCGCATGGAATCTGATCTTTTACAATCAGATCTGAGCCACTTCAATGTGTGCTTCTACATCCGATACAGGTCGGATGTTTCGTAATGCGACCTCAGTCTGAACAGTCACATCAGAATTCATGTGACTTTCAGCGCATACACAGCAGGTGTAACCCCTCTTAGTTTGTGCATTCTTTTATCTTAAATGTCACGCGAAGACAGTTTTGCTGAGCAGATTTGTTTTAGTGTTTACTGTAGCAGAAAATCTGGAAAAGAATGGAGAGTACCAAACAGACAGTAAATGCTGTTAGCCTGTCACAAAATATCCTTCTCAGCAGCTCGAGTGAACTGACCGAGATCAATAAACACTTTCTTTTTACATACAAATGACTCAATCTCTTTTTTCTTTTACAAACATAGAGAACACAAAATTGCATGGAAAAGTATTACATCATACCTGGAAAAGATATGGAGAGTACCAAACAGACAGTAAATGCTGTTAGCCGGTCACAAAACTGCCAAAAAAATAACACATAAGAATAAATCAAACTAATACACAAAAGTAAATGAAGAGCAGTCGCCATTAGCACGTGGTGGATATAACCACCTGTAGAACACCAAGATAGTGCGACATACTGCTTTATCCTTCTAAACGCAATAAGTTGTCTTAAAAACATTTCTGGTGAAATACAATTGACTTTAAACAAAAATGAAGTGATATCTTACAATATTTTCTTAACCTATTGACCGGAGACATTTTCCACCTACCATCCTTCTCAGCAGCTTCTCAATGAAACGTTGGTACCACATAATGAGACCAAGAAAAGATTGAATTTTCTTAACGGATGGAGTGACACCATCAGGGCACATCAAATCTGCAGACGTAATTTTAGCAACTGCTTCAATTTTTCCAGGGTCTGTAGACACGCCTTCCTCTGTGATCAAATGACCGAGAAATTTAACGGACCAACTTAAGAAGTGGCATTTTTTTGGCGACAATTTCAAATTGTTTTTTTTCAACATTCTGAAGACCATTTCAAGTCTCTGCAGTGCAACCTCTTCATTAGGTGCAAAAACCATTAAATCATCGAGGTAGCACAACAGCGACAAGAAATTTTGGTCACCAAAGACTCATCATTCTCATGAAACTTGCAGGCGAGTTAGAAAGGCCTTGCGGGAGCCTATTATATTTGTGTAACCCCACCGGCGTAGTGAATGCAGTGTACTTTTTGTCATCTTCATGTAATGGGATATTATAAAATCCTGAAGTCAAATCCATAGTACTAAACAATGAATTACCACCGAGTGCTGCAAGACAGTCTTCTTGATGAGGTAGAGGGTGCGCATCTTTAATGGTACGCGCATTTAGCCAACGAAAGTCCGTGCAAATCCGCAAATCGGCATTCTTTTTCCAGCACAGCACCAAAGGCGATGCGAATTCGCTAACAGACTTGCGAATAATACCCCTCTCCTCCATCTCATTTAGAGCGACGCGCAACTTTTGGTACTGCGAAGGGGGAACTCGCCTAAAAGGTAAGTGGAATGGTCTCTCATCAATCAGACGAATTCTATGCACAAAGTCATTGACTTCGCCACAGTCAAGGGAATGTCTGGAAAAAATTGACTCATTTTCAAGCACTAAATCACATAACTTTGCCTTCCAAAAATCAGACACTTCACATGATTCTAGGTCAACAGACTCCAAACCACACTTTTGAAGCCTATCACCTAGTGTAACAGATTCATCTGGTTTAGCTATTGACTGTTGGACACTTGACTGTAGCGTAGAACCAGGCCTTGTTTCGCACACGTCTTCTAACGCTATACAAGGGTAAACGTCAGCCACTTTAGTGTTTCGTCTCAGTGTTACCGGCTTGTCATTAGGATTGATCAACTTAAGTGGTATCCAACCGTTGCCCCAAAGAGGAGTAACAACTCGACCCACTAAAACTTTCCTAGAGGCAGAATGAAATCTAGATGGTTCCACCATAACCTTACTGCCTGGTTGGCCACATGACTTTGCGGGTAGTTTGCCCCAGACTAAATGTTCTTGGCCAGGTGAAAGTGTAATTGCCTGATTAAGTTTTACTGTACCGACAACATCCGGAACCGTTTCACCCCTCCATCGGTGTATGCCAGCCAGCATTGACAAGAACTCATCACTCTCTGAATCAGGACCGCTGGGCGTAGAGATCAGTTCCCAATATCTGTCAGAACCCTTGGACAAGATGCTTAATGACGTTTGTTCCTAAAATTAGGTCATCACCCTGGCCTGGAACAACAAGACATGGGACAGTAAAATCACAGCCATAAACATCCAGTTTGAGTTCAAACACACTCTTCGGGAATACTCTTTTGCCACCGCATCCTATTATGACGACATCTGTGTCTTCCTCCTTAACATTATCTAAGACACCATGTTCCCTCAGCTCACAGACAACCGAATCACTCAAAGTACAGGCCATAGAGCCAGTGTCTAACATTGCGTTAATGGTAAGAGAGTCATTGATAAGAACAGGTGTATAGAATAGCGTATCGGAGCAAGCAACGCGTTGTGTATTCTGAAAGACGACTTTCTGGGAATCGGGACAAATATTCTTGAAGGAAAGAAATAAAGCTTCAAAATCAGTATCCACCTCGAGGGAATTTACAGAATCGCCTACACTCCCCCTCCCTGAGTGCAGGCGACTCAGTTTCCCTGACTGCCGGGCGAGTCTGAAGACGAGCGCAAATGAGAAAACTTCTTTGTGCAGTCACGCTTGGAATGACCAGCAGCGTGACACCTAAAGCACAAGTTATCATTTCTACAATGGTCAATTGTAGTGTGCGCTGTGTGACCACAAATCTTACAATCTCTTTGCCCAACTGTAGTCTTTCCACGCACTCTCCCAGCAGGCGCAAACTCAGTCCTACTCTCTTCCTTCTTCTTCAGAACATCTATCAGCTGCGCCAGCATATCAGCCATTCGGTTCAAACTAGACTGATTTACGTTGTCCGGTTTTGGGTCGTGAGATCCACTGGTCCCCTGCTTAAAACATGTTAGTGCAGACTCAGGACCAACATTGACATGTTCATAACTGTGCATAGGAATCTGTGCATTTTGACCGATCGCATATTCCTTAGTGCTTGCTCTCGACTTGCTGTCACGCTGGAAACTGTCTAAAAGCTCTTGAACATCTTTTGCGGTCCAGTTTTCTAGCGGCCGCACTTTAAAAGTATGTGCTAAATCAGTGTCCGGACAATTTCGCACAAACATCATTGCAACTTCGGAGTTCAAATTGTCCATACTCCTACCCTGAGCTCTGAGACACTCGTCAGCAATGTCCGCTGCCTTATTTAGACGTAGCCAGTAGTCAATGGGGTTTTCACCATGTCTAGGTAATGTGCTGTAAAAATCAGCAAGTGGCATACTAGAATAGGACACATTACTGAAATGTTGTTTAAGTATGCTGTATATTAACTCTGGGTGTGTTTTGCAGTCTAACGTAGGGTTACTGCGAAGAGTTACTTTTACAACATCTCTTGCTCTACCCATAAGGTGACTGATTATTTCACCTGCTTGATCAGGAAAATTGACATTTCTCTTCTGTAGGTAGAGCTGCATCATGTCAACCCATTCCTGAACATCGCATTTACCCAAATTGTCTCCCCGAAAAACAGGTGGTTCCTTCTCATCTGATTTCAAGATGACATTTAACTGTGATAAATCAAGATTAGCACATTGAGAAGTCGTGGTGCTGGTTTTACTACTACTCCCAGCGAATCCACCCTCAGACAGAAGTCTAGCAGTAACTGATTCGCCAATTTTTCGACCCAATTCTTCGACTAAATCACTAAGATCATTGACGTCGCGATCGCCAGATCTCTCAACTTTATCAGGTCTAGGAGTGGAAGTGACGGGGAAAGTCTGATTGACATCATGCACCATGTAATTATTATTTGCTGTACAGCCATTAGTTTTTAGATGTATTTCACTCCGTCTCGATTTTGTATTAGAAAACTGCATCAAGTATTTTCCCTGTCCAACCCCAAACAACGAGCTATCTTCACCACCCTCTGCCATTTTCAGGACACCTTTAGCACATAATACTCATAAATGAGACACTAAATGTAAATCAATTAGGAAAAAAACATCTGTAAATAACAGTCACTCAACTGCTGTCCATCGATCTTCCTCTTGCTCGAAAGTTCGTTGAAAAAATAAAGTCTTTGGCCGACGAATCCGCTGTCCATCCGAATCCCGCGACGCTTCCGCCGCACTCTTCCCACGTCGGTCCCTCGACGATCTGCTCCACGCGCACTTGGAAACCCCCGATGACTCCGTCACACTCCGGCCTCGTCAGTCCCTCGGCGATCTGCGTCACGCGAACCTGGAAACCCGCGACGACTTCGTCACAATCCGGCCTCGTCAGTCCCTCGGCGATCTGCGTCGTGTTGATCAAAGACAAACTCCCTTCTAATGCGCGCCTCACACTGCCGTAGTCATGCCCTCAGCTATCAGCTTCGCGACGATCATCAACGGGATTCACGGCACCATTGTAACCCCTCTTAGTTCGTGCATTCTTTTATCTTAAATATCACGCAAAGACAGTTTTGCTGAGCAGATTTGTTTTAGTGTTTACTGTAGCAGAAAATCTGGAAAAGATATGGAGAGTACCAAACAGACAGTAAATGCTGTTAGCCGGTCACAAAACATCCTTCTCAGCAGCTCGAGTGAACTGACCGAGATCAATAAACACTTTCTTTTTACATACAAATGACTCAATCTCTTTTTTCTTTTACAAACATAGAGAACACAAAATTGCATGGAAAAGTATTACATCATACCTGGAAAAGATATGGAGAGTACCAAACAGACAGTAAATGCTGTTAGCCGGTCACAAAACTGCCAAAAAAATAACACATAAGAATAAATCAAACTAATACACAAAAGTAAATGAAGAGCAGTCGCCATTAGCACGTGGTGGATATAACCACCTGTAGAACACCAAGATAGTGCGACATACTGCTTTATCCTTCTAAACGCAATAAGTTGTCTTAAAAACATTTCTGGTGAAATACAATTGACTTTAAACAAAAATAAAGTGATATCTTACAATATTTTCTTAACCTATTGACCGGAGACATTTTCCACCTACCATCCTTCTCAGCAGCTCGAGTGAACTGAGAAGATGGCGGCCTTCATACACTGTACACCCTTCTTGCCTGTAGGTGTCTCCCCTCTTTCCAAGATGAGTTATTTAAATGAACAATCAACATAGAATTATTTTTTCTTTTCTTTTCTAGAAAAACATTTTATAACAAAAACAAGCATTTTGTCAACAATTCACACACAGTTTCTGGTTTCTTTTTTTCTCCCGTTACATAGGGTTGCCAGGTTTTAACAACAAAACCCGCCCAACTGCTACTCAAAACGAGCCCAAAAGTAACCCAATCGCGTTTTGAAGGGGATTTCCTATTAAAATTTGCGTTCAGGGGGAAATACAAGCTTTCTTGACGGGGTTCCCCTGGTAAAATTAGCATTATGTGGGCTAAATATTACGTTATTGGGGTCGCGTCGACCCGCGGCAACACTGGTAAAGCCGCGGATTTGGCAACACTGGTACACACTGACTTCCGTGGCTTTCATGTTTACTTTTTACTGCAGCGCGAAACGCGTGACGTCTTACATTACTGTCATTGTGCGCATACGTTTCAGTTCATGGGCCACATTTGTAAAAACAATGTAAACAGGCAAACAAAAAATCAGATCCGAGCAGAAAATCGGAATTGAGCATTAAGGCTCGCAGTCTGAACGTAGTCTAAGAGAGTGGTTCCCCAGGAGCAGGATTGAAGACCTCTGGTGTAGTGTGTACCTGGCTATTTGCTAACATGGAGCCAGGCCACATTGCATATTGACATTATTATGTAATATCCGCACATGGGAATAGCAATTAAAGAAACCACTCACCATTTCTCAAGTGTAGAAATTCCACAGTCAACAGTCCCTAAATCAACTGTAAATCACAAGAGTGATGTTTGATTCTTCTTCTTTTTAATGGTGGGCACCAGCACTAAGATGCATTATTGCCACCTTCAGTGTTGGAGTGTAGCCCAATGTTTACCCATTTCATTAAAAAAAAAGTTGTTACACAAAATCAAGGAGTTTATAAGGTCTATCTTTCTATATACTTTAGAAATGTAGAACATCCCTGCTGAAAAGAAATGCTAAAACCAGCTTAGGCTAGTTGGCTGGTCTTAGCTGGTTTAAGCTGGAAGTAGCCAGGCTGGTCAGGCTGGTTTTAGCTATTTTTTTTTCAGCAGGAATACCCGCATGAATGTATGTAATGCGTGCTGTAGGTGCAAAACTTTTAGTAAACTTATCAAAGCTGTAGATGATCTTATCCCCAGTTACCAATCACAGTACAAGCATTGTTTGAACTCACAATGAGTTCGGACTGTGAGGATCACAGTATGAGGATCTTTTGACCTCACAATGTGCTCATGCCTTACTCAGACTGACCTCACAATAAGCTCATGCCTTACTCAGACTGTGAGGATCACAGTATGAGGATCTTTTGACCTCACAATGTGCTCATGCCTTACTCAGACTAACCTCACAATAAGCTCATGCCTTACTCAGACTGTGAGGATCACAGTATGAGGATCTTTTGACCTCACTATAAGCTCATTCCTTACTCAGACTGTGAGGATCACAGTATGAGGATCTTTTGACCTCACAATGTGCTCATGAATTACTCTTACTGTGAGGATCACAGTATGAGGATCTTTTGACCTCACAATAAGCTCATACCTTACTCAGACTGTGAGGATCACAGTATGAGGATCTTTTGACCTCACAATAAGCTCATTCCTTACTCAGACTGTGAGGATCACAGTATGAGGATCTTTTGACCTCACAATGTGCTCATGAATTACTTGTACTGTGAGGATCACAGTATGAGGATCTTTTGACCTCACAATAAGCTCATTCCTTACTCAGACTGTGAGGATCACAGTATGAGGATCTTTTGACCTCACAATGTGCTCATGAATTACTCGTACTGTGAGGATTACAGTATGAGGATCTTTTGACCTCACAATAAGCTCATTCCTTACTCAGACTGTGAGGATCACAGTATGAGGAACTTTTGATGTCACTGTGATCATCGCATGACCTCACGTGTTGACTGGGTAAGAAACCCAATAAGATTAGGGTAGTCTTTGATTATTCAGCTAAGTATGAAGGTGTTACTTTAAATGACCATCTATTGACTGGGCCCGATCTTACTAATGGACTGACTGGAGTGCTTTGTCGCTTTCGAAAACACCAAATTGCTGTCACGTGTGATATTGAGAAAATGTTTCATAGATTTCATGTCATTAGAGAGGACCGGGACTATCTGCGTTTCCTGTGGTGGGTAAATGGAGATATAGACACTGAGCCCAGTAAATATCGTATGAAGGTCCATCTTTTTGGAGCATCATCCTCTCCAGGTTGCGCCAATTATGGCCTGAAGTGTCTTGCCAGCATGAATGAGAGTGAGTATCCTTTGGCTGCTAGCTTCATCAGAAATAATTTCTATGTAGATGATGGTCTCATAAGCCTGGAATCTGCTGAGGTGGCAATTAAGCTATTGAAAGAAGCTCAAGCTGTGTTTGCTGAGGGAAAGCTGCACCTTCATAAATTTGTTTCCAACAACAGAGAAGTGCTGGAGGCCATTAGTGTGTGCGACCATGCTGCTGAAGTGAAAAACGTGGATTTTCAACATGATTATCTTCCAGTACAAAGTGTTTTGGGGGTAAGGTGGGATGTAGAGAGCGACGCCTTTACTTTTAATGTTGCGCTCAATGAGAAACCTGCCACACGACATGGAATTCTCTCTGTTGTGGCTTCAGTCTATGACCCATTGGGGTTTTTGGCTCCATTCGTTATAGCGGGCAAGAAGGTGCTGCAAGAGATGTGCCGCAAGGGGTATAGGGTGGGATGAACCACTACCCACTGAGTTGAGATCAAGGTGGGAGAGTTGGTTGAATGAGTTTTCCAATTTAGGAAACCTACAGATCCCGAGATGCTTCACACCTCCAAATTTTGGCAAGATCTGAGTTGCATCATTTTTCTGATGCAAGCAGTGAAGGTTATGGTCAGTGCTCCTATATCAGATTGGTGGGGGAGAGCAAGGTACATTGTGCCTTGGTTATGGGGAAAGCAAGAGTCGCCCCCATAACAGTTGTCACTATACCAAGATTAGAGTTAACTGCAGCAGTAGTTTCTGCTGCTGTGAGTAGTATGCTGAAGGAGGAGTTGGCGCTAAGAATTGACAGAGAATATTTTTGGACAGATTCCCAAGTAGTCCTTGGTTATATCAATAATGAAGCCAGAAGATTTCATGTCTTTGTTGCTAATCGTGTTCAAAGAATTCGGGAGCTTACTGATCCGAGGCAGTGGTATTACATCAACACAGGAGAGAACCCCGCTGACCATGCCTCGAGGGGCCTCACGATCGAAGAGCTGATTAACTCTAACTGGCTCACAGGCCCAAGATTCCTCTGGGAGAAAGAGGTAGTTGTTAAACAAGGTATGGCAGAGTTGTCGGTGGGAGACCCAGAAGTTAGGCCCGTCTAAGTATTGAAGACTGAGGCTGTAATGCAAGTGGATTTTCAACAGCAGCTATCACGGTTCTCAAAGTGGACTACAGCTGTGAACGTCATTGTCCGGATTCAAAGACTAGCAAGGAAGGTTAAAATATCCCTTAAGAGTGGAGGAAAGAAGGAGAGCTTCATTCGTTCTTGTTCGACTTGCACAACAGGAAGCCTTTAAAGAGGAACTGTATGTGCTTAACCAGAAATCTGGGAAGCTGCCTTGTAGTCATCCCATGTATCAGCTTGATCCATTTATTCAAGATGGAATAATGAGGGTGGGAGGACGACTGAGGAAGGCATCTGCACCTTTTGAATTGTGGCATCCATCCTTCCAAGGGATGGTGTCGTCACTCGCCTTATTCTAGCATATCATCATCAAAATATTCAACATCAAGGCAGGGGACAGACTCTGAATGAACTGTGAGCCAATGGCTTCTGGATTATTGGAGGCAGCAAGGTGGTAGCCCACTATATACGGCAGTATGTTCCTTGTAGGAAAGCTCGTAGACCACCAGAACAGCAACGAATGGCAGATTTGCCTCATGATCGTACCGATCCTTCTCCGCCATTTACTTACTGTGGCATGGACTCCTTTGGTCCATTTTATACCAAGCAAGGTCGCAAGGAATATAAACGTTACGGTCTCCTTTTCACTTGTCTTTGCTCCAGAGCTGTTCATATAGAGATGTTGGAGGATATGACAACTGATGCATTCATTAATGGTTTACGTTGCTTTATAGCTATCCGGGGAGCAGTTAGACATATTAGATCAGATCAAGGAACTAACTTTGTAGGGGCAAAAAATGAGTTGACGAACGCCTTAGAAGAAGTGAGTAAAGAAAGAGTGGCAGCATATCTGGCAACCAAGCAGTGTGACTTTTGTCTGAATGCACCCAGTTCAAGTCACGCTGGAGGCATCTGGGAGCAACAGATTCGAACCGTTAAGGGTGTATTGAGCTCAGTTTTGGCACATAGTGCTGGGAGACTAAATGATGCTTCCTTGCGCACGTTCTTCTATGAAGCAATGTCTGTAGTCAATAATCGTCCATTGACAGTAGATGGTCTCAGTGATCCCACAAGTTTAGAGCCCCTAACTCCTAACCATCTGCTTACCATGAAGTCATCTGTTCCACTTCCTCCACCAGGTACATTTGTTAAGGAAGATCTTTATGCAAGGAAACAGTGGAGGCAGGTGCAGTATTTGTGTGAACAATTTTGGGGCAGATGGAGGAGAGAATATCTTGCTAATATCTCCCTCAGGCAAAAATGGCACACACCAAGACGGAATGTGCAGGTTGGTGATGTTGTCATTGTAAAGGAAGAGGAAGTCCCTCGTAACGAATGGAGGTTGGCGAGGGTCCTAAAAGTTTGTAAGGACGATGATGGATTGGTACGGAAGGCTACCATACAGTTGGGGGATCAAGGGTTAGGAAAAGTAGGAGAACGTTGTGTTAAACCCTCTATTGTTGAATGTCCCATTCAAAAGTTAGTAGTCCTTGTAGCCCAAAGTTAAAACAAATTGCCCTGTCACTTTATTTTGAATTTATTTTACACGTCGGTTTGTACTGTGACTAACATTGTCTAATATAGGAATGTAATATGGTGAATGATTTGTTCATTTTACTTGAAGAGTGTGCAATTATGAATTATGGGATTCAATTATGTTGTTGATTTAATGTATTGTGATGCCTGGAAATTTCCATTGATTATTGATTGATCACATGATTTTTACTGATTGATTTAACCTGGAAGTGCTAGCACAAATGGAATGACTAGATTTGAATTCAGATACACATGATAGAGCTCTTTACCATTCTACTGCTGGTCACCAGGCAAACACGGTAAATGCGTTAATGTTTGTATATTTTTCTGTTTGCCGTTGATGTCCTTTGAATTGTTGTGTGTAAAACTGTTTTTTCTTTGTGTTTGTTTGTATGTAGTTTTCACAGTGTTCCATATTTAAAAATAAAACGTATGGACATCAGTATTTCGGAAGTGTGGACTGTTTAATAACCGGCCAGTAGCTACAGTAGTTATATGTTAGTTATATGTTAGTTATTGGATTGTGTGATGACACAGCAAATAATTCCATTAATGAGCGTCATGCGCCATCTAGCGGTGAAAAGTGGTATTACTGCAAATAATTTAATGTTTAGAATAGATAGTTAATAATATAAAAGCCAGTTATTATATTGAAGTTGTTAATACTTCTAATTGCTGTTTGTTAATTGTTTCAGACCACACCCATGCCTACTCCTGTACAGTAACCTCACATATCATTATTGTGGAAATAATGCCAAGCAATGCCCTGTGGTCTGACTGTGCTGTTCATCGTGCTGAACTTTAATTAAAGACTGTTGATTCTTATTCATGCCTCCTGTGTTCTGACCGACACACCAGGGTGAACACAGCTACCCTAAACCAGTGCGATACAGTCCTAAGTAAACTCAGCTACAAAATTTGGACCTTCGAGCCGGATCGTGTGTTTGCACTGGATAAGAATGCATGAATACCAGTCTCAAGGTGCACATCCTAAACGTTCAGTTTCCTGGCACTGAACAAGATAGCAGCAGTTATGGACTCCCCAGATATCCAGCCTGGTGATATAAGGAGTTTTGAGTCCTTTGCTCTCCAAGTCCAAGCACTGGTAGGTCTCCTTAAGACTCTGGGCACAGAGGGAGAAGTTGAACTTTGCTGCGGTTCCCATGTAGCACGACTTCTCACTAAATTACCTCCGGAGCTACATGCAGCCTTTAGAAGGAGCATAAGCAACGAACCTGGTGCTGTGTACACATTGATTGATTTGGCAAAGTGGCTGAAGTTTGAGTCGTGGTGCCAAGACTTTGGTGGCAATAAAATTCAGCGAGACAGAGTTAGATCCAAAATGGACTCCAGCCAAGACCCCAGATTTAAACACGGACAAGCCACAATCCTTCACAGTGCAGATCAGCCAACTTCAGCTCAGACTGTGCAACAACCGGCAAAGAAATTTGAGAAGAGCAATGCTTTCTGTCCATATTGTGATAACAGAGATCATTATCATTAACAGAGATCATTATCTGAGCCAGTGCATCCAAGCCCTTACTAAAGACCAAATCACAGATTGGATAAAGACAAACAACAGATGCTGGAAGTGTGCACGGTGTCATGGTGAGTGCTACTACTAAACTAATCTATAAGTTCTAAACGAGTCCTTTTGAAGGTAGTTAGAGTCATCCTGCATCATAACGGTCAGAGTTTGGACACGTATGCGGTGCTTGACGATGGCTCTGAACGCACAATCCTCCTGTCATCAGCAGCCCAACAGCTAGGACTCACTGGTAAGGCAGAGGAATTGGCTTTGAGGACAATCAGGCATGACCTTACTGCACTTAAAGGTACAGCAGTGTTTTTCAGAATCTCAACACCCTCCCAACCACACAAGAGGTATCGCATCCAGAAAGCATTCACAGCTGAACCCCTAAGTCTGGCAGAGTACTCTTATCCTGTAACAACTCTGCAACAGAAATACAGCCATTTGACGGGTATCCCTCTCCAGCCCATCTAGAAGGCTTGTCCATTACTGTTGATCGGAGCAGACCATCCCCATCTTATTACTCCTATAGAGCCAGTCCGCCTTGGCCCAGCAGGGGGCCCGGCAGCTGTTAAGACGCGATTGGGATGGGCTCTGCAAGGCCCGGCTCGGGTGTTGGAGGTAATGCTTAACACTCAACAGTGTCTACATGCCACCTTTAGTCCCTCACAGACAGAGCTGTTCCGAAATGTGGAAAGGCTTTGGCAGGCAGATATCATACCTATCAAGTCAGAAAGAGAGGTCACACGGTCAAAGCAAGACCAAGAGGCTATGCATCTTCTCCAAAATCAAACCACAAGAGTTTTAGTTGACGGAGTGAATCAATATGTCACCCCCTTGCTGTGCAAGAAGGACATGCCGCTTCTTCAGGCCCCTAAAGATGCAGTGCTGCCTAATTTAAAAAACACTGAGAGGAGCCTTGAGCGAGATACCATAAAAGCTGCTGCCTACAAGGAAGAAATAAATAAGCTTGAAGTCGCTGGATATGCTGTGAAACTTTTTCCTGGAGAAGTCAGCAAAGAGGGTGAGTCGTGGTTCTTACCCCATCACCTTGTTCAGCATAATGACAAGAACCGTTTAGTCTTTCACTGCTTTCGAGTTTCAAGGCCAGGTGCTGAACGACTACCTGCTGTCTGGACCGGCCCTAGGTCCATCCTTACTCGGGGTCCTTCTACGCTTCCGTGAGCATGCGGTTGCAGTGAGTGGTGACATCAAGGGGATGTTTCACCAGGTCCGCCTTCTACCTAAGGATAAACATCTCCTTCGTTTCGTGTGGCGCGACCTGGACAAGAACCGAACTCCAGACATATTCGAGTGGCAGGTATTGCCCTTTGGTATAATATGTAGCCTGTGTTGTGCCATTTATGCGGTGCAGTGGCATGTTATGGACCACACAGAACCTGGTGATGAGATAAGATCCACAGTAGAGAGGAACTTCTATGTGGATAATTGTCTGCGGAGTCTCTCGTCACCTCAAGAAGCTAAACAGTTAGTGGATAAGCTGTGCGAACTTCTTGCCAGTGGAGGTTTCCAACTTCGGCAGTGGGCAAGTAATGTGCCCAGTGTGATTGCACACCTGCCATGTGAAGCCCGATCTGACAGCACTGAGCTGTGGTTGTCCCAAGACCTAAATGACCCCCAGGAATCCACCCTAGGATTGAGATGGCACTATCAGTCAGATACATTCGGTTACAAACCCCGCCAAGTAAAGCCAGGACAGTGTACTCTGCGTTACATCTATAGAGTTCTGGCAACTCAGTTCGATCCCCTCGGCTTTGCCTTCCGTTTACCACTCGAGCTAAACTGTTAGTCCAAAGACTGTGGGATAAACAACGGGAATGGGATGACCCCAATTTGCCGGAGGATCTCCTGAAATCCTGGAAAACCTGGGAAGAGGAACTCTCTAATTTGGCCACCATCACCCTGCCTCGTTGTCTTGTGACATCAGATACAGACCAGTCCAAGGTTACCAGACAGATCCATATCTTCTGTGGCGCTTCTGAGCAGGCGTATGGGTCTGTAGCCTATCTACGCACAGAAGATCATCAAGGCCGAATCCAGCTCACCTTCATTATAGCGAAATCCAGAGTTGCCCCCAAGCGAAGACAGACCATTCCCAGACTGGAATTGTGTGCAGCCCTGAATGGATCTCAATTGGCCAAACTCCTCGAAACTGAGCTCACTTTGGAAATCAGTAAGGTGGTCATGTGGACAGACTCCACAACTGTCCTTGCATGGATTAATTCCGAATCCTGTAGATTTAAAGTGTTTGTTGGGACGAGGATAGCAGAGAACCAAGAACTGACTGCTGGATGTACTTGGAGGTACGTAGACTCTCACAACAACCCAGCTGATGACCTCACTCAAGGTAGAACGCTTGAGGAGCTGTCAGTGCCCAACAAGTGGAGCCAAGGTCCATTGTTTCTACTCAGGCCAGAATCAGAATGGCCAGTTAACCCTCCTGTACAAATTCCTATTTATAAAGATGAACAACAAAAGGGAATTTTCTGTGGCATTGTGGTAGAAGTCACTGCCCCTAACATTCCTGAACCTGCTGACTATCCTACATGGAGTGAGCTGATCGAAGCAACAGTTCAACTACATAAATGTGGCGAACAACCATCGGCAGCAGATTACCAGGCGGCAGAAATGCTCATCCTCCAGAAGTCGCAAATTGACAGCTTCCCTGAGGAGTACAAACCGCTCAAATCAAAAAGACCCCTACCATCAAACAGTCGGCTGCTAACCTTGTCACCAGAATATGATAAATCCTCCCAGGTCATTCGAGTTGGTGGTTGCCTGCGTCGTGCAGAAGGATTGGAAACATCAGCAATCCACCCCATAGTGCTAGATCCACATCACACAGTCACTAAACTATTAATAAAGGACTATGACAACAAACTTTGCCACCCAGGACCAGAGAGAATATTTGCAGAAATAAGGAGGAAGTTCTGGGTATTAAGAGGACGGGAAGCTATCCGTAGGCAACAACACTTGTGTAAAGAATGTAAGAAGTGGAAGGCCAAACCAGTCATCCCAAAAATGGCAGATCTGCCACCAGCCAGATTGAGACTTCAGAAACCACCTTTTTATAGCACTGGCATGGACTGCTTCGGGCCATTCCAAATCAAAATTGGCAGACAGTGCGAAAAGAGATGGGGGATAATCTTTAAGTGCCTTAACACACGATGTGTTCACCTTGACCTACTTACCTCCATAGACACTGATTCTTTCCTGATGGCCCTAAGGAGGTTCGTAGCCCGTCGTGGTAAGCCTTGTGAGTTGTTCTCAGACCAGGGCACAAACTTTCATGGTGGAGAGAAGGAGCTACAAGAGGCGTTTGCATCTCTCAGCCCTCAACTACAACAACATCTGGCTAAGCAGAAAATATCCTTCCATTTCAACCCACCAAATGCCCCACACTTCAGTGGTGCCTGGGAGCATGAGATTCGTTCTGTCAAAACCGCCCTTCGTATCACCATTGGCTCACAAACAGTAACTGAAGAGGTTCTCTTGACTGTACCCAGACAGCAGCTGACTCTGTGCCAGATTCGTTTTCAACCGGCAAATCCGCGTTACAGTCACATCCGTTTCAGTGCTGTATCACAGTCCTAGACGGATCCGGCCTGTGTCTGGTTTCAGTGGGCACGGTCTACTATCGCAGAGCGGATCCGGACCGAGTCTGGTACGGAGCTGGCCCAGATGAGCGGAAAACCAGATGTGTGCCGGTATTGGCCCGTTGTGCCAAAAGACACTGGCCCAAGTCCGTTTTGCGGATTTGCAGGAGTGTGGGCCAGAATCAGGCCAGATGAAATTTGCTGTCAGGGTACTTATCGAAGTGGAAGGGATCCTTAACAGTAAACCGCTGGAGTATACTTCTTCCAATGTAGTGGACTTTGACCCAGTTACGCCAAATTACCTACTTATGGGGCAGCCTGATATTTCACTACCACCTGTTGTGTATCCCGCTACAGAGCTCATGGGGCGGCGAAGATGGAGGCAATGCCAATGGCTAACAGATCAATTCTGGTCAAGCTTTATTCGCCACTACTTGCCAACACTTCAAGCTCGCCACAAATGGCATACAGATGTGAGTGACATTTCCCCAGGAACTATTGCCATGCTTGTCGACCCACAACTTCCACGTGCCATGTGGCTAGTGGGTAAAGTAGTTAAGACCTTTCCTGGATCAGATGGTCACATTAGAGCAGTAGAGATCCAGGTCAAGAATAAAACATATACCCGACCAGTCGCTAGACTAATCCCTCTTCCTTCCCTTGAACAAGATTCAGAAACTCCTAACTGACTGTTTAATTAAAGGAGCAAATATGTTAAAAATATTTGGGGGCGGCAATGTTGGGAAGGAATGGCCAATTAGAGCACGGGTTACTGCCTGCGTCAATAACTTTCAGTTCCGGTGGAGCCGATTGCAATAAGTACCACCTAGGTCTTGTCAGAATACAGACTGTAGAAACTTTGCTTGGTTGAGGATGATATGTGTTCAATTTGTGTGTCAATGACAACATGTAAGTTCATTTAAGATTGTCCTTTACCGTATGCCGTATGATGAATAATTCATAAGATAGTTTGTGAGTTTGTTTGTGAAGTGACTACGTTAAACCCAGCAAAAAACCTAAAGGTGCGTTCACACCGGATGCGAATGAAGCGGCAAGCGCGAGTGATTTACATATTAAGTCAATGCAAAGACGCGAATAGCCATCCTGCAGCGTGAAACGCGCGAATAGCGTGAATGACGCGGCGCGCATTGAGCGTTCGTGCAAACCGAAAAATCTGAACTTTGGTGAAATTCCGCGCCACGGTAACCAATCAGGAGCTCGCTCTAGTAGTGACGTGATCAGTGAGCAGAGGCTGAATTTTTTAACAAAGATGGAGGAGAAAATTATCGTTGTTGTGTGCGGACACCCAGAGTTACATAAAAATATTATTTATGGCAAACATTTATGGCAAACATTTGTACATTCATTCTAATTATATCCTATTGCAAATCCACTCAGAAAAAAAATATTTATTTGTGATTGGACCGCTGAAACCGGCCGTCATCCAGGCGCAGCTCTTGGAGGAGTCGGTGGAACTCACCAAGCTGGGTGCGCCTCTGAAGAATCTGAATGGACCCAGAAATGATGCCGAACAACTTTACGACGTTTTCAGCCTTCCACAATAAATAAAGCGCAGCTACTCTCTCAACAAAATCCATGTCAGCCATTTTGCAACGAACAGACTGGCGGCCAGCCGGCAGAAGCCCCTCCCATGACGCAAATTCACGTCTGTTGTGAAGTGATTTGCACGCGCGAATGACGCAAGTAAACTCAAATGTTTAAGCATTCAACTACTCGCGAATAGCGCGTTTTATTTGCGCAAGTCGCGTCCGGTGTGAACGCACCATAAGCCCTTTATTTCACATATATATTTACCACACTTGGATTCAGTGTATCAATAGCTTTACTGATTGATATTTCCAGTGTGTATGCTTGAATGTTTATATTTCGTTCTGTAGTTATTTGTAGTTATATGTTACTTATCGGATTGTGTGATGACGCAGCAAATAATTCCATTAATGAGCGCCATGCGCCATCTAGCGGTGAAAAGTGGTATTACTGCAAATAATTTCATGTTTAGAATAGATAATTAATAATATAAAAGCCAGTTATTATGTTGAAGTTCTAAAGTCTTCTAATTGCTGTTTGTTAATTGTTTCAGACCACACCCATACCTACTCCTGTACAGTAACCTCACATATCATTATTGTGGAAATAATGCCAAGCAATGCCCTGTGGTCTGACTGTGCTGTTCATCGTGCTGAACTTTAATTAAAGACTGTTGATTCTTATTCATGCCTCCTGTGTTCTGACCGACACACCAGGGTGAACACAGCTACCCTAAACCAGTGCGATACAGTCCTAAGTAAACTCAGCTACAAACAAACTTGAATTATTGTACAAACTTTAATTTAACAAACTTTAATTATTGTACAAACTTTAATTTGCTGTAAAGCTGCTTTGAAACTATGTATTTTGTGAAAAGCGCTGTACAAATAAACTTGACTTGACTTGACCTTGACAGAAGCATGGGCCCTGACTCGACCAGACCCGCATAATCTGCAAGATCCAGAAGCCTGGAGAAATGTTGTTCCTCAGAGCCAACACTTAAGGAGGGGTTTTTCACAAAAAAACGCCTCACAATCAAACCTA
Organism: Cirrhinus molitorella; assembly: GCA_033026305.1. Lineage (NCBI taxonomy): Eukaryota > Metazoa > Chordata > Actinopteri > Cypriniformes > Cyprinidae > Cirrhinus > Cirrhinus molitorella. The sequence continues at coordinate 28,512,569 of CM065121.1, read as the reverse complement.
CTCCGCAGAGGGGGTGATTATACATTCACTAGAGAAAGGCTTGGGGAGAGCCGTTTTGTTCCTACTCAAGAGGGCCCCACCCCCACCGAATGCATAAAAATAGGGTGGATAGGTAGAACAGGAAGCCCCTCAGGGCGAGTTCTCAGAAGATGAGCCTCTAAGGCAGGGTGTCCTACCAGCGATGTCTAGGCGCATCCTGTGAAGAAAGATTTCCAGAGAGCTTACCTGGAAGAAGGACTACGAGTCCTAAGATACCGTAGTCAGTAGACCAGAGGGGAATACTCGTTGAGGACCTACCGAGAGGTAAATAAAGCATAACAGAAAAAGGTCCCCGAAACACAGCAAAGGAGGCAGGACACAAAAAGCAGAATCATACTCACCCATCCAAAACAGGCAGCTCCTCAGAGCAACGTCAAAACTAAGCGTTTACCTGCATAGAGGGACCACAGGGTCCAGGGGTTCATGTCCGACACAATGTCAAAGAGAGTGTGTATCATCGGGTGTCAAAATGAAAAGACACGGATTAAAACACACTCCTAAAATGTCTGGCTAGTGCTTGCCAAAAAGAGGTAAGAATAGATAAAGCTTACCAAACATACATGCCTTCAAACAAAATAGTCACTGAAGACGAAGAAGGGAATGTTGTGTTCTACCGGCGTCATTTTATACTATGGTCGCGAGTGGCGTCATAGGCTGTCACCGGCCACTGCTTGTAGTTTTGTATGTATGCTTCAGACATGGGTTACACCGACGGAGTTCCCCTAGCACCCCCTAGAGGATGCAGTTTGATGTTCCCTCGAGAGGGAACTAGAATTATATGTGACCTTGGCTGTGAAAACCCAGCAAAAGTATTTTTGTTTGTTTGTTTTTTTATTCATAGTGTAAAATGTCTCGGGTTACTGACGTAACGCCTCCAGGTGTGCCGATTGTCTGAATTCCATATAGAATCACGCCAATTCATTCGCTGATGGTGCGAGATACCGACCTATGTCACACGTCATAGACATAGAAGCATGCCCGCGCCATCTTACCCCTCAGATTTTCCTGTCAAAGAAGCAGGACAGTGTGAGGAGCTTGGCAGCGAACGCAGCGTCTCGTTCCCTACTCAGAGAACATGGGTTACGTTAGTAACCCGAGACATTCTCTTTTATAGGTTCACTCAACGCTGTGTTGATGCTTACGCTTTGGGAACAGTATACCAAACACGCCAAGCTAACGCGCTGCCAGGTCTGGCCCAAAAATTAGACCAGAAAAAAACATACAGTTGGCTCCAGCAGAAAGAGCCTGGGAGCCAGGGGTTGCATTGACATCAAGGTTATAGAACCTAACAAATGTATGGGTAGAGGACCAACCTGCCGCCATACATATATCCTCCAGTTATAAACATGAGCCGCATCTAAACGGTAAAGGGGGAGGTGTCTCTACTATTTATAGCAATAACTTTAGCGTTTCTCAGAGAACTGGCTTCAAGTATAACTCGTTTGAAATGATGGTGCTTCATACAACACTATCCAGAGAAAAGGGTCCAAAGGATAAATCCCCCGTGACGTTTGTACTTGCTACAGTATACAGGCCTCCAGGGCACCATACAGACTTTATTAAAGAATTTTCAGAGTTTCTATCAGAGTTAGTGATGTCTGCAGATAAAGTCTTAATAGTGGGTGATTTTAACATCCATGTTGATAATGAAAAAGACGCATTGGGATCAGCATTTATAGACATTCTGAACTCTATTGGAGTTAGACAACATGTGTCAGGACTTACTCATTGTCGAAATCATACTCTAGATTTAATACTGTCGCACAGAATTGATGTTAATAGCGCTGAAATTCTGCAGCAAAGCGATGATATCTCGGATCATTATCTAGTCTCATGTATACTCCAGATAGCTAAAACTGTAAGTCCCACTCCTTGCTACAAGTATGGTAGAACTATCACCTCACCCACCAAAGACAGCTTTATATGTGATCTTCCTGACTTATCTGAATTCCTTAGTATATCCAATAGCTCAGATAAACTTGATGATGCAACTGAAACTATTGGACTCTCTCTTTTCTAGCACTTTAGATGCGGTTGCTCCTTTACGCTTAAGGAAGATTAAGGAAAACAGTCCAACACCGTGGCATAACGAGCACACTCGCACCCTTAAGAGAGCAGCACGGAAAATGGAGCGCACCTGGAGGAAAACAAAACTAGAGGTCTTTCGTTCTGGCTGGCGTGAGTCTACTGTATCCTATAGAAAAGCATTAAAAACTGCTAGAACCGATTACTTCTCATCTCTTTTAGAAGAAAACAAACATAACCCTAGGTATTTATTCAATACAGTGGCAAAATTAACCAAAAATAAAGCACCAACAGATTTTTCCAAACAGCACAGTAGTAATGACTTTATGAATTACTTTACAATAAAGATTGATACTATTAGAAATAAAATTGTAACCATGCAGCCGTCAGGAACAGTAGCAGATCAAATAGTGTGCTGTAGATCTCCTAAGGAACTATTCCACTCATTCTCTACTATAGGAGAGGAAGAATTTTATAAACTTGTTAAATCATCTAAACCAACAACATGTATGTTAGACCCTATCCCATCTAAACTACTAAAAGAGGTGCTTCCAGATATCCTAGATCCTCTTCTGAATATTATAAACTCATCACTGTCATTAGGATATGTCCGCAAAACCTTCAAACAGGCTGTTATTAAGCCTTTCATTAAAAAACCACAACTTGACCCTAATCAATTGATTAATTACAGACCGATCTCAAATCTCCCTTTTCTATCAAAAATACTAGAGAAGGTAGTATCCTCACAATTATGTTCCTTTTTAGAGAAAAATAATATCTGTGAGGATTTCCAGTCAGGATTTCGACCTTATCACAGTACTGAAACTGCTCTCATTAGAGTAACAAATGACCTGCTCTTATCATCCGACCGTGGTTGTATCTCTCTTTTAGTGCTACTGGATCTTAGTGCTGCGTTTGATACTATTGACCACAACATTCTTTTGAATAGACTCGAAAATTATGTTGGCATTAGCGGTAATGCATTAGAATGGTTTAAATCGTACTTATCTGACCGCTATCATTTTGTAGCAATAAATGAAGAGGTATCGTATCGATCGCAAGTTCAGTATGGAGTACCTCGAGGCTCAGTACTAGGACCATTACTTTTTACGCTTTATATGTTACCCTTAGGAGATATCATCAGGAAACATGGTGTTAGCTTTCACTGTTACGCTGATGATACTCAGCTCTATATTTCTTCAAGGCCTGGCGAAACATACAAAGTTGAAAAACTAATGTAATGCATAGTTGATATTAAAAACTGGATGACAAGTAATTTCTCATTGCTAAATTCTGAAAAAACAGAGGTGTTAATTATTGCACCAAAAACCTCAGCAAGTAATAACTTAAAACACAGCATAATACTTGATGGCTGCTCTGTAAATTCATCATCATCAGTTAGGAACCTAGGTGTGTTGTTTGATAGCAATCTTTCCTTCGAACACCACATTTCTAGCATTTGTAAAACAGCATTTTTCCATCTTAAAAACATAGCAAAATTACGACCTATGCTCTCAAAGTCAAATGCAGAAATATTAATTTATGCCTTCATGACCTCCAGGATAGATTATTGTAATGCTTTATTGGGTGGTTGTTCTGCACGCCTAATAAACAAACTCCAGCTGGTCCAAAATGCAGCAGCTAGAGTTCTTACTAGAACCAAAAAGTATGAGCATATTAGCCCGGTTCTGTCAACACTGCACTGGCTCCCTATTAAACATTGTATTGATTGTAAAATCTTGCTAATTACTTATAAATCCCTCAATGGTTTACCTCCTCAGTACTTGAGGGAGCTCTTATCACATTATAGTCCCTCACGCCTGCTGTGTTCTCAAAACTCTGTCAATCTGATAATACCCAGAATATCAAAGTCAACTGCGGGTGGCAGATCATTTTCTTACTTAGCACCGAAACTATGGAACAATCTACCTAATTCTGTTCGGGAGGCAGACACACTCAGTCTGTTTAAATCTAGACTAAAGACCCATCTCTTTAACCTGGCATACACTTAGCACATTTAAATATTTCTAATATTCAAATCCGTTAAAGGATTGTTAGGTTGCATTAATTAGGTCAACCGGAACCGGGAACAATTCCCATAACACCTGATGCAAGAAAAATGGAATATATGCTAATATTGTCTGTCTCCTGCTTATTCCGAGGTCAGATCCAGTATGAATCCTGAACAGTTGGCCACTGCAGTTTTCCTTGATCCAGTTTGTATCCAGATGGTGGGTCAGTACATATAGACCACCTCTACAGGTCTGTGTGGGAGTATAAACTACTTGTTTATTGGTCAGAGGAGAACTGACCCCCCGACTGAGCCTGGTTTCTCCCAAGGTTTTTTTTTTTCTCCATCAGTATCACAGATGGAGTTTTGGTTCCTTGTCACTGTCGCCTATGGCTTGCTCAGTTGGGGACAACAACTAAATTGGGGAAAACTAAATTGGGGACAAACAATTTACTAATTTGGAACTATTGATTAATTTCCTCAAACTAAAATTGTTTAAAAGTTTCTTTTGAATTATTGATATATTACTTTCCCATTTGATACTGTAAAGTTGCTTTGACACAATTTGTATTGTAAAAAGCGCTATATAAATAAAGCTGACTTGACTTGACTTGACGGGAACTCCTCTAAATAAGGCTTGAGAGGAAGCCACCCCCCTAGTGGAATGAGCTCTGACGTCTAAAGGTGAAGGCAGACCGCGCACCTCATAGGCCATTGAAATAGCATCCCTAACCCAGTGGGATATTGTGTGTTTCGATGCCGCTAGCCCTCTGCGGCATGCACCAAAACACACAAATAACTGCAGGGACTTACGCCACTGACTGGAACGATCCACGTACATATTCAGGGCTCTGACCGTGTAAGATCTTTAAAGTTGGATTCTCGCAGCTCTTGCAGTTGGAAATTCCAAAAATAGCATATCGTGGGCAAGATCAGAGATATGGGCAAGGCCCATACATCTGACGCACTTACCGTGCTGATCATCACTTGCGATGAGACGAGAGCACGGAGGAAGGCAACGATGAAAATCCATTCCACTCACCGCTTAGAGAAGATAATTCCACAAATGCAGTCGCTGAAGTGGAAAATTAAACAACAATCCGAAAATCGCACAATTGGGCCAGAAAAGCCGAGAGAAGCGAACGCTTCTGAAGAGAGGAAAATCTGAGGGGTAAGATGGCGCAGACGCGCTTCTATGTCTATGACGTGTGACATAGGGCGGTATCTCGCGCCATCAGCCAATGAATTGGCGTGATTCTATATGGGCTTCAGACAAACGTCACACCTGGAGGCATTTCCCAAAGCGTAAGCATCAACACAGTGTTGAGTGAACCTATGAAAGAGAACAGGAAATTTAGAAAATGTCACTTCAGACTTCAAGACTTTGTTATCGGATGGTTGAAATTAAATGAAATGAAAAGATCATGCTTTTTTTTTTTTATTATTATTTATTTATAACTTCCAAAAGTACATGGCATTAAATTGTACAGAGATTGTATTTTTTTTTCTTATTTGACCCCTACCCAACCACCCCCCGAACAAACTGCCTTGGATACAGAGCAGATGATACATTTAAACAATAGTAATAATAGTAAGATAGTAATATACAGTGAAAAAAAGGAAGAAAAAAAATAAGTAAATAAATAAAATAAATAAATAAATAATAATAATAATAATAATAATAATAATAATAATAATAATAATAATAATAATAATAAATAAATAAATAATAATAAAAAATAAAATTATAATAATAATTATAACTTTACATTGGATGAATGACAATGCAGAAAATACATATAAATAAATAGGTAAATAAAATAGAGAAAGAAAAAAAAACACAAATGGATACCTCAATTATCATAGGAAATACACATTAAGAGTAATATAAAAAGAAAAGAAAAGTTACAATGTCAATGTGAGTCCTGTTGCTCACCCGGTAGTGTTTTTATGGTTGTAAAATATGACAATAAGGGTTGCCAGACTCTAGAAGAGAATCTATGAGAGCCTCTAATTGAGTATTTAATCTTTTCCAAATGTAAATATAACATCAAGTCCTGGAGCCAATGCGATGCTTTAGGTGGGTTTTTAGATTTCCAGTGTAATAGAACCCATCTGCGAGCAAGTAGAGATGCAAAGGCGGTAATATTTAGCTGTCTATGAGTCAGAGTAGATTCATCCCCTGGAGCACCAAAAATAGCAACTTCAGCACATGGCTCCAGTTGAACTTCACATACTTTAGAAAGTGTATCAAATATGTTTGACCAATAATTACTAAGTTTGGGGCATGCCCAAAACATATGAGTCAGATCCGCTTCCTCATTGTGACATCTTATACAGGACTTGTCAAAAGTAGGATTAAAGGAAGAAATCCGAGTTCTGCTTAGGTGCATGCGGTGTAGAACCTTAAATTGTATTAAATTCAATCGGGCACAGGAGGTGCTACTGTTCACTCTATCCAGAGCACTACTCCAAAATTCCTCTGAAAACCCTGTTCCAAGCTCCTCCTCCCAACTACTTTTAATCTTATTGGTTCCTACACTTTTGGAAGACATCAGGATTGTGTATATTCTTGAGATAGATCCTTGTAGGTGAGGATGAACTTCAAACATATAGTCTACAGAAGATTTGGACGGAATATATGGGAATGATGGATTTTGGGAATTTACAAAATGACGAATCTGAAAGTAACGAAAAAGGTCAGCTTGGTTAAGATTAAATTTGGAACGTAGATCATTGAAACTAGCAAAAAGACCATCAATATAAAGATCTTTAAACTGGGTAATGCCCTTGTCTTGTCATTGTTTGAATGCAAAGTCTAGTTTAGCTGGAAGAAATTTGTGATTATTGCATATTGTACTCTGAGACAGGAGTGTTTGTCTTAACTGCAAACTCTGGCGTAACTGAATCCATATTTTGAGAGTAGAATGAACAACCGGATTCAATGTATACTGTGCTATTTTGACAGGTAAACTAGATGTTACTAGGGCTTGTAAGGAAGTTAGATTCTGTTTCACACCAATCGTTAGCGCTTGATGAGTGCATCCAATAGACAATTTTTTGAACTTGAGCTGCCCAATAATAATGTATGAAATTAGGGAGAGCCAACCCTCTGTCACTCTTATTTTTCTGTAGGAATTCTTTCCGAATCCTAGGGGTTTTCCCATCCCATATGAAATTAGAAATGGATTTGTCTAAACTATTAAAAAAGGCTTTGGATAAAAAGATAGGAAGACATTGAAATAAATATAAGAATCTAGGAAGAACTGTCATTTTTACGCAGTTCACCCGACCGGCCAGGGTTAGATGGAGAATCCTCCATTTCTGAAGATCAGATTTAAGTTTAGTTAAAAGAGGGGTAAAATTACTTTCATATAATCCTTTAAAGGTGTGTGCTATATTAATACCCAGATATTTAAACCCAGATCTTGCCAGGCGAAAGGGGATCAGAGAGTCTGGTATTTGCTTAGCAAGTGAGTTAACAGCCATATATTCACTTTTGGAAATATTCAATTTGTAACCCAAGATAGACCCAAAGTTCTCTAAAATTTGGATTATTTCATTGATACATGATAAGGGATCTGAGATGTAAAGGAGTAAATCATCCGCGTATAATGAGGTCCTATGTTCAACACCCCACCTACTTATGCCATGAAATGAGGGTGTGGATTTTAATAACAAGGATAATGGTTCTATTGCGATCGTAAACAGGAGGGGGCTTAGTGGGCAGCCCTGTCGGGTGCCCCTTGATAAGGGGAAGTTAAGTGTAATTAAGGCCTCAGCGAGGGATTTTGGTAGAGTTCTTTGACTTAGAGAATGTTCGAACATATTGAGCAAAAGTGGAGATAACTAAAGGAGGTGTAGGATATAATGTCCCCCCTGAGCACTACTTTTAATGTCTCCCAAAGAGTAGTGGGGGACACTTGCTCTGTTAAATTAAATTCTAAAAAATTATCAATTGAAGAAGATATATGTTGGCAAAATGATTCATCTGACAGCAGCAGTGAGTTTAACCGCCATATATTATTTAAGATAGATGCAAAGGAGAGATCTAACAGTAATGGAGCATGATCAGATTCTACAATAGCAGAGTATTCCACTCCTTTTACAGAAGGAAGAAGACTTTTGTCTATGAAGAAGTAGTCTATTCTCGTATAGCAGTGGTGCACGTGTGAAAAATAGGAAAAAACCTTATTATGAGGGTTATAGAAACGCCAGGGATCTAAGATCATGCTTTTTAATGTGTCTGACAGAGCTGACGCAAATGTAGTTTTGTCCCTGATCTCAAGAATCAGTATTTTAGAGGAACGAGCCGCAAGAAGAAAGGCCTGGCCACTAGTGAAACGTGCGAGAGAAGAGGGTAAGAAGGCCGGTTTTCGAGGAGGATTTGCCTTCATTGAAGGGGTGCGCGTCAGTGTTCCTGACGTTACCTGAATGCATGGTGGCTGTCAGCAGTCATGGATACATGTCGGGGTCGCAAAGGTTTTGATTGACATAACATTTCATGCTTTCTCAATTTTCACTTTCTCCGAAGGTAATTTTTTCACTTTTTTTTTTATTAGTTAAGTAGTTCTATTTGTAACGGCTGATCACAGGTTTGGTAAGTTAAAGTTAATTTCTTTAAATGTTCGAGGCATTCGCGACACTGTTAAAAGGAAAGCAATATTTCTTTTTGGAAGACATACAGAAGCTCAAATTTTTTAATTTCCAGAGACTCATTCTTGTGACTCTGACTCAAATTTTTGGAAAACACAATGTGGAGATTATGTTGTTTTTAGTCACGGATCTAATCATTCAGCTGGTGTTGCAATTTTTTTCAACAAATTTAAAGGCAATGTTTTGGAAACTATTTGTTCAGACAATGGAAGATGGATTATAATGACTGTTAAACTGGACAATTCTACTTTAATTATTTGCAATGTTTATGGGTTCAATGTTAGAACACACAATTTTGAAATGTTTAAGAAGATTTGTGATATAATAACAGATTTAAAAAAAAAAAATAAGTATAAGGATGCATATGTAATTATTGGTGGTGATGTCAACGATGCTCCGGATGATTCTGTTGATCGTTTTCCACCTAAACATACCAATTCACGAATTTCTGAGTTATTTTATTTTATAACTGATAAGTTGCAAGTTGCTGATGTATGGAGATATTTTAACCCCAACTACTGTGACTATACTTGGAATAATAGCTCCTTCTCTTTAAAATCAAGAATAGATTACTGGCTGATTCCTCATGATTTAATTCACTGTGTTTCAGAAACAAAAAATTATTTTCGCTCCTTTATCAGATCACAAAGTGATATTGATTTCTTTTGATAGCTGTAAAGGTAGTAATATTCGAGGATATTGGAAATTAAATAACAATCTTCTTTCTGATAGTTATTTTGTGGAACAAGTTAAATTTCTAGGTTATATTTTTGAAAATAAAAATTCAACTTGTATACAAAAGTGGGAGCTATTTAAGTTTAAAGTCAGGGAAATTGCTATGAGAAGAGGCAAAGAGTTAAAGAAAAACAAACTTAAAAAGATTACAGAGATAACAGATAAACTTAATACTTTAATTAAGCAAAATACTCTGACAGAGGATGAAAAGTCTGAATTATCTCTTCTTAGTTTAGAAATAGATAAAATGTATTTAGAACTAGCCAAGGGTGCTTATGTGAGGTCAAGAGCCAAATGGGTTGAGGAAGGGGAAAGGAATACTAGTTATTTTTTTTCTTTAGAAAAAAGAAATTATACAAGAAATTCTGTTTCATCTTTAAAAATAAATGAAAGAATCTCCAACAATCCTTCAGATATAGCAGGTTTTGTGTATTCTTTTTATGAAAAACTTTATACTTCCCATTCTGACCATGAAAACATAAGCACATTTTTACAAACAGTTAAAAAATTTGTCCCAGTAGCTTCTAATGATTATAGAAAATATTGTGAGGATGATCTTTCCAAAGCTGAGATTTCAAAAGCTCTTTTTTCTATGAAAAAAGGAAAATCCCCTGGATCAGACGGGTTAACCGTTGAATTTTATTGTGCTTTTTGGAATTTGATTGAAAACCCTTTATTTAACATGTATAAAGAATGTTTAGAACAGAAAGAAATGAGCTCAACAATGAAACAAGGTGTTATCAGTTTAATTCTAAAACCAGACAAAGACCCCTTACTCCTGGATAACTGGAGACCAATTACGTTGTTAAATATTGATTATAAAATTTTAGCCTCAGTCTATGCCACGAGACTAAAAAGTGATTTGAGTAACATAATTGGCGAATCTCAAACTGGCTTTATGGCAAAACGGCATATTAGTTCAAATATTAGGCTTGTTTTGGACCTATTCGATTATAACCACTTTGTTAATTCAGATGCACTCATTTTGTTTCTTGACTTCTATAAAGCATTTGACACAATTGATCACCACTTTTTATTTCAGAGTTTACGTACATTTGGTTTTGGAAATAACTTTATTCAGATTGTTAAAATGTTTTATGGAGGAATAAATAGTTCCGTTATATTACAGAATAATACCTCTAGAAGATTCTTCATTAACAGAGGAGTGAGGCAGGGTTGCCCAATTTCCCCTTTTTTGTTTTTGATTGTTGTGGAACTATTGGCAATCAGCATAGGAAAATCCAAATTTACATGGTATAACACTATTTAATAGAGAAATAAAAATTTCACAATTGGCTGATGATACAACTTTATTTTTGAAAGATAAGAATCAAATTAAAAATGCAGTCGAATTAGTGCAAACATTTTCTGATGCCTCGGGTCTCCAGTTAAATATTACAAAGTGTGAAATTCTTCCAATACATAATTTTTCTGAACAATCATTGTTTAACATTCCTGTAAAAGATTGTATTAAGTATTTAGGAATTTATATATCAAAAAAACGTGTTAGTTAGGCAACAACTTAATTTTAATAACAAGATTAAGAAAACAAAAATGATTTTTGACAATTGGTTAAGAAGAGATTTATCTATGTTAGGCAGAATCTTATTAACAAAGGTAGAAGGTTTATCCAGATTCATTTTTCCTGGGCTCTCTTTATTTGTTCAGGATTCTACTTGTAAAGAAATTAATAGATTGTTGGTTAATTTTTGTTGGAAAAATAAACACCACCAGCTTAAAAGAAATATATTAGGTGGAAAGAAATCTGAAGGAGGTTTTGAAATGCTGGATTATGTGGATATAAATAATACATTCAAGATTAATTGGATCAAAAAGTGTGTGATCGATCCTGATTCAATATGGTTTTTTATTCCACATAATATTTTTAAGAAGGTGGGTGGTCTTGATTTTCTTTTAACTTGTAATTTCTTGCCCTCCAAATTACCCATAAAACTATCTAAATTTCATGAGCAAGCACTCTTGGCATGGAAATTATGCTTTGTGCATAATTTTTCTCCTCACAGAATGAAAATTTGGAATAACGAATTGATTACAGTTAAAGGTAAAAGTTTATTTTTGGAGAAATGGTTGGATCATGGGTTAGTGTACTTGAGTGATTTATTTGATTCATCTTTAAGAATCTACTCATATGATTCTTTTTTGTCTAAGTTCAACTTTCCTATAAAATGTAAAGAATTTTCTGTAGTATCCAAAGCTATTCCCTTTGGTCTTGTTAATTTAATGTGCAGCCATCTGACTTATTTTAAAGTTGATAATAAAGACTGTAGTCTCGTTATAAATGGTAAAAATGTATTTGATAAAAAATGCACTAATAAAGATATTAGACAAGTCTTTAATGAAAAAAAGAGAATTATTCCAAGAGGAAAATTTTATTGGAATTCTAAGAGATGTTAATTGGAGGAAAGCATGGATGCTACCTTACAAATTTTGTATTTTAAATAAAGTAAGAGAAATTCACCTGAAGATTTTACACAAAATATATCCAACTAATAAGTGGCTCTCTAACTTTATGGATATTGGGAAAGAATGTTCTTTTTGTAACAGTTGCGAGGCGTCTTTATGTCATTTGTTTGTTGATTGTCAGAGTGTACAATCATTTTGGAAAGATTGTTTTTCTGATTTTTCTGTTAAAATTAATCTAACAGTAACTTTGAATATGAAAGAAATCATTTGTTACTTTGATAATGATGATAAAAATATTCAAGATTTTGTAAATTTTACCATTCTGAATGGTAAATTCTTCATTCACAAATGTCGATTACCAAAATCTCCTCCTTTGTACAAGGTTTTCTTTAACGAATTTGTTTTTATAATGAAGTCTCTTAAAGTTATGAAAAATATCAAAGCTACATCTATTGTAAGTTATTACGAATCTGTATTTGGTGTCGTGTGAATGTCTTCTTTTTGATTTAATTTATTTTATGTTTACCAACTTTGGAGCCTCTATTTCTTTGTTGCCTGTATTCTTGTAATAATGTTGTTTAATGTTCTTTAATAAAAAAAAAAAAAATAAAAAAAAGGTAAAAAATAAATAAATAAATAAATCATTATTACCATTTTCACATTTAAAAAGGGTATTTCGGTAAGGGACAGAGTAAAAAAAAAAAAAAACTCTCGTTTATGTTGTTTTTGTGCACATCCTGTTAATATGTAAGCCAATAGCGTTTAAGCATTAAGTAGAACAGGCAGCTTTCGACACGTCCCTTTTGGCACACCCCTATACCTTTCCACAAGCGACGTGCATCTATCCTGTCTCTTATTGTGCATCCTCGAAAAAGAGGCGGAACAAAAAAAAGAGAGGTGTACTTGGCTGAACTTTGAATTGGTGCAGTACTTGAGCAGCTACTGATGACACAACAAGAAGAATAGAAACATCTGTTGAGAGGAACCAGTGGTTTGTACAATCGCGTCATCTGGATTTATTTACGTTCAAAAATAACCACTTAAGAGACAGCATGAGACACTTTCAACGAGGAGGACAAGGTAAAAAATAAAATATATTTCTTATTAGTGTTTCCTGTAAGGTGAATTACTGACATGGCAGTTTTAAGAGTCGAGCTGAGATTGTTGCTCATCATCAGTGTACATTAAAACATGACATGTCATCATGCACTGTATATTATATTTAAATATTACAAATATATCACAGAAGAGTTAGTGATTTGTTTAAAATGCACGCACAAGAGAACAAACAATTTCACTTTCTGTTATGACACACAATAAGGAAATAAAAAACAAGACAGGAATGTGAACGGAATTTACGACCGAGATTTCAGCTTTTAATTGCCCTATTTTGATCACATACTGGAATACTTGATTTTTAATTGCCATCCAACTGGTTGTTGACCGCGGTCAAGTGAGCCGCCATCTGCGAACACCCAGTCAAGCCAGCCGGCACCTAAATTTCACTGCGCGTCTGTTAGTGGAATGACGGTACAGATACCAGGAGCAGCCAAAAAGCTCACGAAGACGCATATATCAGCAATTATTAATTCGTTGTACACAGAAACAAAAAAGAAACATTACAAAAATATTATTATTGAACGATATACAATGTATAGTTATATTACCATCGAATACATTTCACTGTAAGGAGTTATTCTAATGTATCAGTTTTATTTATTAATACATTAAGGATATATTTTATAATATATTTTGTTAAAATTCCTTCATAGGTCGAATTAATTTGTCTTCAAAATCTTATTTAGGATGACTGTGACTTTGCCTGTGTCACATTTTATTGCGTTTTCTTGTACAGTTTTGGGAGAAAATTAAGGTTAAAATCTATCACAATACACTGTAACTGGCCATTCATTTTTATACAGACATTATTAAAATTCCTTCATAGGTTGAATTAATTTGTCTTAAAAATCTTATTCTTCGTGAGCTTTTTGGCTGCTCCTGGTATCTGTACCGTCATTCCACTAATAGACGTGCAGTAAAATTTAGGTGGCGGCTGGCTTGACTGGGTGTTCGCAGATGGCGGCTCACTTGACCGCGGTGTTTGACCTCCCCTGATAACAACTGGTTAAAACTGATAAAAGGCTTATCTTAGACGGAAGTTGGCGCTATATGATCGCTAGAAACCTTTTTCTTTGTGGAAGCTTAGTGTTTGCTAGTGTTTGTTATTTAATTACGCGGAAAGTAACCATACAATAAGCGACACTGCTATTAATATAAAAAGCAGGTTTAATATCACATTTTACAGACTGAATAAAGATCAACACAGTATAATTAATTGTTTGTTTCAACAAATAGGAAGTTAAATGGACATGGATTCAAATAACTTACAGGGTGGGTCAGGTTTTCTTGAGTTGGTCAGGTGTTTTTAAAGAGAATGTGTTTATGTAAACTGTAAATCCTGTTAGACTGGATCTGCACCTATATAAGCAGGAAGAGTTAAAGTCTCTGGAGTTATGAGCTGATAATCAAACATCACTTAGATAGTAAATTCAAGCTAAATATTACACGAGTTGTCTAGAAAGCTAGACTTTGTTATGTTATATACACATGCTCTTGCACACTTAAAAAATAAAAATGTATCTTTTTCAGAATTATGAAAAGCTTTTAGAACCTGATGTGTGAATCACCTGAACTGTCTAATGCTCAGAACTATGGGTAAGAAAACCAAAAATATTAGATTTTTTACATTGCTTAATGAGACGTATTCTTATGTTGCAGGTTACTGATAAATTTGAGATTTCTTGTGTTTATTCTAGATCACAATCTGAAGATCGTGTTTTTTGGAAACTCTGCTGCAGTCCAGTTTCAACCTGAAAATATTCTACTTGGAGAAGTACAACCAAATATTGAAAACATAGCAATATCCAGGACTGTTCCTTTGCAGATGAAGAAGTCAGAATGTCGTGTCTCAGTGATCAACCTGATTGGCATACATGAAACTGCACTTGATCTGGATTCCCTGACTGCTCAACTAGTGAATGAAAATGAAATAATCACATTCATGTTTGTTGTGCGACTGGGCCAGTTAACAGATGCTGATAAGATGGGTATTGAGTGGCTTCAGAGAGTATTTGGTGACAAAGTTCTTCAGTTTGTGTTGATTCTCTTCACATATGAGAGCCAGGAGGAGTCTGATTCAATAATAGATGATCTTAAGAAAAACTCTGCTCTGGAGCAGCTGATTGAGAAATGTGCTGGATATCACACCTGCAGCAAGAACATGAACAACCAGTCAGAAATGAGAGACCTGATGAACAGGATTGAGCAACTGTTTATTGATAATAAACAACAGTGTTACACTAGTGAGATATATAACACAGCATTAAGAGAGAGAGGAGCCCTGCAAAACAGGACTTGTCAAAGAGGTAAGAACGCAGATTTGGTTTCATTGATGGTTCTCTGACATGTTTTTTTGCTCCTGACTCTAATACTTCCTATGATTCACCAGTTGTACTTTTAGCATATATTCAGTTTAGTCAAGATTCAGAATCTAACTTCCGTTTTTAATGAGATCATTATGCATCTGACTCTGTATTGTTTGACTATTCTCAATAAAGCTGAGTTATGGATCCAAACCCTTCTGACATGTCGCAACAGTATGGGTCAAAATTATTGATTTTTCTTTTATGCCAAAAATCCTTAGGATATTATTTAAAGATCATGTTCCATAAAGTTATTTTGTGAATTTCCTACTGTAAATACATTAAAACTTTTTTGACTGGTAGCTACGCTGCGGCACGTAGAAGTGCCCAAGATATGGCTCTCCGCACTGCAGTGCTAAATATAGGTGCCTAAGTCTATTTTTGATAGATAATAATAATCTTGGTATTGTCAAAGGCATCAGCAACAGGCAATATCTTTGACTATCACCAATAAATTATACTAACTATCAGCACAACCCTACCAGGGTCACATATGTTGGTGTTTTGTGGGTCCATAAGTAAGTTACATAACAGCTAAATATGCACTTCTTGTTGTTGTTTTTCTGATTGAAAAAAAAAGTCATATTTGTTTTCAGTGAATGACAGTGTTATTTTAACATTTATTTAAACTTTTGTGTTCTGTCACAAGATCAACCCACAACTATTGGAAAGAGAATGGACTGTAGCTTGACAAGAGAAACACATCGGGTAAGTGTTGAGTGTAGTTCAAAAATAGAACATAAGAAGGAAGTTAGAAAGAATGAATGTAGACAGCTTGTAGAAATATTTTTAACTGAGTGGTTCCTTATATCATTTCACTTGACATATCATGGTTTTGGTTACTAGTTATTTAGGCTAGTTAGTGGTGAATGTACTTCAAAGAATCTTCATGGGTTTTGTCATCAGATTAACTCAGCAATCCTTCTAGATACACTGCTAAAATGTTTGGTTATAAAACCCTTTATACACATTAGTATTGAAAATAATGGTTTCGCATATTTTTTTATGCCAGGTTTACTTTCCAAACACAAGTAAACATATGCACACATTGGGCCTCATTCATGAAACTTGCGCAAATATATGAATAAATTCTGAGTAATTTGCTTGTAAAACAGACCTTCCCGAAAACTCAACTCCGGATTCACAAATGCTTCACAAATACATCACACATGTATGTATGTTAAATAATTCCAATCTTCCCTAAATAGTGCGCTCCTGCAGGTTCATTCACGATTAGCATAATCCCCACCTACTAATTACAGCTACGCAAATTGCATGTCAAGGAACACAGTGAAATATTCTGGTCTGCTTTCTCAGGTTTGGCTTAAGTATATTGCATAAATGCAAAAAAGACTAACAGGTCATATACCTAGCAATAAATATTCAATAATGTGTCCACCAAAGAGTTATTAGCCAGCAGGGAAAAAAATTCTTAAAACGGCCAGCTGGTGGCACTTGAAAACACTTTGGTGGCACCCCAGCAAACACAGAACGTTCCCCTAACGTTCCCATTTGGTTATTTTTGGGGGAACCAAATGTAGGTTCTCTTTTTAATAACCTATAAAGAACATTCCCAGAACGTTCCCTGCAAGGTTATTTTTTGGTTTAATTTTATAACCTAGAGAGAACGTTCCCTGCAGGTTATTTTTAGTTGTCATAACCATGTAAACCATAATTAAAACTTTGTAGAAATGTTGAAATGTGTGTGTGTGTATATATATGCGTATATAGATGCGTAGACATCAAAGTGCCCAAATCGTATTACAATGATAATAATTCAAATTTTATAGATAAAAATAAGCCAGGGTTAAGCGTAGTCTGAAAAACATAACATAAACACTGGGTTTATTTCTGCATGCCTCTGATCAGCATGCACTTTCTCCTGTCTTCCACATAAAACCGCATGTTCGCGTAATTTAAGTTGTAACGGTCATTTTGTTTTACTGACTGACTAATATTCGTTGATCGAGCTATTTCTCTTCTCTGAACATGATGTTAACCAAGATGTTTTCATTTCTTTTACTGACCAAAAGAGGGAAGTACATCATTGTTAATTCAGTGGTAAGAAACATCTCAGGTTACGTATGTAACCATGGTTCCCTGAGATAGGGAACAAGACACTGCGTCCTCTAGGGGGCGCTAGGGGAACGCCGTCAGCGTGACTCGTGTCTGAAGCATACATACAAAACTACAAGCGGTGGCTGGCGACAGCCTGTGACGTCACTCCCTGCGCGACTCGTCGCTGCCGGTGCATCACTACCAGAGCGACCATAGTATAAAAGGATGCCGGTAGAACACAAAATTCACTTCTTCATCTGAAGCTTACGTCCGAAGCATGGCAACAAGCCTAGAGGACGCAGTGTCTCGTTCCCCATCTCAGGGAACCATGGTTACATACGTAACCTAAGACGTTCCCTCTCGAGGGAACATCAAACTGCATCCTCTAGGGGAATGGTATACCCACACTACCATGCTGGGAGAATTTGAGAAAAGTGCCCAGAGACTTTGCGTGTGCACTTACCACTATGTGGATTTTAGAAAAGTGCCCATAGACTTGCGTGGGCACTTATCACTCATGTGGATTTGAGAAAGTACCCAAAGTGCCCAGAGATGAACATGAGCACTTACCATAACATGCGCTATGCGCAGACTCAGCAGGGCTCCAGCTCAGTGAACAGGCAGCCCGCAAGCTGCTAGTCAACTGGAAGCTGTAAGGAGCTAAACTTAGGCAGAGTAAGAGGAGATGGACAGGTTCCTAACTCCTGACTTAGGGGAGTTAACTAGGAATGCCTCGACAAGTCCTAGTTAGCAGATTCTCAAGAGGTATCAGAAAAGATACACAAGGTGTAGTGGGGCCCAAGGAGACCGGGGTGTAACCAACACAAAATGGGAACGAAATCTAGCGCGTAACCCATACCATACAGGATTTTAGAAAAGTGCACAAAGACTTGCGTGCACACTTACCACTCATGTGGATTTTAGAAAAGTGCCCAGAGACTTGCGTGCGCACTTACCACTCATGTGGGTTTTAACAAGTGCCCAAAGACCAGCGTGTGCACCTATCATGACATGGATTTTAGATATAGTGTGCCAGAGAGGCCACACTCAACTGGGCTCCAAGTGATGGGCAGTGAGGGGCAAATCTAGGGTCAGCCCTCAGCTGAGGGGAGCATTGCTACACCCAACCAAGACAGGTAGCTCGCAAGCTGCTCGTCAACTGAAAATACTGCCATGGAGCTAAAATCCTGAGCACTGAAAGTGGAACTCCTGAAATCCAGGGAGGAACACCTGATCCATCAGGGGTGGCGAGCTCTTAAGAAACCCTTCCGCGGAGAGGGGAGCATTGCGATGCCCTACCAAAGAGGCCTGAGACTGTGACCAAGACACTCCACTTGATATGCCTGCACAGAAGCAGCATTCCCTGCTCTCAAGCTGTAGGAGGTAGTACCGAAGGATATTAGCTATAAACGACCCAAAGTGGATTATGCTTTCTGTCTCAACAGAAGCATGGGCCCTGACTCAACCAGACCCGCAGAGTCTGCAAGAGCCAGGAGCCTGGAGAAATGTTACTCCTCAGAGCAAACGCTTCCGGAAGGGTTTTTCGCAAAAACACCTCACAATCAGACCCTCTCCACAGAGGGGTGATTGTAAATCCACTATATTAAGGCTTGGGGAGAGCCACTCTGTTTCCACTCAGGGGGGGGGGGGGGGGGAGCTAGAACAGGAAGCCCCTCAGGGCGAGTTCTCAGTAAACAGGCCTCTGAGGCAGGGTGTCCTACCAGCGATGTCCAAGCGCATCCTGTGAAGAAAAACTTCCAAAGAGCTCACCTGGAGGAAGGACTACAAGTCCTAGGATACCATGCTGTAATAGGGAACCTGGAAGCCAGGCGCATCCACAGGGTTCTAGGCAGGCGAAGGCAGATCCAAAGTAGATGAGCAAGGCCATAACCGTAGTCAGCAGAGCAGAGGGGGATACTCGTTGAGGACCTATTGAAAGAAAATAAAGCCCAAAGAAAGGACCCTGAACACAGCAAAGGAGGCAGGACACAAATAGCAGAATAAAACTAACACATCCAAAACAGGCAGCTCCTCAGAGCAATGTCAAAACAAATCGCTTACTTGCATAGAGGGACCACAGGGTCCAGGGGGTTGCAGTCATGTACCAGGGGACCAGCAACCAAGCTTTTTAGCTGCAGACTCTGGCGACATGAGGCCAAGCAGGGCTAGCCGAATCAGAAAAATGATTGAAGATCATCTTACCAAAATGGAAACAAGGGTCCCATGTCCCACAGAGAGAGACTCCTGAAACATAGGAAGAACACAGCAAACAGCCATACATACATACTGCAACAAGTTATCCTGAAGAAACCCCAGTAAACCCTCCCAAGCTGCTGTCCAGACCACAAAGTGAGCTATCTACTTACAACTCTAGCAGGGGAGATAGGACTGCCTGGACAAGGACTTTACTTAAGCAGTCACTGAGCTTAACACATAGATATCCTCAGATAGCCATGTGTGTAGGTAGAGCTCAAGGAGACCACTACTTAAAACCCTAAACAGGGGAGCAATCCCTGAGCTAACACATAGTTATCCTCAGATAGCTATATATGCAGGAAAGGGCTAGTTAACACACAGCTAGCCGCAGATAGCTGTATTCAAGCAGCCTGGCCGCGGTAACAATGGCAGAAATATAACCATCCTTAGATGGCTATATTAGGAAGGTCCCCAATCAAGTCAGTTCCACAGTAGGCTAGTGAGTGCTTCTCAGGGCCAGCTCTGGAGAGACTCCCGCAGAAAAAAACACCTCCTAGAGAACTCATCAGCCAGCTTCATCAGCTTTATATATATATCTCCACAAATACAACCCGCTTCGTGCTTCAGCAATGGCAAGAAGATAGCTGCCCTTCCTTCCCCAAAAGGAGAGAGAAGCTACTTCACAGGAAAATACTCAAAATGCATGCAACAGCCCCCCGGGGATATCGTGCATATTGACATAACATCTAAGAGAGTGTGTATCATCAAGTGTCAAAAAATGAGAAGGCACGGATTAAAACACACTTCTAAAACGTCTGGTTAGTGATTGCCAAAAAGAGCACTTAATTGTCTGTAATGATTAATAGTAATAGTTTAAAACAAGTTTAAAACAAAACTAAAAATTGTTAGCTGGGACAGCGTTTTTCCAGCTGAGACACTTTGGTTGCTATGGTTTCAGCAGCAACAACAATAGAGAAGTCAATATTACTGGTTACAGCTTTTTATATTTAGTGAAATTCTTAACAGTCACTGTTAAGAATTTCACTAAATATAAAAAGCTGTAACCAGTAATATTGACTTCTCTATTGTTGTAGGTAGTCGTTGTACAAGTAGGATAGTTGGTCAGTATTTGTCCGGCTGGGACTGGGTAAATAGCGAAAGAGGGCAAGGGCAAATCAACTTGTAATTGACCCTTCACTAAGCCACGCCCGAAAACCGCCACAGGCCAATCATGGTTTAGCAACGGTAACTAGCCGTTTCACGGCGGTGAACCTCATCATAAATGTGGGAGTATTGTTGCCGTAGCTTCACAAACATTTCCTCCATTGTAAAATTCCACCTTGCAGGACTGATACCATTGTCTCTATTTCGTTTCGGCATGTTTGAAAGCTTGTACGAATGCATTTCTGTGCTCCTACTGGCCACTGTCACAGATGTGATGGAACTTATACGGGACCTATAAACTTTAGCTTCAATTTTGATTAAATTATTTTCAAATTGGTTGTGATTATGTCGTGTAAAATGGCGTGGATATATGCCTCGAATGCATACTGCAGTCCCTTTTGTCTTGCTTTCTCAGATATTTCACCTGTTCGCCAAAAATTACTAATTATCTCCTTGGGAATGTGTGACACTGGTGCATACATACTGTAATAGACTTGCCACGCGCAAAAGCTTGACAGTCATAGCAACAGTAACTAAGGAGGGCGAGGCTTAACGAAGGGTCAATTATTATAGCAGTGAATCAAAATTCAGTGTCACCAGTTTGCCAAAAAGAACACAGAACGCTTTACGCACCATTTACAAATAATATGGGAGCAGGTGTACATTTCTTTTGTACTTTTTTTTAAAAACATTTTCATGAATTCAAAAGTTTATGTCAGAATGGTTTTACAAACAATTTACACAAAATTTTGTTCTGCTTGTGTTTCATGAATGAGGCCCATTGTTTGTTAACAAGTTTAGCTGACATTAAAGTTTCTTGTTGACAATTACTGAAACTGTGTAGGAAAACACAAAAATTCGATACATTTTACATTATGATTTAAACTAACTGCTTTTAATTGTACTGCTGTTTCACAGGGAAACATAGAGGAGTGTTCATTAGATGGGGCACAATTAGATCAAAACGGAAATGGAAGGAGGAAAGAAATAGAGCATCTATTTCATAGACTTAATCCTGATAACAGGCACCCCGATAAACTAAGAGCTGCAGATGTTCTTCAACTAACTGCTCATTCATTACAGTCTCATGAGTGTTGTGCTGACAAGGACCTGATACAGACTTTCCTA
The DNA here is from genome assembly GCA_033026305.1 of Cirrhinus molitorella. Taxonomy (NCBI): domain Eukaryota; kingdom Metazoa; phylum Chordata; class Actinopteri; order Cypriniformes; family Cyprinidae; genus Cirrhinus; species Cirrhinus molitorella. Next base: position 28,490,651 of record CM065121.1, on the reverse strand, counting down.
CAAAAAATATTGATGATGAACTACACAGCAAGATACATTAAAACTATAGACACACAGCATGATGGACAAGAAAGAAACAATGACTTGTGTGAAGGTGAGGGGGGTCCTGATATTTTCCTAGAAGTATCTTTGATTTGTGAAGAAACAAACAGGAGTGATTCTATTCACCCGATGGATGTTCAGATGGCAGTGTTTCATTGTGCTGATCATTTCCTAAAGCAGCTGATGGTGACTAAACTGTCTCAGTGTCAGTATGCTCTTCCTCTGCTTATTCCTGATCCATTCACACAAGAGATTGAGTTTCCTCTCTGGACATTCAGACAAATCAACAAGAGCTGGAAGATGAAAGATACCAACAATGAAATCATCAGTAAAATCCAGCCAGTCTGGAAAGCAGAAACACCTATGGTGTCTTTCTTCAGGTTCGACTCATTGTCCTCATCCAAATCTCAGTTGATGAACAATCTGATCAATGACAAACACAACACATTCTTCCACAGGAACTGCAAAGGCAGCAGCAAAACCAGATTACTGATGGATGGAGTGGTGGAAATTGCCTGGTACTGCCCCTCTGGAAAAGACACTGATAAATTCAAACAGTGTGTTGCGTTCTGTAACCTTCACGGTGATGCAGGAGACCATGAAAAACAGCTGCAGATCCTCACTGAAATGGCCTCAGTCAATGTCGTTATTCTACCAATACTTGACAGAAATAACAAAAGTGCAGCACAGATCCAAAACTTGTACAAGGACAGAAAGCCACTTATTTGTCTTTTCACTGAAGATACATCTAGAATATTTGAAATAAGAAAAAGAAAATATAAAATTGGACTAAAAGACAGAAATCAGTCAGAGGTATCTGAAGAACTTATTAAAGCTATAAATAAATGTCTCTCATTCTCAGAATCATCATATGTTTTTAGACTTGAAGATGTGTCCCAATATACAGGTGTCAGAGTAGATGAGAACCATGACAATGACTGCAAAAGAGGGAAAAAAGCAGCCCAGCAGATGATGGATTTACTGAAGGAAAAATATCTGACAGAAATCAAAGAATCATTTCTGCCCTGTCAGGGGAAACTCTGGCATCAGTGGTGTGAAAAGAACAAAGAACGACATCGATTTCAAGGCAATGAAATAGACATAGAAATAAAACAAAATCAAGAAATGAAGAAAATCCGTGAACAGCAGCATCTTTTGAACATTGGTGAGTTCATGAGGTTGTTTATTACAGAAATTATTTCACAATCTCTGAATGAGAAGATATTTTTTCTAAAATGGCTCACAATACTCCTGGATGAATACACATCTGCTGACCTTTCTGCTCTACATTACAAGTATGATGAAAAATGGTCAAAAGTTTTGAAACTGAAAGAGAACAATGACAGAGCTGAGCAGCATTTGGGAATAAATTTGGCTGATGAACAAATAGAACTTGATAGGATATCAAAAGAACTTCAAGCTGCAACCTTTGGATTGGAGCACATCTTGAGGGAGGTCGGTCAGATCTATGAATCGTGTAAATCAGTGAATAAGAACAAGGAAGGCCTGCCATGTGATTTTTCTTCTCTTCCGAGTCTTGCAGCAGAGATGATGATCTCTGGATTTCCACTGGAGCTGATGGATGGTGATGCTGCCCATGTTCCTGTGGTCTGGGTTACTGCTGTTCTACATGAACTTATCAAGAAACTGGGAGACCAGAGAGTCTTTGTGCTGTCAGTTTTAGGGATCCAGAGTTCTGGAAAATCCACTATGCTGAATGCCTTGTTTGGACTGCAGTTTGCTGTCAGTGCTGGCAGATGCACCAGAGGAGCTTTCATGCAGCTGGTCAGAGTGTCAGAGGAGATGAAAGAACAGCTGAAGTTCGACTTTATTCTGGTTGTTGATACTGAGGGGCTTCGTGCTCTGGAACTGGCTGGAAGGTCAACAAGACATCAGGACAATGAATTGGCTACATTTGTTGTCGGTCTTGGTCATCTTACATTGATTAATATCTTTGGAGAAAACCCATCAGAGCTGCAGGACATTCTTCAGATTGTTGTTCAGGCTTTCATGAGGATGAAGAAGGTTAGACTGAATCCCAGCTGCATGTTTGTCCATCAGAATGTTTCCGACATCACAGCCGGAGAGAAAAACATGGAGGGAAGGAGACGGCTGCAGCAGACACTGGATGAAATGACAAAACTTGCTGCTAAAGATGAAGTCTATGTTGCAGAATGTTTCAGCGATGTCATTACTTTTGATATTCGGAAAGATGTGAAATATTTTGCACAGCTATGGGAGGGCAGCCCACCAATGGTACCACCAAACCCATCATACTGTGAAAACATCCAAGAGCTAAAGACAACGTTTTTTAGCCATGCCTCAAAATCACATGGCTTAGAGCTGACACACCTAAAAGTTCGTATTAATGATCTCTGGGAGGCTTTATTGAATGAACGATTTGTGTTCAGCTTCAAAAATGCACTGGAAATCGCAACATACCGAAAACTGGAGACCGAATACTGCAAGTGGTCCTGGAGTCTCCGCAGAACCATGCTGGAAATAGAGAACAAACTCTACATCACCATAGAAAATGAAACAATTGATGAGGTTTCAGAAAGTATTCTTAAAGTAAAACTAAATGTGAAAAGTGAAGAAGTAGAAAAATCAATGTCAGAGTTTTTTGAGAAAGACAAAGATAGAGATATACTGATACAGTGGAAAGCATCATTTGACATCAAAATCATTGAGCTTCAGGAAAACATTGTGAGAGAATCAAAGAGGAAATTAAATGAGATTCTTCAGCAGCGAGATATGAAGAGAAGGATTGATGCTCAGAGGACACGTCATGAAAATAAACTCTTGGAAAAGAGCAAAGAACTTGCTATAAAACTCAAAGACAAAGCCAATGATAAAACAATCCTGGAAAAAGAGTTTGGAAAGTTTTGGAAAGAGTGTGTTAATAAGATTACCACAGAAACTCTCCCTATCAAAAAAATTGATGCATTAAAAGACATGAAACAGTTCCTAAGTAACTATAAAAGTGTTCCTGTAAATGCCTGGAAAAAGAGCAAAGATATTTTCTCTGTGCCAAGTTATTCAGATTATGTACAGTTCAAGAAATCCACTGGAATTACAGGATATGTTAAAAATGCCATCAGGTTAACAAAACAAAGGTTTGAATTTCAAACCCAAATAAGAACCTTAGTCAATGACATTGCTCAGCATGTAGACAACATGATTATGTCGTATAACATTGCAAAGATGGGCTACAACGAAAGCTACATTCAAGAACTTGCAGATTATATTAAAGACAGAGTAGAAGATTATGGACAAGGCTCCAGGGACTATGTGTTTACAAAGGAATTTTACATGGATTTAGTCATTTCCATCTGTAAAAGAGAAAGCAAGATAATTACTGACCAGTATGCAATGTTCAGAGAGGCAAATGATCCTGTTTTCTACTTTGAAAAGAAAAGCAAAGAGTACTATAGTATTTTCCAGAAGTACTGTCAAGGTGCAACATCAGCTGCTATTTTTGGTGAGATCATCTGTCAGAAACTGAAAGAGCCCATTCAGAAGTGTGTCTACAAAGATACTGCCAGAGATTTGGCTAATGAAATTCAAACAAACTGTGAATCTCTTAATGGAAACAGATCTAAACTAGAGAAACACATCCTCAAAACTCTGGCAGAACTGGAGGATTTTGGCAAATACATTACATATTTCAACACTCCCAGAGACCACTTAAAGAGTTTCATTAAAGATGAAGTCAGTCAGTACATCACTGATAACTTTGAAGAGAGTGTTTGGCCCAAGATGAAGGAGAACATTGAACTTCTGCAGCAAAAAATCATGGAAGCAGCTCATAGAGCAGCCACACTGGTCAACACAACCAGTGGAGATGTTCAGAAGTGGCTGAATCATTTCACACTGCAGCTCTCAGATGTGCTCATATTCTCTGTAAAGGACCTCAGTGGAGTGAGTCATGAAGGTGTGGATGATTTCAACCTCCTAGAAGATGTCATAAGTGAAGAAATTCGTTCAGTATCATCTGAAATACAACATAAATTCAGCACAAAGACTTTTCCAGTCAATCTGGAACAGAAGGACAGACCAGATGAGATTCTGATTGATCATCTCTGTCAGTGCTGTTGGGTTCAGTGTCCGTTCTGTGCAGCCACCTGCACCAACACTGTTGAAAACCATTCTGGACATCACAGTGTTCCTTTCCATCGAGTGGATGGCCTCACTGGTAGCTGTTATGATGAAACTGAGTGTCTCAGTGCAGATTTTTGCACAACTTTAGTGAGAACTAGTAAAATGTTCTATACAGGTCAGTGGTTTCTGTGCAGAGAGTACAGAAACGCAGGAAATGTTTATGCAGAATGGAGCATCACCCCTGACTTCTCCGAGCTGCCATATTGGAAGTGGTTTGTGTGCAGATTTCAGGAAGATCTGGAAAAATACTTTGAGAAAAAATTCCACATGTGGGATGTGATTTCATATGAATGGAGCCAATACTCAAAAGAGCAAGCTATCGAGAGTTTGGATGAATACATCTAATGACAAATTAAAATGACTCACATATAGGTCTCTGATTCCTAGAAAACAGTTTGAAAATAATTTCACTTGAAGGTTTTTTGATCTTGACTCTCTGCGACGTCGACACAAACTATGACAGTTATAATCTCAGGTACTGATGATGTGTTTTATTCAATGTTAAAAGTGTCTAATGTGAGTTTGAATATCATTTTGAATGAGATTTATAGCCGTACTGAAAGCAACAACAGATAGTTTACCCCAGATATTGACGTGTCAAGTGTTTTCCATAACAATTTTCCCTCTTCACTAAGTTTTGTCAATTGTTTTGTTTATTGGTCTAATTCTTGTTTCAGTTTTCTCTTTTTAATTAACCTTACATTGGGTTAGTCACTCTTGTGCTTTGTTTCCACCCTTCTGAATTATGTTGCATTGATAATGAGTTATCACAAGAATGTTTAGTTATGCTATTTTACAATCAGTATAATAGTAAATGTAAGTTAAGGTGTTGCCTATGTAACCAGTTAAAACTTGAAGTGGCGATGAGGAAAAAGTTTTAAAAAGGACTTAAAACAGACAATTCTAGTTGGATTTTTCCTCAATTAATTTCTTACATTTTCCTTTGACTATGTTCTGGCCTACCATCTAGTGGCAAAATGTTTGTTTTTTTTTTTTTTTTGCCCCAATGCCAAACTTACTTGCCGACCCCTGCTTTAGTTTTTTTTTTTTCTTTCTATAAATTACATATAATGTTTGCTCTCTCCCACTGTACTTTAATGTTTTCCACACCTAATTTGTTCACATTTATTAAAACGTGTGTTTTATTAATACAAGTGATTAAAATTGTTGTATTTTAAGAAATTGAAAAAATACATGTGGATGGCTGCATCTATTTTAATGTTTTTAATATGTAGAGTTATGTGTATTTATGGTCCTCAGGAAATTGGTTTAGATTTTCAAATGAACTGGGTACGACACAAGCTAGGAACATTATTTAATAAATAAGTTCACGATTATTATTATTTAATTTTATTTATTTATTTATTTATTTTTGACTGTTGTAGTTGTGTTTGTTAAATACATTTGTTACAGCAAAAAATAAAATTTTATTTATATATATATATATATATATATATATATATATATATATATGTGTGTGTGTATATATATATATATATATATGTATATATATATATATATTTTTTTTTTGTTAATTATTAATGATGGTGTAATCATCATTTAGTGGCCTGATTCACTGATCTCATTCACTGGCTAATCTATTAGCTTCATGTTATTGAAAAAAGCTGTATGAACCATTATGAAAGTTTATCTTATGCACAAAACCTTCAAATTTATTGAATCAATTAGACATACACAGACATCAAGAATCAGCATATGAATCTCAGCAATGGTGACAAAAGCTTTCTGCTGCAGTGTATGCTGGGTACCAACAGAGTCCCAGCATGCAGCTTTTGAATGTCACCATGTGTCACCAGTGCTGGTATAGCTGGTACAGGCCTATTTGGGCCCTGCTGCAAGGGTGGTGGGGCCAAGAGTGTCCTGAGTCAGAGTGGTGTAGTGTGTGGGTCAGGGTATGATGAAATGGGGTTATTCACACCTGAATAGCTATATTTCCAAGATATAGATATTGAAAAGCCTTATTAATAATGTTTGAAAACAGTTTAAAACATACAAAGATACAATGGTGAAACACTAAAAATTAGTACTGAAGCTGTGAAGGACAATGATGCACTTCTAACACAAAAGAACAAATAAATAAAAGTGCTGTGAGAGTAAATTCAATTCTTGTCTGTGTGGCTGAGGTTTCATCTAAAGCTCTGTTATGTTTGCTCTTATAGTAAGAGATGACTGAATAGTCACAAAAAAGACATTCATCTGGATCAGTGAACGCTAGAGAACCCCTACAATTTAACAATGGCAGTAAAATATACATCACTGATAAGGTTTTTTATTTTATTTTTATTTTTTACTCTGATCAAGCATGTCAGCGGCATTCCAATCAGTGGTGACAGACATCTATCAGCTGTCTATAAGATGTTTATGATTTAGAATGCATGTCAAACTGACATCTTATAGATGTCTGCCAGGTGTTTGTACACAGCAGATGCTTTCCAGATCAAGAGATCTTTAACAGACATCTTGCAAACGTATGTGTGATATCTGAGGTGTTGCCTTGACCTCCAGTTCTCCAGATTTCAATTAGATTGTACCTTGTGAAACTTGAAGTAGAGGGCTTCTTGCCTTCTGCCATGTTCACAGTAAAGTCAACCCAGTCTCATAAAAATACTTACCTCGAGGCCCGGAGTGGCTAATCGGGAGATTCGGGAGGATTCCTGATGGGCCGGCTCATGCCAATCTCGAGTTTGGGCTGGTTGGACAGGGAAAATAATTTTGAAACTTATCTGTCAGTTATCTAATCTTCTTCTTGCATTCATTCTTCATTCAACTATGCATTTATTCTCCATTCATCTGACAGTGCGGGCGCAGCCCCTACATCGCAGTAGAGTAGATGGGTTCTACCATCTGAGGGAATTCCCCCGTCCCAAATGTTTAAGTTGGTTGGGCCCAGGAGTCGTCTTTTCTGACTGGAGCGGTAAAATTAAATAGGGTATAGCAACAGAAGTGCGAAGTGTCAGACGTTGGTGATGGAGGGCAAGAAGAGGCCAGGTGGAGCCGAAAAGGCCAGGTTAAAGAGAAGAAAGTTGTTAGAGGAAGATACTGCTAAATGTGCTAAATTAACCAACATGTTTTTCAGAGGACAGACCGCAGTTGCTGCTGGTAAAGAGAGATATAGAAATAATTTTGTACTGTCAGTGTATAAGATTATTGCACAACATTTTCAATGTTAAATTTAAGGGCTCTCAAGTCTCATGCATTCACAGAGAGGCACACATTATGTTATGTTATAGCCTATTACGTATTTATGTCATATTAATTATATTACGGGCTATTAATTAATGGACAAGGTGCATGTGGAAGTGAATTAAAATTTGTTGTTTCCGAGTAAATATTTGACAATAAACCTTTGACAATCACTGCGGTTCACTGAAAACCCTATAATAAGTTGACTGAACTAAATTGATTGAGTAAACTTATTGCCTCAATTCAATTGTTTTGTTAATCACAAAACTTGCATATTTAAGTTTATTAAACTTGGTGGTTTTTTAGACTAAACTTAAAAATAATTCAGTTCACCAAACCTGGTGCTTATTTAGTGTACTTAAATGATTGCGTTCACTTAACTTGGTTTTGAGAACATTTGAGTAATCAAACTTAATTTTTTAAGTTAAGAGAGCTTAAAATTCTTATGACAAGAGTGGCGGGGCTGAAAGCCATGGGAGCCAATCCCAGCCTTGCTTCCATGGTCCCACCCCACTAATCATAACAATGATATATACAACCTGCTTACAAACAATAACTGTAAATTACCAAGTTGACTGTTATTTCAGGTACTATTTCATTAAAGATAAATTACAGTATTTTTTTTTTTTTTTACAAGAAAATTATTTTTTGTGTTATTTTAAATTATGTTCAAAACTTTGTAAAATTATAAACAAAATCTGTAAATTAACAACTTAACTGTTATTTTAAGTATTATTCCTTTAATGACAAATTACAATAATTCTTATTTTTTAATACAAAAAAAACAAAAATTACTGTTTTATCTTTTACAGTATTTTTTCTGTTCTCGTTCATAGCTTCTCTCGACACTGCGCAGAGCACTTTGGGGAACACCCCCAGGCATGACGATTGTCTGAAACCCTTTAGAATCCTGCCAATTCATTGGCCAATGGCGCCGGTGCAATGTCAGCTTGCTTGACTGATACTGGCGTGCCCACCATCTTATGGTCAGAATTTCCTTGCTTCAGAAGCGTACGCTTCGCGATTTTTCTCAAGCCTTTTACACTCGTTTTACATTCGTTTCTTCGACTCGCTTCTGTGCAGCTGCCATCAGTGGAACGTTAGTTCTCCTTGCGATGGAAGTGACATGGATTTTCATCGTTGTACTCCCCCCTGCATCCTCCGCATCGCTAAGGACGACACTCATAGTAAGTGTGTTCGATGTTTGGGTGGGGATCATGCCCGGGACGCGTTGATAGGATTATCTTTGTGTCCGCATTGCGATAATCTCTGTCTCAATGTTCCTCCACGCGAGAAATGCCGTGTTTGAGCGCGATCTGCCTTCTCTTACACGCCGTAGTGTGGAGGCAGCAGGCCGCCATGATGAAGCCGCGGCCTGGAGTTCGGATGTTGAACTTGATGCAATGGAGCTCGAGTCGGCGGGCAAGTCCCTTCCGCTCCACTCTATGTTTGAGCATTCTCGTGGGCCTTCTCCTGTGGAATTTTCTCGGGATTATCTCGTTCCGACCCCGGAGGCACGGGATTCTGTTTCCTTCGGTGTCGAGGATATTCTGTATACAGCCACGTCCGACTCCGAGGATTTTGGTGTGGCCTCTGCCGACGGCTCCCGCCTAGCGGCTAGGAGGCGCGGCCTTCTGTTGCTCACGCCGAGCTTATGGAGGTCTTCACTCGCGCCATGGAGAAGCTTAACCTGGATTGGCCGGATGAACAGCAGGAAGCTCACTCTTCCAAGCTGGACGAGCGTTTCCTCAGTGGCGTGGGTCCGCGCCCCACGCTCCGGAAGCTCCCATTTTTCACGGACCTGCACCACGAAGTCTCCAGGTCTTGGAAGCAACCATTTTCGGCGCGTCTGACTAATGCTGTAGCTGCAGATTTCACTTATATATCTGGTGCAACTGAAAACGATTAAGGTGCAGGCCCTGTCATCGAAGACACACTGGCCACGCACCTCTCTCTGTCTTCCACCCCCTCGTGGAGGGCTCACCCTCAGCTTCCTTCAAAGCCTTGTAGGACCACTTCCTCCCTCATTGGGAAGTCCTACATGGCAGCTGGCCAAGCTGGAGTGGCGCTTCACACCATGGCCATTCTCCAAGCATATCAGGTGGAGCTATTAAAGGAACAGGATGAAGGAGAGGGTGTTACCCCGGAAACAGTCAAGGAGCTCCGCAGTGCTACAGACTTAGCTCTGCGGGCCACTAAACACACTACGTGCGCCATTGGACGCTGTAAAGATCCACACACTGGGCCAAAATGCGGTGTCCAGCAGCCTGGTTGAAGGTTTAATGCGCGTTCGGTCTTTTCTCATTAGTATGGCAAAATTCACTTAATTTATCAGAATTTAGTTTCAGTTTCAGTTTAGCTCCGTGTTTAATCTGACTCCAATTTTAAGTGATCGCTAAATTTAGGTAATGTTTCTAATTACAAACTGATCACAAGTATCAATTATGAATTTAGATATTTGATTATTCTGGAAATCCCATACTTTCAATTATCCGTTCATTGGGGACCTAATGTCGCTTTTATGTCTTACGTGGCCAGCGTAGATCATACAATCACAAACCTGCCGGCCTGATGTTAGTCAGAGGATTGCAGGTGGCTAATTACCTTTCTGCCAGCCGCCTACTGCTTGCTTTATACAAAAAGTGTAGGAGTGTAGCCTCTCCCCATACAACGTGCTAACATCAGCGATAGACGAATCAGGGGGTCTCAGAAGAAGTGCCTACTGCTCCATTCATTCATTAAGCCTGCTGTTTGCCTACCCCGGCCATGTATCTGCGGTAACAAAAGCCTCCTCACAATATAATAATCATAATGATTTCAGGAGAGATCAGAACGAATCAAATATAACAATTTATTTGACAGGTAAAGATGTATGAAGCCAATTACATAATAAAACAAAGAAAATCCAATTCCGAATTAAATTCAGTTCTAATTCAAATAAATACATAACATCAATTGCTCAAAGATGAATCCGAGAGTAAGAAATGTCTACCTGCCAATATAGAAAGTACATAGCATGAGAGCTACGGTCTGTATTGCAGAGCGCCCTGCATTGTTCTGTTCCTTGGTTTTTATACTCAGAGTAAAACAGTTGTAAAACCATAAAAAGACCTTTTGGTGACATTCTCAGTGTCACACCTAACTGGAGATTCTCATCTGGCCCTAGGGGGGAAACCCGCCCCTCACCTGCAGAGTACAATCCTGCAAAAATGTCAAGTCTTTTTCATAATATAAATGACTGCTGTAAAATTGAGACCATTTCACCAATCACATGGAGACTTTTAAAATGATACCAAACATGAAAAGATTAGGACCATGAATATTGAACATAAAGTAAATGCATTATCCCAGTATCTCCCACACTTCTAAGTCACCTTTTAATGACTTGGATCATTTGCCCTGGATAGGTGAAGAGACAGATGAGCAGATGGTCAGTCTTCCAGATCTTCTCGTCAGATTAAAAGGTTTTACTGTTTTGTAGCACAACAGGTGTGCTGCGAGAGTTCCTGAGTTTTTAGATTCCCGAGGGGTAAAGGTGTCCCGGGGGGGTAATGCTCCCTTTACATGTGAAAAAGTGGGAAGGGGAAAATAGAGGGAGGAGGAGGTCTGCAAGTGCATGTATCTAAATTAGAACATTTTATTGTTCTGTTGCATATTCAATTTCTTGAGGAAATAATTACACATCTTACAACGCAGTATGGCGGGAATTATAGCTGTGGAACGGCACTTGTGGCTCAATCTCACTGAGATTAGAGAAAAGGAAAAGGTCTTCCTGTTGGATGCGCCCATCGCCAACACAGGCCTTTTTCGGTGCGGCTGTCTCATCTGTGGTTGACCAGTTCCATTCAGCAAAGGCCCAGTCAGCAGCTCTCCACCAGTTCATGCCTCGGAGGGCTCGTGACACGGCCAGATCCTTCGACCTGGCTCGAGAACGGTCGTCTTCAAAAAGAGAAGCGAGCAGCAAGAGAGAGAGCGCCTCGGCTCCCTCATCGAGTACGGTTTGGGGAGCGAGAGCCCATCCAACCCCCAGACAGCGTCCGCGCACTCGTGTGGACTTGAAGCGGCCTGCGAAAACTGCCGCACAGGCCCGCCCAGGCCGTTCCTGATCTGATCGTACGCCGGAAGAGAGCTTCCCCCTTTCCTTTTTTTCTGCCCCCTACCGGACTGCTCTCTTCCCGACAATTCCTCCCTCCCACCGCCTACGGCGTTTCGGAAGGAAGTTCCTGAGATTCGCCTTCGGGGGAAAGGTTTTCCAATTTCGGGTCCTTCTGTTAGGATTGTCATTAGTGCCGAGGACATTTACAAAATGCATGAACGCGGTCCTGGCTCCGCTGCGACTCCAGAGCGTTCGGATCCTGAACTACCTGGATGATTGGCTCATTCTTGCCCAGTCCAAGGAAATGGCACTCCGACATCAGGACATTCTCCTCTCCCATCTGGGAGCACTCGGTCTTCGGTTGAACAAGCTAAAGAGCGCGCTCACTCCCACACAGCAGACGGTGTTTTTGGGAGTTTGCCTCGACGCATTCAGCATGCGAGCACGTTTGGCTCCAGCCCGAATAGAGTCCATAGCTTCGTGTCTGACTCTCATTTGAGGGAAATGAGTCCAGGTGGGCACATGCCGCAGGCTCCTGGGACTTATGGCCGCCGCTGCCACAGTGCTACCCTTGGGTCTGCTCCACATGAGACTCTTCATGTGGTGGATGAAGCAATAGCGAATTCGGCCCTCCACCTCACCCTCCCGTCTCCTAGAGGTTTCAGTCAGTTGTACGAGAGCGTTGACTGTCTGGCAAGACGTTCATTTCCTCAACGAGGGAACAGGCATGGGAGTCATTCACCGTTGCCAGGTAATAATGATGGATGCTTCGCTGTCAGGATGGGGTGCGGTCTTCGAGGGCAGACCAGCCCAGGGAGTTTGGAGCGAACATATGCGTCTGTGGCACATAAACTGCCTGGAACTGAGAGCGTTTTTTCTGGCTCTCGTCCATTTTCTTCTGTTCCTGACGCACTCTCACGTCATCGTCAGGATGGACAACAGAGCAGTGATTTCACATATAAATCGTCAAGGAGGATCCAGGTCACGCACCCTAGACAGGCATGCGCGGTCCCTCCTCTTATAGGCCCAGGGGCACTCGATCTCTCTTCGGGCAGTTCACGTTCCTGGAGCACTGAACCTTGCTGCAGACTTCCTCTCCAGACAGAAGATCTGCTCAGGGGAATGGATGCTAAACCGCTCATCAGTCCAACAGATATGGGAGAGGTTCGGAGCGGCAGAGGTGGACCTCTTCGTGACTCAGGAGTCGTCACAGTGCCCCCTGTGGTTTTCGCTGTCACTTCCAGCACCTTTAGGCCTAGACGCACTGGCTCACCAGTGGCCAGACCTCAAGCTCTATGCCTTTCCACCAGTAAAACTCATTCCAGCTGTTCTACAGAGGCTGAGAGCATGCAGCCTGCGCCTACTTCTTGTAGCGTCGTTCTGGCCAACACAAGTGTGGTTTTCGGAGATGGTTTCCCTACTGGAAGCGACTCCGTGGGAAATCTCGGTAAGACGGGACTTGTTGTCCCTTGTTGTGGAGCGGCCGCCACTACGCTAAGAGTTTATGTGGCTGCTATTTCCGCTAACAGGCCCTCATTAGATGCTCCTTTGGGCAGGCATCGCTGGATTTCTTCTTTCATGAGAGGTGTTCGACGGCTTAGGCCCAGCAGACCTAATGCCTGTCCCTCATGGGACCTGTTGGTGGTGTTGGAAGCTTTGACGGAGACCCCCTTTAAGCCACTGGAGTCGGCTTTGGACAGAATTCTGACTCTGAAAGTCTGATTATTGTTGGCTTTAGCTTCGCTTAAACGTGTGGGAGACCTTGAGGCTCTGTCTGTTAGTGAACAGTGTTTGGAGTTTGCACCGGGCATCAGATCGGGTTATGTTCCGAAAGTCTTGACTGCTTCTTTTTGTTCTCAGTCAGTGATACTGCAAGCATTTCATCCTCTCATTTTCATCACCAGAGGAAGAAAGATTGCATTGTCTTTGTCAGGTCAGAGCTTTGAAACTGTATATTGACCGTTCAGAGTCTTGGAGAAAGTCTTCACAGCTTTTAGTTTGCTTTGGTGCTGGCCGCAGGGGTCTAGCGGCATCTAAGCAACGGATCTCTCATTGGGTGAGGGATGCCATCTCCCTGGCGTATGAGGTGCGCAAGTTGCCTTCACCTCTCAGCGTCAAGGCCCATTCTACTAGGAGCATGGGAGCTTTGCAAGCCTTAATCAGGGGCGTCTCGCTGGACGACATCTGTGTGGCGGCAGGTTGGTCCTCAACTCACACTTTTGTTAAGTTTTATAATTTAGACCTGGAGACAGCCCCTGGTTCCCAGATTCTTTCTGCTTGAGCCAGCTGTAAATTTTGGGCACAGTTACCCGTCAGGGCCAGGCTCGTAGCATATTAGCTTGGCATGTTGGTATACCGTTCCTCAAAGCGCTCTGCGCAGTGTCGAGAGAACCTATGAAAGAGAACGTCTCGGGTTATCTATGTAACCCATGTTCTCTGAGTAGGGAATGAAAGCTCCTTCGCTCCACGCGTCCGTCAAGAAATTCTGAGCATAAGTTGGCGGGCACGCCAGTATCAGTCAAGCGAGCTGACATCACCGTCGCGCCGGCACCATCGGCCAATGAATTAGCAGGATTCTAAATCACTTCAGACAATCGTCAAGCCTGGGGGCATTCCCCAAAGCGCTCTGCACAGTGTCTCGTTCCCTACTCAGAGAACATGGGTTACATACATAACCCGAGACGTTTTCTTAACTTATGTACAAATTGGGGGAAAATTACAAAAATAATCTGTAATTAAGTACTGTAGCTCATTAAGGTTTATGTCCATACTAACAATTTAATGTTGTTTTTGTAATTTTAAAGTAAATCTTACTAGTTTTATTTTTATGCATATTTTTACACTCCAACTATTGCAAACCATGCAATAAAAATGTAATGCATTCAAATGTTTTATTTTTATAAAGAACAAATCAACCAATAAAGAGTGAGTGCATAGAGTATAAAGTCTATAAAAGAAACTAACAGACTAATCATAATCATAATAATCATAAGAATTTATTGCGAAATTTCAAAAAGCAGTACCACAGTAGTCCAAATGATGATACGTTGCAGTTGCAGTACTCTATGGTGGAATATAATAGTTAAGTGTGAGGAGCAGGGCATAATTTAAGTTGTTAAACGCTGAAAATGCTATCCCGAAGAGCTCCGTAAGATCGCGTTTCTATGCACATTACCGGAAACACGGCATGACCAAACCTGCAACCGTTGATTGGTTAATCTGAGAGTCCACCGTTTCGCTGTAAAATTTGAAAATACACTGTTGCAGTGTGTGCTGCAGATGGGATTCTGCAGTCTGCTTCAGTCGGTCCTCTAGTGATGGCTTTTGAATGGATTATTTTGTGTCTGACTGTTTAATTCGTATGAGCTAGTTTGGTTTGTGGAATGACAATGGACACAGGCAGCTAAAGGACATGCAAACTGCAAAAGGTAAATCACTTTTACTATTATATAATGTTCTGTCAAGATATAGTGCAATGAAGTGAGATGCTAATCGCGATTACATATAGACTTTGTTATATATCTCAATATCCTACCAGTGTGTGTTACTGTGTTTTGTAAGTATAAGCTAACACTGTTTGCTGCGGCTAGGCCATATATGATGTTGTGCCGATGGTATGAAGTAACCATTGTATCCTTAATATACTGTATCCTTAGGGGCCGTTCACATCTTTTGCACGCTCAAGTTCGTTAATTCAAATGTAGCCGCGCGGTTTGCGCGCTCATAATGCGGCGCGTCCGTACCGCATCGAGATAAATCCGTTTCAACTTTTCAGAATGCCGCAAGCACACCGTGAGTCATGTGACAAGAAACAACCAATCAGCTTCATCCTTCCCTGTAACAACATCGAAAG
Organism: Cirrhinus molitorella; assembly: GCA_033026305.1. Lineage (NCBI taxonomy): Eukaryota > Metazoa > Chordata > Actinopteri > Cypriniformes > Cyprinidae > Cirrhinus > Cirrhinus molitorella. The sequence continues at coordinate 28,475,295 of CM065121.1, read as the reverse complement.
CTCAGCCAACATGGATGAACAGCTGATCAACACTGTTACAGGGATAACCATTTTTAAATAAATGCGATATTTAGTGCAGGAAATCCATTTATCCTTTACTGTAACTGCCACGTCTTCATGGAGAGCCCAGGTCATTGTTGCTTACAAATGGTAGATGCCACAGGAGCACAAGCTACAGAATGCTTTGGAAAGGAGAAATCGGAGCGCCTCGCGTTTTCCATGCGTTTTTAGGCGTGACATGTGAACGGCCCCTTAAAGTACTTGCCTTTGAAGTACATCAGAACGTCGAAATCCAAAATACAAATTATTATGTTGTTGTGAAATAAAATGGTCATATTGCCCACCCATACTGCAGCTAGCTTTAAGATCAAACTCATAAAAAGTGATTGAACTTTAAAATGATTAATCTGAGAACACTGTCATGTGAACTGATTTGACAGAGAGGACCTGAAAGCATGATCCTTGGACTCGTTGCTGAAGAAAACTGTATGTAAACCTGGATTTTGGACCAACTGTAAAGATATTTTATGGAGCTGGTGAGTACATTTTTGCAAGCCCATGTCTATGTCAGTAAGTAGATAGTGTTTTTATTAAATAAATTAATATTAACTTGTGTGTGTGCTTCCCCCCTTATGATCCAGAAATTTTGGGAATTAAAATTTTCTACCACATGATCTTCAGAGGAGGTGAGTATTCATGTCTAACATTTAGACATACCTTTTGTTGTGTTTTGGTTTTACTAATTATCACACTAATATAGAATTCAGAATTAAAATACATGTTTATCTACATATGTTTTCAGATACAGCGGTGCCCAAAATTATTAGAACATTAGTATTTTCACCAGCTAAAAAATGGTTTAAAATTAGTTTCTATCTTTTACTGTAGTGTGCCAGTAGGAAATATCAGTTTACATTTCCAAACATTCATTTTGCCATTAATTGTAATAATCAGTGAGAATTTTGTTTGTACAAGGAGTCTGACAACAGACAGTGCTCCACACAGAGATCTGATCTCATCATCTAAATCCAGAACTGTGGCAACATCTCCAAGATGCTTCAAGAAACCTACCTACAAAGCTATAGTACTGTTAAAAGTTTTAGGCACTTGTGTAAAATTTCTGTAAAATGGAATGCTGTCAAAAATAGCACAAGTGTCAATAATGTCATAAATACATTTTCTTTATGAATTAACTTATATTACCTAAATTAAATCAGCATTTCTTGTGACCATCCTTTGTGTTTAAAGCAAGTTTTGCCCTATATGTGCACTTGCAGTTTTTCAGGTAGCTTTGCTGGTAGGTCTCTTGAAGTATCTTGGAGACATTGCCATGGATTTAGTCTGTCTCAGTTTGTTCTGTTACTTCCTGTAATTTTAGACAGACTGGATGATGATAAGATCAGATCTCCATGGAGCACTGGCTGCTGTCAGACAAAAATCTCACTGGATTATTACAATTAATGGCAAAATGAATGTTTGGAAATATAAACTGACATTACTTACTGAAAAACTAAAAAAAAAAAAAAAAAAAAACATTTTTTTTTTAGCTGGAGAAAATAGTGTTCTAATAATTTTGGACACCATGTATATGGAGCCCATAGGAGTCAGTAGAATATTGTGGATTAATATGAAATTGTCTGGAAAATACAAGATACATTGCCATCAGCAAATGGCACAAATTGTTTCTTTCTCCACCCATCTCAAAGGTAATATTATGACCTCATCATGAGAGTAACCCTAACTGATAAAATAGAAATGCAATTTCTAGTTAATCAATTCCTCCTGGGGGCTCTGAAGAACTGTTTATAAAGAATTCATTTATAATGTAAATTTACATCTGAAAATAATAATAATAATAATAATAATAATAACACAATTGTTTTAGAATCAATCTTGGTATTGGTTTTGTATTTCTTCAGTTTTGAAGGAATAGTTCAATTCCAGAATAATAATTTCTTGCTGATAATTTACCCCCATGTCATCCAAGATGTTCATGTCTTTCTTTTTTGTCAAAAAAATTAAGGTTTTTGAGGAAAACATTCCAGGTTCTTTCTCTATATAGTGGACTTTGATGGGAGCCAACGGGTTGAAGGTCCAAATTTCAGTTTCAGTGCAGCTTCAAAGGGCTCTACACTAATTAAGCCGAGGAATAAGAGTCGCTGGGAACTTGTAAAGCCCTTTGAAAGCTGCATTGAAACTGAAAGTTGGACCTTCAACCCATTGGCTCCCATTAAAGTCCACTATATGGAGAAAAATCCTGGAATGTTTTCCTGGAAATTTGAATTTCTTTTTGACTGAAGAAAGAAAGACATTAACATCTTGGATTACATGAGGGAGAGTAAATTATGATTAAATGTTTATTCTGGAAGTGATGTTGTCTTTTGAGTTGAATATATTTAATTCAACATTTTGATGAAACTGTTATGTGTTCTTCATCAGTACAGTATTTTAAATGCAATTGTGTTGTATTTTTTTTAAACTGAAATGTAACATTTTTATTGTATATGGCATTTGTACAGACTTTGTATTTTGTCTTCTAAATAAAACTGTTAATTTTCCATCTTGAGGATGCTTTGACACTTTATTGAAGGGCTTTTATTGTAATGATTTGTAAAATAAGTGTTTCTCTGTAGAACATTTAGTGCTTTCATTGTAGTAATCTAGACAAAAACTGTCAAATAAGGGTTATACACAAAAAAAAAACTGTCAAACAAAAACTGTAAAATTAAAGTAAAATATCTTAAATAATACAAAGGGAAAAATATGTAAATAAGGATTTTACACTGTAAAAAAGGTTCCGTTAAAAAACGGTCAAATAACTGGCAGCTATGGCTGACAAACAAAAACTGTAAAATTAAAGTAAAATATCATAATTGAAACAAGGGAAAAAACTGTAAAATAAAGGTTTTACACTGTAAAAAAGTACTTTAAAAAATGGTCAAATGACTGGCAGCTGTGGCTGCCAAACAAAAACCTTAAATTGAAAGTAAAATATTGTAATTAAAACACAATTTTTTCCTGTAAAACATTTAACAATATTTTTTGTAAAATTATTGTTTTTACACTTTATTTCACTTGATATTTCCTGTAATTTTATGATTTTTGTTTGGCAGCTGTAGCTTTTTTTTGTGTGTGCAAAAACACACACAATAACACTTCCATATTGTCTGATGCAAAGCATTATGGGAACTAGAAAACTCAGTCATTCAAGTTCAGTTTACTACAACGACATTTTGAGTTTACAAAACTTATTTTAATGAGTCCAATGAACTTTCATTATTATTTGAGTGAAAATAACTCATTTCATTTAGTTCATTTCACTGTTCGGTTTTACAGTGTTCATTCAAATCTGCGTTTGATTCAGTGCCCTGCTTAGGAGGCTTTTGATGCTGTAGGTAGCCTACTAAATATGCAAAAAATCCTATTTTAATTTCAAATTATTTTGATTTAATTTAACCTATTGCTCCTGTACACAGGTTTCATCATTTTCATCTTTATCATATTTTTACCTTATCTTTATTTGATTTAAATTTGAACATATTGTTAAAGTGAAGTGTTTTCTGTTAACTTACCAAAATACCTGAACTTACCTAATAAAAATGCCATTGTAAGAGCTTGCTGCTGTTTCATTTATTCAAATTCCTTCTCCATGGAAAAAGTGGTCTGGTTTGGGCATGAAACTCCTGGGCTGAAAAAGTGGCCCACTCCGTCCCTGCTTACCTCTGGGTACTTTTTGGCAGCACTGTTTTTATGTAGCTTACTACACAATTCACAGCAGTTTCAAAAAGAAATGTCCACTGAGTGGCACTAAAACACAGGTTCAATGCGCAAACCCTGGCACATATTTATTGCGTTGATGGGTATGTACTGCTGTGTTTTTATTACATTGCTTCAGGTGCATATTGCGGCGGTTCAGATTTCAATTCCCTAAACCTAGCCGATAGTGTTAACAAATGCAAAACCATGATAAAAACGCAGTTGATGATGCCATTTGAATCTTTCTTGTGGGTAGATTTTAAGTCTTATGTCAAACTGTAGTTACATGGGATTCAAACTGGAGCTCTTCACCTCTTAAGTACATCTCCGTACTGCGTGTGCTACCAAACAGACCCACCCATCTATGAAAACCCGTAGATATAAAGCTGAATATGCCATGCTAACATTCAAAAGCATCAGTTTTCAAATTTCCCAGCATATTAAAATAGATTTTAAGTCATAATATAATATTCTTCAAGTAATTGTGTGAATTACTGCCTCTAGTATTTATTTATTTATTTTTGGAAACTGTGCTATGTGGACTATTGGTACTTATCTTGCATCTCGCGAAAATGTGCCCCCAGATACATTTTTGTCATGAGACCAGGTAGGTTAAAGTACACATAGCTTATTTGTACCAAATATACAGAGGTAAAATTGTTTACTCCTAACTGTATATAACTACTACTGATAAGTTAAATGTAAAATGTAATGAAACCCCTTTTCAGCATACAGGTGCTGGTCATATAATTAGAATATCATCAAAAAGTTGATTTATTTCACTAATTCCATTCAAAAAGTGAAACTTGTATATTATATTCATTCATTACACACAGACTGATATATTTAAAATGTTTCTTTCTTTTAATTTTGATGATTATAACTGACAACTAATGAAAATCCCAAATTCAGTATCTCAGAAAATTAGAATATTACTTAAGACCAAAGAAATAATTTTTAGAAATCTTGGCCAACTGAAAAATATGAACATGAAAAGTATGAGCATGTACAGCACTCAATACTTAGTTGGGGCTCCTTTTGCCTGAATTACTGCAGCAATGCGGCGTGGCATGGAGTCGATCAGTCTGTGGCACTGCTCAGGTGTTATGAGAGCCCAGGTTGCTCTGATAGTGGCCTTCAGCTCTTCTGCATTGTTGGGTCTGGCATATCACATCTTCCTCTTCACAATACCCCATAGATTACCGACGGAGACTATGGGGTTAAGGTCAGGCGTGTTTGCTGGCCAATTAAGAACAGGGATACCATGGTCCTTAAACCAGGTACTGGTAGCTTTGGCACTGTGTGCAGGTGCCAAGCAAGGTTATTATAGTAAACGAAAACTGAAACTAAGACGAAAACATTTTCGTAAACTGTAAAATACAAAAAAAAAAAAAAAAACTCTTGAAAAACGAACTAAAATAAAATAATAATGGCTGACAGCGCGAAACAAACATCAGTTAAGTGATAAAGAAGACGGACATAAATGATGGCTGCCGGCAGGAAACGACAGAGCCCTGTTTGGGACTATTTCGAATTTAATTCTGAAACTGGAAAAAGTAAATGTATTGTTACGCTCAATCCACACACTTAAAGTACATATCCAAACCAGCCATCGCGAATATATATATATAGTTTCTGTCAGCCCCTCCCACTCCTAAAGAAAAACACAACGGTCTTTTCCTTGCTTTTTTTCGCTTTTAAACAGCTTGTAAATTCCTGTGCGCATTTTAGTTTCGCTTTTGAATTAGCGCCAAATTCGAAGTCAAATGATTGAATTGACAACAGCAAAACAGTACGGCAAACTCACTTATATTGAACATAGAATGATTAATGTTTTCACAAAACGAATACAAATATAGGCTATAGGGCTAATATAAAATAACAAATAGTGAGGTGGAAGCTTCCAAAATCATCTTAGATAAACAGCAAAAGTGAAATATTTTTAAAGCAGGCACTTTTGTATTTCGTTTTGAAACTAAACATTTCGCCAAGTTCTTGTTTTTCTCACCTCACTGGTCAGCTCGACTCACTCTTTTCATGTGATAAATGAAATCCTGCCACTGATCTGAGATGCATAGTAGGCTACTTTATGATGTTAGTTTTAATAAATAAAACATGTGTACAAATTTTCTGCCATTTCTTTTTGCTGTATCGAAAACGTACCGAACCGTGACACCACTGTGTCGTATCAAACCGAACCATGATTTTTGTGAACCCTTACACACATAATATGTATGTTCAAAATGAACAAAGGTGCCTGTTTGTTTTCAGTCAGTGAACAAGCAGCCTACAAAACACTAAAATAATGGTCAAAAAAAAAAAAATATATATATATATATATAAGAAAGTAGCCAAAATAATAATGGTAAATATTAAACAAACATTTGTGTCATAAATTCGTAACAACTTCGCCCAGCCCTTGTCCGACAGCTCATCAAAATTACCGACGGAGAGTGACTGGAGTCTTTTCTCTCTCTTCCTCATTACACTGTCTGCTGCATCCATTACAATTGCTCATTTTTGTTTTTAATATAACATGGTTATTTTTTGTTTCGGTTCTTCATAAAGTTAATTTAGAAATATGTTTGGAACATTTTTTGTTTGTTAAATTAAAGCTTTTGTTATTTAAAGTAACCAAGTGGCCAGCGGCAGTCAGTGAGTTGATTACAGCCTCTTTGATCAATTTTGCCTTCTCAAATCATCACAACTTGTCTAAAATAAAATTTTCAGCATATCAAAATGTTATCTTAACAAACAAATTAAAATAGGTCTACGCTGTAATCTTTGCTCATAAAGTTAAGTAGCCTACATCATCCGGAACTGTAAAGGGTCTAATTTTATTTCCATGCACTCACGATTTCAAAAAAATTTAGCGCTTTTGTAAAAATAAAGACGACAAACAAAATACCTTACAGTCAGGATAAACGTAAAAGCTTGAAAATATTACTTTACCACTTTAAAACGAAAAAAAAAAAAAAATCTAATCGAAAACAAAAAGTTTTGACTTTATTGAGATATTTTATAAAAGCCTTAGAGACATTTCTCTCCAAAGGCGCGTCCAGTGAGCAGATGGCGAGTCAGGATCGTCAACTTCATCTTTGCCACACTGGCTCAGAAAACACTATTTACAATTCGTTTAAGTATCTCCTTATTTCCCTCCAACACATTCATAATAATTACTTTTCCCGGAACTTTGCCAACTTTAGTCTATTGCGTGTGTTTGAACGCAGATCTCTCCCAGCAGCTGCGAAGGCACTTGCGCTCCCTTTTCACAATATTCTAAGTTTCTGAGATACTGAATTTGGGGTTTTCATTAGTTTTCAGTTATAATCATCAAAATTAAAAGAAATAAACTCTTGAAATATATCAGTCTGTGTGTAATGAATGAATATAATATACAAGTTTCATGTTTTGAATGGAATTAGTGAAATAAACTTTTTGATGATATTCTAATTATATGACCAGCACCTATACTGTACATTACTCACCACACATTTGAAAACTGTTTATAGTAGGTGTAGGAAGCTGTGAAGTGGAGGGAGAGAGATTTGATCTGTGCTAATTCATTCAGTCTGTTTTGGCAAACCAATTCAAATGGTTCACTGAAAAGAACAGTTTTAAAAATAATTAAACAGTTCGTACTCATCGTGTCTTATAATTTCTCCATCACTGCTCTGCCCTTCATCAAAACAATGAAAATTGTAAGTGTACTGTAAACTGCTATATATATATAATTAAACATTTTGTCACATCATAAATGCTTAACTGATATATGTATATATATATATATATATATATACATATCAGTTAAGCATTTATGATGTGACAAAATGTACACAAACATACTTTGTAGTTTGTAGGTTTTGTGCTTAGTAATATAATGTTTTTCATATATGCTAGGGCAGAGGTAGTTAAATTGTGGTCTTGTGCAAATAGCAAATGTCTACCCAGTGATGTCTCTTTGGGACAAGTCCCATTTAATGAAGATGACAGAATCTACAAGAATTCAGCATTATCCATTAAGTGAAACATGGGTACATACAAATAGTAAAAACATGATTACTGTCACGAATCATCCCGCTGTGGCTCCCTCCTCTCTCCCCTAGAGGGAGCCTTCACTGCTCGCATGGACCATAACACACTCCATTACCCATAACCCCTTCTTATCACCCTTCACCTTTCACCCTAGTCAGCCATCTTAGTTCACCACTTGGACTATAAATACAGCTCCATCTCCCAGTTCAAACCGCGAAATCTTGATCAGTTAACCTGTCATTTCCAAGCAATATCTCCCGTGTTGTTTTCCCTGTTGTTGATTCTGTCTGTTTCCTGGTTCCTGATTGTTCTCCGCCTGCATGTCGACCCCCTGCTTGTTTGTTTGGTTACGTTTGACGCTAGCTGCCAGCCTCGACTTCCCGCTCGGACATTGACCACCCCTTTGTTTTTTCTATGCTGTTCCTGTTTGCCCCTGCCTGGCCTTGCCTGTTTGACCACGAGTACCATCTTCAATAAAGTTTTGCACATGGATCCACTTGTGTATGACTCCTACGTTACAATTACACACATACAAAAGAAACTAATTTTGCTAATACTTTATTTTAGGGTCTCTTAACTAGTTGCTTATTAGAATGCAATAATAGCCTATTATTAGTACTAATTAAGCACATATTAATGCCTTATTCTACATTCCTAATCCTAATACCTAAACTTAACATTAACAGCTATACCTTACTAACTATTTGTGAGAAGCAAATTAGGAATTTATTGAGGGAAAAGTTGTAGTTAATAGTGACATAGTTTTCCCTTTTCTAAAGTGATACCCTAATTTCTACACCTACAAGTGATTGATGTACACATGAGCCATTAGATATAATTATCCAAGCTCTCAATAGCTTGCTGTTTTGAGTATTGATTCCATTTGTCCGAAATCTTATCCCACATGTGGAATGTTTTCCCAAAGTATTCATTAAGTTCTTTCTGAAATCTGCACACAAACCACTTCCAGTATGGCAGCTCAGAGACATCAGGAGTGATGCTCCATTTTGCATAAACATTTCCAGCTTTTCTGTATTCTCTGCATAGAAACCACTGACCTGTATAGAACATGTCTTTAGTACTCACTAAAGATGTGCAAAAGTGTGCACTAAGATTCTCAGTTTCTCGATAACAGCACCCAGTGAGTCCATTCACTCGATGGAAAGGAACACTATGATCTCCAGTATGGTTTTCTAATGTGTTGGTGCAGGAGGCACCACAGAACGGACACTGAACCCAGCAGCACTGACAGAGATGATCAGTTAAAATCTCATCTGGTCTGTCCGTCTGTTCCAGATTTACAGGAAATATCTCTGTGCTGAACTTTTGCTCTATTTCTGATGATACTAAATTAAGTTCCACACGTATCACATCTTCTAGGAGGCTGAAATCATTAACGCTGTCATGACTTGCTCCACTGAGGTCCTTTACAGAGAATATCATCACATCTGAGAGCTGCTGTGTGAAATCATGCAGCCATTTCTGAACATCTCCACTGGTTGTGTTGACCACTGTAGTCGCTCTATGCACAGCTTCCAGGATCTTCTGGTGGAGGAGATCAGTTTTCTCCTTCATCTTGGGGCGAACACTGACTTCAAAGTTATCAGTGATGTACTGACTGACTTCATCTCTGATGAAACTCTTGAAGTGGTCTCTGGGATTGTTTAAGTAATTTATGTATTTCTCAAAATCCTCCTGTTTTGCCAGAGTCTTGAGGATGTGCTTCTCTAGTTTAGATCTGTTTCCATTTAGTGATTCACAGTTTGTCCGAATTTCATTCGCCAAATCTCTGGCAGTATCTTTGTAAACACTCTTCTGAATGGGCTCTTTCAGTTTCTGACAGATGATCTCACCAAAAATAGCAGCTGATGTTGCACCATGACAGTATTTCTGAAAAATACTATAGTACTCTTTGCTCTTTTTTTCAAAGTATAAAACAGGATCGTTGACTTCTCTGAACATTCTGTGCTGGTCAGTAATTATTTTGTTTTCTTTTTTACAGATGGACATGACCAAATCTATGTAAAATTCATTTGTGAACACATAGTTACTGGAATTTTGCTCATAATCTACTATTCTTGCTTTGATATAATCTGCAAGGTCTTGAATGCAGGTTTTATTGTAGCCCACCTTTGCAATGTTATATGACATGATTTTTTTGTCTATCTGATGTGCAATGTCATTCACTAAGGCTCTAATGTTGTTTTCCGCCTCTTGAGAGAGTTTACAAGCAAGCTTTTTAGCTGATATTTCATTTTTAACTGTAATTTCACCAGGTTTCTTGAACTGTACATAATCTGAATAATTTAGCACAAAGAAAACATCTTTGCTCTCTGTCCAGGGTTCTACAGGGCCACTTTCATAGATGTCACTAAGGAGTTTTTGCATGTCTTTTAATACATCAGTGTCTTTGATTGGAGGAGTTTCTGCATTTATCTTCTTAACACAATCTTTCCAAAAGGAATCAAACTCTTTTTTCAGGTTTGTTTCATTATTGGCTTTGTCTTTAAGCTCCAGTGCAAGTTTTTTGCTCTTTACCAAGAGAGCATTTTCATGACATGTTCTTTGAGCATCAATCGCTTTCTTTACATTTTGCTGCTTAAGAATCTCATTTAATTTCCTCATTGTTTCTCCCACAATGTTTTCTTTAAGCTCTTTAATTTTTATGTAAAATGATGTTTTCCACTGTTTCAATATATCTTTATCTTTGTCCTTCTCGAAGAGCTCTGACATAGATTTTTCTACTTCTCCACTTTTCACTTTTAGTTTCTCTTGAAGAAGACTTTCTGTAACAATATCAATTATTTTATTTTCTATGTTGTTGTAGAGTTTGTTCTCTATGTCCAGCATAGTTCTGCGGAGATTCCAGGACCACTTGCTGTATTCGGTCTCCAGTTTTCGGTATGTTGTGATTTCCAGAGAATTTCTAAAGCTGAACACAAATCGTTCATTCAATAAAGCCTTCCAGAGATCATTAATAAGAACTTTTAGGTGTGTCAGCTCTAAGCCATCTGATTTCAAGGCATGGCTAAGAAACGTTGTCTTTAGCTCTTGGATGTTTTCACAGTATGATGGGTTTGGTGGTGCCATTGGTGGACTTCCCTCCCATAGCTGTGCAAAATATTTTACATCTTTCCGAATATCAAAAGTAATGACATCACTGAAACATTCTGCAACACAGACTTCATCTTTAGCAGCAAGTTTTGTCATTTCATCCAAAGTCTGCTGCAGCCGTCTTCTTCCCTCCATGTTTTTCTCTCCAGCTGTGATGTCGGAAACATTCTGATGGACAAACATGCAGCTGGGAGACAGATTTACCTTCTTCATCCTCATGAAAGCCTGAACAACAATCTGAAGAATTTCCTGCAGCTCTGATGGATTTTCTCCAAAAATGTTGATTAATGTCAGATTACCAAGACCAACAACAAAGGTGGCCAATTCATTGTCCTGATGTCTTGTTGACCTTCCAACAAGTTCTAGAGCATGAAGTCCCTCAGTATCAACAACCAGAATATAGTCGAACTTCAGCTGTTCTTTCATCTCCTCTGACACTCTGACCAGCTGCATGAAAGCACCTCTGGTGCATCTTCCAGCACTGACAGCAAACTGCAGTCCAAACAAGGCATTCAGCATAGTAGATTTCCCAGAGCTTTGAATCCCTAAAACTGACAGCACAAAGACTCTCTTGTTTCCCAGCGTCTTGATAAGTTCATGTAGAACAGCGGTAACCCAGACCACAGGGACATGAGCAGCATCTCCATCCATCAGCTCCAGTGGAAATCCAGAGATCATCATCTCTGCTGCAAGACTCGGGAGAGAAGAAAAATCACACGGCAGGCCTTCCTTGTTCTTATTCACTGATTTACACGATTCATAGATCTGACCGACCTCCCTCAAGATGTGCTCCAAGCCAAAGGTTGCAGCTTGAAGTTCTTTTGATATCCTATCAAGTTCTATTTGTTCATCTGTCAAATTTGTTGCCATCTGTTGCTCAGTTATGCTATTTTTCTCTTTCAGTTTTAAGACTTCTGACCACTTTTCATCATACTTGTAATGTAGAGCAGAAAGGTCAGCGGAGGTGTATTCATCCAAGAGGATTGTGAGCCATTTAAGAAAAAAATGCTTCTCATCTGGAGATTGTGAATTCATTTCTGTAATAAATAACTTCATGAACTCACAAATGTCCAACACATGCTGCCCGTCACGGGCTTTCTTCATATGTTGTTCCTGTTTTATCACCATGTCTGTTTCATTTCCCTGAGATCTATGTAGTTCTTTGTTCTTTTCACACCACTGATGCCACAGTTTCCCCTGACAGGGCAGAAATGATTCTTTGATTTCTGTCAGGGGTTTTTTCTCCATTAAATCCCTCATCTGCTGAGCTGCATCTTTTCCTCTTCTGCAGTCATTGTCATGATTCTCATCTACTCTGATACCCACATATTTCGACACTTCTTTAAGTCTAAAAACAGATGATGATTCTGAAGATGATAACGAGAGACATTCATTTATAGTTTGCTCGAGGTCTTCAGATACATCAGACTGACTTCTGTCTTTTAATCCAATTTTGTATTTTCCATTCCTCATCTTAGTTACTCTAGATTTATTCTCAGTAAAAAGAAAAATGAGTGGTTTTCTGTCCTTGTACAGTTCTTGGATCTGTTCTCCACTCTTGTCATTTCTGAAAAGTTGTGGTAGAATAACAACATTGACTGAGGCCATTTCAGTGAGGATCTGCAGCTGTTTTTCATGGTCTCCTGCATCACCGTGAAGGTTACAGAACGCAACACACTGTTTGAATTTATCTGTGTCTTTTCCAGAGGGGCAGTACCAGGCGATTTCCACCACTCCATCCATCAGTAGTCTGGTTTTGCTGCTGCCTTTACAGTTCCTGTGGAAGAACGTGTTGTGTTTCTCACTGATCAGACTGTTTATTAACTGAGATTTGGATGCGGACACAGAGCCAAACCTAAAAAAAGATACCATAGGTGTTTCTGCCTTCCATACTGGCTGGATTTTACTGATTATTTTATTTCTGTCATCTTTCATCTTCCAGCTCTTGTTGATTTGTCTGAATGTCCAGAGAGGAAACTCAATCTCTTGTGTGAATGGATCAGGAACAAGCAGCGGCAGAGCATACTGACACTGAGACAGTTTAGTCACCATCAGCTGCTTTAGGAAATGATCAGCACAATGAAACACTGCCATCTGAACATCCATCGGGTGAATAGCATCAATCCTGCTTGTTTCTTCTGTAAACGATAGCATGTCTCTGAAAACATCAACATCACCCTCATCTTCAAATAAGTCATTGTCTTTTTGTTTTTTGTCATGCTGCTTATTGGTCTCTTCAACTTTCAAGTTTTTGTAGGAAAGTCTGAATAAGGTCCTTCTCAGCACAAGACTCATGAGACTGTAAAGAATGTGCAGTTAGTTGAAGAACATCTGCAGCTTTAAGCGTACACTGATGTCTGTTATCAAGACAGAGTCTTTGAAACAGATGCTCTACTTTTTCACTGATTCCATTTTCTTTCCTTTGATTAAGTTTTGCACCATCTTCTGAATTTGTGTCTACTTTTGCCTGAGAAGCAAAACAGCACAATTAAAGACAATTTGCTGTTGAAACTTTTTTGTTTTTTTTTACAATTAATTCCAATAATAAGTTGTCTTGAGTAGATGCTCAAGTATTTAAAATCACACAAGGTAATATATGGTGTATAACTAAGGTAATTGAAATTGAAATTTAAAACTTCCTGTTTCTCCACTATTTTTGCTCTTCACTCAACACATACCTCAAGCCTCTCTCTTGTCTCTGTTGTTGTGGTGTATTCCATGCTCTCTTCTGTTCTTGTAGATTGATCTTTTTGTGACAGAAAATAAAAGACACCATACATTAAACATGAATGTTGTTTTGGACCCCACTGCCTTTTAAAACATGATTACATTACATTATTCTTCAAGCTTAAGATGTGTATTTTTTCTTTCTGTGTTATCTTAATGGATCTTTTCCACTGTTTTAATTTTATTTTTAGTAGAACATTATAATACCATGCATATCTTAAAGAGAAGATGACATGCAGTTTTTTCTTAAAAGAAAAAGCCAAACAAAGGTGGTGTTAACATTTGATGCTTTATGCTATAGAAAAGCAATAAAAGTTTTTTTTCAGGAAGAGAAATTTTATTGTATATTTTGCCATTTCAATTTCATATTAATAATTAACAATTATGATTTTAGTCATAATCATGCAGCCCTGATAATGGTGTCAGTGCTGAATTATTAATGAGTGTAAACCCTTTAGAGACATCAAGAAACCACATTTGTGTTCTTACCACTTGGATATGTCCTGTTTTGCAGGTCTTCACTTTGCAGGTCAGGTCTCTCTCTTAATGCAGTCTTGTACATCTCACTAGTGTAGCGCTGCTCTTTATTATTAATAAACAATTGCTCAATCTTGTTCAGCAGGTATTTTATCTCTGACTGGCTGTTCATGTTCTTGCTGCAGGTGTGATATCTTCCACCACATTTCTTTAGCAGCCGCTCCAGAGCAGAGTTTTTCTTTAGGTCATCTATTATAGAGTCAGACTCCTCCTGGCTCTCATATGTGAAGAGAATCATCACAAACTGAAGAACTCTGTCACCAAATACTTTCTGAAGCCACTCAATACCCATCTTATCAGCATCTGTTAACTGGCCTACTCGCACAACAAAAACAAAGGCGATTATTTCATTTTCATTCACTAGTTGATCAGTGGGGGGGTGCAGATCAAGAGCAGTCTCATGTAGGCCAATCAGGTTGATCACTGAGACACGACATCCTGATATCTTCATCTGCAAAGGAACAGTCATGGGTATTGCTACATTTTCAATATTAGGTTGTATTTCTCCAAGTAGAATATTATCGTGTTGAAACTGGACTGCAGCAGAGTTTCCAAAAAACACAATGGTCAGACAGTGACCTAGAATAAACCAAGAAGAACCGTTCTCAGATTCATCAATACACACTGGCACAACAAGTCTCTTTGAGTAATAGCCTTTGAAAAAAAATGCAAAAATAAAAAAATATATTTGTTAAAAAGCTGATATGTTTGTTTTCTTACCCACACTGCTGAGCTCAATAGAGTCAGACAGCTGAGGTGAGTTACTCGTCTCTCCTTTCTTCATTAGGCTGTTCATTATCCTGAAAAAGATACTGTAGATTATTTTTTTTTAAATCAAGGTTTTTGAATGACAATTTACCTTGTGTTATAATGTTTGATATATGAATAATATGTGAGTATCAAATCATGACACTTGAAGAGATAAACTCTTATAATGCAGGTAATGCATAATAATATTTACATTGTCATTGTCAATATTTACATTTACATTGTAACTGTGGTGTGCGTGAGGGTCAGGAATCAATAAGCAAAGATGGACTGTGGGTCCAACAGATTAAGGCACTTCAATTGGCAAGCGCAGTAAGCTCTGATTTAAAAATTATTATTAAACTTATGAAGTCACCTCTGTGTTTGTGACCTGTCAAAGATAATAGCCACAATGTGCAGGAGTTATTTTTGTCTACCTGATGTAGTAGATTTAATGTGGGTGCAGTTCGAGTTGCGATGTTTATGTTAAAGGGACACTCCACCCCAAAATGAAAATTTTGTCATTAATCACTTTCCCCCTTGTCATTCCAAACCCATAAAAGGTTTGATCGTCTTCGGAACACAATTTAAGATATTTTGGATGAAAACTAGTAGCTTTCTGACTGTCCCATTGACTGCCAAGTAAACAACACTGTCAAGGCCCAGAAACATATGAAAGACTTTGACAAAATAGTCCATCTGCCATCAGTATTTCAACCATAATTTTACAAAGCTACAAGAATACTTTTTGTACCCAAAGAAAACAAAAATAGCGACTTTAGTCAACAATTTATCTCCTCTATGTCACCGTAGTGCCATTTTGGAAAGTATCCACTGGACATAAACAACGTATGCGTGTGTTGTGGCTTCTCGTAGCTTCGTAAATTATGGTTGCACAGTGCGGCTTTAGCTGAACACATCTATTGTGTAATCTCCAGTAAATCACATGACATCTTTTCCAAAACCACCTGACCAACCATGTAACCTGTTTCCTAAAACAACAGTCAATACAGTCAACTTTAAGAACTTTTTCCACCAAAATTAGACATTACTACACCATGCCTATGCACAATGACAAAGACCTCATGTCACAATAATAGCTTCTTTCTTTTGACTTATGAATAAACTAAATAAAAACAACCCGATACATATAGAGTTGTCGTTTTATGTCTTTATCATCTGAACTCCAACTATAGCGCATGAAAGTACCCGGGTGGTTCTTTTTAAACACTGTGCAAGAAAGTGAAAATGTTCTTTTTTGCCGAGTACAGCGAGTCTCATTAGCTAATCATTTCATATCTAAATGATTTTTAAACAAATCATTGTCGTTTTTTTGTCTTACATGTGTAATATGTTACAATACGCGTCATGTTTCAAAGAAAACTGATCGTGAGCAATGTAATGTTGTTATAGTTAAAACCTAATTGTAAAGTTCAGCTTTAGCTTTCTTTCTAATAAAGTTCAACATGTACAATTTTAATTAACTTAAGGAAGTTGGTCAATGGTAAGTTTACCTCAGACTCACTTTACAGTGCGGTAATTCACCTAACATGAAATTTACATTTATGATTTACATTTAAAACTACAGTTCTAGGTATCATAGTGCAAGTAAAAACCAAGAATAAGAAGTATATTTTATTGTCTTACCGTATCCTCTGCTGAGAGAGTCAGTCCAAGTTCATCTGGCTGTAGCCTGCAGAACTGGGCGGTGCTGTACCTGGCCGAGGCTTCATGTGTCGCTCCGCCCCATAACTACTCGGTTGGCTCGATTGTCTTTCATAATAGGAATACATAACAGGAAATGTGTTCGTCGTCGTTCAAATGTCTAGTAATGGTGTGCATTTTCACAAAGCCTTCATTAGAATGCACAGAAGAAATATTGTTCTCTCTGAAATGTTTTACTAAATTAGATAATCTTAGGCTAACTTATGAACATCACTTAAACCAATATGTCATAGTAGCTATGTATTCATTCAATTAAGAATTACATGATTTATGAATTATTGATTACTTCTGCCACTATTTTTTTGAGAAGGAAAATGAAAAATAACATAACATATAACATATAGGATGTTATAAGTATGTAGGCTATAGTAGGTAGTGTAGCTGTCTAATAGCTCCGTATTAGAAAAATTTGGCCTCTAGCCTACTTTGAATATGGCTGCATTTAATAAAATTAAGAAATAACTACGTTTTTAATTATTTATTATTATACTGTTTTTTATTTCAATTTTCATTCAATTTGTGAAAAGAACTTGAGTTCTTTCCCTCAAACCAAAATTACACCCTTGATTACACGTAGGACTTGAAGCCCATATCAAATTATCACCATCCTGTGCACTTGTCCCATCACAAAGAGTATACCGACCTCTAGTGGGAAGAGCATAAAATGTAAAGACAAAACAGTTCACTGTTGTTGATTAAATCTTTAACCTTATCTAATTTGCTCTGACCTACCTCGCTGCTAAAATATACATAAAGTTAGGAATAGCAGTCTATGCCAAACTGTGGATCATTTGTCATTGTTCTTACACACAAAACTTTCAATGATTATTTTTTTTCCAATTACATGAATTCTTTTCTCACTCTGACACAAAAACAACTGCAAAAATACAAAGGGTACCTACAGGCTTATTTACACATGCTTACATACAGTACTTGCTATAAACTTAAGTTCAAAACCTAAAATAATACATTAATAAACAGTAAAAAAGCAATTTGCATGTCTACAGTAATGTAGTAATTCATGTTGAAATCTATTCTAAATCTAAAAGATGAAATACTAAAGATCTTCACAAAACAAAACAAACAGTTTTACTAAAGAAAGATCATTGATTTATGAGTGACAAGACAAAAGAAAAGGGCGCAGGGCAAGAATGTGCAAATCAAAGACTGTAAGGCAAGTGACATCAAATGAGCAGAGAGAAGAGAGCTTCTACCTGGGCGCAGTGAGTAACAAAAGAGAGACGGAAGTATCTAAATGGACAGTGTCACTTAAGATAGGTGATACCCCAATAGCCTTTAATATAGATACGGGGGCGGATGTTAATATAATGAACACAAAAACATTTGAAAAAGCTTATCCCAAGAGCTCAGCTTAGTCGTTGCTCTGAAATTGCTCTGAATAGCTCAGGTGGTTCACTGAATTGTAAAGGAAAATTCACAGCAAGAGCGGAGCATACGGGTAGACAGTACACACTGACCGTGTACGTCGTGGCAGGAGAAACTGTCATTAACCTGCTAAGCCGACAGACAGCCTCTGAGATGGGACTGGTCAAGAGAATAGAGCATGTAAGCACAGTTTTTGAAGGCAGCGTCACAATGAAAACAGAACCGGTGAAAATCCACCTGAAAGAAGATGCAGTGCCATATGCAGTGCATACCGCGAGGAGAGTGCCATTCCCTTTAATGCCCAAAGTTAAAGTAGAACTGCAAAGAATGGAGGAACAGGGTGTTGTAGAAAGAGTCATACAGCCTACAGATTGGTGTGCACCCATGGTACCGGTTATGAAGCCCAATGGGTCCGTCAGAATTTGTGTAGGATTAAACATTTACATTACATTACATTTACATTTAGGCATTTGGCAGACGCTTTTGTCCAAAGCGACATACAGTTGGGAGAACATAGAGCGATTCTTCTTAAGGAGACAAACAGACACAGGCAGTGCTATAATACCAGATTTCAAGTGGTGCTTCAGACAAGTACAAGCTAGAAAGGGAAGGAATAAAGAGATTAATTTTTTTTTTTTTTTTTTTTTATGGTAACAGCAAATAGAGTTGAAAGAGATGAGTTTTAAGCTGTCGCTTGAAGCTTGTCAGGGAATCAGCATTCCGGATAGGGGTAGGAAGATCGTTCCACCAGCCAGGAACAGTAAAAGAGAATGTTCTGGATAGTGATTTAGCACCTCTCTGTGATGGTACCACAAGGCGTCGCTCACTAGCAGATCTCAGAGTTCTGGAGGGGGTGTAGATTTGCAATAGCGAGTGCAGATAAGCAGGTGCAGTAGCTGTGGTTGTCCTATATGCAAGCATCAGAGTCTTGAACTTGATACGAGCCGCAATTGGGAGCCAGTGCAAGGAGATAAAGAGAGGTGTAACATGGGCTCTTTTGGGCTCGTTGAAGACCAGCCGTGCTGCTGCATTCTGAATCATTTGTAGAGGTTTGATTGTGCATGATGGAAGACCAGTCAAAAGAGCATTGCAGTAGTCCAGTCTGGAGATGACAAGGGCCTGGACAAGAAGTGAACGACAAACTGAACGACAACATAAAGAGAGAGAGATACATACTTCCCACAACAGAAGCGCTCTTAGCTAAATTAGCTGGAGCGAGTATCTTCACATCTCTAGACGCAGCGTCGGGATTTTGGCAAATTCCACTGTGTAATGAAAGCAGTTTGTTGACGACGTTCATCACTCCAATGGGGCGCTACTGTTTTAAGAGACTACCGTTTGGCATCAGCATAGCTCCAGAAATCTTTCAAAGGAAAATGAATGAGCTTTTAGCAGACATGGAAGGAGTTGTGGTGTACATGGACGACGTGATTGTTTACGGGAAGGACATGGAAGAGCACGACAGCAACCTAAGAGGAATGCTGAAAAGGATGGAAAATGTGGGTCTCAAACTGAATATGGAGAAATGTGTATTCAGGAAAGCAGAGGTGAATTTCCTTGGACAAGTAGTGGACGCTCAAGGTGTCAGAGCTGACCCTGAAAAAGTGCGCGCGATAAGTGACTTGCAAGAGCCAAACAACGTAACCGAGTTGAGACGGGTATTAGGCCTCATAAATTATATGAGCAAATACATCCCTGACCTGGCAACAACTGGAGGCCCTTTGTATGAGCTGCTCAAGAAAGAAAGAGTATGGACATGGGGTGAGCCACAGAAAAGCACATTCAGCGATCTTAAAAGTTTACTTACTAAAGCTCCAGTTCCTGGCACATTATGATCCACTTAAAGAGACTGTAATATCAGCAGATGCCAGCAGCTATGGTATCGGAGGTGTTTTACTACAAAAGCATGACAACAGCTGAAAACCAGTCGCTTAATGTTCCAGAAGGTTGACAGTAACAGAAACAAGATATGCCCAGATAGAAAAGGAATGCCTCGCAGGTTTATGGGCGTGTGAGAGGTTCCAGAAGTACTTAGTGGGCATGAACACCTTCAAATTGATCACGGATCACAAGCCATTAATACCATTAATCAACAGTAAAGAAATAGACACAGTGCCAGTGAGATGTCAGAGACTATTGATGAGACTCATGTGGTTCAATGCGAAAGCAGAATACGCGCCAGGCAAAAGTTTGGTCATCGCAGATGCACTGTCCCGAAGCCCATTGAATACCATGGAGGACTTTATGACAGCAGATGTGAACTGTCATGTAAATGCTGTCATCAGCTGTCTGCCAGTGTCTCAACGCAAGCTGTCAGAGATAAAAAATGGAGACACAGAAGGATGAACGGTTACAAATTGTGGAGAGGTTTATCGCAAATGGATGGCCAGTATACACCAAAGGTGTTCCCAACAGTGTACAGTGTTTTTAAAAATGGAAAGACTCTTTGTCAGTGACTGAAGGGTTGATAGTGCTGCGGAACCGTATAGTAATTCCAAAAATGATAAGACACGAGATACTCAGCAAAATTCACGAGGGACACCAAGGCTTATCAAAGTGCAGAGCGCGTGCTCAAGAGACTGTATGGTGGCCTGGAATATCAGAGGATCTTAGGCGTAAAATAGAGACATGCAATTTCTGCATAGCAAACAAACGTGCACAGCACAAGGAACCTTTACAGTCTACACCTCTACCAGAAAGGCTGTGGCAGCGAATAGCCATGGATCTGTGTATGTGTAATGAATTAGCCCAAGGGGGAATATTAATAATTAATCATAACTCGTTATAATTAATTATAAAATTTGGATAATTCAGATGAATTATCTTGATGAAACAAAATTCACATTACAATCAATTGCCCCGTTCAGCCAGCGAACATTCAGGGTAAATTCATGTGTATTCACAGAAAAACTAGTTTCTGTGGTCGCAGAAAATAACTTTGTTAAATACTAATGCATTAGAGCATGTAGCTTTGATCGGAAATCGTAAAGTGACACTTTGCAATGCAGAATCAGAAACTCATGTAATTTGTGCACAAGAACTTTATTAACTACAGACTAACACATAACTAATCTAAACAACACATGTACATACACACACACACACATCAGGCATACATGGTAAGGCTAATGAGAGTTACGGAAAGAGGGAAAGAGGAGAGTCAGAGTTAACCATCTCTAAAAACCATCAGTTTCTAGTTCAAAGCACAGTATACGATAGCTTAAATCAGAACTCTGTCTGGTACAAGATATTATACTTGCATTTGACCTGGCTGTGGGACGAGGGTCTCGAGAAGCCTTTGAAAAAGGTCCGGATGGTTCCATTTGATGGCTGGAGTTGCAATTTCTTGAAACTCCGAGGTTTTCCTTGAGTTTGTTGTGCTCAGGAGAATCCGCCCTCCTGGGTGAGCACATGGCTTTGTGCCAAATGGGGTTTGCTGGCATTGTGGGACGCAGCGGATGTGTAGGTCACAATCCAGAGATGAAGATGTGGAGAAATGAATGTCTGGTTGAGGACATTTCCATGATGATGAGCTCCAGGGTTAAGTGAGAACAAACTCCCGGGTTGTAGGTTTGAGTCTTGTGATCAAAAGCCATTTCTATGGTTAGGAAGGCCGCATGTGGCTGGGCCACAGGCCCGTGGCCTTGTCCTGGAGGGCCTCCACGCAACAAACAATCTGAAGATTTTGCAGAAGAGAGGGAGGGAACGGTGTTCTGAGCCCTTTAAAGTCTGGAGAGAGTCACACCTTCCCAAATGGGTTCGACCAAGGAGAAGACTGAATTTCTCAGCGGGAGGTTAGAACCTGGGTCCTCATTTTATGTCCCTTTGTTTCCGAGGCATGGCAGTTTGCATATGTAACTCAATAGGGGTTCAGGCCAAAATTACTAAGGATTCTTAGAACACTAATATGTTGCACAGGTATCAACAGATAATACACACCATCTTTAAGATAATCAAAATACAATTTCAACGAGACAAAACACGATTATACTACATAGAAATCTACCATAAAACATGCATAAAACAGTTAATAAAACAAAAGACAAAGTATCTGAACAGTCATAACATACATAGTGATATATGGGCTATGTGTGTTCGTTCACAGAAAGGTTTGTCTGTGAATAAATAGGGAAGAGTCCATTTCTATGAGCATAATGTCTTTTCTATGGGAGAAGTAAGTAAAAGTTGCAGAGTCTGCATACTTCGGCATTGTAAACTGAGGTTATCAGTGGTTGCTACGGCAACTGAGTGTTATTTGCTCTGGGGGGGTTGAAAACCAGAACTCCACGTTTCGCTTAATTGTATGTTTGATTGGTCCAGACGCTACAGTATGTATAAAGGGAAACAATATGTAGTGGTGTCTGACTATTATTCACACTACTTGGAGATCCTTCTGCTACAGTCAACCACCTCAGAACACGTTATTCAAAGACTGAAAGCGTGTTTGCAAGGTTTGGCATTCCAGAACAAATTGTCAGTGACAATGGACCGCAGTTCTCCAGTGAAACTTGGAGAAGCTTCTGCACTACGCATGACATTCAACACATTACATCAAGTCCCCACAATCCTCAAGGCAACGGACATGCCGAAAAGGCAGTTCAGACAGCAAAGCGCATTCTGAAACAAGATGATCCAGTTCTAGCCCTTATGTGTTTTCGAGCTACTCCTACTTCATCTACAGGCGTCAACCCGGCAGAATTGCTCATGGGCAGGAAAATACATACAACCCTACCCACTTTACCGACAAACTTGAAACCAAAGTGGCCAAACAAATCAAGCATAAAAGAGAGAGACAAAGCAGCAAAAGAAAAACAAGTGTACTACTTTAATAGGCGACATGGTGTGAAGGACTTACCTGTTCTTAAACCAGGTGATTCAGTCTTGTTGAAGTTAGACGATGAAGCCAAGTGGAAGGGACCTGCTACAGGTGTTAGCAGAGAGTGTGACCCCAAGGTCATATACGGTCTTCAGTGAAACGGAGGGAGAGAAGAGAAGAAATCGCAGGCATCTTCAGTTGCTTCCTGAGGGTGTTACAGGAGTTACTGAGAGGAACGAGGAGAGTTCAGAACGGTCATCACAAAAAGTTCAACCTTATGTGGACACTAACTTACCTGCTGAGGACAATGTAAAGAAGCCCAACATCACTAGAACAGGCAGAGTAGTTAAGCCTGTAGAGCGGTTAAACCTGTAAAGAAAATGGATGTAGGAAAGTGGCTTTACTGAGTTGTGTGACTAAGCTCGGTGATGACTGAATGTATCATGTATGTAGTGATGTCAATAGTGCCAAAGCAAGGTTGTGTGAAAATGATTGATCATTGTTCTAGTTTGGAAATGGTTTATTAGATGGCATTGTAAGGTGTATTGAAATACAATGTTAAGTAATTGACTTTAAGGGGAAGGTGTCAGGTCTTGTAGTGCAATATGTTATGTTATATCCGCTCCACTAGGTGGCGCTCCAGGAGCACTGTAGGGGGGAATACATATAGTCGAGTGGAGGAGTGTTCAGGACTAGAGGAGAGCTATATTGTGTTGACAAATGGTTCTTTAATAAAGCACTGGAAAGACAACAGCCTCCTTTTTTTTTTTTTGACAAACCTGTCAAATATGCAGATTGAACACTAGTAAGATGAATTAATTTCATTCTAATTAATTTCTTTAATCAATTCAAAATTCAAAAATCTTTTAGATAAACCTTCATTTGGGAATCAAGGATCATTTTGCAAGTCAATATCTGTTCCAGTTTATAACATAAACAGAGAGGTGCAGATGCTGTAAACTTCAGCAATAAACTTAAAAACAAGTTTAGTTTCATTACAACACAATAAAGAAATCTTACAGCAGATGAAAAGAAAAGCTCAAATACCAAATTAATACACAACAGAATATACTGTCAGTTACTTTACAAACAATAAATAAATAAATAGTTTTTCTCAGTTGCTAACACACTGTAGCTGATTCATTTGACCCAATTTTCCAAAACATTAATTAATCAAAATAAAGTGTTACCCTTGGCCTAACTGTATTGTTGCATCCCTACTGTTTACTCTAAAATACTGTATAACCAGAATATCACAAACTGATATACTAATCACATACTAATCTAAAAAAAAAATATAAGCCATCAAGGAGCTTCAGGTAATAATGTAGCTAGGAATATATCTACATCCTCTGAATAATAAAAATAAAAAGTCAAAGGTTGGCAGGTCTGCAGAAACACACTCCGGCTCGCAAAATTTCAAAATCTCTGGTAGCCCTTTGGGTAGGTACTCTTCAGATTTTGGTATCTACTATCCCAAATAAAAAAGACCTTTTTTTTTTAAATATAGAAAATCAGATATGAGTGTAAATGTAAATCAAAAATATTTTCAATACACAAATATCAACAAATATCAAAGAAGGAATTTTATTTCACTATTTACATCTGCAGAATTTTTTATTTATGACCCTTTTTAGAGGCTGCACAAGTAAAATGAACACATTATGAGTGGGGTTGGACAATGTACAATAACATATTAAGCCATACAATTATGATTTACAGTTCAGATACAGATTTTCACAAAAAACAAATATCTTATACAACAGCATTTCTGCCTTTATACCACTGAAAGGGATACATCAAGTATATAATTTATTATATTTATTTAAAACATATTCTTATTTGTTTAGATTTAGTTTAACTTCTTTCACGTTTACAACTCTATGTGTTCATCAATATTAAAACAATAAAAGGCTTGAACTACTTCAGTTGTGTGTAATGAATCTAAAATATATGAAAGTCTAATGTTTATCAGTACATTACAGAAAATAATGAACTTTATCACAATATGCTAATTTTTTGAGAAGGACCTGTATATATATATATATATATATATATATATATATATATATTTAAGGATCTGCAGGAGCCCTGTACTATAAGATAGCCCTTTGGGCAGGGCGGTGAAACATTTTGGTAGCCCAACTGGAAAACACAAATAGCCCCGGAGCATCGGGCCCTGACACTCACAAAATTTCAACACCTTGAAATGTGACATCATTTACATGTTTTAACCACTGATCTATAATAGAATAAATTATTAATAACAAGCTGTAAACTAAAAATTAAAACAAATTCCAAAGTTATTAATTAAATGTGTGACAAAAGAACACAAAACACTGGAAAGGGCCGGAGCTCCATAAGGTGAATAATGAAAATTATTTGTTGACTGTCATCATTTGAATTGAAGGGTAATTATGATAGTAGTAATAAAATGATTGATGTGACTCTACATTAAATACTAAATCAACATAAACAGAGTTTTAGAAAAGCATAGAAACACATGGTCACTCAGCAGGACTCACACACTGATCTTAATGTCTATATGAGGATTTATTACACACATATTGTTCTGACATGTTATTTCACTGACAGAAGTTCAGTATTAATGTCATGAAGAGAAAAGTAGAGACTCCATAACATCTCACTGTAATTTGTCATCCAGCTCAAAGCATTGTGGTCAAATTTATTTTGGTTCATTAATACAGTTTGTCAGTTTCACTTTTGATCCTTTATGAACAGTAAACCCAGCATACAGCGGCTGAGTGAATGTGGTCTGGACTGTGTGGATGAGGCTCATTGTGTCAGAGACACTGTAGAAGGACAGAGTTCCTGCACTGTGATCCGCAAACACACCTATTCTACTGCTGATGGACTTCACAGGAAGAGCAGTCTGTATATTATTGTGTATGAATGAGTATTTGGAGGGAGAGCAGAACAAACTCCAGGACTCATCATTATATCCAAACCGACACTCTTTACCCCCTCCCTTCCTGTTAATGCTCTTATAAGACACAGATATACACACACCATTATTTCCACTCCACTCCAGCTCCCAGTAACAGCGTCCACACACACTCTCTCTACACAACACCTGAGACCGATAACTAAATCTGTCTGGATGATCAGGATACGGCTGTCTTTCGCGGGCGACAGAAATCACTGTGTTGTTCACAGACAGGCGGATGTATTTATGCACTGTGTTCAGATCCAGAGTGAGCTGATGGAAATCTGATGGAGATAAAACACATCAGAATCAGGAATTATGAATTTTTTCATGTAGCTGAACTCTTCATTTTCAGAGTATCATCAGTGTTTAAGTATATGACCAGATATCCTGTGCAAATCATCATTTACATCATCAATTATAAAACTCTTCTTTCACCTGCAGAAAGAACATGAACACACTCAGCTTGTTTTCTTACTGACTTACATTGTAGGAAGTCGTTCCTGGTCTGGGGAACATCACTGGTGAATGTGACTGTGGAAATCAACAGACATGAAAAGTGTGATTCTCATGATCCTGCATGTACACTCTTAAAAATAACTCCATTCCAGACTTTTACAGTTTACCCCCGGACTTTATTTTCCATAATCCTTTGCATGAACTCATCAATACTCATTGTCTGCACCTGTGACTCATTTACTCTGTCTGCTCACCTTATATAAGCCTGGTTTAGTCTGTTATTCTTTGTGAAGTCTTGTTAGTTGTTACACTGCATTTCTGTGCATTCTCCCTAGGTTCATGTCTTTTGGTTTTTGATCTCTGGCCTGTTTTCTTGGATTTACCCTTTGCCTGAGTGTTTTGGATTGCCTGCCTGTGTTTAGATCTCCTGCCTCTATTTTGTTTTACATCTCTGGGTCTTCCCAATAAAGCTGCATTTGGATCTCCAACCTAAGTCTCTGAACAGTATGTAACAATTGTAATACCAGAGGGTGCCAGCACGAATCTCTCGGCTTGCAGCACTTGCTTTCCTATAAAGAGATTGTGGCTCTGCGCTCCCTCAGATACTACATGTGCAGTACGTGTGTTTCACTTCGCAAGATAAATGAGTAGAAAAACTTAAATCCAGTATAATAAACTACAGAGTAATGACAATGAATGTCATGGTCATTTCTGAAAAAAAAAAAAATGTCACTCTTCGTGTGAAAGTGATTAATTATATGAAGTGGAATAAATCTATACATTTTCTGCCCCTCATATCTTGAATTTGTGATCATTCTAAATGTATTTTAATACACTGAATCATGCAGTAAAAAACCCACACTGTTAATACCGCACAACTCTAGACACTGTAGGTGTTTTGAATGCCTTGCAAAATACTTGATAATATCAAATCGAACATCATTACAACAACAATTACACTATTATTGCAGACAACATATATCATACATCTCTATCTCCAGGACTTTACCTCTGTCTGAGATCTTCTTGAGCTCCTCTTTGTAGATATCCTCCAGTTTGTCTCTCAGCTGAAGGACAGATTCTCTCAGACCATCAGAAGAGAAGAGAGAACTGAAGGGATTGTCATTTATGTGTGTAGATTCAGGAGGTGCTGAGAGAGACTGGAAACTCTACAGAAAACAGAAAGCAAAACTCATCAGCTCCACACTTCACCAAATAATCAGCAACATCAGATGTGACGTAACTCTTTGATGCGCGTATGATCACACCCGTGTGATCAGTCTTTGTTGGTCCCTGAAGGGTACAATCAAACCGGTGTGATTTAAACAATCGGTGCATCACTTGATCAACTGCTGAATTCAAATCTGTTTTGGCGCTGTAGTGTTTGTCATATTATCACAAATATTAGTGTTTTTAACCATATAATGCTTATTTTAGGTTTCAGGCATTCAAATACACATACGTACTAGCAAAACCATACATTTATAGTTTGTAAAATTCTCGCTGATGTCTATGGAAGCGGCAATTATGATCCTTACAAATATAATCTGACATATTTTATTGATATCATATACAGATTGTGTAGGTAACTATAAAGTTTACTCTGCTCTTCTCCCAGCTCACCAGAGACTTACTTTAATGTTTCGGGAGGAGAGGATAAATTTGCGTGTTGTAAATCCCACAGCTCGGATTCAGTGCGAACAAACATGGCGGCGCCCATCACCCGGTATAGATCAACTAACATGGTCATTATAAAAGTGCTTAAACTTTCAAATACATTCAGTTGCACTTATTTTAATATCAAAATATCAGATATTTTATAATATACCCTGATAGGACACGTACATCTCGGAGACGTCTATTTGACATCTGCATTTACATCTGCAAGACGTAGTTTGGTCATCTACAATACGTCTATTGGACGTTTCCTATCAGATGTCAAATAGATGTCTATTAGATGTCTTTAAGATTCAGATTCTACAGATTCTACAGATTCTAGTGTTTGCCAGTTGCCACTTACACTGTATGTGTAGAATTAAACCTTTATTTAGAGTGGTTAGAGACACTGAAGCTTTACAACAACTCTTAAGACTTGCTCAGGTTTGGTTTGGATTCTATATGCTGAAGCATTGCTAATATACAACACTGTATGATTGGGGTCTTCATTATCAAATTCATTATCAAAAGTGTTACAGGCAAATAAAAGTCAATTTAAATCAGGTTCGAGATGCAATTTGATTTAGATCAAATTTTGATTGTTATTCAAAATCAGTGATATCAAATTCACAGATTTCATTGACTAGTGTTGCTTTGGAAATTATGACTAAATATCGAAAACGAAACGAGACGCTGCACAATGTAAATGCTAGTCATGTGACAATGA
Organism: Cirrhinus molitorella; assembly: GCA_033026305.1. NCBI lineage: Eukaryota > Metazoa > Chordata > Actinopteri > Cypriniformes > Cyprinidae > Cirrhinus > Cirrhinus molitorella. The sequence continues at coordinate 28,446,663 of CM065121.1, read as the reverse complement.
CTATAATAAAATGTATAATACAATATTGTTAATGAATAAAAATGAGACTAAATGTGGTTTACAAAATATGGTTTACAAAATGTGGTTTACAAAATGTCTCTTCATTTTTGTTGAACAAAACGAGACGAAACAAAATTTTATAACGTTATTTCATCGAGTTATTATTATTATTATTATTATTATTATTTTGCAGTATTTCTGTTTCCTGTGTCTCACTTCAGGGGCTTCATCAGGTCACACTCTGCAGACGCATGCGACGTCACTTCCTCAAGCCCCAGTTGTGACATTATTTAGAAGACGACAACAAACAAGGGCTGTATCCGAAATCGCCCCCTATACCATCATTCATTATTACCTACATTAGTCCACTCATATAGTTCACTTAAGGGACTGAATAAAAACGAATGAGTGAATTCGGACACTGAGTGCACCTGAAGGACTGCCGCTTTTGCATAGTTTGCTTGCTGTTTAATCATCATTTGAAACGCCAGTTCCATTAGTAAGATTAAATTATCTTGATACTCGTCATGGAAATGATGTAAAAACCCTAGTTAAACGATTTAATAATTTGTACCTGTGTTGTATTACGCTGTATGATGCCGTGGACGAACGTGTTGTAAAATTAAAGGATGGATGATTCAGCTTTGGGCGCCATCTTTTGGCGAGGTGCGAAAATTCATTCAGCACGTGACTCTTACAGTGCGTAGGGTTATCTCTAGCTGTTGAGTGTACATAGGCAGCCAAAAACAACACTAATTATGACGTGATGAATTAGAAGTTGAAATGTTAGTGAGATTTCCAAAGCTGAAAGCCATTTGTAAGTGGCGTCTCTTTCAAAAGAAGATGATCAGATGAGAGTCTGACTGATTATATAATGAGACACTCAGGAAATATTTCTCTGTGAGTCTCCTGCCACAGCAGGATCTGGCTCAAGACCACTATGATTTCTGTTACCTGCAGGAACTGGATGTGACTCTGTGTGTATGAAAGCTGCTCCAGCTCAGCATCTGTCCTCCTCAGATCATTTATCTCCTGCTTCAGTCGCTCCAGTCGTCCTTCAGCTTGACTCAGTGCAGCCTTTTCCTGATCTCTGATCAGCCGGATCACCTCAGAGTGGCTTCTCTCAATGGATGAGCGGATGAGCTCATTTAAGATCCTCTCACTGTCCTCCACTGCTGTCTGTGCAAAACGTTGTTAGGACACAAAGTGATTTAGGCTTCAGTGGGACTGAAAGAGAAGAGTCTGAACTAAGACTTAGACAAACTTCTCTTCTTCTTCAGACTTACCTTATGGAACTCCACAGCTGCTCTCAGCTGCTGCTGATCTTTCTCTCTCTGCTGAATTTTCTGCTGGAATGTCTTCTGCGTCTTTTTCAGCTGCTGCTGCAGGACAAGCGGATGATCGTGAATGTCACAGAAAACTACTGGAACTAAATCATCAAATGAATACTAGAAAAGTGGAACTGATAACCAATGGCTGTAGGTTCTAACTCTAAAAATGATGATTGGTTACAATCATCAAACAATAATTACAATTTAAAGTTATGCTATTCAAGCCTGTTTTACACTGTAAGCATAAGTATCATGAAAGCGAAACTTACACAGACATAGAGCTTCACACTGACAGTGTTTCTGTGTGACTATTGGATCACTACACTAAGTATTAACTTGATCAGTAATTTTAAATACCTGTTTCTCTGTCCTCTGTGCTGCAGCTGATACAGTGTCATGGTTTTTATGTTCATCCATCGTACACAGCACACATATAAATTTCTGGTCAGTGCGACAGAAAACCTCAAGGAGCTTCTCATGTTTCTGGCAGATCATCTCCTGCAGTCGTCCAGTGGCTTCAGTCAAATTGTGTCTCCTTCCTTTAAACCAACTCTCATGTTCCTCAAGGTGATTCTGACAGTAAGAGTTCAGACACATCAGACAGGACTTGATGGCTTTGTATTTTATTCCAGTACAGACATCACACTGCACATCTCCAGCTTCAGCGTCACAGTCAGCAGAACGTTTCCTCTTCTTTAGTTTGTCCACCGCTTCAGCCAACATGGTGTTTGTAGCTAAATCAGGTCTTGGGCTGAAGGTCTGTCTGCACTGAGGACAGCTGTAGACTCTCATCTGATCCTCCTGATCCCAGCAGCCTGTAATACAGCTCTTACAGAAACTGTGTCCACACTGGATGGTTACTGGATCCTTCAGGAGATCCTGACACACTGGACACATCCTGACATCATCCTGAAAAACTCTGGCTTCTGCCATTTTACAGCTTGATTACGGAGACACAAGCACACAACAGCTCAACTACACTTCAGTTTCTCTTTCTCTTTCCCTCACAGGTTTCCTGTTTCCTGGTTTTGTGCTTGAGTGTGTTGGGGAGTTACATGGAACAGAATTACATCATTTCATTACAAAATAAATGTAATTGTAATTTGTTACAGTAACTGAGAAAAAAAATGTGTAAATAAATTAGTTACTTATAAAAATGTTAACGACTACTAAGTTGGTTACATCACTTCTTTCATGAATTGCATTGACTGCTCTAAAATATGAGACACCAATTGTTCAGGAGTTTAGGACACAGAATAGGACAGATTTATTTATATAACTGTTGTATTTCCTATTTATGTTGCTGTATATGCTTTTTAAGTTTTACAGCTTTTTCCAAGGCACTGTTAGACATCAGTGTTTCCTGTCATAGCTATGCAAAGATTTGTTTTCAAAAACAGCATGATAACTATTAAACTTTTTCTTGTTATGATTTTAAATCTGTATTTATCCTCTAAATGATCTAAAAGTAAACAGAGGCACTAAAGTCTGATTTTGTGGTGGATGTGCTTTAAATTAAATTATTATGATCTTCATTCAAGTTTTTTAAAGTCTGACAGTAATTAATTTTGAGTACTTCTGTAATGTTAACCCTGTCTGGTTTAAATGTTTGAAAATGATTAACAGTTGAAAACATTAGAAAAGTAATCAAAAAGTCATCAAATGTAATCAGTTACATTACAATTAATAGAGCAACTGGAATAGGTACACTACTTATAGAGTAACTTGTAATCTGTAACCTATTAAATTTCTAAAGTAACCTTACCAACACTGGAGGTACATGTGTAAAACAGTTTTGTCTGTTTCTAGTTTGTACCTTGTATTCTAAAAGAAAAGGTGGAAAAATAACCTATTTAATAAAAAAAAAAATATATAAAAATAAGCTCAAAGATGAAGAAACTCCCATTTACAATAGGGATTTACAACATCTGTGTAAAGGGCATGCTCTCTGCTGCTGTCTGATTGGCTGGTGATGTGTGGCCCCTCCCCAGCTGGTTCGAACCCAGTTGTCAGCATACCCTGAATAAGTACCATAAATCTGGGTGGACAGACATCACTTCGAAAGCTAAGGTGATGTCGAATTTAGTCATCCAAGTGCTATGACCCATGATTTTTAACATATCACGATCAATATCATGGTGTTTGAGAGAAAATTTGTCAAGAGGAATTAAGCTATTTATGGTTGGGAACAGGTAATTATGCAGAGCTGATAGGTAGATTATAATGCATTTCTTATTCGAGAATTTCCTAGTAGACGCTCCAGTGGGGCTAATTCGAAAAACAAGGAAGTAATGTAAAAAAAATGATGTTTTGTATAAGCAGGCATTCCGCAACAGGTTTAAAACTGTTTAAGGCTGGACAGCAGATAATTAGTGAATTCGCTGTCGGGGCTGTAAGATAGTTTGATAGATAGATGAGAATATCGAGTCGATAAGAATATATATATTTCTGTCATGACAACTCTCTGAGGGATTGGCATGGTAATGTACATGACAATGTTAATGTATTTGGTCTTGAATAGATTTGCTACGCTGCTGCTGTGACAGAGCAAGTACCGAGACTTGCTACTGCCAATACATCCATAACATGCTGCTGTAAGCATGTAAGAAACACTGCTGCTGCACATATAATATAATTAACCCCCATATAACATATATGAATCTCCTCATAGCAGATCTATACATGTGGAGCTGGGGAAGGAGGAGGGTTTCTGAAGCATGCTGCAAACTTCTACACCTAGCACAAGTCATGTATTTGAATGTTGGGTTTCTGTCGTTAATTGATTGTCATTTAGTTCAGGTGTGTCTCATTATCTCCCCTTTATAAGTTCCTTCCTGTTCTGTGGTTTTTTGTCCGGTCTTCAACTTCACGTCAGTGTGTGTAATCTCCTCCTGTGTGGTAAACCCTTCTTTGTGAATTATTAAATACCTATTGACATTCATCTTCGTGAGCCTGCGTGTTCCTATGCACACACCAGAGTGTGACAGAAGACCGGACCTTTAAAATAGTAAGCGTTGTGTTTCCCCGTCTTTTCTTTTTCATTTTGATCAGTGTTTCTTTTACTATTTTCCCCTTCATGGACCCCGTGTACAGCCCCGAATTTCTTCTCCTAATGCTGGAGCAGGTGGAGAAAACGCTCGAGGACCATACAAGACATTTCATTACCATCGCGAACTATGCCAGCTATCCGGACGGCGCGCTCTGCACGTTCTACAATACCAGCCTAAACCCCGCGTGCAGAGCGTTGCCGTCCGAAGATGGTCCTCGAGCGGACTTCGCCGCCTTTGTGGAGTGGACACTGGCAAGAAACAGATCCCCCCTCGCCGTCTGCCCTAAGGAAAATCTCAGCAGTGCCACTCCGGACCCAGAGCCCAGCCCACCATCTCCCCGCTACGCGGAGCCTCAGCCTGAGCCCACCGCTGACGGAGAGCCAGAGCCCCAAGCGACCAACGAGCCATCGCCAGAGAGCGCGACAGAGCTGAGGATTGCCTCGGAGCCCGAGCCCCAAAGGTCAGACCAGGTGCGAGAGCCGGCAACAGAGCTCGCCACGGTGGAGAACGCCAATGACAGTGAGAGCGCGGATGGGAGCTCCGCCCACTGCACCAAGGCTGAGGGTGAGCTGATTATATTATCTGGGGCTGCTTGAAATGGAAAATGAATTTATTGACTGGGAACCTGAACTGGAATTCGATCCTGCCCCTTTCCTCCTTCCTTCGTCTCCGCTGGTCCCGTCCAGCCCAGAAGGGGCTCCTGAAACTCGTCAGCGCCCTCCAGTGTCCGCTCCTCAAGAGCACCCTCCAGTGCCAGCGCCTCGTCGGCACCCTCCAGTGTCCGCTCCATAAGAGCACCCTCCAGTGCCCGCTCCTCAAGAGCGCCCTCCTACGTTCAACCCTGAAGATGCTCACAAAAACCCGCCCGCCCACCCATTTCTGTCTACTCCGCTGCTGGTTCCTGTCAGCCCCACGGCTCACCCTCAGCCCAACATCTGTGTGCTGGATTCGCCATGGGTCTGCCAGTCTCCATCGGCGTCATGGCTGGAGGATCCCTCATCTCTGCCTCCAGCCTCTGAGTCCCGGACTCCGCCTCGGCCCTTCGACCCGTCGGCTCCACCATGTCTCCTAGGACGCGCCATCCGGGAGGGGGGGAGTACTGTCACGCCCCTGGACTGTTTTTGTTGTGTTTCCTTCCCCATGTGCTCTGTGACCTAGTTTCTGTCATTAATTGATTGTCATTTAGTTCAGGTGTGTCTCATTATCTCCCCTTTATAAGTTCCTTCCTGTTCTGTGGTTTTTTGTCCGGTCTTCAACTTCACGTCAGTGTGTGTAATCTCCTCCTGTGTGGTAAACCCTTCTTTGTGAATTATTAAATACCTATTGACATTCATCTTCGTGAGCCTGCGTGTTTCCATGCACACACCAAAGTGTGACACATATGTTGCCCAGAGACGCAAAACAATGCTGTGGCTGTGTTTGGAATGATTTTTGTTGGCGAACAGCCAATATGGAAACGAAAAAGTCTCTTGATATTAACTTATTGTTTATTAAACTGCTATATGAAATCAAAATCACATTTGTAACCATGCTGATTTGTAAGAAAAAACAAATGGCACTATTCATGTGATATTAATGAACTATATGAAATTATATAAATATATACATTTTCTGCCCCCTTATCTTGAATTATGTGATCATTCTTAATGCATATTAACAGACTCAATCATGCAGTGAAAGAACACACTCTAAACGCGTATGCGTTAGTTAGTCTAACCAGACTTTATCACGTATTCGTGAATGCCTGCACACCGTATGTTTTGCTTGGTTTTTGCAATGTGCTCTACTAGTTAAGTATTTGCACTAAACTTGCACAGATTTGGCTTGCATGAACTACTCTAAAAAAAGAATAAGTGAACATAACTTATGAAAAGTAACCCGCAAAATTGGCTAGTGATTTGACAGCATTACCCACCACAGCTGATTTTTACCCACACTTGGCTGGTTGGCGGGTGTTAATTTCAAACACTGTATATATACACTCACCAGCCATTTTATTATTACTTACTCTTTATTACTCACTTATTACTCACCGGCTTTACTAGTACTGGGTTGGACCCCCTTTTGCCTTCAGAACTGCCTTAATCCGTCATGGCATAGATTCAACAAGGTACTGGAAACATTCCTCAGAGATTTTGGTCCATATTGACATGATAACATCTTGCAGTTGCTACAGATTTGTCGGCTGCACTTCCATGATGCGAATCTCCTGTTCCACCACATCCCAAAGGTGCTCTATTGGATTGAGATCTGGTGACTGTGGAGGCCATTTGAGTACAGTGAACTCATTGTCATGTTCAAGAAACCAGTCTGAGATGATTCGCGCTTTATGACATGGCGCGTTATCCTGCTGGAAGTAGCCATCAGAAGATGGGTAGACTATAGTCATAAATGGGATGGACATGATCAGCAACAATACTCAGGTAGGCTGTGGCGTTGACACGATGCTCAATTGGTACTAATGGGCCCAAAGTGTGCCAAGAAAATATCCCCCACACCATTACACCACCACCACCAGCCTGAACCGTTGATACAAGGCAGGATGGATCCATGCTTTCATGTTGTTGACGCCAAATTCTGACCCTACCATCCGAATGTCGCAGCAGAAATCGAGACTCATCAGACCAGGTAACGTTTTTCCAATATTCTATTGTCCAATTTTGGTGAGCCTGTGCGAATTGTAGCCTCAGTTTCCTGTTCTTAGCTGACAGGAGTGGCACCCGGTGTGGTCTTCTGCTGCTTTAGCTCATCCGCCTCAAGGTTCGACGTGTTGTGCGTTCAGAGATGCTCTTCTGCATACCTCGGTTGTAACAAGTGGTTATTTGAGTTACTGTTGCCTTTCTGCTCGAACCAGTCTGACCATTCTCCTCTGACCTCTGGCATCAACAAGGCATTTGCGCCCACAGAACTGCCGCTCACTGGATATTTTCTCTTTTTCGGACCATTCTCTGTAAACCCTAGAGATGGTTGTGCGTGAAAATCCCAGTAGATCAGCAGTTTCTGAAATACTCAGACCAGCCCGTCTGGCACCAACAACCATGCCACATTCAAAGTCACTTTAATCACCTTTCTTCCCCATTCTGATGCTCGGTTTGAACTGCAGCAGATCGTCTTGGGCATGTCTACATGCCTAAATGCATTGAGTTGCTGCCATGTGTTGTGAGTCACTGGGGGTGCTTCTAAGGTGACAACATTTGATAGGACAGGCAGAGGTGTTGCTGTGAAAAGAGAATATTGGGATTTTGAGTGCAGTAGAGGTGTAAGGAAGAGGAGCGAAGCCTCATGCTTAAATCGGGCTCTGAGGTTTGAGAAGGAAGCTTAAGAGAAGAGAAAGGGAAAATAGGAAGGGAGTGGTGTTTGTGACATTCTGAGGGAATTTCTGAAGAGCCTGTGTAGCCTGTACCACTAGCAGAGGCAGCCTCATGCAACAAGAGCTGGAGGAGACAGGCTGAGTGTGGGCCAGCAGGCCGAGTTGCATACGGCACTCTGGCAAGGGGCTGAGCTGAAGTGGGAGGTAAATGAGGTCTTGTAGTGGTGAGATCTGGGCATGGCCCAGGCTTATTGAAAGCCTGCCGCTGCGAAACGATGCTTGAGGAGGGCCAAATCTTGCGTGGGAGGATGGAGGTGTCGAGCAAGGTGAATTTGCTTGCTCTGTTGTCCGCCTTGGGGGCTGCAGTAGATGTGAGGTTGGCTGATTGCAACTGATTGGTGCCCTGCAAGAAGCCTGGGGTTCGACGGTGGTGTCTGGTGGCGAAGAAGTGGTCCTGGGGTTTGCAGATTGTGGCAGAGTATCCAAAGGAAAATTGAGCTTATTGGATTTGAAACATAATGGCACAAGTGTCAAAAAACAGAGTTAAGTCTGCTGTATGAATATACCTCTAATCTTATAAACTGGTGTAGCGGCTACTCTGTTGTTACCAAATGCCGCTGAGAGGCTAAAAGAGGAACTTAAATGCAATTGCGACGCAACAACAATAAAACATTGCTGAGGCAAAAGTTAGTTGGTTTTCTTTATCGCAGACTGATGGTATCAGGTTTTATTATATTTTGTTGTATTTTGCTGGTCAACAAAGAATACATCGTCCCTGCTCCCCTCTCTCCCCGAACATCTCTAATTGAACAGGTGATTAATGTTCCCAATTCCACGTAACCCACGTGACTCCACTACAAACATGTGACATAGGCAAAACATTAACTCTTTCAATGTCCACTACAACTGGGTTGATTACTGAATTTGCTCCTCTTGTGTTAATTACGTTAATTATCTGAACATTTTCCTTCCAAACTTTTTTAATAAAACATCATTATGAGTTCTATAGTATTTTGTCTGGTGTAAGCATGGTGTGAGAGCGATTATCAGTGACTTTGAGAATAACGTGAGGAATATCCAGAGGAGGAATAAAGCAACACTGAAGAATATTTGTTTGATTTTTATCTGTCATGTGTTTGTAAAACATCACCCGAACAGCAGAAATCATGGAGAGACTGCTCTCATCACAGCCTCAAATGAGTGTCAGCTTTTACTCTTTCCACAGAACTCATCTGTCAGTAGCAATGCTTGTTTGTTTTTTGATTTTGGTTTATTGATGTTTTGGGGAATATCAGTGACAGCTGTACAATGTGACCCCCGCCAGGTTCATTTTGACGCTACTTAGTTAACTTATCGTTAACTTTATACTGGTAACACTTTATAATAACTTCCATTAATGTATTCACATATCTAGAACAAATGTCCTTAAACTTTCATTGTTTGAAAAATCTACAAATGATTTTAGCAGAAATTATACAATGATTATTTGTTAATGATTTGCTAATGAAAGTTATAATAAAGTGTTTTCGAATAAACTATTAATAACCTGTAAACTAAAAATAAAAACTAATTCCACAGTTAATAATTAAATTTGTGACATTAAAAACAGCGACTTGTGACACTGGAAGACACAACAACACACAACTCTGAAAAGGTCCGGAGCTCCATAAAGTGTATAATGAAAAGTATTTATTGACTGTGATCATCTGAATGAAAGGTAATAAAATGATAGCTGTGACACAACATTAAAAACTAAATAAGCACAAACAGAGTTTGAGAAAAGCACAAAAATACATGGTCACTCAGCAGGACTCACACACACACACACACACACACACACACACAATACACCGATTTATTCACACACTTATTTCACTGACAGAAGTTCAGCTGCAGTATGTCATGAAGAGAAAAGAAGAAACTGATTTATCATGCAGCTCCAAGCATTATGGGTAGAATCTCTCGTAAATCTATTCTGATTCATCAACGTTTGTCAGTTTCACTGATGATCCAGATCCAATCCCAAACCCTGGATAGAGCGGCTGAGTGAATGTGGTCTGGACTGTGTGGATGAGGCTCATTGTGTTAGAGACACTGTAGAAGGACAGAGTTCCTGCACTCTCATCCACATACACTCCTATTCTATTGCTGATGGGCTTTACAGGGAGAGCAGTCCGTATCATTTTGTGCCAGAATGAGTATCTGTAGGGAGAGCAGCACAAACTCCAGGACTGATCATTAGCTCCAAATCTACACTCTTTACCCTCTCCCTTCCTGCTGATGCTCTTATATGACACTGATATACGCACACCATCATTTCCACTCAACTTCACCTCCCAGTAACAGCGTCCACACACACTCTCTCTACACAACACCTGACGATACACATCAAATCTGTCTGGATGATCAGGATATGACTGATCTGTGTAAGAGACAGCAGTCACTCTGTTGCTCTCAGACAGACGGAGGTATTTATTCAGTGTGTTCAGATCCAGAGTGAGCTGATGGGAATCTGATGGAGATAAAACACATTAGAATCAGGAATTATGAATCTGTATGATCTTTAAATATAGCTTTTCATGTTTAGTGTATCATCAGTGCCTCAATACAAATTACCAGATAACGTGCAAATCATCATTTACATCATCAATTACAAAACTCTTCTTTCACTTTCTACAGAAAGAACATGAACACACTCAGTGAATTTTTCTGCTTGTTTTCTTACTGACTTACATTGTAGGAAGTCGTTCCTGGTCCTGAGAACAATGTTGGTGAATGTGACTGTGGAAATCAACAGACATGAACGGTGTGATTCTCATGATCCTGCATCCATTCCTAAAACATTTCTAACAGTATGTTATCTGTGATTTGAGATGATGATGGACTCTTTTTTGAAAACAGATGAATCCAGGACTTTACCTCTGTCTGAGATCTTCTTGAGCTCCTCTTTAAAGAAAGCTTCAAGTTTGTCTCTCAGCTGAAGGGCAGACTCTTTCAGACCATCAGAAGAGAACAGAGAACTGAAGGAATTGTCATTTACGTCAGTAGATTCAGGAGGTAATGAGAAACACTGGAAAGTCTACAGAAAACAGAAATCAAAACTCATCAGCTCGAAAACTCCAAACACCTAATAACCTGCAGCAACATCAGATTTGTGCGGCTCTTGTTGACTTGACTGATCTTTAGTAGCTTATCTCAATCCAGAAGTTTCACAGCATCGGCTTTATTTTTCTGATATTAATTACATCCCATTTAATCTACAGATTCTAGCAGTAGTTGACATTAGCAGTGGCTTCAGTTGTGTTGATGTAAAAAGCTGTAAATATTTTAGCAACCTTGTTTGTAATAATTCTAATAGCTTTATGGTATTTAGTCTATTACCACATTTATTTCTTATAAATAGAAATGCAAAAAACTGCATAACAAAAATATCTTTGGCCTATATTTCATGACTCCCTTTCGTTACATTCAATTGGCCTATACACTATCAGTCAAAATTATTTTTAATGGAGAACCAAGTCTGCATTTATTTGCTCGAAAGCACAGCAAAACAATAAAATTTTGAAATAGTTTTAATATTTAAAATAACTGTTTTCTATTTGAATATATTTTAAAATGACTCCAGTCACATGATGCTTCAGAAAGCATTATACTATTCTATTATATTATTATTATGTTAAAAACAGCTAAGTAGAATTCTTTTGGGTTTATTTGATGAATAGAAAGTTCAGAATAACAACATTTATATGAAATAGAAATCTTTTGTAATATTATAAATGTCTTTATCATCACTTTTAATCAGTTTAAAGCATCCTTGCTAAATAAAAGCATTATTTCTATCATTTATTTCCCAAAACAAACAAACGAAACAAAACAAACAAAATGTTTTGAATGATGCTACACTTTTGAATTATCTAGTAAGTATAGTATATAAGCTTTTCAGAAAAATGCAAATCTTTGGATCTTTTTATTCATCAAAGAATCCTGAATGAAAAAAATAAAACTGTTTTCTTCGTCAGTGTTGTTTTTTTTTCCCTTTTAAACTAGTTTAAACCACTGCAACATCCGTGGTTTGTATCTGAGACCTCTGCTCCAAACTCAAACACTTCTCATGGAATCTCACAGCGATATAGTGTTTGCATGATCGACATCAGTCAAAGAGTAAACGCATTTGTTCTAAGCTCACGCTGTGCTGTCTTTAGGCAGAGCTAATAATGGTCCTTGCTGCGCCAGTGTGGTTCACGAGTTGCACTCTCCTGCATTTGTAAGCCATTTATCTCTTTTAAAATAAAATGATCAGATGAGAGTCTGACTGGTGATTATATAAGAGACATTCATGAAATGGATCTCTGTGAGTTTTCTGTCACAGCAGGATATGAATCAAGTCCAGTTCTTCTAGATCTCTGTTACCTGCAGGAACTGGATGTGACTCTGTGTGTATGAAAGCTGCTCCAGCTCAGTGTCTCTCCTCCTCAGATCATTGATCTCCTGCTTCAGTCGCTCCAGTCGTCCTTCAGCTCGACTCAGTGCAGCCTTTTCCTGATCTTTGATCAGCTGTATCAGCTCAGAGCAGCTTTTCTCAATTAATGAGCGGGTGAGCTCAGTAAAGATCCTCTCACTGTCCTCCACTGCTGTCTCTGCAGAGCGCTATTAGGACACACAGTGATTCAGGCTTCAGTCAGACATGAAGAGGAGAGTCTTAACAAAGACTAAGACAAACTTCTCTTCTTCTTCAAACTCACCTTATGAGACTCCACAGCCACTCTCAACTGCTGCTGACCCTTCTCTCTCTGCTGAATTCTCTGCTGGAACATTTTCTGTGTCTCCTTCAGCTGCTGCTGCAGGACAAATAAATGATGGTGAATGTCACAAAAAAATTACTGGAACTAAATACTCACTAAATCAGGGAAAAGTGGAACTGATAACCAATGGCTGTAGGTTTAAGTTCTAGGAGTGATGATCGTTTACCATCATTTAACATGAATTATGATGAATATTAAGGTCTGTTTCACACTGCAAGCATAAGTATCAGGAAAGTGAAACTGATACAGACATAGAGCTTCCCACTGACAGTGTTTCTGTGCAATTAACCTGCAGCTCTACACAGCAAATAAATAGACTATTGGATCACTACACTAAGTATTAACTTGATCTCTACTTTTAAATACCTGTTTTTCTGTCCTCTGTGCTGCAGCTGATACAGTGTCGTGGTTTTTATGTTCATCCATCGTACACAGCACACATATACATTTCTGGTCAGTGTGACAAAAAACCTCAAGGAGCTTCTCATGTTTCTGGCAGATCATCTCCTGCAGTCGTCCAGTGGCTTCAGTCAAATTATGTCTCTTTCCTTTAAACCAACTCTCATGTTCCTCAAGGTGAATCTGACAGTAAGAGTTCAGACACTCCAGACAGAACTTGATGGCTTTGTATTTTTTTCCAGTACAGACATCACACTGCACATCTCCAGCTTCAGCGTCACAGTCAGCAGAACGTTTCCTCTTCTTCAGTTTCTCCACCACTTCAGCCAACATGGTGTTTGTAGCTAAAGCAGGTCTTGGAATGAAGGTCTGTCTGCACTGAGGACAGCTATAGTCTCCCATCTGATCCTCCTGATCCCAGCAGCCTGTAATACAGCTCTTACAGTAACTGTGTCCACACTGGATGGTTACTGGATCCTTCAGGAGATCCTGACACACTGGACACATGAACTCACCCTGAAAAACTCTGGCTTCTGCCATTTTACAGCTTGATTACAGCGACACAAGCACACAACAGCTCAACGACACTTCAGTTTCTCTTTCTCTTTCCCTCTCGTGTTTCCTGTTTCCTGGTTTTGTGCTTGAGGGGAGTAACTAGTTACATGTAACGGAATTGCATAATTTATTTGAGTCTTTCAGAAATTGTATAGATTGCTCTAAAATATGAGAATTTGTTTCAGGAGTTTAGGACACACAGTACTCAATAACTGTTTTATTTCCTATTTGCGTTGATGTATTTGACCAATTACACTTCCAAAGTAACCTTACCAACACTGGAGGTACATGTGTAAAAAAGTTTTGTCTGTTGCACATTTTGACTATTTAGTGGTTTCCAAATTTTTCTTCTTCTTTTATTTTAAAAAGAAAACATGAAAAAAAACAAAAAACTATTTAATACAAAATAAAAATAACTCTAAGATGAAGACACTCCCATTTACAACAGGAAATATCATGGTATAATCATCTGATCCGTAGTACCATCCCGGTACCTCTGCATAAGTGGCGTTCTTGTCTCTAGCTTTTCTCTGATTAGCCTCACGTAGCCAGACCTTCAGACTGTTGGCAGAAAGTTTGGGAACTTTGGCCACTTTGAATGGCCAAGGCCCGCCCATTAGGCCATATGAGTGACAGGTAAATCAAACAATCACATTTAGTTTCGTGTCACGTCATGTTTAGGGGCATGGAAATGTCGCCTGCTGCTGCCGCACATTGAAACTGACACTGAATGATATTTATTCAATATGTTAAATGTTATTAAAGTCTTGTAGGGGGGATACATGAACTTTTTATGCTTAGAACTTTACCTGATTGAATTATGTTTTTATACTTCATGTTTAGATATTTTTTTAGTAGTTCAATAACTTACCGCTCTACAAGTGTTACCTTCGATATTATAACAATGATTAAGAATTAAAGGTAAGCACTGACTCAAAGTATGCAGACATGTTTTCGGCAGGAACTGTTGTCATGGTGAATCATAATTTCAGAGCTCCATTGATCATTTCTTTTCATAGTTGTGGTGCATGCACTTAACTCAGAGTCATCCTATTGAGAATTGATTGAACTAACTCAGTTCAGCTTTTTTGAAACTGAAAACTCTGAAAGTCAAACCAGAGTTCAAGTTTAAACTCTTATTGAAACAGACTCCAGGTGCAGCTTGCAGCGTAGACTCGGAGCAGCATGATTTAGGAAGACAGATTGGGAGGGATCACACCACTTCTTGATGGGTGCAGCTCGCAGGGTCGGATGGGTGAGTCCTAGTGGGCAATAACGGAGTGGTGAAGGCTTGATAATTAGAAAATCATTGAGCAAGTGAATGAGGTGAGAAATTGCATAATTGTTTGACAAAATCCAACAAACGGCTTCTGATAGCATGTCAAAAACCTTGGGGCATCCAAAGTTTCCAGTGTCCCATGCCATTAATCTAGATAAATAAGCATAATTTTGAAAACTGACAAGGGTGATGTTGACTTTTGCCATCCAAGCCCCATGACCCACATTTTTTAACATACAGTGGGTACGGGAAGTATTCAGACCCCCTTAAATTTTTCACTCTTTTTTATATTGCAGCCATTTGCTAAAATCATTTAAGTTAATTTTTTTCCTCATTAATGTACACACAGCACCCCATATTGACAGAAAAACACAGAATTGTTGACATGTTTGCAGATTTAATAAAAAAAAGAAAAACTGAAATATCACATGGTCCTAAGTATTCAGACCCTTTGCTCAGTATTTAGTAGAAGCACTCTTTTGATCTAATACAGCCATGAATCTTTTTTGGAAAGATGCAACAAGTTTTTCACACCTGGATTTGGGGATCCACTGCCATTCCTCCTTGCAGATCCTCTCCAGTTCTGTGAGGTTGGATGGTAAACGTTGGTGGACAGCCATTTTCAGGTCTCTCCAGAGATGCTCAACTGGGTTTAAGTCAGGGCTCTGGCTGGGCCATTCAAGAACAGTCACGGAGTTGTTGTGAAGCCACTCCTTCGTTATTTTAGCTGTGTGCTTAGGGTCATTGTCTTGTTGGAAAGTGAACCTTCGGCCCAGTCTGAGGTCCTGAGAACTCTGGAGAAAGTTTTCATCCAAGATATGCCTGTACTTGGCCGCATTCATCTTTCCCTCAATTGCAACCAGTCGTCCTGTCCCTGCAGCTGAAAAACATCCCCACAGCATGATGCTGCCACCACCATGCTTCACTGTTAGGACTGTATTGGACAGGTGATGACTTTCTACAACTTTCTCCCAACTGCATCTTTGGAGCTCAGCCACAGTGATCTTTGGGTTCTTCTTTACCTCTCTCACCAAGGCTCTTCTCCCCTGATAGCTCAGTTTGGCTGGACGGCCAGCTCTAGGAAGGGTTCTGGTCGTCCCAAACGTCTTCAATTTAAGGATTATGGAGGCCACTGTGCTCTTAGGAACCTTAAGTGCAGCAGAATTTTTTTTGTAACCTTGGCCAGATCTGTGCCTTGCCACAATTCTGTCTCTGAGCTCTTTAGTCAGTTCCTTTGACCTCATGATTCTCATTTGCTCTGACATGCACTGTGAGCTGTAAGGTCTTATATAGACAGGTGTGTGGCTTTCCTAATCAAGTCCAATCAGTATAATCAAACACAGCTGGACTCAAATGAAGGTGTAGAACCATCTCAAAGATGATCAGAAGAAATGGACAGCACCTGAGTTAAATATATGAGTGTCACATCAAAGGGTCTGAATACTTAGGACCATGTGATATTTCAGTTTTTCGTTTTTAATAAATCTGCAAAAATGTCAACAATTCTGTGTTTTTCTGTCAATATGGAGTGCTGTGTGTACGTTAATGAGGAAAAAAATGAACTTAAATGATTTTAGCAAATGGCTGCAATATAACAAAGAGTGAAAAAATTAAGGGGGTCTGAATACTTTTCATACCCACTGTATATTGCATGATCAATATTGTGGTATTTGAGAGGAACTTTGTCAAGAGGAATCAAGCTTTTTATGCTTGGGAACAGGTAATTATGCGGAGCTGACAGGTTGATTATGCGGCATTTCTTACCTGAGAATTTTCATTGTCACTTCATTGGGGCTACTTCGAAAAACTGGGAAGAGTTGATTGGAGGTTATTACAGATAATGTTTTGAGAGAGCGGGCATTCCATTGTGTGGGTTAAAAACTGTGTTTGAGGCCGGACAGCAGATAATTCTCGGTGTCTGGGTGGTAAGATAGTTTAATAGATAGGCAAGAAATATTTTATTACAAGTAATTGCTGTCTGGCACCCGAACAAAATATTTATTTATTTATTTATTTGTTAAAATGTACTTCCGGGTGTCACCACAGTTACAAATGAATTCAATTAGTCATTACATCACCTGGTCTGAGTGTAGAATCACTTGCTTCATTCTTCACTCAGGAGAGAGTTTTAGATTGATTCAATGTTAGATTGATAATTTGTTAATTTTATACTTATATTAGTGCTGCAGCTAACAATGATTTTGATAATCTGTTGATTAATACGTTTAATTAATTTTTAATCTGTTTCAATAATCAGATTTAAAAGCATTTTATTTAATGTGTTGTCTGTTGTTCTCCTTCAAAATATTGAGACATAAAATGAGACAAATAATATAAAATATTTATTCACACATTTATTTCACTGACAGATGTTCAGCTGCAGTTCGTCATGTAGAGAAAATAAGAAACTGATTTATCATGCAGCTCCAAACATTATGGGTAGAATGTCTCATCAATCTATGCTGATTCATCAACAACGTCACTGATGATCCATGTCCAAACCCAAACCTGGGATAGAGCGGCTGAGTGAATGTGGTCTGGACTGTGTGGATGAGGCTCATTGTGTCAGGGACGCTGTAGAAGGACGGAGTTCCTGCACTGTGATCCACATACACTGCTATTCTACTGTTGATGGGCTTTACAGAGAGAGCAGTCTGTATGTTGTTGTGCCA
Organism: Cirrhinus molitorella; assembly: GCA_033026305.1. Lineage (NCBI taxonomy): Eukaryota > Metazoa > Chordata > Actinopteri > Cypriniformes > Cyprinidae > Cirrhinus > Cirrhinus molitorella. The sequence continues at coordinate 28,429,265 of CM065121.1, read as the reverse complement.
GAATGAATATCTGTAGGGAGAGCAGCCCCAGGACTCCAGGATCTTGTCAATAGTTTCTCCACCGATCGAATCACCGTCATTTAAAACAATGATTAATCGAAAAATCTATTTTTTTGCCCAGCTCTACTCTACACGACAGCTGACGATACACATCAAATCTGTCCAGATGATCAGAATACAACTGATCTGTGTAAGTGTGAGCAATCACTCTGTTGCTCTCAGACAGACAGAGGTGTTTATTCACTGTGTTCAGATCCAAAGTGAGCTGATGGGAATCTGAAGGAGATAAAACACATCAGTATCAGGAATTTGAATATTTTCATGTAGCTGAACTCTTCCTGTTCAGTGTATCACTGGTGTTTCAATATACAGATGACCAGATATCTTGCGCAAATTATGATTTACATCAAATATAAAACTCTTCTTTCACCTTCTACAGAAAGAACATGAACTCACTCAGTGAGTTCTTCTGCTTGTTTTCTTACTGACTTACATTTTAGGAAGTCGTTCCTGGTTCTGGAAACAATGTTGTTGAATGTGACTGTGGAAATCAACAGACATGAACAGTGTGATTCTCATGATCCTGCATCCATTCCTAAGACATTTCTAATATGATGTTTTCCATGATATGAGATGATGATGGACTAATTTCTAAAAGCAGATTAATCTCTAGGACTTTACCTCTGTCTGAGATCTTCTTGAGCTCCTCTTTGCAGAAATCCTCTACTTTGTCTCTCAGCTGAAGGACAGATTCTCTCAGACCATCAAAAGAGAAGAGAGAACTGAAGGAATCGTCATTTACTTCAGGAGGTTCTGAGAGAGACTGGAAACTCTAGAGAAAACAGAAATCAAAACTCATCAGCTCTGACTTGACTGATCTAGTAACTCACCTCAGTCCAGCAATTTTACAGCATCAGCTTCATTCTTCTCATATTCATTACATCAAATTAGAGCTACCGATTCTAGTATTTGACACTTACACTATAAGTGAATGTTTTAGGAAATAAAATAAAAAAAATAAATGTCCATCTAACAGCTCAAGCAAATGAATGGAGTGTGATTGTAGGGTTGAATAGATTTGGTTAGGAAAATCAGCTCAAAGGCTATGATTCGATTGACCATTATTTAAACTTAAGAGTGGATAGAGACACTGAATTAAGACACAGTCAGGTTTGATTTGGTTTGACTGAGTACACTGAAGTATTGCTTTATGCTTTATGTTTGGGATCTTCATGGTCAAATTGAGGATTGAGAGCACCTGATCCAATTTTGATGAACGTTACTTAGAATCAGTGCTATCAAGTTCACTGATTTCACTGAAACATAATTTATCAGAAGCAAAAATTTGGTTAAACGTTTTAGACTGTTGGTGGTGCTAATAGTGTTTGACAGCTAAATGTATCTTGTAAAAGAAAGAGCTCAAAAAATAAATTATTCCTCAGAGATTTCTAGAGCTAAAAAGCTATTTGTAAGCCATTTGTTTCTTAAAAAAAAAATAAAAAAACAATTAGATGAGAATCTGACTAATGATTATATAATTGTATAACAGTCCACTATGATCCTGTTATTGTAGATCTCTGTTACCTGCAGGAACTGGATGTGATTCTGTGTGTGTGAAAGCCGCTCCAGCTCAGTGTCTCTCCTCCTCAGATCATTGATCTCCTGCTTCAGTCGCTCCAGTCGTCCTTCAGCTCGACTCAATGCAGCCTTTTCCTGATCTCTGATCAGCGGTATCAGCTCAGAGCAGCTTTTCTCAATTAATGAGCGTATGAGCTCAGTGAAGATCCTCTCACTGTCCTCCACTGCTGTCTGTGCAGAGCGCTGTTAGGACACACAGTGATTCAGGCTTTAATGGGACTGAAAGAGAAGAGTCTGAACTGAGACAGAAACAAACTTTCTTCTTCTCCAGACTCACCTTATGAGACTCCACAGCCTCTCTCAGCTTCTTAAGATCTTTCTCTCTCTGCTGGATTCTATGCTGGAATGTCTTCTGTGTCTCCATCAGTTGCTTCTGCAGGACAAACAGATGATAATAAATGTCACAAAAAAAAAAACTGGCAATAAATCATTCATGAATCCGGGAAAAGTGGAATTGATAACCAATGGCTGTAGGTTCAAGTTCTAGGAGTGATGATCGTTTACATTCATCTAACATGAACATGAACACAGACATAGAGCTTCACACTGACAGTGTTTCTGTGTAATTAACCTGCAGCTACACAGAAAATAAACAGACAATTAGATCACTACACTGAGTATTAACTGAGTAATACCTGTTTCTCTGTCCTCTGTGCTGCAGCTGATACAGTGTCATGGTTTTTATGTTCATCCATCGTACACAGCACACATATACATTTCTGGTCAGTGTGACAGAAAACCTCAAGGAGCTTATTATGTTTCTGGCAGATCATCTCCTGCAGTCGTCCAGTGGCTTCAGTCAAATTGTGTCTCTTTCCTTTAAACCAACTCTCATGTTTTTCAAGGTGATCCTGGCAGTAAGAGTTCAGACACTTCAGACAGGACTTGATGGCTTTATATTTTTTTCCAGTACAGACATCACACTGCACTTCTCCAGCTCCAGCATCACAATCAGCAGGACGCTTCCTCGTTTTCAGTTTGTCCACCACTTCAGCCAACACGGTGTTTGTAGCTAAAGCAGGTCTTGGAATGAAGGTCTGTCTGCACTGAGGGCAGCTGTAGACTCTCGTCTGATCCTCCTGATCCCAGCAGCCTGTAATACAGCTCTTACAGTAACTGTGTCCACACTGGATGGTTACTGGGTCCTTCAGGAGATCCTGGCACACTGGACACATTAACTCATCCTGAAAAACTCTGGCTTCTTCCATTTTACTGCTTGATTACAGCGACACAAGCACACAACAGCTCAACTACACTTCAGTTTCTCTTTCTCTTTCACTCACGTGTTTCCTGTTTCCTGGTTTTGTGTTTGAGGTACACAGTGTTGGGAAGTAACTAGTTACATGTAATGGATTTACGTTACTTATTTACAAAGTAAATGCAATTTTAATTAGTTACTGAGTAAAAGTGTGTAATTAAATTACAGTTACTTATGAAAATGTTAATGATCACAAAGAGGGTTAAATCAGATTTTTTTTTTTTTTTTAAATACCCACATACAGGCTTTCAGAAATTGCACTGACAGCTATTTTTCAGGAGTTTAGGACACAGAATAGGACATGTTTATTCGATAACTGTTTTATTTATCTGAAAATAAATAAAGGTGCTAAAGTCTGATTTTGTGGTGGATGTGCTGTAAATTACATTGTAACCATCTTTATTCAAGTGATAAAGGCTTTTTAATGTCTGACAGTAATCACTGTTGAGCACTACTGTAATGTTAACCATGGTTTAAATGTTTGAAAATTATTAACAGCTGAAAACATTAGAAATGTATAAACACTAGCTGTAGATATTTTTCACTATTTTCATGTTCATGTGCTGTAGCTGCGTATTTATCAGTGTTAAGAACTGTTAACTTTAACAACAACCCACGGCAACAGTGTAAAAGTAACTTGGAGTCAGACCCACCTCTCCCCCATTATGCTCGAGGGCATGATTTGGAATTGCAAACTAGGCTGCATTCAAGTATTCAAGTCATTTTGAGGACACAACATCAAATAAGTAACTTTAACTAATGTTGCAGTATCCACTGTAGTTGTCTGCTAGTAAAAAAGTAGATGTGTCAGTGATTATCTGTGTATGAACCAGAGCAAACAAACGATTTTACCTCATGAAGCCATCAGTCTCTTTTCTTTTCTTAAACCAACATTTTGCCATTGTATCACGTTTACTACAGTTTAGTTTGTGGATCAGGAGGCTGTGGCTGGCAGGCTGGTGTTAGTGAGTGAGTGGAGGCGGAGATCATTTGCATATTCATAGATGAAGTCGTCACCTTTTTTTTTTTAGCTTATTTTACAATACAGATTGTGTCAAAGCATGAAAGTAGTGTCAATAATGCAAAAGGAAACAGTAAACAATTTTCAATTAAAGGCAGTTCATCATTGAATTCAGTGATGTAATCATCCAGCTCAGTTCAGTTCAAATAGTATACAATATCACTGGAAATTAAGTGTCCCAAAGCAAGCCAGAGGCGACAGTGGCAAGGACCCAAAAATCAGTGACTAAAATGGAGGAAAAAAAACTTGGGAGAAACCAGGCTCAGTCGGGGGGCCAGTTCTCCTCTGACGGGCGAACCAATAGTTTGTAGCAGCAAAGTCAGATTGTGTAGAGGACTCATCAGGTTCCCGTGGTCTTGTGCCGATGGCTGTCTAGGTGACGAGATCTTCACTGGGGATCTGTCTCTGAGCTCATCTAGTAGATGTGGTCTCCACTGACATTCAGGGCTGCAGAGGTCATCTCAAGATGCTGGGCTGGATACGGACTGGATCTGGGAGACTGCAGTGGCCCTCTGATCTGGATACAGACTGGATCTGAGTGGCAACGATGACCTCGGAATAAGAAAGAGACAGACTGATTTTAGCATAGATGCCATTCTTCTTATGATGCAACAAGTACATCAAGTGTTATGGGAAGCGTTCCCGGTTCTGGTTGACCTAATTAATGCAACCTAACAATCCTTTAATGGATTTGAATTATAGAAATGTGTTAATGTGTCATGTCTAAGCCAGGTTAAAGAGATGGGTCTTTAATCTAGATTTAAACTGACAGAGTGTGTCTGCCTTCCGAACAATGTTAGGTAGATTGTTCCAGAGTTTGGGCGCTAAATAAAACAATGATCTGCCGCTTGCATTTGATTTTGATATTCTCGGTATAATCAAATTGGCAGAGTTTTAAGAACACAGTGGACGTGAGGGACTATAATGTGATAAAAGCTTGAGCAAGTACTGAGGAGCTAAACCATTTAGCGCTTTATAAGTAATTAGCAAAACGATGTTTAATACGGAGACAGTGCAGTGTTGACAGAACCGGGCTAACATTGTCATACTTTCTGGTTCTAGTAAGAACTGCATTTTGCTGCTGCATTTTGGACCAGCTGGAGTTTGTTTAATAAGCGTGCTGAACAACCACCCAGTAAATAATTACCGTAATCGGTAACACTTTACAATAACAGTACATGAATTAGCATGTATTAATACGTGAATTAGTAATTTCTTGACTATGAACTAATGATGAGTTAAGACGTGTATTAATCAAGAACTAATGAAGAACTAACGTAAGTACGACATGAGTCATATGAATTACTGCATGAATAGCACCACCTTAATTCATGTTAGTTCCTGCACGTTAGTTAATGTATTAATTATCACTTTGCGGTAAACTAAATCAAACATGTTCTAAAAGAAAGATGGCACAATGCAAAATTGTTTAGACATTTGTCACCTGCAGCTGTCACAAACATCAGTGAATGTTTTCACCTAACTCATCCAACATACAATGATGTATTCACAATTAAAAACAATTGTCTCCTCCTGTTTTGAGTGATTCTACTGCTGCCGTCCTACAATAATGCATTCATTAAGCAGATGCAATTTTCCAATTTAAAATCAGTGTCAGCACAGAGATGCTGGTTATGTTATGGATCGGTTTACTGTCATTATATCATCGTAATGCACTGAAGTCAGATGTTTGTCTTGTGTTCTTGCTCTTCTTTTGAGCCACAATTGCCCCTTCAAAAAGTCAACTTTCCTCCTACCGTTCAGTTCCTTCTCCATCCAAGTGCAGCCACAGGACCTCTGCTCTTCTACTTCTTTACAAACCACCAAAAATCTTATTTAGATGAGCTTATAAAACATGTGTAATTGATAATTTTTTTTTTTTTAAATGTCAGGGTTAGGTTAGGGTTAGTCATTAAGTCATGACATAATGATGCATTAACAAGTCATGAATTCATGTTACTTTATAACTAATTAATAATGAGTTAGCAATAATGTGCCTTAGTTTGCACCAGTATATCGAAGATGATTAGTTTAAGTTACATACTCATCAGCATGTAAAAAAACAAGGTCCTGTGACTGCATTTGGATGGAGAAGGAACTGAACGGTAGGAGGAAAGTTGACTTTTTGAAGGGGCAATTGTGGCTCAAAAGAAGAGCAAGAACACAAGACAAACATCTGACTTCAGTGCATTACGATGATATAATGACAGTAAACCGATCCATAACATAACCAGCATCTCTGTGCTGACACTGATTTTAAATTGGAAAATTGCATCTGCTTAATGAATGCATTATTGTAGGACGGCAGCAGTAGAATCACTCAAAACAGGAGGAGACAATTGTTTTTAATTGTGAATACATCATTGTATGTTGGATGAGTTAGGTGAAAACATTCACTGATGTTTGTGACAGCTGCAGGTGACAAATGTCTAAACAATTTTGCATTGTGCCATCTTTCTTTTAGAACATGTTTGATTTAGTTTACCGCAAAGTGATAATTAATACATTAACTAACGTGCAGGAACTAACATGAATTAAGGTGGTGCTATTCATGCAGTAATTCATATGACTCATGTCGTACTTACGTTAGTTCTTCATTAGTTCTTGATTAATACATGTCTTAACTCATCATTAGTTCATAGTCAAGAAATTACTAATTCACGTATTAATACATGCTAATTCATGTACTGTTATTGTAAAGTGTTACCCAGTAATCTAACCTTGAGGTCATGAACGCGTAAATTAACGTTTCTGCATTTGACATTGGGAGCATAGGTCATAATTTCAATATATATTTTTGAGATTGAAAAATGCGGATTTGCAAATGCTAGAAATGTGGTTTTCGAAGGCAAGATTGCTATCAAATAGCACACCTAGGTTCCTAACTGGTGACAGCGAATTGACAGAGCAGCCATCAAGTATTAGACTGTGTTTTAAGTTATTACTTGCAGAGGTTTTAGGCCTGATAATTAACACTTCTGTTTTTTTTTTTTTTTTTTTTTGTTTTTTAGAATTTAGCAGTAAGAAATTACTTGTCATCCAGTTTTTTTTTTTTTATATCAACTATGCATTCCGTTTTTCAAATTGGTATCACCAGGCTATGAAGGAATATAGAGCTGAGTATCATCAGCATAACAGTGAAAGCTAACACCATGTTTCCTGATGATATCTCCCAAGGGTAACATGTTAAGTTAAAAAAGTAATGGCCCTAGTACTGAGCCTTGAGGAACTCTATACTGCACTTGTGATCGATATGATACCTCTTCGTTCATTGCCATGAATTGATGGCGGTCAGATAATTTGAACCATGCCAATGCACATCCACTAATGCCAACATAATTTTCGAGTCTATTCAAAAGAATGTTGTGGCCAATAGTGTCAAATGCAGCACTAAGATCCAGTAGCACTAATAGAGAGATACAACCACGATGATAAGAGTAGGTCATTTCTAACTCTAATGAGAGCAGTCTCAGTACTATAATACTGTAGTTGACAGCTGCATGGTTACAACTGTATCTCTAATAGTATCGATCTTTGAAGTAAAGTAGTTCATAAAGTCATTACAGCTGTGCTGTTGAGAAAAGTCAATGCCTGTTGCTGCTTAATTTTTTGTTAATTTAGCCACCATATTGAATAAATACCTGGGGTTATTTTTGTTTTCTTCTAAAAATAATTTTAATGATTTTCTGTCGGATCAGTTACATTCACACCAGGTGGTACGAAAAACCTCTAGTTTTGTCTAACCCCAGTAGAGTTTAGAATGTCTATAAATGCTGATCCCAATGCATCTTTTTCATTATCAACATGGATGTTAAAATCACCCACTATTAAGACTTTATATGCAGCCATCACTAACACTAATCAGCAAAATCTTTAAAAAAGTCTGTATGGTGCCCTGGAGGCCTATACACAGTAGCCAGTACAAACGTTACAGGGGACTTATCATCACTTGTTTCTCTGGATAATGTTATATGAAGCACCATTACTTCAAACGGGTTATACTTGAAGCCCATTCTCTGAGAAATACTGAAAATATTACTATAAACTGTAGCAACACCTCCCCCTTTATCTTTTAGACGCGTCTCATGTTTATAACAGTAATTAATTAGGGGGTAGACTCATTTAAAATAATGTAATCATCTGGTTTTAGCCAGGTTTCTGTCAAACAGAGCACATCTAGGTTATAATTAGTGATCATATCATTTACAAAAAGTGCTTTCGTAGAAAGGGACCTGATATTCAATAAGCCAAGCTTTATCATTTGTTTCTCTGTATTATGCACATTTTTTATTTGTTGAACATCAATTAAATTGTTACTCATAAATTGGTTTGGACTTTGTTTGTATTTTCTAGTTTGGAGAACAGACACAGTCTCTATAGTATGATATCTAGGTGAAAGGTTCTCTATGTGCTGAGAATGAACTTATTCTTGTGACGCGAGGTGCTCAGCAGATGGTCGATTTAGCCAGTCTGCTTCCTGACCTGGGCCCCAGTTAGTCAAATGCAAACTCTAAGACTATGTGCCATATTTCTAGAGAGAAGAGCGGCACCACCCTTGGAGGGATGAAGACCACCTCTTTTCAACAAGTCAGGTCTGCCCCAAAAACTCTTCCAATTGTCTATGAATGTTATTTTTGCGGGTACCACTTAGACATCCAGCCATTAAGTGATGACAGTCTACTATGTATCTCGTCACCACAGTAAGCAGGGAGGGGACCAGAGCATATTACAGTGTCTGACATCGTACTTGCAAGTTCACACACCTCTTTAACATTATTTTTAGTGATCTCCGACTGGCGAAGTCGAACATCATTAGTGCCGACGTGAATAACAGTCTTACTGAATTTACGTTTAGCATAAGCCAGTACTTTTAAATTTGCCAAGATGTCAGGTGCTCTGGCTCCTGGTAAACATTGGACTATGGTGGCTGGTGTCTCTATTTTCACGTTCCGTACAATAGAATCGCCAATGACTAGAGCACTTTCATCAGGTTTCTCAGTGGGTGCGTCACTGAGTGGGGAGAACCTGTTTGATGTTCTGATCGGAACAGATAAGCGGTATTTTGACCCGCGATTATGCCGCCTCACAGTCACGCATTCACCCTGCTGCATGGGCGGTGTAGCCAGAACCAAACAATGTACACGACTCCCTGAGCTGGTCACATCCAAAACTGTTTCTAAGGCCCTCACATTCATACTATCCTCTATTAAAGGGACAATGGTGTTTCATATATTCAGAGTTGTTTACCGTGTTAAAGAGATGGATTCTCATGCTAAACATGGCCAAAGTTTAAAAAAAATAATTTGGACAAATGACAGAGAATTTCTTTGCCGAAAATCTTGGGTTGGTACAAGTTTCGGCTGATTTTTTTATATTGTGGCATTAATGACATAATGACGAATGACAAACTCCTTATATGAGCATTTCTCCCGGAAAAGCACGCCCGCGATCACGTCGGCCAGACCGTGAGAAAGAGCTCGCCATCAACGTGCTTCATTCGGATGTACTCTGCAAGGGATTCTTTCGGGAAGAATGTCTCTAAAGAAGTGTGGTTATGGTTGTAAGGCAAAGATAACTTTGCTCAGCTTCCTGAAGAACCCAGCGTTACGTTAACAGTGGATGCAGTTCCTTTTTCCGGAGCAGCAATGGAGTTTAGCAAATGTGTGTTTTATATACGAGGACCAGTTCGACGCTGGATTTGCACATTGTTTAATACTGAAAGATGGAGCGGTCCCAGCTATAAAAGATCCCGGTAATGATTCAGAACTGCAGATGGTAAGTGAAACAACATCAAATGTCTGTTTTATTGGCAGTCCCAGCGCGAGTGACCGTCAAACTTAGCTCCGCCCACGGCGCGCCTCCAGAAGTTTGGCTATTTCTGGAGAAAATCAGAAAGCTGTATTTTTCTTTCATAAATATAATAAAATTAAAGACTTTTTGGAGATATTAAGGATACATTACTACTCTATAGGTACTCAGGATTAACATGAGATTAGGTGAAACTGTGCATGTTATGTACCCTTTAAAGTTTGGATGTGTGTCTCTAGTTCTGAAATCTTCTCTGTCAGCCTAACTATTTCACTGCATTTATCACATATAAATCCCTCACTGCCACCAGAGATAGATAAGCTGTACATGCAGGAGCAGGAGAAGAAGCCATTACTAACCGTGATTGTAGAATGATTCCAACTTACCACTGTTGTTTGATGAACTCCTGAAAAACAGAGCAAAACTTGTGAAAAATAGATCTGCGTATAGTAAATGAGGCAAGGGGAGTAGAATTACATTCAAGCTATTTTAAGGCATAAGAAAATTATTTTAACAAGAAAAAACATTTAAATATGTCATTTTGATGATCAAAGATGTGTTTTAAGGGATACAATTTTTGACTACGGGGTACTTTAATAAAGCAAATAGTTACACTACATTTCCATTACATTTCCAAAGTAATGTATAATGGATAACCTTCTATTGTAAAAAGGAAAACATGGAAAAATAACCTATTTAATAAAAAATAAAAATAACTCAAAGATGAAGGAACTCCCATTTACAACAGGAAATATAATGGTGTAATCATCTGATCTGTAATACCGTCCTGGTACCTCTGCATAAAGGATGTGTCCCTTTCTCTAGCTGCTCTCTGATTAGTGGGTGATGTGTAGACAGCATCACTGATTTTACGATTTCATACATTCATATAATAAATAGAATAAAGGTCATGCGTATTTGCCATGTTGTCTGGTGTATGTTAAAAATCATGGGTACGTGGTACTTTTCGCTACAGCTCACTTTTGGGGGGGTTTCCAGTAGAGTACTTGGTACTTTTTTCAGGCAAGTTGAACGGTTACCAAAATGTGACATGTAAACACTGCTAATCACTGATTGGACAGAGAGAATCAAACTTTGACCTAGACACTAGACTGTTGATTTAAATCAGCACAGCCAGGGAAAGATCGAACGCTGGTCTGTTGAGGAATTACAGACGTTACAAAAACACACCCTTTCTCGCTCTCTCTCTAACACACACACACACACACACACACACACACACACACACACACACACACACACACAATTTGAACATTGTAATTTTTATGTCATTTACAGGTTTTAACCACTGATCTATAATATAATACATTATTAACAAGCTGTAAACTTAAAATAAAAACAAATTCAGTTAATAATTACAAGCAACTCATGACACCGGAAGACACAAGAACACAAAACACTTGAAAGAGCCGGAGCTCCATGAAATTAATAATGAAATAATTTATTGACTGTGATCATCTTGATTAAAAGGCAATTATGATAGTAATAATAAAATGATAGATATGACACTACATTAAAAACTAAATCAACACAAAAAGAGTTTGGGAAAAGCACAGAAACACATGGCCACTAAGCAGGATTCACACACACACACACACACACACACACACACACACACACTGATCTTACTGTCTATATGAGGATTTTTTTACACAAATTTATTCTGACATGTTATTTCACTGACAGAAGTTCTGACAGAACTGACAGAAGTGGAGGGACAACAGAACAAACTCTAGGACTGATCATTATATCCAAACCTACATTCATTACCCCATCCCTTCCTGCTGATGTTCTTATATGACACTGATATACGCACCCCACCAAATATAGATCCACTCCACTCCAGCTCCCAGTAACAGCGTTCACACACACTATCTCTACACAACACCTGACGATACACATCAAATCTGTCTGTCGAAATTTGTTGGGCAGGCTTTTGACCAGGAGAGCCCACGCAACATCTGATGGGAGTAGATAAATGAGGATCAGTATGTTTTGGGCTGTCCAACCAGGGGGGCCTGTACTACCTCCAATGGGCGCAGCTCGCAGTGCCGGACAGACGGCCTCTACTAGCCGATAGACTAGGGCAGCATGATTTGGGAAGCCAGATTGGGGGGGACAGGTCGATTATAGACGCTCCATTGAGGCAAAAACGTGGGAAGAGTGGATTGGAGGTTATTGCAGATAAATGTTTTGAGAGAGCGGGCATTCCACACCAGGTTTAAAACTGTGTTCAGATAATTCAGATAATTTGTGAATCCGGCGTCTGCCTAAATGCTTAACATTAAGTTCCCTTTCAAAGGGAACTCGAACTGCATCCTCTAGAGGTCGCTTTGGGGAACGACTCCTTCGTGACCCGTGTCTGAAGCTTACATACAAAAACTACAACAGTACTGTCCGGCGACAGCCTATGACGTCACTGCCGGCGTGACTCGTCGCTGCCAGTGCGTCATCGTTGACACATCATCCTCTTCTTCTTCTTCAGCGATCATTTTTGTTTGAAGCTGCATTCTAACGGTAAGGTTTTTCCTTCATTATGGCAAACACTAGCAAAGCATTTAAGCGCTGTGTTCATCCGTGCCCACGATATTTGGTACCAGATGATACACATGAGCTTTGTGTTATATGTTTGGGCGAAGAGCACGCACGCGCTGTCCTCGAGGGGGCGGCGTGTGAACACGGTTCGGGTCCCACCGCTGCCAAGGCACGGAGGGGTCTGAGCTTGTGGGGATCCCAGGTGGATCTCGCTGATAAGCTGGATAATCGTCTTTCCCTGTCCCGCTTGTCGGTCGAGGATGAGAACGTGCTAATGGATGACGCTTATGTGCTTTCTCTCACATCATCGGATCCTGCGGGCAGTGCTCTGCTGTGCTCTTCTCAAGAAGAGCAGGAGTTTGATGTGGTTGATGAAGTCGAGTCTGAATCCCCCTTTCCTCCTGCCCTGCATATGCGGAGCTGTTAGAGGTTATGGAGCGCGCCACAGCGAGACTAGATCTCCCGTGGCAGCGAACCAGAGAGGTACCGCCGCGGGGGCGCCTCAATGAGCGCTATCTCTCTGACCATAAGCCTCCAGCTCCAGTGAGTCTTTCATTTGTTCCCGATCTCCATACGGAGGTCGCGAAGACTTAGAACAAACCATTTTTGGCCCGCATTCACAGATTCCAGCATACTAGTTACGCCAACATCGAAGGAATGCGCGATAATGGTTATGAGAAGATGCCACCTATTGCTACGCTAGCATGCTATCTCTCTTTAGGTGAAACATCCTCTCTTAAGACTCCTTCCCTACCATCTGAGGCCCTTCAGCGAACATCTTCCCTCAATGGTAGGGCATATGCAGCAGCGGGTCAGGCTGTGGCCTCTTTGCACACTATGGCGGTGCTCCAGGCCTATCAGGCTGATCTGCTGAAGGACCTGGATAAAGGCCAGGGTCTTTCACTTGATGATGTGGCAGAGCTCCGCCGCACCACAAATCTGGCTCTCCGCGCCACCAAGCAGGCCGCCTCTGCCATGGGCAGATCTATGCCGACCATGGTGGTTACGGAGAGACATCTGTGGGTGAATCTGGCGGACATCGGGAAGAAGGAGAAGGGCTTTCTTCTCTATGCTCCGGTTTCGCCCTCCCAACTTTTCGGTACCTCCGTCGAGACGGTGGTCGAGAGGTTTAAGGAGGCGAAATCACGCTCTGCAGCCTTTAGTTTCTTCATACCTCGAAGGACCAGGTCTGAGCCCGAACATCTCGGAGGTCCTGGCCCATCCCAGTCCGAGGACCGGAGACGGGCTCAGGAGACTAGCGTTGTGACCCGTGCTCCTCCCCCACCTGCGGGTGGCTCGAAGAGAGGGCGCAAGGCTAGAGGAGGTCGTCAGGACTTAAGGGAGGTTATTCAGACGAAGCGTTCCATACGTCCTCGTCCGGATCAGAGTAAATGATAACATCTACTCTCCTCCCCTGGGTTTAACATCTGCTCCTTCCTCCCTCCTCTGAATTCCCTCATGCTGCCATCACTTATCCTCAGTTTCTCTGAGGCTGGACCTAAGATTTTTTTGGTTTGTTCTATTTAGAGCAAACCTAACTGATGGTCCTGTATCAGCCTCTGGGCTGTTTTTTACTAAACTTTTAGCATTGTGCTATTATTACTTTGGGTGAGTATGAATCCTTCCAATGGTTTCATTATATTACACCCGGCTGTGCTCCCCTCGCTGAGGCAGGGTTTTTGGTAGCACGCCGTTCTGGGGCTTATGTGTAATCCTCCCCTCCATGGAGGGTCAGGCTCTTACCCACAACTGTTGATCACTCCCCTAGGACCCCATCAGATCTTTGGCCGCTTGCTGCCACCCGATGGGTTTCCTGTCATCTCTTTGGCACATATAGAGGTTGCCCCACCCTGCTAGGATGTTGGCTTACCTGGTGAGCATTCTGTCTGAGGATAGAATTCCTCTCCCAGGGTGATCCACCCTGGCAGTGCTCTCAGACCATCATAGTGCTCCGGCAGTGACGTCATAGGCTGTTGCCGGCCAGTACTGTTGTAGTTTTTGTATGTAAGCTTCAGACACGGGTCACGAAGGAGTCGTTCCCCAAAGCGACCTCTAGAGGACGCAGCGTCTCGTTCCCTACTCTCAGGGAACCATGGTTACAGTCGTAACCTAGAGACGTTTTGTTATTTTTCTCCACTTGGCTACATATATTTTTTTTATTTCAATTATAAAAAAACAAACATTGTCTTTGAATGCAGAATGGATGTTGAATGAATGATTCAAATGATCCAAAGCCATGGTGGTGTGTGTGAGACTGGCACACACTGAGACCTGATACGAGCAGCTGCCACTTTACATGCTTTGGAGGATTCTCAGTAAGACACACAAACACACACACATTTACTTATGGTGCTTCTTCACTGCATGGTACATCACGGTACTTTTCAGTACAGCTTACTTTTGGGAAGTTTTCCACTATGTAAAGTACCTGGTACTTTTTTCAGGCAAGCTGAACCATTACCAAAATGTGACATGTAAACAGTGCTGATCACTGATTGGCCAGAGAGAATTAAACTTTGAACTAGACACTAGACTCACTAGATTTAAATCAGCACAGCCAGCAAAAGATCAAACACTGATCTGCTGAGGAATTATAGATGTTACAAAAAAATGTTGTTTACTTTATTTTTATACCAGTTTTACAAATGAGGATGTCTCCAAAGGAAGGTTTTGTGGTATTTTGTGAGGTGTTGTGTGTGTACCTACTTAACCAAATAAAATATGGTTAAGTAGGTGTACACACACACATTTACTTATGCTGCTTCTTCACTGCATGGTACATGGTACTTTTCGGTACAGCTCACTTTTGGGGGGTTTTCCAGTAGTGTACTTGGTACTTTTCTCAGGCAAGCTGAACGGTTACCAAAATGTGACATGTAAACACTGCTAATCACTGATTGGTCAGAGAGAATTGAACTTTGACATAGAAATTAGACTGTTGATTTAAATCTGCACAGCCAGGAAAAAATTGAACGTTGTTGATATTACAAAAACTCTCTCTCACTCACTCACACACACACACACACACACAATTTGAACATTGTAATTTCATGTCATTTACAGGTTTTAACCACTGACCTATAATATAATAAATTGTTAACAAGCTGTAAACTTAAAATAAAAACAAATTCAGTTAATAATTACAAGCAACTTGTGACACGGAAGACACAAGAACACAAAACACTTGAAAGAGCCGGAGCTCCATGAAATTAATAATGAAATGATTTATTGACTGTGATCATCTGATTGAAAGGCAATTATGATAGTAATAATAAAATTATAGATATGACACTACATTAAAAAACTAAATCAACACAAACAGAGTTCGGGAAAAGCACAGAAACACATGGCCACTAAGCAGGATTCACACACACACACACACACACACACCCACCCACCCACACACACACACACACACACACTGATCTTACTGTCTATATGAGGATTTTTTTACACAAATTTATTCTGACATGTTATTTCACTGACAGAAGTTCAGCTGCAGCATTAATGTCATGAAGAGAAAAGAAGAGACTATAACATTTCACTGTTACTGGTGTATCATGCTCTGTTTGTCAGTTTCATTGAAGATCCAGATCCAAGCCCAAACCCAGGATAGAGCGGCTGAGTGAATGTGGTCTGGACTGTGTAGATGAGGCTCATTGTATCAGAGACACTGTAGAAGGACAGAGTTCCTGCACTGTGATCCACATACACTCCTATTCTGTTGCTGGTAGACTTTACAGGGAGATCAGTCTTTATGTTTTTGTGTTTGAATGAGTAACTGGAGGGACAACAATACAAACTCCAGGACTGATCATTATATCCAAACCTACATTCATTACCCCATCCCTTCCTGCTGATGTTCTTATATGACACTGATATACGCACCCCACCAAATATAGATCCACTCCACTCCAGCTCCCAGTAACAGCGTCCACACACACTCTCTCTACACAACACCTGACGATACACATCAAATCTGTCTGGATGATCAGGATACGACTGATCTGTACTGACAGTAATTATTCTGTTCCTCTTAGACAGACAAATGCGTTTATGTACTGTTTTCAGATCCAGGGTGAGCGGATGGAAATCTGATGGAGAAAAAACACATCAGAATCAAGAATTGTGAATCTGTTTCTAATCTTTTCATGTAAGTTAACTCTTCATGTTCAGTTTATCATCATGGTGTCAGTACAAATGACCAGATATCCTGTGCAAATCATCATTTACATCATCAGATATAAAACTCTTCTACAGGAAGAACATTAACACACTCAGTCTGTTTTCTTACTGACTTACATTGTAGGAAGTCTTTCCTGGTCCTGGGAACAATGTTGGTGAATGTAACTGTGGAAATCAACAGACATGAACGGGGTGATTCTCACGATCCTGCATCCATTCCTAAGATATTTCTAATATGATGTTCTCTATGTTATGAAATGCTGATGGACTTGTTTCTGAGAGCAGATTAATATCCAGCACTTTACCTCTGTCTGAGATCTTCTTGAGCTCCTCTTTGAAGAAATTCTCCAGTTTGTTTCTCAGCTGATGGACAGATTCTCTCAGACCATTAGAAGACAAGAGAGAATTTAAGAGATCGTCATTCACTTCTGTAATTTCAGGAGGTGCTGAGAGAGACTGGAAAATCTATAGAAAACAAATCAAAACTATCAGATTTGTGCGACTCTTGTTGACTTTAGTATTTTATAGTTAATCCAACACTTTCATAGCATCAGCTTTATTCTTATATTCATGACATCACATTAGAACTATAGATTCTAGTATTTGACACTAATGACTCGTAGGAAATAGTTTGAATGATAAAACATCTGCTCAGAACATAAATCTCCATCTAACAGCTGAAGCACATCAATGCAGTCTCATTGTAAGACTGAATAGATTTGCTCTGGAAAAGCAGCCCAAAAGCTACAATTAGATTTACAATTAGACCATTATTTATAACCTTAGAGTGGTCAAAAAAAAAAAAAGGACAGTCTGGGAGGGGCTTTTTCTGCCTCTCTTTTCCTAATGTATCTTATTTCCTCATTTCTCTATGCTACCTCTCGACTGACCTGTCTTCCCCTGAAATGTGATGTTTGTGTACGGTCGGAGGGGTCCAATATCGCTGCATGTAACAGTGCATGTGACAAATAAAGGCCTTCATCATCATCAT
Source organism: Cirrhinus molitorella (assembly GCA_033026305.1). NCBI lineage: Eukaryota > Metazoa > Chordata > Actinopteri > Cypriniformes > Cyprinidae > Cirrhinus > Cirrhinus molitorella. Next base: position 28,411,808 of record CM065121.1, on the reverse strand, counting down.
CATCATCATCATCATCGTTAGAGACATTAAATCTTCACAAAGACTCTTAAGACACAATCAGGTTTGGTGGGGTTTCTACACACTGAAGCATTGCTAATAAGCAGCTTCCCTTTATGTTTGGGGTCATTGTGTTCAAATTCCCGCCAATAAAATAAATTTGATCAGGTTTAAGGATCCAATTTTAATGAATGTTACTCAGAATTGGTCCTGTAGAGTTCACTGATTTCACTGTGATGTAATTAATCAGAAGGAGAAATGAAATTTAAAAAAAAGAGATGTAAGTGTTTGACAGCTAAAAATATTTTTCAGAAGAAAGAGCTCAGATAAAAGATTCCTAAGGGATTTCCGAGCTGAAAGTCATTTGTAAGTGGCGTCCAGTAAATAAAGACCAGATGAGAATCTGACTGATGATTATATATAATAAGGCACTCATTAAATGTTTATCTGTGAGTCTCCTGGCACAGCAGGATCTGGCTAAAGTCCACTATGATCCTGTTCTTCTAGATCTCTGTTACCTGCAGAAATTGGATGTGATCCTGTGTGTGTGAAAGCTGCTCCAGCTTAACATCTCTCCTCCTCAGATCATTGATCTCCTGCTCCAGTTGCTCCAGACGTCCTTCAGCTCGACCCACTGCAGCCTTTTCCTGATCTCTGATCAGCCGTATCAGCTCAGAGCAGCTTTTCTCAATGGATGAGCGGATGAGCTCAGTGAAGATCCTCTCACTGTCCTCCACTGCAGAGCACTGTTAGGACACACCATGATTCAGTGTTCAGTGGGACTGAAAGAGGATTTAAACTGAACTGTGACTTAAACAAACCTTTCTTCTCCAGACTCACCTTATGAGACCCCACAGCCTCTCTCGGCTGCTGAAGATCTTTCTCTATCTCCTGAATTCTCTGCTGGAACATCTTCTGCGTCTCCTTCAGCTGTTTCTGCAGGACAAACAAATTATGATAAATAGTAAGGCTTGTTTAGTAAATATCATGTAAGTGAAACTGACACAGATGTAGCCCTTACCAAAAAGAGTATACTTCAAGTTTGTTTTATTAAGTATACTTAAGTAAAGTTCAAGTATACTTCATGTAGTAAGTATACAAGTAATAGTGTACTAGTACTTGTAAGTATACTATTTCAATACTCCTTGAGACTAAATTGGCCCAATTTCTAGTATATAAAAGTATAATTTAAGTATAACACTAGTAAACTTTGAGTACAAAACTAGTTTACCTTCTATGTTTCTACTGACTGTTTATTAATTAACAACTTGTAGCATTTTTAGTACACTTTGCTGTATGGTCTCAGTAAACTATTAGTTTAGTAATTTTATACTGCAAGTGTACTTGTAAGTTTTATTTAAGTATACTACTATATCTGCTTGCAAACAAAAACATTTTATTCTAGCTTCATGGATTATTTTTATTTAACAACACATGAATGTGGGTAAGTTTCATAAATAGGGGAAAAAATAAATAAATAAATAAACATTTTGAACAAAAGGCTGAAAAAATCAAATGATGGAGTCGATCAACATCTCAAAGCTTGACAATCATTACCTCTTCATGAGTCGACATTTTATTTTATAATGTTACACAGTTTTGATTCTGTTTTATGTCTGATGATCATGTTACGTTAAAGAAATAGTTCACCCAAAAATTTTAATTTCCCGATGATTTATCCACCCTTAAGCCATCCTAGGTGTATATGACTTTCTTCTTCCAGACTAACATTTTATTTATTTATTTATTTTGTAACTTTTTTATTGCTCTATCTTTGTTCATTTATTCTCACCTGAACTTACTGGATGTTTGGTGCTTCTATAGCTGAAACTTGACAGCCACAAAAAATGCCACGAAAGCAGAATACATCCCCATATTCTTTTTTATACATTGTTTTTTCATTGTGAAACATAATGTGTGCCGGGAGAGCCAGCTGACAACGTTGATTGTTTTCCATTTGTTTTTCTCCTCTAGTCACGTTTGATCTCTGTGTCTCTGTGAGATCTCGTGTCACTATGATATCGTTACTACAGTCACCAAGTGTGTGGTCTCGCGGTCTGGTCAAATCATCTAGTGTGCACATTAAGAGGATTATAAGGCAAAAAACTGAGGAAACTGTCTTCATGTCTGTGGTCTCCCATGGTTTTAAAATCAGTCAAGATATGAAAATCGTCTAGTGTTTGCATCAGACGTTGAGTCAGAGGTCAGCGAAGAAGCCAAAACTTGAGTCTCTTGCGAACGCACATATGCTGTTGCCCAAAGTTAATGATTTGAGTTCATAATTTTAAAAATAGAAATACTTTTGTTACAAAAACCCATGGATCCACTTCAAAAGATGTGTTAGCCCCGCAGATGCATTTTTGGGTGAACTATTCCTTTAAGCATCTGTTATATTTCATATAAGTACATAAAACACATTTCTGAGAAGTACATAAAAAGTAGACTGAAAGTATACTTTAATATTTTTAGTTTAAAAGAAACAAGAAATAATGAAACAGAAATAAACAGACTATTGGATCACTACACTAGTATTAACCTGATCAATAATTTTAACTACCTGGTTCTCTGTCCTCTGTGCTGCAGCTGATACAGTGTCGTGGTTTTTATGTTCATCCATTGTACACAGCAAACATATACATTCCTGGTCAGTCCGACAGAAAACCTCAAGGAGTTTCTCATGTTTCTGGCAGATCATCTCCTGCAGTCGTCCAGTGGCTTCAGTCAAATTGTGTCTCCTTCCTTTAAACCAACTCTCATGTTCTTCAAGGTGATTCTGGCAGTAAGAGTTCAGACACATCAGACAGGACTTGATTGCTTTGTATTTTTTTCCAGTACAGACATCACACTTCACATCTCCAGATTCAGCGTCACACTCAGCAGGACATTTCCTCTTCTTTAGTTTGTCCACCACTTCAGCCAACATGGTGTTTCTAGATAAATCAGGTCTTGGGCTGAAGGTCTGTCTGCACTGAGGACAGCTGTAGACTCTCAACTGATCCTCCTGATCCCAGCAGCCTGTAATACAGCTCTTACAGTAACTGTGTCCGCACTGGATGGTTACTGGATCCTTCAGGAGATCCTGACAAACTGGACACATAAACTCATCCTGAAAATCTCTAGCTTCTGCCATTTTACTGCTTGATTACAGAGACACAAGCACACAACAGCTCAACTACACTTCAGTTTCTATTTCGCTTTCTCTTTCCCTCACGTGTTTCCTGTTTCATGGTTCTGTCTTTGAGTATGTAAATCAGTGTGTCTGTGAGTCTGTAAAGCAGGTTCCTCTTCCTCATTATATTTCACAAGTTCACACTTACATATAATAAACAGAGTAAAGGTTATGCGTATTTGTTGTGCTGTCCAAGGGAAGGGCTCTGAGCTCTGAATTTTGGCCTGAACCCAAAGTACCCCCTTTACAGGTTAGGACAGAAATAGTTGTAAGTGCAGAGAAGGGGTGGCAGAGGGATGCTGAAAAACTGTTAAGGATCAGATGTAAGGCTGCTGTGTATATATACACCTGTTAGTTAAGTTGATTTCTAATTGTGTTCCTCTCATGTTTGATCAGGTTAATTATCTGCATGTGCTCCTCCAAATCTTTGTTAATAGAGCATCATTTCACGAATTCCCACTTACTTAATAAACAGAGTAAAGGTTACACGTATTTGGCATGCTGTCCGAGGGGAGGGCTCTGAGCTTGGAATTTTGGCCCGCACCCAGAGTACCCCCAAAAACAACAGAGCTAAGGATAGTCACCCAACGAATAAATAAATAAGGAATCTTTGGCCAGTTTGAATGGTCAAGGCCTGTCCATTAGGCCATATGACTGACAGGTAAAGCAACCAATCACGTTTCGTTTTGTGCCGCGTCATGTTTAGGGGCGTGGAAATGTCGCAACAATAACAGACCCAGACAGCAAAAATCATCTGGTCCAGATCCTGTCTTTTGGCACAACGGGCCAACACCGGCACACATCTGGTTTTCCCTCATCTGGACCAGCACTGGGTCTCCTCCTCCGTAGGATCCGCTCTGCGACAGTAGTCCACGCCCACTGAAACCAGGCCCGGGCCGGATCTGTCTAAGACGGTGATACAGCACTAAAACGGATGTGACTGTAACGCGTTTGAAAACAAATCCGTCACAGAGTCAGCTGCTGTCTGGGGACCGTGTGTGAACATATTTTAAAGATTCTATGTAGCAAACTTTATATTTTTAACATTCTTTTGAAAGTCCAGCATTTAGTTGATCCTAAAAGTCCACTTGTCATCACAGTTGTAAAAAAACGCGACAAACACGTCTCCCAGAAATCCTGTATAATCACCAATCCGATGACGACTTTGAAACTCCTGAAGTGTTTCCAAATAAGTGTGCCATATGCATCAGACATTTAGCCAGTGTTCTGTGGGCGTGATGTCTGAGGCTGAGACTAAAGTGAACGTGGCTTGGAATGACTGACCGGGAAGGTCCACATAGCTTTGACGGGAGCAACACACAGTGATTGTTGGAGAATGAATTTGAGGACCAGAAGTGTTTTTGGAACAAAAAGTGGGTTACAGATTTGTTGGAGTCATCTAGAAAAAGTGGTTTAAATTTCTGAATTGAATGCATGTAGGGCAGACGATTGGTGGTTGGATTGGTGACGAGATAAAGATAATAGATACAGTGGCTTTTCTTAGTTTGGTCTGTCCTGCTTTGTTAAATCAGAAACGAGATTGTGGACGGGGGTGGGGTGGACTTTTGGATTGAATTTAGAAGTGACGACGAGTTCAGAATATCTGAGAAAATAAAGATAGCATCGAGTGTACGGGAGGTATTGATTGGTTGGTAGCTGTAACAGAGGGTATGAATACATTTTGGGAGAATTTCTAGAGTTATTGTTGGTCTAGTGTCGGGCGGGAGGGTTGAGATCCTTGAATCGTTTGGGAGGTGGTGTACCCTTTGATAGACCCAATTTGGAGGCCTTTAACACTGTTGAGGTATTAGAGAAATACTGTCACATAAGATTGGAGGGTTCTGAGAGAAACTGGTTGGAGGATGGTGTCCAGTGATGTGTCAAGAAGAGGTTTTAATGAGTGGGCTATGGAAATATTAGTTCTGAATAGTGAGACACTGGAACTGGGAATTGGTCTGCATCTGGAGCTAGCATCCTGAATTTCTGAAACAGAAAACGAGAAAGGTTGGATTTTTTTTAAATCTGGGAATATGTTTAACAATTATGATAAATTGGAATGAGAGTGAATGAGACCGTCCTTTATTAATGCACTGGACTGTTTCTTCATTGTCGCAATACACTAAAATACTATTAGCAATCCTTTCTTTTCCCCACAGGAAAGCTGCTTTAACAACGAGGTAGAGTTCAAACAGCACTGAGGACTGTGGTATGTCTTGATACTGGGGATGCAAACCAGCGCCCTTGATATGGGAGAAGACACAAGGTTGTTGTAAATGAAAGAGTGGCCCTGGGGAATAATACACATGGCGAAGTAGCCAAGCAAAAATAGAAGTTCACTTTTTTGAACAGCTTGAGTTGTCTAAGAGGGTAGAATCTACAAGGATTATTCTGTCAATTTTTTTCCTTCAGGTTCAGAATTTGATTATTTTCATTATTATTATTTTTTTTTTTGTTAATTGCAATTCACCTTATTTACACATTTTACAGTGAAACTAAAGAAAAGCTTGTTTATAACAATATGTGGATGAGAAAATTAATTTTGACTGAACTGATTAGTAGAATTATTTTTTTTGTAGATTATTTTTACTTTGCTTTTTCTAGATGGGTAGTGAAATGCCTTCACCACCAGAAAATTTGCCATCCCATTCAGGAAACCATCTTTCTCCTATAATCTTATCTGGAAAGTTTTGCATGCTTTAAAACACAAATGTAGTAGAAAAAATTAATAGGGGATGATTTCTATATGTTTATGTGATATATGTCTGAATGCCGTGCGAAGCAGCATGTGCAACTGAGGGTCTCCAGGCCCATGTGGGATCAACTGGCGACTCTTAGTCACCTTGGCGTGACCTAGGGGTCAAAGGAAGCTTAAGATACAGGTAAAAACATGTCTTGAAGGATGATGTATAGAGATGTTATTCTACTTTTGTCCACGTAGGGGGGACTGCAGCTGTTCTTAGTTTGTAACCTTAAGTGCGGCAAGAGATATAAAGCGGAGGAAAACCCTCCCTCCTGGTCGGACTCTGCAGCAACTTGTGTGTCTGTATGACTGTTGACCTCTTTGCAAAGAATAAACCCTTTAAAACTCATTTAATTGAATTTGTCTCTGATCGCTGAGAGTCGGTTGCAGATTTTTTTCCTCTACACAAAGTAAAGGTTGTAGAAGATCCTTTGCCTGTGTTCATAGGTAGCAGCATAATTCAATATATTCTGAAATTCAATATAGTCTGAAGATGGAATTTTAAATGAGAAAGCTGTAGTTGATGCTGTAGTGTACAGAGAAGTTTACACCACAATCTGGGATCAGTTCCTTGAACCGTGCGAACAGGGAAGACGAGCAGGTTCCTAGACTGAGATCAGAATTCTCTGAAGCTAAAATGGAAGGCAGCAGAAAGGATCTGGGTAAAGGGATTACTTGACCTTGGTATACTGCCAGTGAGGCTTTCCATTGTTTTCATTTTAGCATGTATGCATGGAATTGACTCAGTCAGTGATGATGTCCTGATATAATCTTTCCACAACAAAGTCTTGTCAAGGCACACAAGGCACACAAGAATGGGCTCTAATTGGATCCCTCCAAAAAACACCATGAAAGTTCCTATTCAATCGATGGCTCATAAAGCAATTCTTCAAGAGCCCAAATATATGATAGGTTGTTTCCCCAGGATGTCAGGGTTCTGTTACTGTAACGGTCTAGATTTCTTGTGGTTTTGTGGCAGAGCCCTGGCACTCCCGTCATGTCTTGTTTTCATGTTGTCTGCATGCATGTTGTTTCTTGATGGAGCGTAGTGTTTGGTTTCCAGCACTCATGTCTAGTTGTGTTTTGATTTCGTGTCGGGGTCAAGACACTTGCGTTCCATGTTCAGAGCATGCAGTCTCAAGTTTGCTCGGGCCACACGCTCTTTTGTCCATGCTTGTTGTTTTTTGTGTAGCATGCGGTTTGTGTTCGGGCCGCATGCATTTCTTGTTGTCTTGTTTTGTTGCACGCAGCTCATGTTTCGGCTTTGTGCTTTCATGTTATGTTATGTTTGGCCTTGAGCTGTGTAGCCTGCAGCATTGCATGCTTGTGTGAACATGCAACATGAGTTTTCTGATTAGCTGTGTGTTTGTGACAAACCGAAGTGCTCAAAACTAGCCACTTCAAAGGGCCCTTCCGAATAAAGGATTTTGAAGGGTACAACTGATGGACACTTCAGGTCCTTATGATCCTTTGCGCAGATTCTTTGCATGATGACGGCACCTCCATGTGGCCATGGAATGATGACGCAGAAGGGCACTTCAAGAAATAGTTGTTTGATCCCCTACATCCTTCAACCCCTCAAAGCTCTCACTCTGGAGAGTAAACCCTTTGAAGGGATTAGGGCATAGGGATAAGCCCTTCCAAATGGAATGCAGGGACCCCTGCCCTAAATCGTACGAAAGCCAAGGCCCAGACGCTGTCCATGGTGCTGAAAATCCTCAGCAAGGACCCCCACCTGAAACCGGTTTGCCCACGGCGGTTCAAGTCTTCTTCACGAGCAAAGGCATCTACTCTGAAAAAATTCTGAGTGGTCACCTCTGGACTCCTATTAATGTTCTAGTATTCTTATCCTATCTCTCTTTTCACCCTGATCTGTCTTTTGTTAATTTCTTAATTACTGGCCTGTCTCAAGGGTTTTGGGTTGGAGTCCTTTCCCCTCTCTCTTTTTTGTAGCAAAAAATCTACAGTCTGCTCTTGCTGAGCCAGATGTAGTCTCCGCTTTGCTTGAGAAAGAAGTCAATAAAGGTTATGTAATCAGTCCTCTCACCTCTCCTACCTTTAGTCCCGAGTCGCCACTCGCAAATATTCAGGGAAAAAAAGGTTAATATTCGACATGTCCTCTCCCCATTACAATTTAACTGCAAGCAAATCAATGAGTATATGTATTCCTTCAGAACCATTTTCTTTGCATTACGCTTCAGTTGATAATGCCATTCAGTTAATTAAGTTAGCCAGCCAAGGTGCTTGGCTAGCTAAAGCCGATATCACGGAAGCTTTCAAAATCATACTACTTCATACTTCTGACTGAATTCCAAAATTTTACCTTACAGTTAGTCTCACCTTTGGGTGCCAGAGTACTCTCTCAGAAGCGTTGTGATGGATCTTGTTGAATGTCTGTAAGCTTCCTTTCATTTTGCACATGCTCAATGAATTTTTGCTAATTCCCCATATCATCCCCCAAGACATATTTTATTTCTCGTCTGTTGACTTGTCTGATTTAAAGTTTTGGACTCTTCTGCTAAATAACAGGAATGGCATCTAATTTTTTTATAACAATGTTTCAGAGTCGTCTAATGATTTAGAACTTTTTACAGTAGCCGGCCCCCCATTGTTTTTTTTGTTTTTTTTTTTGTTTGTTTTTTTCCAAGGGCATTGATTCATCGAAACCTGGCCAAATGATTTTCATAATCTAGCTTTGGGTTCCGTCTCGTCGGCTCTTCATGAAATTTTATTGCAGTAGCCGGTGTCCTCTGGGGTGCGGCCTGGTCCCGTAAACATATTACGGGTTTATCAAGGGAGATCTCCTTGCCCTTTGATAATGTAGATTCTGAGGAGACTGACCTGGCAGTCAGTTATTCACAATTTTATGTTTAAAGCTCTTCATATTCCCAGTCACTGTAATATGGTAGCTGATGCGCTTGTTTCCGGTTTTCAGATGTCTGTTTTCATCAGCAGGATCCAACTCCCTGCCCAAGCCTTTCTGTTAGCCTGCTTAATTAGATGTCGCCTTTAACAATCTCTTAAATGTGGGCAGACATTATATCTCTAAAGGTTTTCCACCCTCTACTATCAAAGCCTATACATCTGCTTGGTACTTGTTCATTTCTTGTTTACAATTATAAAAATCGTAATATAAAGTTATCTTCCATTGAAAACTGCTTGCAGACATTCAGTTTTACGCTAGATATGATAACCCAGACTATCCAAGTCTTTTCACCATCCCTTCAGTGCACTTGCTCCTTAAAGGCATAGTTAATCATTAAACAAAACTCATGATAAACACCTAATGATTACTTTCTACAATAGCTAATTATATCTCTACACAACGGCCTGTTTTCTGAATACATTAACGTTCCACTAGAAGCTTTTGGTCCAGGGGAATTTATGTCTGAATCTAAGCATTTTGATTCTTCACAAGATATGCTGATTCCCTGACAAGCTTCAAGCGACAGCTTAAAACTCATCTCTTTCAACTCTATTTGCTGTTACCATAAAAAAAAAAAAAAAATTAATCTCTTTATTCCTTCCCTTTCTAGCTTGTACTTGTCTGAAGCACCACTTGAAATCTGGTATTATAGCACTGCCTGTGTCTGTTTGTCTCCTTATGAAGAATCGCTCTATGTTCTCTGTATGTCGCTTTGGACAAAAGCGTCTGCCAAATGCCTAAATGTAAATGTAAAAATGTAAATGTTGTCACTGATATTCTTGATCTGATATTCGATTTTCTCTGTGGCCTGTTGGGGCCTTTCCCTTCATGGCATATTTATGCCTGTCTTTTCGTGGCCTCTCTCTCAGTGTGGCCTATTGTGGCCTCTATCACTATCTGACCTATTGTGGCACTATCACTATATGGCCTATCATGGCCTCTTGGTATCATGGTTCCTGCCCTCTACTCTGTTAAGCTCAAATATTTAAGCTATAACCTGATACCTTTTAATCCTTTTTATACTCACCTTAACTATGACTCCCTAAACATATTTTCTTTTCTTTTGTTTAACATGTCCCCCAAAGAAATACTTCAACCGGTGGGTATTTAATTTCCTTCTCTTCTTTTTGGGGTAGGCTCCGCCTCTGCCTTTGTCTTCGGCATCAATAGCTGGAATCTACATCTTACAGATTCAAGCTACGGATGGGGCCTACGCCAAAGAATTCTGCAAGTTTTACTAGGATGACTTAATGCTATATCACATCTTACAATTAAATGTAGCCAATCGCTACTCATACTTCACTGTGTTTGCAGATATTGACGCTGTTGTCCCCCTCCATCCTTCCCACCACCACCAGGTTGGCCCTGTCCATGGGAGGTAGGCACCATCCTTCCTTTGTTCTTCGGCAGTAATAGCTGAAATCTATGTCTTACAGACTCAAGCTACTGATGGGGTGTTTTTTGCTTATTTGTTTTAGAGATTTTTCTCAATAAATGTAGAGGGTTTCCATTTTGTGTTGATTGTTACTAGGTAATTAATTAATTATATTTTAAATATACTAAATTACAACTTCATTATTAAAGATACAGTACAATTAGAAATATATTTAATTATACAACAGTGTAAATGTAAATGACATTACAATATATTTTAGTTCAAATGAACTGCTTGTCAGTACATTGAGCAGTACACGTTAATCATGTTTTAAAGACATTATAAGCAATTATGAATGTTCATATAAAGATGTACTGACATTCCACGTGTACTATATATCATTGGAAAGGTCTAAGATTCCTAAATCGATTTTTTATAATTTTTTGTGTTACAAATTATGTAGGAAAAGTAATAGATTAATTTATGACTAGAGTGCACCTCAGAAATCTAGTTCATAACAGGAGTTCTGACCTTTGTCACAAAACACTTTCTTTGTTGCCTTTTTTCCCTATCACGCTTTAGAAATCATAAGAAATTATATATCAGTTAAAACTTAAAATCTCAAAACTCATCCTTTGAAAAACATTTTTAAATCACACATTGCATTACCATGAAAAAATTACATCAAAATCATAATACAAACTATTTTCATCCATGTATTAAAAAAAATAATAATAATAAGCCTGAATACTGAATTTTCACATCTATGATCAAAAATGGGAGTGACAGTTAAAGGGTTAAAACAAATCACTCAAATGTTCAACTAATTGCCTTTATTATAGCTTTATAATACAAATATAAATGTGATGCATTTGAAATTAATTGCAAATAAAACAATACAGTTAATACACACTTATGTGTATAAGAACACTTTATAAAAGTATACTGAAGTGCACTTTTTTTCCACAAGGTTGAGTAATCACTCTGTTCCTCTCAGGCAAAAGGAGGCATTGATTCACTGTGTTTAGAGCCAAGGTGCACTGATGGGAATCTGATGGAGATAAAACACATGAAAATCAGCAATTATGAATCTCTTTGAACTTTTCATGTAGCTTCATGTTCAGAGTATCATCAGTGTCTAAGTACAGATGACCAGATATCCTGTGCAAATCATTTACATTATCAGTTATAAAACTCTTCTTTCACCTTCTACAGGAAGAACATGAACACAGTGAATTTTTCTGCTTGTTTTCTTACTGACTTACACTGTAGGAAGTTGTTCCTGGTCCTGGGAATAATGTTGGTGAATGTGACTGTGGAAATAAACAGATGCGAACAGCGTGATACTCATGATCCTTCATCCATTTCTAAGACATTTCTAATACAATATTCTCCATGTTATGAAATGGTGATGGACTTGTTTCTGAGAGCAGATTATTTTCCAGGACTTTACCTCTGTCTGAGATCTTCTTTAACTCCTCTTTGCAGAAATCCTCAAGTTCGTCTCTCAGCTGAAGGACAGACTCTCTCAGACCATCAGAAGAGACAAGAGAAATGAAGGGATCATCATTTATGTCTGTAGGTTCAGGAGGTGCTGAGAGAGACCGGAATCTCTACAGAAAACAGAAATCAAACTCATCAGCTTCACACTTCACCCAAGAACCTGCACCAACATCAGATTTGTGTGGCTCTTGTTGGCTTGACTTAGTAACTCACCTCAATCCAACACTTTCACAGCATCAGCTTAATTCCTCTCATATTCATTATATATTAGAGCTACAGATTCTAGTATTTGCCACTTACACAATATGTGAAGTCTATTATTATTATATAATAAACATCTGCTAAGAACATAAATGGAGTCTCATTGTAGGGTTGAGTAGATTTGCTCAGGAAAAGCAGCTCAAAGGCTATGGTTGGATTGACCATTATTTATAACTTTAGAGTGGTTAGAGACACTGAAACTTCACAAGAACCCTTAAGACCTACTCAGGTTTGGTTTGGTTTCAATACACTGAAGCATATTATATGGTCAAATTCATCAATAGCCACTTTTCCACTGTTTGAGCTAAAATAATAAAAATGTCTCTTTATATCAGGTTTGAGGATCACCTGATCCAATTTTGATTGCTAGTCAGAACCAGTAGTTGATTTCACAAGATTTCACCATAACATAGTAATTCAGAAAAAAAAGAAATGTAGTAAAATGTTGAAATGTCTTTGAAGAATTGAACTGTTGGATCTGGATCATAGTGGACTAGTAGACATGGGTGAACAGAGCTCATTAGCATTTAAAGGGACATGCAACAAAACAGGTTGCTGTGAAAAGAGCTGATTTTACTTACAAATAATATAAAATAAAACAATATAAAACAGTTGATATAGAGATGTTCTGATGTATAAGCACAGACAAAAATAATCAATAATGATCTAATTGTCAACTATTTTCCTTTATTGGTCTCCACTGATTAATTGTTGCAGCACTAATTTATATATTATTTCTTTATTTAAGTTATAAAAAACAAACACTGTCTTTGAATGCAGAATGATTCTCTGTTGGCTGAATGATTCATCAAATTCAGAGTGGTGGCTCTACATGCTCTGGAGGATTCACAGTAAGACACACACACAAAACACACACAAACAAACACACTGGTTTGTTTTTTGTGAATTGTAGGGACTTTCCATGGACTTATATTGTTTATATACTGTACAAACCATATTTTCTATCGCCCTACACCTAAACCTAGTCCTCACAGTAAACTGTGTTCATTTCTACCTTCTCCTGAATAAATAAATAAATAAATAAATATGTATGATTTATAAGCCTTTTGAATTATGGGGACACTGAAAAATCCTCATAAATCACTGAAACACCTATGTCGTACCTATGTTATTATACACATTTGTGTCCCGATATGTCACAAAAACATGCATACACACACACACACACAAACATACACACTCACACTTGGCTTGAAATTTCATGTCATTTGAAGGTTTTAACAACACTGATCTATAATAGGACAAATAATTATTTATTTATTATAGAATAACCTACACTTAAAAATAAGAACAAATTCCACCAGAGTTAATATGTGTGACAATAGAGACACCGGAAGACACAAGAACACAAAACACTGAAAAGGGAAGGAAATTAACTTTGAATTAAAAGGTAACAGTAATACTAAAATGATTGATGTGACACTACATAAAACTAAATCATGACAGAGGTTGAGAAAAACACAGAAGCACACTCATTCAGTAGGTCTCACATACACACTTATCTTAATGTCTATATGACAATGTATTACAGACATACATTTATTCTGAATAATCATCACTTATGAGTTTCACTGATGTTCCTTTAAGAATATTAAACCCAGCATAGAGCGGCTCTGTGAATGTGGTTTGGACTGTGTGGATGAGGTTCACTGTATCAGAGACACTGTAGAAGGACAGAGTTCCTGCACTGTGATCCACATACACTCCTATTCTACTGCTGATGGACTTTACATAGAGATCAGTCTGTATCTTATTGTGCCAGAATGAATATCTTGATGGAGAGCAGAACAAACTCCAGGACTGATCATTATATCCAAACCTACATTCATTACCCCCTCCCTTTCTGCTGATGTTCTTATATGACACTGATATACGCACACCATTATTTCCACTCCACTCAATCTCCCAGTAACAGCGTCCACACACACTCTCTCTACACAACGCCTGACGAAACACTTCAAATCTGTCTGGATGATCAGGATACGACTGAACTGTGGCAGCGACAGAAATCACTGTGTTGTTCACAGACAGGCGGATGTATTTATGCACTGTGTTCAGATCCAGAGTGAGCTGATGGAAATCTGATGGAGATAAAACACATCAGAATCAGGAATTATGAATCTTTTCATGTAGCTGAACTCTTCATGTTCAGAGTATCATCAGTGTCTAATTATATGACCAGATATCCTGTGCAAATCATCATTTACATCAATTATAAAACTCTTCTTTCACCTTCTACAGATAGAACATAAACACATTAAGTGAGTTTTTCTTACTGACTTACATTGTAGGAAGTCTTTCCTGGTCCTGGAAACAATGTTGGTGAATGTGACTGTGGAAATCAACAGACATGAACAGTGTGATTCTCATGATCCTGCATCCATTCCTAAGATATTTCTAATATGATGTTCTCCATGATATGAGATGATGATGAATCCCAGGACTTTACCTCTGTCGAAGATCTTCTTGACCTGCTCTTTGAAGATATCCTCCAGTTTGTCTCTCAGCTGACAGACAGATTCTCTCAGACCATCAGAACAGAAGAGAGAAATGGAGGGACCGTCATTTACATCTGTAAATTCAGGAGGTGCTGGGAGAGACTGGAAACTCTACAGAAAACAGAAATCAAATGTATAAGCTCCACACTTCACCCAATAACCTGCACCAACATCTGATTTGACATGACTGATATTTAGCAACTCACCTCAATCCAGCACTTTCACAGCACCAGCTTCATTCTTCTCATATTCATTACATCACATCAGAGCTACAGATTCTAGTATTTTTCACTTACAATATATGTATGTGAACAATCTAGGAAATATTTTGTATGATGAAACATCAGCTGAGAACATAAATGTCAGCTCAAGAGTCTCATTGTAGGGTTGAGTAGTTTGCTCAAGAAAATCAGCTCAAAGGCCGATTGGATTGAGCATTATTTATAACTTTAGAACAGTTAGATACACTGAAACAAGGACCCCTAAGACACGCTCACATTTGGTTTGATTTCAATACGTCGAAGCATTACTAACATACAGCATCACATCATATTTAGGGTCTTCATGGTTAAACTTTATCAGGCTTGCCGATCACCTCAAATTAACTTTTGTGAACTTTGTTACTCAGAATCAGTACTATCGAGTTCACTGATTCCACGGTAACATAATCAACCAGAGGCAAAAATTTGGTAAAAAGTTTTGAACTGTTGGTGGTGCTAGTGGTTTTTGACAGCTAAATATATATTCCAGAAGAAAGAGCTCAGAAATATGATTCCTAATACATTTTTAAAGCCATGTAGTGTCTGGACCAATCAGACACAATTATTTGTTATACTTAGCAAATAATTCTTGTAAGTGCTGCTTCAGAGATTTTCTGTAAATTTGTTTCATAATTAATTATTTTGTAATCAACTCCATAATTTATTGTATCAATCCATTTGACATTCAATTTAAAAATGTAAATGTGTTGTAATGTTATGTAAATTAATTTGATGTACTTTAAAACATAAGGTTGCATCACTTTAACGGAAATTACGTGCTTGTTAGACGCCCCAATGGACTGATGATGAGCGGACGCATCACAAGGCTCTGCTAAGTTGAAATATTTTTAAGTTTAAAACTGGTTAAAGCTTCATTCACGTGTTCAGTGTATTGGGTGACTGTGTGTTGTGTAGTTTTCTGATGTGTTTGTACTATGCTTATTTACGAATACAGTTCTCACAGCGTTAAGACTTAAAAGTGTTACGGTTCAAAAAAAAAGAAGACGACCTCAAGAATAAAACGCTCGTTCAGCCTGTGTTGTTGTGAAGAGAGTTACAATTCTAAACTCCCCTCACACAACCAACTAGCCAACTATGAGGGTCTATTGACCATTCCCCCAAAATGCAAATTACACTTCAAAAGGGCAGAACATACCTCTGGTTTCCATGGCAACCAAAGGCAAATCATCTGATAACACTGATTTTATTGCTCAAAGAAATGCGTTTTATGCATGCTTTATGAGTGAAGTATAGTCACTGTAGCCCCACCTATATTGTGTCTGCTATCAAATTAATGCTCATTTAATGATGCACACTTTGGTGTACACCGCCTTCTCATTGAATGTTTTTAAAATTTAAATTCATAAAATTTTTAATTTAATCAAAGTATAGACTGCCAGAGCCATTCAAACCATGCTCTCAGACAAATGGTCATAAAACCCACATTATTTTCAACCTCCCGCTTGGAAATTCAGTCTTTCTCATTGGTCAAGCCCATCCTCAATGGGGTGACTCTTCTCAGAATTTAAAGGTTTACACACAGTTCCACCTTCTCTTCGGCTAAATCTTCTGATTGCCACCGGCGGGACCCAACATATAGAGCTGTGTGCGGTCTCCCCAGCCTGGGGAAAGAGCTCTTGACCACTACTACCACTGGAGTTTGTTTTCACTCAACCCTTGAATTCTTCATCATGTAAATGTCCTCGATCAGACATTATTTTCTCTTCACTCCTGGCAGTTTCTGCATCTTTATCTCTAGATTGCAGGGCACCAAACCATGCGCTTACTCAGGAGAGAGGACTCTCCTAACCACAACAAGAACAACCTCAATGGAGTTTCAATGGAACCATCTTCACAAGACACTCATTCCACAGCCAAGTCAAATGCAAGTATTGTTTCTTTCACTAGACAGAGGTTTTAATGTAAGCTATCATGTACTGTGCTTTGAATTAGAAACTGATGGTTCCTTCAAATGGTCAACTCAGCCTCATCACCCTATCTTCCGTCTGGTTCTATCCATTCACTTACCCTTACCATTTACCATGTATGTGTGATTTGTGTGTGTGTGTGTGTGTGTGTGTGTGTGTGTGTGTGTGTGTGTGTAAAAACTGTCCGCACAATACATATGAGTATTTGGTTCTGATTTTCTGCTTGCAACAATGTCAATTTAACGATTTTGATTTTGTCACCTGCTCTGAGTAGTACGGTATTTGCCTTACACTGGAAATGACTATTTATTTGCATTAATAAATAATCAATACTGAGTGTTTGCTAGACAGACTGGTCAGTTGATTGTATTGAATTCTGCTTTATCAAGCTAATTTTATTAACTTATTAAATATTATAATTTGCTACCGCTATTTGTAAGCGTCATCTCTTTCAAAAGAAGATGAATAAATGAGAGTCTGACTGATGATTATATAATAAGACACTCATGAAATTAGTTTCTCTGTGAATCTCTTGTCACAACAGAATCTGGCTCAAGTCCACTATGATCCTGTTCTTCTAGATCTCTGTTACCTGCAGGAACTGGATGTGATCCTGTGTGTGTGAAAGCTGTTCCAGCTCAGCGTCTGTCCTCCTCAGATCATTGATCTCCTGCTTCAGTCGCTCCAGTTGTCCTTCAGTTTGACTCACTACAGCCCTTTCCTGATCTCTGATCAGACGTATTAGCTCAGTGCGGCTTCTCTCAATGGAGCGTATGAGCTCAGTGAAGATCCTCTCACTGTCCTCCACTGCTGTCTGTGCAGAGCGCTGTTAGGACACACAGTGATTTAGGTTTCAGTGGGACTGAAAGAGGAGAGTCTGAACTAAGACTGAGACTAAAACTGAACTAAACTTCTCTTCTTCTCCAGGCTTACCTTATGAGACTCCACAGTCTCTCTTAGCTGCTGAAGAACTTTCTCTCTCTGCTGGATTGTCTCCTGGAACATCTTCTGTGTCTCCTTCAGCTGGTGCTGCAGGACAAACAGATAATAGTAAATGTCACATAAAATTACTGCCACTAAATCATCAGTGAATCCAAGACAAGTAGAGCTTATAAACCAATGTCTGTAGGTTCAAACTCCAGAAGTGATGATCAGTTACAATCATTGAACGTGAATTATGATTAATATTAAGGTCTGTTTCACACTGCAAGTGTAAGTATCATGAAAGTAGCAAGCACATAAGTAGGGCTTCACATGGATTGCGTTTCTGTGTAATTATTCTGCAGCTCTACACAGCTAATACAACATTATGGCTGCCCTCAAAGGACAAGTTGTCTTTTTATTTTATCATTGCTTACTTCAGTTACAAATATTGTACATGCATTTGCAAAGATGTAAAAATATATGCTATTGTTCTGTTAACATTATTCCTTTTAATTTATCAGTTTAAGAAATCCACATTACTCCATAAATCGAAGTAAAAGAAAAATATCATCAAACACAATTCATTACATCAACATTGTTACAAACTTTTTTGTTTATTTGAAAGTAACAGAACTATGGTGCAACAAAAAAATAATAATGAGCTGCTAAGAACATGTGGCAGATATGTCATTAAAGAAAAACAATTGAGCCCAGTATGAAAAAGCATATCAATAGCATGATCTATTTGGCGTGAGATTTGTACTTAAAACCTTTTAATTTTCAAAATTTGCAATGAATGTATATAATAACAGAATAAAATAATAATTGTTTGCAATTCAATTCTTTCTCTGTATTAGAGCTGTTTTGATTTTACTGTTTGAATGCTTTCGCTTACTGGATCCTTGGACTTTCCCAGAGTTTACCGGTTGATCTGATAACAAAAACCTGCTTATTTTCATTTTTATAAGGTATTGTTTAATTAATTATTATTTTAATTCTCTGCACACATTCCAGTGAGCGAAAGCAGGCTCCCTGACATGTTCTCTGAAAACCCCTGGTAGACCGGCTTGCGTTTATTGATGTAATTTGACACTGACTTTGACTGTAAGTACCGACAACATGCCGGACCACATTAAAAAGTGCTAAAGACTAAAGACAACATTTCAAGCACTGTACGCAATGTCTTGCCGTGCATATGATATGCAGTTTTGGTGTACATGCCCCTACTTCACAACCCTATTCCTAACCATTGCGTATCATATGCATGCCAAAGTCAATTTGTGTTTAGAAATAGCATGCCAAATAGAAACAGAAACTCATGGTATTGATAAGCACTTTCCAAATTTACAATATAAAGCCTAGATTTTATTTTAAGACATTCATATGCTCTCATGAGTTTATATGTTCATATGTGACTACTGGATCACTACACTGAGTATCAACTTGATCAATAGTTGTAAATACCTGTTTCTCTGTCATCTGTGCTGCAGCTGGTACAGTGTCGTGGCTTTTATGTTCATCTATCCTACACAGCACACATATAAATTTCTGGTCAGTGCGACAGAAAACCTCAAGGAGCTTCTCATGTTTCTGGCAGATCATCTCCTTCAGTCGTCCAGTAGCTTCAGTCAAATTGTGTCTCTTTTGTTTAAACCAACTCTCATGTTTTTCAAGGTGATCCTGGCAGTAAGAGTTCAGACACTCTAGACAGGACTTGATGGCTTTATATTTTTTTCCAGTACAGACATCACACTTCACATCTCCAGCTTCAGCGTCACAGTCAGCAGAACGTTTCCTCTTCTTCAGTTTCTCCACCACTTCAACCAATATGGTGTTTGTAGCTAAAGCGGGTCTTTGATTGAAGGTCCGTCTGCACTGAGGACAGCTGTAGACTCTCTTCTGATCCTCCTGATCCCAGCAGCCTGTAATACAGCTCTTACAGTAACTGTGTCCACAGGGAATTGTCACTGGATCCTTCAGAAGATCCTGACATTCTAGGCACAAAAACTCATCGGAAAAAACTCTGGCTTCTGCCATTTTACTGCATGAATACAGCGACACAAGCACACAACAGCTCTACTACAGTTTCTCTTCTCAGTTTCTCTTTCCCTGAACTCAAGTGTTTCCTGTTTCCTGGTTCTGTGTTTGAATGGTGTGTGTACAGTAACACACGTCTGTTCCTCATTATATATATGCAGACTTTAGGATTATTTATTTATTTAGTGGTTTCCACTTTTTATGTCTTGTATTAATTTGTGTTAATAAAAAAAAATAATAATAATAAATAAACCTAAAGATTAAGAACCACCAATTTATAACCGGAAATATAATTATATGTAATACTCTGCATAAGTGGTGCGTTCTTGTCAAATTAAAAAAAAAATAAATAAAAAATCTGAAAATTAAGAAAACATATTCATCAGTTTGATCGCCACATGTGCTGCAAATAGTCACAACACAACCAAAACCAGAAACGCGCTGCAAGTACACACAGACCACATCGGCAATGAGGCAACCGCAACAACTTAAATGGCAAACCTGGCTGTTAGTTAGTTAGCTGAGGTGTGTACGTTAACATGGACTCACTAACTTTAACGTTAGCTAGTTTTAGAAAAATATATTAACAATATTTACAGACATTACCTGCTTGAGCAGATGAAAAGGCTAAGTAGTATGACAAGTATGACAACCAGAAACATTAAATAATCAGATAATTTCCAAATTCCATTGCCAGTCCTCTCAGGATACCTGGAATCAGTGTTACAGATACCTCAGGCACATCGTTTTATTATTTTTGTAGTATAAACACCATTAAAATGATGAGAGCTTCGGATGTCCCGATGTTTCTCTATGGCAATGCAGATGCAGCGATACAGTCCAACAGATGTCCGAGTTCCATCTCCGTGCAGCTGATACACAACTGCTATTGGCTCATCTGCGTTCTATGGGCGGGGCTTAGCGATAGGTCAATTGTATTGGTCTGGGGATTCCTGCCGATTATTGTTATTAGTATTATTGTTTGCTTAATCACTTAAACATGGCTTTTTGGTTGCTTTCAGTAAGAAAACATATAAACACACAAAAAAGATGTTTAAACAAATATCACATAATTTACTTTTCTATGATGATTGACATACCAGAAGGGAGGCTAGCCTCCCCTGCAAGATTTCTTTTCTCAACAGTCCTCAGCGCTGAAAGTGAACACTCAATGGTGATTGGCATTTTTTTTTTTTTTTTTTTTTTTACCAACGGAGGCACGAAAGCTAAGTGCTCCCCCGGCTTCCCCCTCCCCTTCTCTATTGCTTAGCCATTGTAATTGCATCAGCAGATTCGGAACACTTTCCAACTTTAGTAACATGTTATGGTATTACAGCTGTGAAATTGCAAAATAAAAAATAAAATAAAAAAAAAATAATAAAATAAACATTAAATACAAAAATACACATTAAAAAATACACACTATCCACTTTCAGTAAATCTATTCTTATGGTACATGAATCATCATAAATGCTTGCATAAAAAATTGCATTATTTACTGCAAGACTACTTGAGTTACTAAAGGAATATATATATACAAAAACACATTACCTCATGCATGCATACATGCTAGAACTGTTAATGTGAGAACTAATGTTTTCATCAGTTATGATCTGAGTTATCAAGCATGTTCATATATTCTTCATAGTAGTCTGCAGGTAAATGGACATTGGCCAATCACAGCACATAGCACGTAAATTCCCAGGCCACACATGCTTCACCACTAATGATGGTGGGTCGTCTTCTTGATCAGCCTCAGAATAGGTCTTTGATTTTTTCTTTTAACTGGATTATACTGTTTAAGAATAAAGCAGAAAGTTAAGCAAAATCTAAGTTCTTTTGTGTTTTGTGTACATTAAGTGCAAAAGCTTAAACTGTCATATTCATGTCATTTTACAATTATGCCATAATTAATAACACACTGGTTTTCAGTATTTCAAAGGATCAAATCACCACTTTAGTTGAGGGGCCACACACATGATGGAGTCATGAGAACCTAATGCTTAGCTAATTATGACTACTGTATTTATTTATGTGCAATATGCTGTGATTGGCCAATGTTGGGGTCTGCACATTTACCTGCAGACTACTATGAAGAATATATGATTGATAACTCAGGACATAATTGACGAAAAACATTAGTTGTCACAATAATTGATGAACAGTTTTAGCGTGTTCTTTCTTTCTTTTTTTCATGATCATGCGTAATACATCATGAAGAGAACGGAAGAGACTCTATAACGTCTCACTGTAACTGATACATCATGCAGCTCAAAGCATTACGGGTTGAATTTCTCTTCAATCTATTCTGATTCATCAACACAGTTTCACTGATGATCCAGATCCAAATCCAAACCCTGGATATAGCGGCTGAGTGAATGTGGTCTGGATTGCGTGGATGAGGCTCATTGTGTCAGAGACGTTGTAGAAGGACAGAGTTCCTGCACTGTGATCCACATACACTCCTATTCTATTGCTGATAGGCTTCACAGAGAGAGCAGTCTGTATGTTGTTGTGCCAGAATGAGTATCTAGAGGGAGTGCAGAACAAACTCCAGGACTGATCACTGAATCCAAACACACACTCTTTACCCCCTCCCTTCCTGCTGATGCTCTTATATGACACTGATGTACACACACCATTATCTCCACTCCACTCCAGCTCCCAGTAACAGCGTCCACACACTCTCTCTCTACACAACACTTGACACCAATAATCAAATCTTTCAGGATGATCAGAATATGGCTGAAATGTGGCAGTGACAGAAATCACTCTGTTGCTCTCAGACAGATGGAGACGTTTATATGCTGTGTTCGGATCCAGAGTGAGCTGATGGGAATCTGATGGAGATAAAACACATCAGAAACAAGAATTATGAGTTTGTTTGTTATTTTCATGTGGCTGAACTATTCATGTTCAGTATATCATCAGTGCCTCACTACAGATGATAGACAGATATCCTGTGCAAATCAGCATTTTCATCATCAAATATAAAACTGTTCTTTCACACACTTTTTTTTTCTGCTTGTTTTCTTACTGACTTACATTGTAGGAAGTCATTCCTGGTCCAGTGAACAATGTTGGTGAATGTGACTGTGGAAATCAACAGACAAGAGCAGTGTGATTCTCATGACCCTGCATCCATCCCTGAGACATTTCTAATATGATGTTTTCTATTTTATGAAATGATGATGGACTGAGAGCAGACAAATCTCCAAGACTTTACCTCTGTCGAAGATCTTCTTGATCTGCTCTTTGAAGATATCCTCCAATTTGTCTCTCAGCTGATGGACAGATTGTCTCAGGCCATCAGAAGCAAAGAGAGAAATTAGGAGATCGTCATTTCCATCTGTAGATTCAGGAGGTGCTGAGAGAGACTGGAAACTCTACAGAAAACAGAAACTAAAACTCATCAGCTCTACATTTCACCAAATACATCAGATTTGTGTGGCTCTTGTTGACAAGATCCCATGAGGAACAATTCCACTCATTCTCTACTATAGGAGAGGAAGAACTGTATAAACTTGTTAAATCATCCAAGCCAACAACATGTATGTTAGACCCTATTCCATCTAAGCTGCTAAAAGAGGTTATAGATCCTCTTCTAAATATATTTTTTTTAATTTGTCATTATCATTAGGATATGTCCCCAAAACCTTCAAACTGGCTGTTATTAAGCCTCACCTTTAAAAAAACACAACTTGACCCCAAAGTATCTTGACCCCGATCTCAAATCTCCCTTTCCTGTCAAAGATACTAGAAAAGGTAGTATCTTCACAATTATGTTCCTTCTTAGAGAAAAATGGTATCTGTGAGGATTTCCAGTGAGGATTTAGACTGTATCATAGTGCTGAGACTGCTTTCATTAGAGTTATAAATGAAATGCTCTTATCATCTGATTGTGGTGAAACTATCAACCATAACATTTTTTAAATAGACAAGAAAATCATGTTCATCTTTCCTTCAGAAGCCACGTTTCTAGCATTTGTAGAACCACATTTTCCATCTCCAAAATATATCTAAATCACGGCCTATGCTCTTAATGGCAAATGCAGAAACATTCATTCAAGCGTTCATGACTTCAGGGTTTGATTAGTGTAATGCTTTATTGAGTGGTTGCTCTGCACGCTTATTAAACAATCTCCAGCTGGTTCAAAATACAGCAGCTAGAGTTCTTACTAGAACCAAGAAGAATAACCTTATTAGCCCTGTTCTGTCAACACTGCACTGCCTCCCTATTAAACATTGTATACATTTTAAAATCTTGCTAATTGCCTATAAAGCCCTGAATGGTTTAGCATCTCAGTATTTGATGTCTTATTGTATTATAGTCCTTCACATCCACTATGATTTCAAATCTCTGGCCATTTGATAATACCTAGAATGTCAACATCAACAGCAGATCATTTTCCTATTTAGCACCCAAAGTCTGGAATCTACCTAACATTGTTCAGGAGGCAAACAAACTGTCTGCCAGTTTAAATCTAGATTAAAAACCCATCTCTTTAACCTGGTTTACAAATAACAGGCTGACACATCTCTAGAATTCAATCCTTTAAAGGATTGTTTGGATTAATTAGGTCAAATAGTTAAATAGTTAAATAATGGTATCTACGCTAATATTAGTCTGTTTATTTCTTATTCCGAGGTCACCATAGCCACCAGATCCAACCTGTATCCAGATCAGATGGTCACTGCAGTCACCTGGTTCCAGTCTGTATCCAGTCCAGATGGTGGATCAGCACCTAGAGACAACCTCTATAGCCCTGAATGTCAGTAGAGACCATGTCAACTAGATGAGCCCCAGAGACACATACCCTCGAGAACCAGATGAGTCCTCTGCACAATCTGACTTTGCTGCAGCCTTGTATTAAACTGCTGGTTTTGTCTGGCCAGAGGATAACAAAACACTATTTCCCTGTTGATAATGTAAAGCTGCTTTGACAGAATCTGCATTGTAAAAAGTGCTATATAAATAACGGTAACTTGATTTGACTTGACTTGACTGATCTTTAGTAACTCACCTCAATCCAGCACTTTCACAGCATCATCTTCATTCTTGTCATATTCTTTAAATCATATTAGAGCTACAGCTTCTAGTATTCACTGATTACACTATGTGTGAACTTTGTAGGAAATAGTTTGAGTGATAAAACATCTGCTAAGAACATAAATCCATCTAACAGCTCATGCACATCTATGAAGGGCCGTGCAAGCCATAATTCATTCTGGCGATCCCACACACTTATGTTTTATTCATTGTTTGCAATGCTTGAAATACTGGAAGAAACATGTCTCTGGCTCAAGTCCACTATGATCCTGTTCTTCTAGATCTCTGTTACCTGCAGAAACTGGATGTGATCCTGTGTGTATGAAAGCTGCTCCAGCTCAGCGTCTGTCCTCCTCAGATCATTGATCTCCTGCTCCAGTCGCTCCAGTCGTCCTTCAGCTCGACTCAGTGCAGCCTTTTCCTGATCTTTGATAATCTGTATCAGCTCAGAGTGGCTTCTCTCAATGAATGAGTGGAAGAGCTCAGTAAAGATCCTCTCACTGTCCTCCACTGCTGTCTGTGCAGAGCGCTGTTAGGACACACGGTGATTCAGGCTTTAGTGAGTAAGAGGAGAGACTAAACTGAGACTGAGACAAAATTCTCTTCTTGTTCAAACTTACCTTATGAGACTCCACAGCTTCTATCAGCTGTTGAAGATTTTTCTCTCTATGCTGGATTCTCTGCTGGAACATTTTCTGCATCTCCTTCAGTTTGTGCTAGAGGACAAACAGATGATAGTGAATGTCACAGAAAACTGCTGGCACTAAGCCATCAGTGAATCCAATAAAAGTGTAACTGAAAACTAATGGCTGCAGGTTTAAACTCCAGAACTGATGATCAGTTTAAATCATTGAACATGAAGTGTGATGAAGATTAAGTCCTGTTTCACACTGTAAGTATTATAAAAGTGAAACTGACGCAGTTGCAGAGCTTCACACTGACACTGTCTTTTGACTGATGAAAAAAATATATTTTGTCAAAGAACAGATGAATGGATCACCTTATTATTTAATGTTGTTTTCAATTTTATGAAAGATTGTGTTGATGGTTTCAAGTGCATTTTTAGCAAACAGTGAAACTCTTCTTGCAGCTGCTGTTCATTTATGCTGTTGTGTGCTGTGTAAATGCTGTAAGCTGTTAATATGGTAACGATATAAACACAATAAACGAGTTTCAGCAATATTTAATCAGTGTCTTGTTTTAAATACCTGTTTCTCTGTCCTCTGTTTTGCAGCTGATACAATGTTGTGGTTTTTATGCTCTTCCATACACAGCACACATATACATTTCTGGTCAGTGCGACAGAAAACCTCAAGGAGCTTCTCATGTTTCTGGCAGATCATCTCCTGCAGTCGTCCAGTGGCTTCAGTCAAATTGTGTCTCTTTTCTTTAAACCAACTCTCATGTTGTTCAAGGTGAATCTGACAGTAAGAGTTCAGACACTCCAGACAGGACTTGATGGCTTTGTATTTACTTCCAGTACAGACATCACACTTCACATCTCCAGCTCCAGTGTCACAGTCAGCAGGACGTTTCCTTTTCTTCAGTTTCTCTGCCACTTCAACCAACATGGTGTTTCTAGCTAAAGCAGGTCTTGGACTGAAGGTCTGTCTGCACTGAGGGCAGCTATAGACACTTGTCTGATCCCCCTGATCCCAGAAGCCTGTAATACAGCTCTTACAGTAACTGTGTCCACAGGGAATGGTCACTGGATCCTTCAGAAGATCCTGACACACTGGACAAATGAACTCACCCTGAAAAACGCTGGCTTCTGCCATTCTACTGATTGAATACAAACATGCAATAGCTCAACTACACTTTCACTTTCTCTTTCACTGAACTTTTTCCTGGTTCTGTGCTTGAGTGACGTGTGTAAAACAGTTGTGTCCACAAGTCTGCAAAGCAGGTACTTCTTCCTCAGTATATATGTATGCAGAAAAAGGTGGAAAAAGGTGGACTTTTAAGCAAAGGTTCATGCTAACTAGCTTCAAAGGTGTTTTTAGGCTAATCAAAGACAACAGACACGTTGTAGAGCAAAATACGTTTATTTTCATTGAACATTTGTAAAGTTGCAGTGCTCTTTCCATATGTGTGCGTCTCTGGTTGTCATCTGTGGGTTTAGTCCGATGGCAGTTCTTCCCAGTTATCTTCTAACCTAAAACAACAAATTGAACAGTAGCGTTATAATTTTATATGTCTAGGACTATCGTTTGTCCATTGAAGAATAATTTGTAAAGACTGTTGAGAATTTGGATTTAGACCAAGCGGTCCGAAATTTAGAGTAACATATGTCTGTCCCAAATGGGCAAATTGTGGACTTCCCAGCATTACGAGATACACAGTGGTTACGGTAGTAAATGTCTACAAATATAAAAGTATAAATACCTTTTTAACCAACGAAAGTGAAAACATAAGGCCGTGTCTGAGGAAATCACCGGGAGGACCCTTAACAGTCACTCCGCAGCTGAGCTTTGCCACGGATACATGCTCGTACACGTCCCTAAAGTGATGTCACTTGATCACACCTCATTTCTGTACTTCCCCATGTGGTGCTTCAGGCTTATATTTAAATTTGTCAAAATGTGAGTTGTTATGTCTCTATGATACCCAACAATCGTCATTACATCATATACCAGTTAAAAACTGTGTCAACCTGGGGATTTTCCTTACTAAAAATAGATTGACTCGTCAACACCTCAACTTTTTTCCAAAAAGAAAGAAGACTAGAACAATCTTTAATTCTTGGCTTCAGCGAGATCTATCTATCTATGGCAGAGTTCTTATATCTAAAGCAGAGGGATTGTCTCGCTGTGTTTACCCTGCTCTATCTTTATTTGTTTGTGACAAAATTGTTGATGATATAAATAAAATGTTACTGAATTTTATTTGGAAGTATAAATCCCATAAAATTAGGAAATCTGTTTTGTCTAATAGGCATTCTGAGGGTGGATTGGAAGTCTTGGATTTTAAAGAATTGGTTAATTCTTTCAGAATTAGTTGGTTAAAAAAAATGTCTCAGTGGCAATAATTCAATTTGGTTCTATATCTCCAATACTATTTTTCGTAAATTAGGTGGTCTAGATTTTCTTTTGAAATGCAATTTTACTCCTTCTAAATTGCCGATTTCTCTATCTAATTTTCGTCAACAAGCCTTACTTGCTTGGAAATTGTGTTATGTGCAAAACTTTTCTCCACACAAAGAAATCCTTTGGAATAATTCCTGCATTTTGGTTCGTGGAAAATCTCTTTTTATCGATAAGTGGTATGACAGAGGTATTGTTTTTGTTTTGGATTTGTTTAAAGATGACGGTACTATACTGATGTATGAAGAATTTATGACTTTATATAACTTTCCTCTGCCAGCTAGATCTTTCAATTCTGTCATGAAAAGTTTGTCTCCAAGTTATGTGCACTTATTTAAAACACATTTATGCTTTAAGGAGAAGGAAACAGCTACGCCTAAACTTTTATTGGATGGAATTTGTTTTCTTGATAAAAAATGTAACAGCAGATATATTAAGCGAATGTTACATTATTCAGTGTATACTTCCCCTAGATGTAAATTTTTCTTGACTAATTTATTTGATAGCATCCATTGGAAGAGGGCTTGGTTACTTCCTGAAAAGTATTGCATTTCCAATAAAATTAGAGAGGTACATTTCAAGATTTTGCATACTGTTTATCCAACAAACTCCCGTATTGCATCTTTTTTTGATATTTCCAACTTGTGTGTATTCTGCAAAGTTGAGGAAGAAACTTTACTTCACTTATTCTATTATTGTAATCAGGTTAAATTGCTTTGGGAGAACTTAAGTCAATATTTGTCTTCTTTTATAAAATGTGATTTAAAATTTTCAATGAAAGATATATTTTTGTATTTTTCGGGCAGTGACCATGCTATCGAACTTGTTGTAAATTTTTTTGTTCTGCATTGTAAATTCTTTATTCATAAGACCAAGTTTCTCAATACGTTACCTAGATTTGATGTCTTTCTTGCTGATCTTTTGCTTATTGTTAAATCTCTTAAAAACATTGATAATAATAAGAACAATAAGTTTATTAAGGCTTATGATAATATTTTTCTTACTGAATGACTTTTTTTTTTTCTTTCTTCTTTCTTCTCTGAGTATTGTATGTCTATGCAGTGCTGGTTGTGTTGTTTTTGTCTTTATCTTGCAATAAAAAAAAAAAAAAACTTCCCCATGTGGCTGTATTGTATTACATTTTTTGGTCTGCACGTGGTATAGCAGTCTTAAATGCAAAAAATTATACTTTTCCTAAATAACTTTTCTTGTCGGCTTACCAACAGTTTGATATATAGTAAATAAATAATTAAAATAATAATAATAATAATAATAATAATAAATATTTGTCTTATATGTGTTATTTTCCACTTTCCATTCTTCATCTTGGCAGCATTCATCACTCTATAACATACTTTTAAAGCAACCTAATTTTCTTAATGTATGGGGAATGCACAGGGCCTAATTGTAGCCTATCTTCAATTATATTATTGAAGGGCATCATGTTTTTGATGTTTAAATGACAGCCTAACTGCTAAAAACAGACTCGTGATTTGATGACATCTTTAATTACAGAAGTGATTTTCTTTTTCCAGAAATGAAAGTTATTAATTTTTAACATTAACTTCATTATACAATGAATTAAAATATATTACATTTACATTTTAGTCATTTAGCAGATGCTTTTATGTAACTCTTACATGTAGCAAGAATTTTTATTTATATAATAAATAGAAAACAGAATAGAAAAAGAATAGAGCAAGAATGCAAAAAATAGACAAGCTAGTGTTGGTTTTTTTTTTTTTTTAAAGAAAGCAAGCAGTTTAAAATTAACAGGTGCAAGTCTTAAAGGGTCAGTTCAAAGCGGATGTACTGTGGACCTAAGCGGACGTTTATGTTGGGCCACCAGTAAAGGTTCAGGAGAAGCGAGAGGGTTTGCTGACTGCCTGGATGTCCAGGGCCTGGAGATGAGTGAATGGAGTCCAGAAGGGTGTTGTGGAGAGCTGATGGCACATAGATCTTTCCTTCTGGACCTCCCGGCAGAGCAGGTTCAGTCTGGGTAGCTGGTGAATCCTGTTCGGTTAGCTGGTGAAAACGGGACAGGGCATTGGCTAAGGTATTTTTTGTTCCAGGTCGGTAGGTCACTGAGAAATTTAAATGGGTGAAGAACAGAGCCTAGTGTGCCTCACAGAGGTATTCTAGGTTACGGTGATCCGTAAAGATGTGAAGGATGTATGGTTCCCTCCATCCGGTGTCTCTTCACTCTTCCAGGGTGACCAGAAAGCTTCCTTCAGCTGGTCAAAGCTGTCAAGGGCTTTGGGTGTTCAGGACAGGTACTTGGGCATGTTACGGAGCATGGAGGTTAGAGGAACAGTGATGATACTGAACTGATACATGAAGATGCGATGGAAGTGTTGTCTCGTGTGGCTTGGACCTTTGTTGCTGTCCATCTGGATGCCCTGGGGACTGATGACACACCTGAGGAACTTGATGGTGGCTTGGTGGAACTCATACTTCCTGCTCCATGTGACAGTGATGTTCGGCCAGGTTCCGGGAGTATATAAGAATGTCGTTGATGTATATGATCATGAAGCGATGGAGATTATCACTGTTACAGTTTGTATGTTGTTCCAGCTATGACTTGGAAGAAAAAAGAAACTACTGTATTTCGAAAATAGAAATAAAACGGAAACGGAAAAACGAAAACGGAAAAACGAGATAAAAGCGATCCATCTGTCATACAGCGCTATTGTGACTGCGGTGTGTCACGTGACAAACATGACGCGTCGCCATGGAAACAATAAGTGTGAACATTCTAAAATAACGGTCGCCTAAAAAAACTCACTCCGGGGGGACCAGACAGAATATTTTAAACTCACCACTGAAAGAGTTAACAAAAAAATAACAACAACAAGAGCAATAAAAACAAAAAAACAGCAGCATTTATATGGTCGGTGGCCCTTCGCTTCGTTGTTGGCAGAATTTGGCCTTTGGTGAAAACCAACTGAGGAGCCCTGCTCTATAACATCTCACTGTAACTGATTCATCATACACCTCAAAGCATTATGGGTAGAATCTCTTGTCACTCTATTCTGATTCATTCATTCCTTCATCAGTCCATCTATACAGTTTCACTGATGATTCATTATTAACCCAAAACCCAGGATAGAGCGGCTGAGTGAATGTGGTCTGGACTGTGTGGATGAGGCTCATTGTGTCAGAGACGCTGTAGAAGGAGAGATTTCCTGCACTGTAATCCACGAACACTCCTATTCTACTGCTGATGGACTTCACAGGGAGAGCAGTCTGTATATTATTGTGTATGAATGAGTATTTGGAGGGAGAGCAGAACAAGCTCCAAGACCTATCATTAAATCCAAATAAACACTCTTCACCTTCCTTCCTGCCAATGTTTTTATATGATACTGATATTCGCACACCATTATTTCCACTCCGCTCCAGTTCCCAGTAACAGCGTCCACACACACTCTCTCTACACAACACCTGAGGATACACATCAAATCTGTCTGGATGATCAGGATACGGCTGGGCTGTTTTAGTGGCAGTAATCATTCTGTTGCTCTCAGAGAGATGTAGGTATTTATTCACTGTGTTCAGATCCAGACTGAGCTGACAGGAATCTGATGGAGATAAAACACACCAGAATCAGGATTTATGACTCTGTTTAAATCTTTTCATGTTGAACTCTACAGGAAGATCATGAACACACTTCAATTTTTCTGCTTGTTTTCTTACTGACTTACATTGTAGGAAGTGGTTCCTGGTCCAGAGAACAATGTTGGTGAACATGACTGTGGAAATCAACAGACATGAACAGTGTGATTCTCATGATCCTGCATCCATCCCTAAGACATTTCTAATATGATGTTCTTCATGATATGAGATGATGATGGACTCATTTCTCAGAACAGATGAATCTCAAGGACTTTACCTCTATCTGAGATCTTCTTGAGCTCCTCTTTGCTGAATTCCTCTAGTTTGTCTCTCAGCTGATGGACAGATTCTCTCAGACCATCAGAAGAGAAGACAGAAATTAAGGGGTCATCATTTACGTCTGTAGTTTCAGGAGTTGCTGAGAGAGTCTGTAAAGTCTACAGAAAACAAAAATCAAAACTCATTAGCTCCACACTTCACCCAATAACCTGCACCAATGTCAGATTTGTCCTCTTGTTGTAACTCATCTCAATCCAGCACTTTCACAGCATCAGCTTCATTTTTTTATATTCATTATATCAGAATAGAGCTACATTTTCTAGTATTTGCCAGTCACACTAAATAAGAACTTTCTAGAAAATCGTTTAAATTATAAAACATTTGCAAAGAACATAAATGTCCATCTATGTAAAAGGTAATGCACATCATGGGAGTCTCATTGTAGGGTTGAACAGATTTGCTTAGGAAAAGCAGCTCAAAGGCTGTTAAAAATTTGACCATCATTTATAACTTCACAAGAACCCTTAAGACACATTCAGGCCACACACACTCAATTTATATTTGGGGTCTTCATGATCGTCAATGTGTAACAGGCCAAAAAAAAAAAGTTGTATAAGTTTTGAGGATCACCTGATTCAATTTTGAATACTTTACTCAGAATCTGTACTATCGAGTTCACTATGATGTAATAAATCAGAATGAAAAATGTTGGTGGTGATAGAGGTGTTTGACGCTAAATATATCCATAAAAATAGAGCAGAAAGAAATGATTCCAAAGAGATTTCCAGAGCTGAAAGCCATTTGTAAGCATCACCTCTTTCAAAAGAAGATGATCAGATGAGAGTCTGACTGATTGTTATATAATAAGACAAACATGAAATGTGACCTGATCCAGCAAAATGAGTCACAGTGACCCAAATTTCAAAATTTAGATTTTGATATCAATGGAAAGAGGAGAATTATATACTGGGCAAAGTCGTAACTGGAATGGTTTTAAAGATATACCCATTTGAGTTGCAAAAACCTGAGAAAATCGCTTTTTAAATTTTTGGCCGTTTTTTTTTTTTTTTTTTTTTTTGATCTCGTTCAAAATCCATTGTATTTAAAGGAGTAAACTATTTATTTTACAGCTTAATTTGACCAAAGACATTTGTGTATATATATATATATATATATATATATATAAATGCTATTAAACCAGGCTGAAGCTCAATTTATTTTAAAGTATTTATTTGAATAAATATTTTAAAAGGCACTTTTACAAAGATTTAATAAAATCAGAAAGATTGAACAGAGGTGCTACATTTTTGTTTGAGTGTGTGTGTGTGTGTGTGTGTGTGTGTGTGTGTGTGTGTGTGATAAAATGATTCTTTTCCTAAAAGTTTACATAGATTTTTCCTCTATAAAGCCATTTTTGTTTTCTAAAAGTGTGCATCATCTTTGAGTCTAATTCTTACATTTAGTCTGTTCAATCTGTATCTTTGCAGAAGTTGCATATAAAGTGGCATTTAGATGCATTTACACATCATATTTAAAATTATTTTAAAAGTTAAAAGATACTTTTAACCACCAGTAGGTGTCAGTAAGTCGCTGTTAATAAATAAGTCATTGCGATTGATGTTGCGAAGAGACGCAAAACAGTGCTGTGGCTGTGTTTGGAATGATTTTTGTTGGCGAAATAAAGCAAAAATAGGACACATTCTGTCTAAAACGTAAGCCTTTTAATATCAACTTCTTGTTTCTTGAACTGTTTTATAAAATCAATATCACATTTGTAGTCATACTGAGGAAAAACGGCACTCTTCGTGTGATATTGTTTAACTAAATGAAATGATATAAATATATACATTTTCTGTTTGTGACAATATTTAATACCATATTTGGAGAGCAGAGATAGTGACGTTTCAGGGGATACCCGGAATATAGGGAAATGCTCAAAAGTGACTAGAGGAGAGGACTTGAGTTCATTTCCAGCGAATTTAGTAAAACTTAATTTAAGTCATCTTCAATTAATTTATTCATTTAAATAACTTTACTCAATTATCTGGACTACGAAACTTTGGGAGATTATTTTTGAATGTCTGTTCTTTGAAATTACCTTAAAAAAAAAACACACACATTTTCCACATTATTGGCCCGTATCTTAAAATGGAACGTTGCGACTTCCGACTCATTTTGTCAGAACGGGTCACAAATGTTTCTCTGTGAGTTTCCTGTTACAGCAGGATCTGGCTCAAGTCCACTGTGATCCAGTTCTTCTAGATCTTTCTTACCTTCAGGAACTGGATGTGATGCTGTGTTTTAAAAAGCTGCTCCAGCTCATCATCTCTCCTCCTCAGATCACTGATCTCCTGCTCCATTTGCTCAAGACGTCCTTCAGCACGACTCACTGCAGCCTTTTCCTGATCTTTGATCAGCTGTTTCAGCTCAGAGTGGCTTCTCACAATGGAACAGATGAGCTCAGTTAAGATCCTCTCACTGTCCTCCACTGCTGTGTGTGCAGAGCGCTGTTAGGACACAAAGTGATTTAGGCTTCAGTGGGAAGGAAATAGGAGAGTCTAAGACAAACTTCTCTTCTTCTCCAGACTCACCTTCTGAGGCTCCACAACCTCTCTCAGCTGCTGAAGATCGTTCTCTCTCTGCTGGATTCTATGCTGGAACATCTTCTGCTTCTCCTTCAGGTGGTGCTGGAGTACAGACAGAAGACTGTAAATGTCTCAGAAGTAAAACGAGTCTCTGGAGCTCTACACTAGAACTCTCACAGGCCACTGTGTGTCTCACTGCTGTCAGGTATGCATCTCCTAGATTCCTCTTTGATCAGTTGATGTTATGTATTTTACTGAACTGGAACTGAACCTTATTCTGGGTGGTATTCTATTTGTTTAATTATTTAATTGTTATGATTTCATCTGAGAACTAAAATGTTAAACTTGATTTATTTTGATTTCTTCTGAAATCATTATTTCTAGTAGACTAAGGTGCAGTCTGATGATGTTTCCACAAATCTACGTCAAAGATAGATCATACTGAAGTACCAATGAATAGAGCATAGGGCACATCATTAGGGACCTTCTGATTTCTGTGTATCACTGACTTAGCAAGTTGCAGCTGTGTGACTAAAGGAAACTGCACTTTTTGTATGAGTGAGCATGTGCAACCGACTTAAAGGTATTGTTCACTCTGCATCCTCAGACTAAGATCAGAACTGGCGAGTTTGTGTCTCCATTTCCCACGAACACACACAGAAATACAGCTCTGCTCACCTTATCCATCTCTTTTTCCACACCAAGTTGCTCATCAGAGCGCTTTTCCCTTATATCCCCAAAGCATTTTTAACTCTTTCCACTTATGGCCCCCAGAATATTTTGTTGTATGAATATCTAAACATGCAATGTATCTAAATAAAGAACAGACCCTCTACTTTTAAACTAAGAAAAATCTGTTTTACTCTAGCTTTAAGCATTTTTTTTTATCAACACTAAAGCTTGCACAGGCCTTTGCTACTTTCTGGATCAACATTTCACTCAATAACATTAAGCAGTTTTTATTTATATGCTGTTTAGTGACGATTATCGCAATATTTTTCAGAGGCATACGCATACATACAAGAACGCTAATTTCTGCATCTTTCTGATCTGTGTTTTTGATCTGTTTGATCTGACCCTATTTCTGGAGCTCTACTGTTCTAGACTCATTCAGGTGATGTGTAATAGCGTCCTCTAGCGTATAACAGTGATAATGCGGAGACCTGGAGATTGTGGCAGGGAAGCGTTTTCTCATGAATAACGGAAAATTCTGTGTTTGGCAGGGAAAGTGTTAATGATCTGATGCCTAGCGGTATTCCTAGATTTATAATCTCCCTTTAACTGTCACTCACTTTTTAAAAAATAGACGTGAAAATGCACTATCCAAACTTAACTTTTTATAATTCATGAATGAAAACATTTTGTAATATAATTTTGATGTATATTTTCCATGGTAATGGAATTCAAAGGATGAATTTTGAGATTTTAAGTTTTCTACTGATATATAATTTCTTATGATTTCTAAAGCTTGATAGGGAAAAAGGCAACGATGAAAGTCTTACTGTGATAAAGGTCAGAGCTCCTGTTATGATGATTTTTTGAGGTGCACTCTTAATTAATTTAATACATTTCTTACATAATTTGTAACAAAAAACAGTGGTCAAATATCTATTTAGACCTTTCCAATGATAATTTGTCATGATTAGATTAAGATTTATTTGTAATATGGCGATATAAACTTCTGACAGGACCATGACAGTTAAAGGGTTAAATAAGTAACAATTTGTTAACGTGTAATGTCTCAGCGTCTGTGCGCTCCTACTCTACAGCGTATGGTAAATTATAGACATGTCAATCTGAGTATGCAATCCAATCTAAACTCACTTCAGCTGTTAGTGGCTGAGGACAGCAAGCCAAGTTTGTTTACCATTAACCATCAGGACTGAATGGGTGAATTAGAAATATAGCCTAAATTTAATGATCCCTGAAACTGGAGTTAGATTAAACACAGAGTGAGACTAAAATTGAAACAAAATCCTGATTAAAATAAGTGAACTTTGCAGAAGTGCAACTTAAAGACCTACCTTCACCAACCTATTGGATTCCGTCATTGGGACAGTTGGGGGATTCCTTACATAACAACGAAACTGACTCAGCTGTAGAGCTTCACACTGACAGTGTTTCTGCTGCATACCAAAGCTTGTATTTTGACTAATAAAAGTGTATATTTTGTCAAAGAACAAGTGAACAGATCACTCCATTATTTTATGTTGTTTAATCAAAGTCTGTTTTATAAAAGATTGTGTGAAACTTGCAGCTGCTGTTATTTCTGCTGTCGTGTAACAGTGTGAATTCTGTAAGCTGTTAATATGGTGAAATGAGTGTCAGCAATATTTAAGAAGTGTCTAGTTTTAAATACCTGTTTCTCTGTCCTTTGTTCTTCAGCTGATACAACGTTGTGGTCTTTATGCTCTTCCATACACAGCACACATATACATTTCTGGTCAGTGCGACAGAAAACCTCAAGGATCTTCTCATGTTTCTGGCAGATCATTTCCTGCAATCGTCCAGTGGAATTGACCAAAATGTGTCTCTTTCCTTTAAACCAACTCTCATGTTCCTCAAGGTGAATCTGACAGTAAGAGTTCAGACACATCAGACAGGACTTGACGGCTTTGTATCTTTTTCCAGTACAGACATCACACTGCTCATCTCCAGCTGCAGCCAAACAGTCCGCAGGACGTTTCCTCTTCTTCAGTTTCTCCACCGCTTCAGTCAGCATGGTGTTTGTAGATAAATCAGGTCTTGGACTGAAGGTCTGTCTGCACTGAGGACAGCTGTAGTCTCTCATCTGATCCTCCCGATCCCAGCAGCCTGTAATACAGCTCTTACAGTAACTGTGTCCACAGGGAATGGTCACTGGATCCTTCAGGAGATCCTGACACACTGCACAAATGAATTCCGAATGAATTATTCTTGCCCCTGCCATTTTGCTTGATTACCGAAACATAAACACACAATAGCTCAACTACACTTTCAGTTTCTTTTCCCCTGAAGTGTTTCCGTTATTGGTTCTGTCTTTGAGTGAAGTATGTAAAACTGACGTGTCTACAAGTCGGCAAAGCATCTGTTGAGTTTAGTTTTTACACACCTGAAACTTATTGAAGTAAACAGTCATTGTGATGGTGGTGTGTAAGCCAAGTATAATACATGTACACGTACACACAGACAGCAGTGAGTAGTGAACACACACACAAGTCACAATTATTTATATAGCACTTTATACAAAACAGATTGTGTCAGAACAGCTTTACAGTGTCTACAGAAAAATAGTTTGTCAATAATGCAAGAGGACAATAACAAATAGTATTTTTTCCAGCTAAAGTCAGTTCAGTGATGATTCAGTGATGTCATCATCCAGTTCAGCTCTCTTCCAATACAGTGAGGGAAAAATTATTTGATCCCCTGAAGATTTTGTACGTTTGCCCACTGACAAAGAAATGATCAGTCTATAATTTTAATGGTAGGTTTATTTGAACAGTGAGAGACAGAATAACAACAACAACAACAACAAAAAGTCCCTTTGTTGTGGTGCAGTTGTCCTGTCCCCTTAGCAGAAAAACACCCCCAAAGCATAACTCCACGAGGTGAGATCTTGCATGGAGCTCCATACTGAGGGAGATTGACAGTTATTTTGTGTTATATTCTGTTGTCACCTTCTCACCAAGCTGCTTGGTGAAGGTCTTGTAGCCCATTCTAGCCTTGTATAGATCTTGTCCCTGACATCTTTGGAAAGCTCTTTGGTCTTGGCCATGGCGGAGAGTTTAGAATCTGATAGATTGATTGCTTCTGTGGACAGGTGTCTTTAAGAGAGTGCTCCTAATCTCAGCTTGTCATAGAGATGTTGCCTATGTTTGGAGAAAGAAGGGAGAGGCATTTAACCCCAAGAACACCGTTCCCACAGTGAAACATGGTGGTGGGAGTGTAATGCTGTGGGGATGTTTCAGTGCATTTGGATCTGGGAATCTTGTCAGGGTCGAAGGAAACATGAAAAAAGAAGACTATAAGAAGATTTTAAAAGACAACCTCAGACAGTCTGCAAGAAAACTTGGTTTGGGTCAACATTTTGTCTTCCAGCATGATAACGACCCAAAGCGTACCTCACTTCTGGTGAAGAAATACCTCCAAATGAACAAAGTGAGTGTACTTGACTGGCCTGCACAAAGCCCAGACTTGAATCCAATAGAAAATCTGTGGGGCACACTAAAGTCCTGAGTTTGTGCCAGAAGACCAACAAATCTGGAGGAGCTTGAGAGATTTGCTAAGGAGGAATGGGCTGTCATTCCTCAGGAGACATGCTTGAAACTTGTTGAGAACTACAGCAAATGACTAAAGGCTGTTATCAAGCAAAAGGGATACACTATTGACTATTAACATCAGAGGGCTAATAATTTTGACCAGTAGACTTTTTAAAATTCTTGGTTATACATTTATTTCTATTTGTATTACAAACCCTAAAAGCTTCCTGAATAAAGTATTATGTTTAAAAATGCTGTGTTGATAAAATTGTCTTTCTGTTAAAAAAAAAAAAAAAAAACATTTGGGAGTTATTTGAAAAATAATGAAATATTTTAGAAGGGGCGAATAATTTTGTCTTTAACTGTATATTATACTGAATATTTCTTCTGGGCCTCACCAAAATCATATTTGCAGTAGTAAAACTTTAATCCGAGTTGTAAGACATGTTGCTGAGTGTCTCAACACCTGCAATTTTCACACAGACTGTTATTGTGTTTATTAATAAAGAAACAAAAGAGGTAGAAAATTGAGCTTTTGTCTCAGTAATATCCTGTTACCTTACAAGGGAGCCTATGATTAGCTTGTTTACTACATGTGCTGTTTAAATTTAATTTCAAAATGACAAAACATTACAGAACCTCGCATTATACAGTTATTCTAGGTGTTTGAGGTAAAATTGTACCTCTCCATACCTTTCTTCAGCTTGTTATATTAAACTTTGCCAATGGTTTTGGAATGTTTTCTGTGGTGGATGAGCCACAGTGAAAGAGTCTGCATGCTCTGCTGGGAGTTACTCAGTTGTGATCATTTCTTCTCCAAAGCAGGTTCAGAGAACATGGATTTTTTTTTTTAATTACAAGTAAGAATTGGGTAGAAAAGGCTCCTTGCCTATACCAGGCACCCGAAGGTCGAGGATATTACCGCTGGCAACTCTTCAAGCTAGCTACACATTCCCTGGTTTACCACAAAGCGCACACTGAGCGTGTGCAGACTCAACACACATGTATGAGGTGTGTAGCCATTTAAAACTGCAGTCAACCATGTAATAATAGAATAGATCAAATAGAAATGTTATATGAATTTAATCGATGGGATATATAGTTTTGCGGGGAATACAGTGGGGATCAGACACTAAGTTACAGTCTTGATGAAAATGAAGACTCCAACACAGCATAGGCTAATGCAAAAATAATAATATGAAATATTTTCAACATGTATAATAATAAATATTTTTATTAAAACAAAAGTCAGCAGTAGTGGCTGCTGAAAGTTCAGCTTTCCAAGTGAACACTTCGCTCTACCAGCCGCTCGCTTTAATCCTCCTCCCAACCTGCTGAAGCCTCAGCCATCCACTTCTTTGAGCAGCCTCCACAACTCATGCTCATTGACATAGAGGATGAAGAGAACGAGTATGTGGAGTACACAGGGAAGACCATCCGAATCTATGATTTACTCAAGTCTGAATGCCCCCAACCACTTGAGGCTGTAATTAATCCAAGAATGGCTGCTTAGGTAGAGAATGACAGCGAGGTGCTGGAGGAAGTGTGGGAGAGTGAAGTGGTGAAGGTTCAGGGCTTTAAGGAAGATAATGATGACTCTAAATCCATTCAAGGCCATTTGGATGAAGCCTCTCAGAAAAAGAGAGGCTTCATCCAAAGAAATGAGAAAAACTGTATTATAAAACAGTTTTTCTCGATTGCTTAAACAAATTTCTAGCAACTATGCCTCATATTCTCAGTAAACAGTCTCACCCAATTCCCCAAACATCCCCATCACATACATGCCCTCAAACACACACAAATAATTTAGTCTTACACATTTGTGCAATAAATTAAAAAATAAATAAATAAATAAATAACATGATGAACACAAACAATGTATGCATTTGCAGGTGTTTTATTCCTTAATTGAATGTACTGTAGGGTACAGTAAAAAAGAGCAAACAACAACAATAATAATTATTCTGCCCCAGCATCCCATCTTTGGTTTGGGATAGGCCAAAGTACCTTTTCAACATTATAGGCTATATTGGCCCTGGACAGGCAGCAGTGTTAAAATCCTCTTGCATGCATGATCCAACCATGCAATATAATACATTTTGAGCAATATGACAACAGCAACTGATAATGGAAACTGCAGACAAATGTGCATAATCAGTTGTATGACTGTACCAAAGCAATCACAACTTGATCAAAAGAATGAGAAACCTTTTATGATGTGCACAAGTGACTTGATGTGGAGGCTGAACAAGTAGTTTTGAGAATTTAATTTCCGATCTGAGAAATGCACCAAAGCCACTGAGAAAAACCCTAAGCCGACTTTGGCCCTTCCCACTGAGCAAAGTTACATCCAATAGACGTTGAAAAGACGTCCACTGAGGAGCCAGAATGAAAGTTTTTAAGACGTCTTTTTCTGACGTGTTCTGGACGTCCGATATAGACGTTCATGGAACCTCTGTACAAGGTTAAAATTCAAATGAGGTTAGTAGACATATTTCAACATCAGTTAAGATTCATTTTGACATCATTTATACTGTTTCTGGAACAAATAAACACTCTCAGGATACATTAGATTTAAAAATTATGAAAATAAAGGGATCTTCACTGAAACAGTGTTTATGAGATAATTAAATGATTACAGCATGAGCTTCACTCATTACTGACTTTAATTCTGTCAAACATCTATAGCTTTTATTAATAATTACCAGAGGTTTAGATGTTGGTATTTTTATTTGATGTCACCATTGTTGTGGACAGTGGTTGCTTTAGCTGGGATCTTGATCCTTGTACTTCTTATGTTAGCTTTTTTTTTGACTGTTGTAACAGTGTTTGTGAAACACAAGCGTTATGACAGAGTAAGCTGAAATCAAGTGTTAACATATTTCAGTTAATGATGGTAAACATGTAATAAAATGAGCGTCTGATATTCAATTTTGCTGGTTGCACTTATTTATGGACGAAAAAGCATATACACTAAATATTTTTTAGAAAATCTGTCATGAAGTCACACACTGACATCAAGATTTTGCACAGGACTCACAACAACGGTGACAATCAGAACAAAAAAAGCTTGAGAATTAAGAATGAGTTTGTACTATGAAGCTTTTTTGTTTGTCACCATTGTTGTGAGTCCTGTGCAAAATCTTGATGTCTGTGTGTCTACATGCTGCGTTTTCTTAAATATCCATAAAAATATGCATTTTGTCCATCTTCAGATCAAGTGATTATTTCACCACTCTTAGCACCTGTACTGCAGACTCACAATGTTTAATGGTTTTAAACACAACACTAAAATCATTACATCAGATACTCATTTCCTGATGATTTTATTTATCACCAGCATGAAGCTGAGATCAGTTGTGTTTTTTCAAACACAGTTACAATTGCCAAACAACAAGCTGATGCAAGATCCCAGCTAAAGCAAACACTATCCACAACAATGGTGACTTCAAATGAAACAAATACCAACATCTAAACCTCTGGTGATTATTAATAAAAGCTATAGATGTCTGACAGAAATCAAGTCAGTAATGAGTGAAGCTCATGCTGTGATCATTTAATTATCTCATAAACACTGTTTCAGTGAAGATTCCTTTATTTTCATCATTTTTGGACAGTGTCTGTGAGTTGCTTTTCATGTATAAATGGAAATTACATTGCAGTAACATTTTAAATCTAATGTATCCTGAGAGTGTTTATTTGTTCCAGAAACAGTATAAATGATGTCAAAATGAATCTTAAATTAACTACTAACCTCATTTGAACTAGTTTTTAACCTTGTACAGAGGTTCCATGAACGTCTATATCGGACGTCCAGAACACGTCAGAAAAAGACGTCTTAAAAACTTTCATTCTGGCTCCTCAGTGGACGTCTTTTCAACGTCTGTAAATACATAAAAAGACGTAACTTTGCTCAGTGGGTTTTATCTCCATCGAATGTTCTGATTGGTGTGTAATACATTTTGACTTCTAGTGTTTCCACTTGGGTAATTGTGTGCTAATTGAGCTCAAACTTTGCAGACTTGAGTAAACAGTATTGAATGTTAGTGCTTTCTACATGGTGTAAGCACTGAGAAATGTAGAGATATGTGTGTAAAGTTTTGCAGTAACAGTTCACCAAATATAACTTATGTGTCAAAACATAGTGTTTAGAGTTTAGGGAATTGGGTGTGCTTTTTGGTAAATGGCATTATGGTTTTGAAATTTTAGCTCAAAAGCCTGGTTTTGAGCTAAAGCAATCGAGAAAACTGTAATGAAGTGTTTTGGTAGTTTTACTGCATTTTGAATGTAAAATGAACTGCTGTGTCAAGTTGAAAGATGGTTCGAAGATGGTTAGTTAGTTATTGTTGTACAGTAACTGACAGTATATTCCTATGTGTGTTTACTGTACAGTAAACAAACCAGATATTTACGTACACTTCAGAAAAAAACAAAAACTTTTTTTCCTTACTGTCAAACATTAAATCAGAGTAAACTTTTTCTGTTTAGATCAATAAATATTAACTTTTTTTTTTTTTTTTTGCATTTGTTAAATGTCAGAATCAAGCGAGGGAGAATTGTTGTGTTTTTTTTTTGTTTGTTTTTTTTTCACTTTCATCAAAGTCAGAAGTATACATACTAAGTTTATTGTGTCTTTAAACAAAAAGTTTAAAACTCCAGATGATTCCATTCTGAGCTTAAGAAGCTTCTGAGGTTAACTGATTCCATTTGAATTAATTGGTGGCACACCTGTGGATGCATATAAAGGCACACCTCAAACACAGAGCCTCTTTCTTTGACATCATGGGAAAATCAAGAAAAATCAACCAAGACATCAAGAAAAGAATTGTGATTCTCCACAAGTGTGGCTCATCCTTAGGTGCAATTTCTAGATGCCTGAAGGTCCCACGTTCATCAATAATATGCAAGTATTCCCAAAAACATGGGAATGAACAACCATCATTCCAGAAGGAGACGGATTCTGAGTCCCAGAGAGAAATGCTTTTTGGTGCAAAATGGGTGAATCAACCTCCTGGACAACAGCAAAAGACCTTGTGAAGATACTGGCTGAAACTGGTAAGACAATGTCATTATCCAAGGTAAAACAAGTCCTGTACCATCATGAGCTGAAAGGTTACTCTGGGAAGAGAAAGCCATTACTTCAAAACCACCATAAAAAGCCAGACTACAGTTTGCAACTGTACATGGGGACAAAAATCTTTAGTTTCTTGAGACATGTCCTGTGGTCTGACGAAACAAAAATTGAACTGTTCGGCCATAATGATAAACAGTATATTTGGAGGAAAAAGGACAAAGACTTGAAGCCTCAGAACACCATCCCAACTGTGAAGTATGGGGGTGGTAGCATAATGTTGTGGGGCTGCTTTGCTGCAGAAGGGACTGGTGCATTTCACATAATAGATGGCTTCATGAGAAAAGAAAATAATGTGCATATATTGAAGCAACATCTGAAGACATCCGCCAGGAAGTTAAAGCTTGGGTGCAAATGGGTCTTCCAAATGGACAATGACCCCAAGCATACCTCCAAATTAGTTATAAAGTGGCTTAAGGACAACAAAGTTAAGGTATTGGAGTGGCCATCACAAAGCCCTGATCTCAATCCCATAAAAAATTTGTGGGCGGCATTAAAAAGGCGAGTGTGAGCAAGGCCTATAAACCTGACCCAGTTACACCAGTTCTGTCAAGAGGAGTGGGCCAAAATTCCAGCAAACTATTGTAGAAAGCTTGTGGAAGGATACCCAAAAAAATACTGAAAAATTATCCTTTGCCCGATTCTGACATTGAACAAATGCAAAAAATATGTTAATATTTATTGATCTAAAACAGAAAAAGTTTACTCTGATTTAATGTTTGACAGTAAAGAAAAAAAGTTTCTGAAGTATGTGTAAATATCTGGTTTCAACTGTATATTCTGTTGTTTGGTCTTTGAGCTTTTCTCTTCTAGTGATATTCATCAAAGATCACTTTACAATAGTGTAATGAAAGTACATTTTTCTTAGTTTATTGCTTAGTTTTATTGTATCTACACCCATCTATTCATGCTATGTACTGAAAGAGACATTGACTAACAAAAGTATTAATGATTCACACAAGGAGGGTTTTATAACAGTGTTTTGAATTGATCTCATTAGTGTTCTCTAGGCAGAAAAAATAGTCTGTATATTTGTCAGGTTTGTGTGTCATCTGAGGCCAAAGTTTGAATCTGACAAAAAATAATGTGTTTTTGACTAAAATGTTTGAAAAGTGTGAAATCAACAGGAGTGGACCTCAGAAAAGATCCTCACTGTACACTCTTAACAACCAA
The DNA here is from genome assembly GCA_033026305.1 of Cirrhinus molitorella. NCBI lineage: Eukaryota > Metazoa > Chordata > Actinopteri > Cypriniformes > Cyprinidae > Cirrhinus > Cirrhinus molitorella. The sequence goes on along the minus strand of CM065121.1, from coordinate 28,367,015 downwards.
ACTGGGTTAATTTTAGCCCAACGGCTGGGTAATTATAGGACAGAACACATTTTGGGCTAACCTTATGCAGCAAGTTGGGTTATTTAATCCCATCATAATGGGTTTATTATAAGAATACATTTTTGTTATTTTTACACAAACACCAGTAAACCGTAGAACAACAACAACAACAACAAACAAATAGTGTGACTGCTCAAAATGTTTCAGAACAATGGCTTTCTTGAAAATGTGCTTTCTTGCCTTGCCCTCTTAAGTGGCCATCATTGTATTTATTGGATAATACATAATCCTGTATTAGCTAAAGTCATCTGTAAATATTTACAGTAAAATAACTTGCCCCATCTTCTCCTGATTTTACCTTTTCTTTCTTTTTTTTTTTTTTCTTTTTCTCTTAAGTAAAATATGTTTTAGTGTAGACTGCACTTTGGATTTACCAAATTGCACCATGTGACAAACAGCAATCACACTGGTGTGCTTTTACAGCAAACACAAAGTGTTTCAAAGACTCCTGGATTCTGTTCCTGCTACACAAGTCTGAACTATTGCAAGTAAGTTTGAATAATTCCACAATTACGGTAATTTAGAGGAATAATGAACATTTGCATTTAATATACTGTAACCTGTGAAAAATGACCATGAATTTAATGGTTAAAAAAAAACTGTAATAATGCTACAGTAAAAATCTGTTAAATAGTTAACGGTAAGTTCCCCTATTATATATGGTGAATGAACATTGCGTATAATTTTACGGTAGTATACCGTTTACGGAAGTGAAAAAGAATGTACAATTTACAGTAAATAACCGTAAATTGACATTCCCAGAATTTCCTGTGTTACATTATCTTTCTTCTCAGTTTTTTCTTAGCAGTTTTGTACATTAGGGTTGTATGTTGCATCTAATGTTGTTAAATTAATGTTTATTGCATGGTTTGTATTTTTTCATATTTGTTAACACCATGGTGTTTAGTGTTTGTGTGAATGGCACTGTGCACCTTCTATATATGTTAATAATTAAAAGCCGCTTGTGGCTTTGGTTTATTATGTGACTCTCTCATTACCACCTGCTGTCGTGGTTATCAAGGTACAAAACTGCCTTTCAGGTTTCAGTATTTCAAAAGGTTGGTACATTACCATTATATCAGTTAATGAAATTATGGATATATACCCTGTAAGTTTAAGTTAAAAAAAACTGTAAAACTTAAGACATTGCTACCACTTTTTTATGGTAAAATTATGGCAACCACAGCTTTTTTATTTTTTTTTTTTACAGTAAATTTTACAGATTTTTTATTTATTTATTTATTTATTTATCTTTTCTTTTACAGTGTAGGCATGAATTAAATTTAAAATGTTCACCGTACTTCTATTTATACATGATATGTCTATCTTTTCAGGTGAATCCACTCAACAAATCATTTTATTTCTCTTCACATAGTTTCTAACATACATTTATTCAAATAATCAGTTACTGTGGGAGCTTTTACATCAATGTCTTGCACAGTGTTGGCATAATGTTTATTCCCTTCATAGTAATGTAACAACATTTATATCCATGTGTTCTGTGGAGTCAGCTAAAAGAGCTGATATGAAAATGACTGTTGGTTACGTCTTTTGTTTGAAGCCAATTTCATTTTTATCTTGCGTTTTATATGGTTGTTCACCCAAAACGAAAATGCAGTCGTCATTTACACACCCTCAAGCTGTTCCAGATCTATATGATTTTTGTTGAACACAAAAGAAGATATTTTGAAGAATTTTGGTAAGCAGACAGTTGATAGCCATTGACTTCCATGGTACAGAAAAACAATACAAACCTAAAGCGGGAAAGCCTAATAACAGAATTTTATTTTTGGGGTAGACTTTTTTTCGTCATTTGTACCTCTGAACTTCATCTCATTAACATTGTCATCTCCAGATGAGTTATTTTTTTTATCGACACAAAGAAATCAGTCCTGAGTCATTTGAACTGACTGAAATAATGTCAGAGGAGCAAGGAAAGGACTCTACCTCTCAGATGAGACAGAGGTAAGACTTTCTGTTTTCAGAGAATCATTTTAAAACACTGAAGTTTCAGTTTTTTTTCTGTGAACAGCAAAACATTACTAAAAAGGACTGATTTTTTCACTATTTTCATGTTAAATGTTTTGCAAAACTTTATTGTAAAATGTCCTACATGTTGTTGTACATAGTTTACTTTATAACAATTAGTTAGAAGAATGTACAGTGCTTCTGCAATGATTTCAGTTTTATTTAAATAACTATTTACCAGACTTTGGTAATAAATGTGCATGTGGGTTTGTAGGGGGGCAAACCACGGGACACTCCAGTTAAAAATGTTCAAGGAAGACAAATTTAAAAAAAAAGTTGTGACAGATCGTTTATTCTGTATTGTGGCTCAACATTCAAATAATTGGCTAGCGCTTGTTGTAGCAGTTGCAGCTTGCTTCTTCGGAAACATCTAAAATCAACCATTATATCAAATAAAATCAACTTTTACTCCATATCGCTGTGCAAACCGTGTGGTCTGCCAATTTAAAAATGAGCAAACATAAACAAGTTTTGAACTGTCATGTGAGCAGTCTTGCATTTATAGTAGAGCGGAACACTACTTTGTGTACATCCATTACTGGGGAAGTGCCTCCTGCTGGCTTTTTTTCCTCTCTTTTTTGTGTGATGGTGATTTTACACCGTATTACTCACTTAATACTACATTATTACTCATGTTTAATGTTATTATTGGTGATATACTTGCTGGAAAGGTTCATTGGAATAGTGCATGGAGACTCTCAGATATTCATTTTCATTTCTGCATTTTATTTATTTATTTATTTATTTATTTATTATTATTGTTATTATTATTATTATTATTATTATTAACTATTATTATTATTTAAACAAATTAATCTTGAATGTGGATACATAACTGCATAGTAAAACATTTCAATACATTTGAATATGAGCTTTGAGTCATCTACAGCCTAAAATACTTTTTGATATACATATATTTATTAATTTGTTTAACGTAAAATAGTGTAGTTGTCCTGATTTATATTTTTTATACTCTTCGATATAATTGACAAAATAAAAACTAAAAAAAACTAAAAAAGCCTTCATCAACAAACCATTTTGTTGCCTACCACCTCCTACACAATGTGACACTATGACAAGTCTCATTTAGCCTAACGCAGTACACTTAGCAAGGTTTTATTATTATTATTATTATTATTATAAAATAAAAAAAGCAGGCTTAGAGGCCTTCTTTTTTGCTTTTAGAAAAGAGGGTGCTAGAGTTAGAGGGTCAAATAATTATGAAAAAGATGTGTTTTTAGTTGATTCTTGAAGATAGCTAAGGACTCATCTGTTCAGATTGAGTTGGACAGGTCATTCTACCTGGAGGGTACATTTAATGTGAAAGTCCGTAAAAGTGATTTTGTCTTAAGTAATAAATTTAGGTAAAGGGGTGCAGAGCCAGTGGTGGTTTTGTAGGCAAACATTAATGCCTTGAATTTTATGTGAGCGGTTACTGATAGCCAGTGCAAATTGATGAAGAGAGGTGTGACGTGTGTTCTTTTCGGCTCATTAAAAATTATTCTTGCAGCTGCATTCTGGATTAGCTATAAGAGTTTGATAAAACTGGCTGGAACACCTGCCAAATGCATTGCAATAGTTGAGCCTGGACAGAACAATACTTTGAACAAGGAGTTGTGAAGCATGTTTCAAAAGAAAGAGCCTGATCTTCCTGATGTTGAATAAAGCAAATATGCAGTTTTAGCGATATGTTCTGAGAAAGTCTGAGGTTTCTTTCTGTTTTTGAAGGACTTATGGTTGATTTGCTGAATGGTGAAATTGTGATGTGTAACGCCACGCCAACAGAGGGAGCCCTCTGCTGAATATTGACAGATTACCACTTCCTCTGCTTCACAGGTTACTTCCTGTTTGTGGAGTATTTAGCATGGCCTGGCTAACAGGCCATTGCGAAGTATTGCCAGTCTGTCTGCCTTACCGAGCGTTCTATACTACTGCCTTGATTATCTTGTGTATGACCATTGCCTTGCTTTTCTCATTTACGTCTTTTGGATTACCCCTTGCTTTGTTGTTTGGATTGGACTGCCTGATTGTTTACGAACTTCTGCCTGCCTCACGTTTACGCTATCGGCCTACTGTTTTGGACTAGTTTGCTGTTGATTTAATAAATACTGCACATGGATCCTCATGCTGCCTCCGCCCCGTTACATGATGAAACGATGGGTTTGATGGAACCACAAGTAGTTCTGTCTTGGCAAGGTTAAGTTGAAGATGATGGTCCTTCATCCAGCAAGACAAGCTGACATCCGAGCAGCTATCATCAGATCATTAGGATGGAATCAGAGGTAGAGTTGAGTGTCATCAGCATAGCAGTGATATGAAAAGCCATGTTTCTGAGTGACAGAACCTAGTGATACCATGTAGACAGAGAAGAGAAATAGTCCAAGAATTGAGCCTTGAGGCACCCCAGCAGCTAGATGTTGCGACTTGGACACCTCACCTCTCAAGATTCAAACCACTGGAGTGCGGTTCCTGAAATGCCCTTTGCCAATAGGGTTGACAGGAGGATCTGGAAGTTAACCGTGTCAAACGCAGCAGACAGTCCATCAAGATAAGATTGATGATTTGGAATCCACTCTTGCCAGTCTTAGGGCTTCAACAACTAAGAGCGAAGCAGTCTTAGTTGAATGTCCACTTCTGAAATCAGACTGGTTGCTGTGCAGGATGTTGTTTTGTTAGAAAGGTAAATATTCAGTTGAACACAGCTTGTTCAAGTGTTTTTGCAATGAAAGGAAAAAGGGAAACCTGTAGTCTGTACTTCTCTAAAAGAGATGTGTTTCTAAGAGGGGGTTAAGGGTGAATTTCTTAAGTAAAAGGGTTATATGAGTTTGTTTAAATACAGAGGGGGAAACGTCTCAGGTTACGTATGTAACCATGGTTCCCCTAAGGGAACGTGAAGCTGTGTCGAAACGCTTTGGGGAACGCCCCCGGTGAGACACCATACTGAAGTGTGTGTAGAACAACCCAATAGGAGAGTGCGACGTCATGAGCGAGATGACGTAGCACCGGCAAAAACGCTCAGTTTAGCTTGAAACGAAGCGAGCGTCAGAGGGGGTGCAAGGAGTATGGCAGAGAGATGCAGCTTCTCGTTCCCTTAGGGGAACCATGGTTACATACGTAACCTGAGACGTTCCCCGTCAGTATACTCCAAGCTGCATCGAAATGCTTTGGGGAACGAGAATACCAACTGCGCCATACGAGTGAGTCCCCCCGCCAAGTGTGTGTGAGCACATCAGGACAAAAGGACTCAAGAACCTGGAGTGGAAGGCAGGTCCAAGTTGTAAAACCGGACAAATGTGTGCGAAGAGGACCAGCCCGCCGCATCACAGATGTCCGGAAGGGCCAGACCCAAGGAAAAAGCCTTGGAGGCCGCCATACGCCGAGTCGAATGGGCTTGAACCCCCAAAGGTGAGGGGAGACCCATGGACTCATAAGCAAGTGAGATGGCCTCGACCACCCAACTGCTTATGGTCTGCTTAGAGGCGGAAGACCCCTTCTTGGGTGCGCCAAAGCAGATGAAGAGCTGATCTGATCTGCGCCACTGGGCAGCCCTGTGGATGTAGGTGTCCAGTGCTCGAACTGGACACAACAGATTCAGTCTTTCCTGGCTTGCTTCCCGGAAGGGCGGAGGACAAAAGGCCTGAAGCACAACGGGCCCTGGCATTGAGGTTGGCACCTTGGGGACATACCCAGGTCTTGGGTAAAGAAAAGCCCTAACCATGCCCAGAGCGAACTCCAGGCATGACACAGATAGTGCCTGAAGGTCTCCCACCCACTTGAGAGAGGAAATAGCGAGGAGGAAGACCGTCTTAAGTGTCAAGAGCTTGTCTGACACTTCCTCAAGTGGTTCGAAGGGCGCTCCGCAGAGGCCCTCCAACACCACTGCCAGATCCCAAGAGGGCACCCTGGGACATTGTGCTGGCCTCAGCCTCAGCGTGCCACGAAGGAAACGAGTCACAAGGGCATCTTTCCCTAAAGACTGTCCACCCAGAGGGGCGTGGTAAGCAGCTATAGCCGCCACGTACACCTTCAGGGTGGAGGGAGTTAGCCCCGCGGAGAAGCGTTCCTGCAAAAACTCCAGAACTGTACCAACTGGGCAGTTGACTGGGTCTTGCAGCCACTGTCCGCAGCAAGAAGTGAAGAGTTTCCACTTAAAGGCATACTGCTTCCTCGTGGCAGGAGCTCTGGATTGGAGTATGGTCTCAACAACCTCAGTTGAGAGACCAGAAGCTATGAGGTGTGCCCCCTCAGAGGCCACGCCCACAGCTTCCACGACTCCAGGCGGGGGTGCAGAATGGCACCCCCCGCTTGAGAGAGAAGGTCCCTCCTGAGTGGAATCTCGAATGGAGAGCTGTCTAGAAAGGCCACTAGGTCCGAGAACCAGACTCGGGCCAGCCAGAACGGTGCTACCAGAAGTAGACTGACCCTGTCCTGACGTACTCTCTCCAGAACTCCCGGGAGCAGAGCGACTGGGGGGAATGCGTACAGATGTAGCCTTGGCCATGTCTGCACAATGGCATCCAACCCCAGCGGGGCTGGATGCGTGAGGGAGAACCAGAGCGGACAGTGTGTCGTTTCCTGCGACGCAAATAAGTCCACTTCCTCCTGGCCAAACTCCCTCCAAAGGAGCTCCACCACCTGAGGGTGAAGTCTCCACTCCCCGGGCCTCAGCCCCTGCCTCGACAGGACGTCTGCTCCCTGATTGAGGTACCCTGCCGGTTGATGTAGGAAATCACCGATGTGTTGTCTGTGCGGACAAGCACATGATGGCCCCTGAGGTCTGGAAGGAAGTGTTTCAGGGCTTGAAACACGGCCAACATCTCCAGGCAATTGATGTGCCACATGAGATGATGGCCTACCCACAGACCCTGGGCTGAGCGGCCACTCATGACCGCTCCCCAACCCGTGAGGGAGGCGTCCGTCGTTTGCATCACACGACAACAAGGAGCCCCCAACACTGGGCCTACGGACAGGAACCATGGTTTTTTCCACATGTCTAAGGCACGTAAGCATCGCCGCGTGACCTTGTTCATGCGAAGTGGTTCCCCCCTCTGTGAGAATCCCTTGGTCCTGAGCCACCACTGCAAAGGCCTCATGTACAGCAGGCCAAAAGGTGTCATGTTGGACGCTGCTGCCATCAGACATAACAGTCTCTGAAACTGCTTCACAGTAAGTGACTGCCCTTCTCTCACTCCTCTGACTTTTGTGAGAATCGATACGATATGAGCAGAAGACAGACGTGCCTGCATCGTCGTCGAATCCCACACCACGCCCAGATAAGTGGTCCTCTGAGAGGAGAAAGCACAATTTTCTTGGCGTTTAGTCTTAACCCCAGCTCTTTCATATGGGCAAGGACGACATCTCGATGCCGAATCGCCTCCTGCTGTGACTGGGCTAGAATCAGCCAGTTGTCGATATAATTGAGTATGTGGATGCCCTGGAATCGCAACGGAGCCAAGGCAGCATCCACACACTTGGTAAAAGTGCGGGTGGAGAGTGAGAGCCCGAACGGAAGAACATGGCCTCGATGGCCTCCTTCCTCAGGAGAGTCTCTACCTCTTGTTCCATCACCAGAGCCTGCTCGGGGCCCATGAGTGTGGGAAGAACCCCGAAAAACGAGGTGGACGAGAACCAAACTGGATTCTGTAACCTCGTTCTACGATCTGCAGGACCCACTGTGAGAAGTTTGGCAGAAGCTTCCACGCTGCCAGGAAGTCTACTAAGGGAACCAGCCTCTTGAGGCTGGCCTCTGGTGTGGCCAGAGTGCCTTGATGACTTAGTGAGGGGGCCAGCCTCTCGGGACTGGCCTCTCCTGGGGGGAACGAGCAATCTCGTGTCGTACCGAGTGTGGGCGACAGCTGAGAGGCTCGCTCGCAGCGTATTTCGCATCCAACTCAGACAGATTCAACCACTGGTGACGCTCCGTAGCCACCAAAGCTGCCATGGAGTGGCCGATGGATCTGGCCGTCTCCTTGGTGGCATGAAGTGACAGGTCTGTGGCCAGACGCAGTTCGGCAACCATGTCGGATTCCTGACCCTCCCTCTCATCCAGGTCTTTCAGCAGGTCAGCCTGATATGCTTGCAACACGGACGTCATGTGCAAGCAAGCACTGGCCTGACCTGCTGCCGTATGAGCCATCCCAACCAAGGAGGATGTAGTTTTTAAAGCCTTGGTGGGAAGCTTCGGGGCCTTCAGGGGTGATGCCGAGGCAGGAGAGAGATAGCTAGGTAGCGTCTGCTCAACCGCTGGCACCGCCCCATATCCCTTCTCATTCAGCCCCAACACGTTAGAGTAGGTGGATACATTAGGGCTGAAGATCTGGGATGAAAAAGGTTTCTCCCACGATCTTGACACCTCAGTGTGGAAGGCCCCGGCATGAAGGTTGTGACCTGACGCGCAGAAAACGCTCATCCAGCTTGCTTTTGGGATGAGCGTCCTGGTGTTCAGCTGGCCAATCGATGTTTAATTTGGCCACAGCTCGAGTCACAACCTCCATGAGCTCCTCATATGCGAGGGACTGTGGTGGCGAGTCCACAGTCTCCTCGGTGTCGACGCTCATCACGTCAACCTCCTCAGAGGAAGACAGACGAAGCACCGAGCTCTCTCTCGGGGGAAGAAACCACAGTGCGGGCTTCTGACCCATGAGAGGGAGCTGTGGATCTAGCGGGTGAGGACTGAGATAAGGCAGAGCCCGTCTCAGATCCCTTCACCAGATCCATCTGCGATCCCCATGACAGCAGCCGCCGCTGAGCCTCAGCCGCAGCGGGACCACAGCCAGCGGGATCGTGGGGCTGGCCGGTTGGCCGGTTTCCGGGAGCGGAGCACGCGAAGCAGCAACAATTCACAGTCATGACAGTCAGCCTTTTCGAGGGCTGACTGTGCATGCTCCACTCCCAAACAAACGACACAAAGGTCGTCTGTATCCCCCGCTGCCAAAAAACGCAAGCGGGGGGAACACAACGCCTAAACTGCCTTTCGCTTGCCACAGACTTTTGTTTTGCTTTGGGCATTGCTTGTGTATTCACTTTCACAAAACACAGCACACACACACACATCAAACATGCTCGCTGAAGAGCAAAAGCTAAACTGAGGGTTTTTGCTGGTGCTCTTATGCTTCCTGGTCGGCTACGTCATTTCGCTCATGACGTCGCACTCTCCTATTGGGTTGTTCTACACACACTTCAGTACGGTGTCTCGCCTGGGGCGTTCCCCAAAGCGTTTCGACAAGGGATGTGTTAATGATGTGAGTGAGTGCAGGAACAACTGCAGAAGATATGGCTTTGAAGGAGATAAGATGGAATAGGATCAAGTAGGATGATTAGAAAGGATGAGTTTGGAGACTTCTGTCTCAGAGAGTGAAGAGAAGGATGTAAATGAGCTAGTAAGATGTGCTTGGCAGATTGTGGTATGGAAAATTGTACACTGATGGCTTTGATTTTTTATTAAGGAAGAACGTGGCAAAGTTGTCAGCTGAGTTGATGAAGGAGGGGGAGGAAAATGTCTTAAAGAGCATGCAGGAGTTTTGTTATGATAGTATGTCCTTTTAGCAGTGGAGATATTAGCAGAGAAGGAAGAGAGGAGTAACTGATACACATTAAGATCAGTAGGATTTTTTTTATTTGCTCCATACCCTTTCAGCAGCCCTGAGCTTAGAAAGATGTGTGCGGAGAATATCAGACAGCCAAGGGGCAGAAGGGGTGTAGTGGAAGTATATGGAATACGAATGGAACTGAAAATATTACTGCACACTCCTCAAACATTAACATCCTCAAAATATAATTTTTTGAACTGTGATAGGAAATCATAAATCATTGTCAATGTCATAATATGGTTTAGTTTTGCTTTTGTGATGTCTCAACTTATGCATCATCATGTACATAAATGAGTAAAAACTGTATTCACATACTGTTTGCTCTGCTGGAACAGTTTTTCAAATATTACACAACCCTGGCTGATGTGAATTATTCAGGCCCACCCACTAGCCACTTTCTGTATCTGCCCCTGCTTTCCAGTTAGACAGACAGATAAACTCCAACACACGGATGTTTCTTAAAACCCTTTACATTAAAGAGAATACCTAAAGCAACATTTTGTTTTCTATAGCATATATTTGCTTAAAAACTCAAATAAAGCCACAGAAAACAAAGTATTAACTTAAAAAGTGGGTAACACTTTGCAAAAAGGTCTGTCAGTTAACATTTATTAATGCATTAACTAACATTACAGTTTTTCTCAATCGATTTGACACATTTCTCCAAACTCAGGTCACTGTTCTAAAAAATGTTAACAGTGAGCTAAACACTTTGTAAATGTCCTAAACAGATTGTACGTTTTCATTCATTTCATACAAAATACAAATCATGCAAATAATTTTCTCAAAACAATGTGCATAAACCCCTGAAATGTTTTCACAATAGTTAATGCAACCAACCAATACTTCAAAATATCTGAAAGAAAAGGGTTTAACACAAATCACAAACGTATGTATCATTTGTCCAAGCACAACAAACAAAATTATTTCATTTGTCATTCAATCAAATGAATATGCTTTATCTCCTATTGGCCCTAAACTGATAACTATTCGGTTAATCAGACACTCAACACAGGAAATGCAGTTTTCTTAATAGTTTACACATTTATCACAATTGCATTAGAGTAATAATAAAAGGGAAAGTATACAAAGAGCAAGAACGAATATGCAAAAAAAAAAAAAAAAAAAAAAATTCTAAATACAAATAAAAATTATAGTACAGATTTTTGACTTCTGTCATTTACTGTAAATATCCAAACATTTTTCTAAATTGAAGTTTGAGATTATTCAGTTGGACATTCAAGATTATTTGGAATGGAAGAGGAGCATTATTGACATAGTCAAGAACAATATCACCAGTGACAAAGAATGAGGCCTGTAGAGATGTTGAGACAGGAGCTTATCAAGCATGGATTCAACCTTCTTACATTTTTTTTCTCCTATGATGCAAGCAATCTGACCGATGAAGACCGATCGGTAACACTTTATAATAAAGCTCAGTTGTAAGTCATTTATAAGTGATTAGTTAATGATGAAATAATCATTTACAAAACATTTAGAAACCATTAATAAGTGATATGCTAACAATTTATGTATGTTTTGTTAATTAATTTACAAGTAATTAGTTAATGGTGAACCAATTATTTACAAAACATGACTGCATTCATAAATGATTAATAAATGATGTGCTAACAATTTACAAATCTGTCAAGTTATCTTAAAAAATAACATATCATGAAATAATCAAACAGATCCTTAGTAAATGGTTAATAAGTTACTAGTCAATATATTATTAAACAATTATAAATAATTGAAATGTCAGTCATTGAAATGTTTATCCTCCATTGAAGATCACATAATGAATAAATCATTTACACATCTTTCTGCATCCCCTATTCTAAAGTGTAAACAATTCATCAGTTGTAAATGTTTTACTCATCATTTGTAGATCTTTCCCCCCAGTGTGTATACCCGCACAACCTGTAACCAGCAGGTTTATAAACATTTACAACTAATGAGTAGTTTACACTTTAGATTAGGGGATGCAGAAAGTGTTGTAAATGCCTTGTATCCACCAGATCATTTTTAACATGTAAGAAAGATCTACAAATGATGTGTAACACATTTAAAAGTGATGAATTGTTTACACTTTAGATTAGGGGATGCAGAAAGATTTGTAAATTATTTACTCATGCATTTACACAGCAGGTTTTGAATCATTTGTAGTGTGTAATGCAATGTAAGGGCTGACTGGTGAAAGTAAAGATGTCTTCTGTGACACACATTTAGCACTGTGCACCTGGTGTGATCTTCATTGGAGGGTGAACTGGTTTACATTATCACTAGATCCAACACACTCCACACAGAAAGTCTGTGTTGATGAGAGAAAAGGTTTACATGTTTATTCACTTGACAGCACATAATTTATTATTATTTAAAAAAGAAAATAGTTTTAGAATAATTGCATTTTTGCACTTTTTAACATAGCACTTATTAATCATTTATAAACACATGTTTTGTAAACGATTAGTTTATCATTAAGTAATTACTTGCAAATGAACTTGTAATTGCCTTGCAAATTAATTAACAAAACATACACAAATTGTTAGCATATCAGTTATTAATCATTTGTGAATGTTTTGTAAAAGATTATTTCATCATTAACTAATCACATATAAATGACTTACAGCTGAACGTTATTATAAAGTGTTACCGACCGATCTGTAGTTATCAGAAAAGTTTGTTTAGTTCTTGCTGCTAAAGGTGGCACAAACAGATTTTAGGTTTAAAGGGGCATTTAGTTTTTCTCATGGGTGATAGCAGGTGTCAGATAACAATTTTTATTTTGTTTAGATTTACACAGTGTATATAAAACAAAATTCCCTGTTGAAGAATTGCAATAAACATGTATTGCAGTATTTCATTTTTGCAGTAAAGTTGAACTGTTTGGTTAAGATAATTTTGTGTTTGGATGGCTGTGCTAATTGTTTTGAGAACAAGTACATTGCATTGGAGAAAAACTGTAATTAACCAATGTGAGAGAGGCCTGTATGTGCTTAAATTTACCCTGAGGTCCTTTTACAACCTTGTAGACTACTACAAGTCTTGCTTTGGAGTGATCTTTGTTGGTCGACCACTCCTGCATTCAAGTCTTCCTGGGAAGTTCATAGAAACAACAACTATTTTTCTGAGTTTGATGATTCACTTCTACAAACATGATCAGACTTTGATAGATTCATGTTCTTTTATTAAAACAGGGCATACACTGGCACTGACATTCTAATGATTGATAACACATCTGAAAAAAAATTGACTAAAATTAACTGCTAATCCTTAACAAATATTTAACAATGGACCATTTTTCTCTTGTCATTTGTTTGTTCTTTCTGTCAACTTTCAGGACCTATTTGACAATCTGATTACTATTTTTGGTCATATTTATGTAGACATACAGAAAATTCTAAAGGGTTCACAAATTTTTAGGCAGATATATATAAAAGTTCAACTGTTTGGTGAAGATGATTTTGTGTTTGGATGGCAGTGCTAATTTGAGAATAAGTACATTTAATTGGAGAAAAGTGTCAAATCGATTGAGAAATACTATAACAATGAGCAATATATGTGTTACAGTATTTATTAATCTTTGTTGATTGTACCTAATAAAAGTACGCCTGTTCATTATTAGTTCATGTTAGCTCAGGTCTATTCATTAATATTAATTTATACAACTTTGGATTTTAATAATGCATTAGTAAATTTTGAAGTTAGTATTATCTGAGATCAATGAAAGCTATAAAAGCTAATAAAAGTATGTTTTATTGTTAGTTCATGTTAACTAATGTTAAAAAATGGAGCCTAATTGTAAAGTGTTACTACATAATGCTTATTACTTGCATAGTAATAAAATGAATATTTAGATCCATATGTTGTGTGGAGTGATCTGAAATCATCAAGATGGTTGCAATATTTCTTTGTGGCCTACTTTTTTATTTATTGTTTATTTTATAACTCACATTCATCATTCTGAATTGCCATGTTATTTATCTCAGTAATATATTGTCAATTCCAGGTCAGGATGAGCATCTGATTGTTTTCAAAAATCAATCTGTTTAGCTGCAGTATGTCAGAGGAGAGAGAAAAGCACTCTCTGCCTGAGATGAGTCTCTCTGAGAAACAGAGGTAAGACTGAGTCTGTTTAGATCATTATTTGAAACACTTTGAAACACTTTCTGTAAAGAATAAATCCCATCAACAGTGAAGTCTTTTCTCGCTGCTGCCATGTCAAATACTGTGCAAAACTTAATTTTAGAACTTCCTACAAAAACGTTTAGATTGTTCTAGGTTTAAAACAATTAAATATTTATTATACTCTTACTCATTTTCTATGGCCTTTGGAAGTGTGGAGAACTCTGTCTTCTTCAGTAAAACTCTCTTTCAACTGAATAAACTTCAAATTCTGCTTTACAGTGTAAATTAGTGAATATTTTTAAAGGGGAATTTAAAAGATTCTTGTCTATTTCTCAAATTTGTTCACTATACACATTTCTTTGTTCCTTATATTCATTACTATAGATTTAAGATTATATTTTAGTATTTTCTGGTCAGTGGGGTTGACAGAGATTGTTTCCTCAACAGATTTAATGTGATTGCATTATAACACAGTTTATTATAACCAGCACTTTACTTGACTGGTAGTTCACCTGTGATTCCTTTATAGCAGGCCTGATGTGTTAGCTGAGCTAAACAAACTTCACACAAAATCTATTCAAATGAGACTAACATTTCTTTGCTCTTTGTGTCATTAGTGTAAGCTCAGACACACATGTGTCCAGCTCTGTTTCTGTTAAGAGTGACTGGTCAAAGGATGGATATCCACCAAACCTCAGTGAGAAAAAAACATTTACCAAAAGGTATTACATTATAGCATTGTTTAGCTAATTTTGTCACTGTGGATTTTGTGATAGTTGTTGAATGAATAAAACATCAATAAAACATGAAAAAAATCACTGAACACAATGTAACCTTTACTGAACTCTGTCTGCAGCTTCTTTCCAATAATACAATTATACAGGCAGCCATAAAGAGGCATATTCTCAGTGGAAATATAGCAGATAATGCAACCAAACATGTATAGGCATAGAAGAACAAATGCACAGCCATACCTGTGTATTAATTACCATTTACAGCATTAAAACTTCATAAATTAGACTGAAATACCTCCTGTAATACTATTTCTTTTTTCTCTCTTTTCTGTGTCATTAGTGTAAGATCAGGCTCACATGAGTCAAGCTCTGTGTCTGTGAAGAGTGACCAGTCAAAGGATGGATATCCACCAAACTTAAGTGAGAAAAAAACACCATCTACCGAAAGGTATTTAATGTGTTTCTTATTCACTGTAAAAAAATATATATTTTTTTTTGAATCAATAAATAATTTGTTAACTGGTTGCCTTAAAATTGTAAGTTCAGTCAACTCAAAAAAAAGTTTAGTCAACTTGAAATGTTTTACTAAGTGACTACTTAGATATTTGAGTTGATTCAACTCAAGCCAAGTAACAAACACAGCTGTTAAGTTTAACAAACATTTATTTTAGTTTAGTCAACTCGAATATCTAAGTTGTTACTTAGTCCAACTTAACATTTCAACTTGAATAAACTTATTTGAATTGGCTGAACTTAAAATTTTAACAAATTGTGTTGTTGTTGTTGTTGTTTTTTTTGCTGTTGTTTTTTACAGTATTGTTGTTTGAAAATGGGTTATTAGAAAATAGTTAATTGAATATTTATCATGACATTACATTATTCAAATATTTATCAGAGTTTTCATTAAGATGCTAAGAGCAACAGCAAATAAGATTAAAATTATTTGATGTAAATTATATTTTTTGTAATCCCCATTATTTTGTTGCACTGCTGCAAAGCATATAAAATGCCCATTGTCAAAACAGAATATATTATTATTCACCAGCCCCTGTGTTATTTGCTTAGGGACAAAAAAAAAAATTACAATGAGAGACCTAATATTTACCTAAATTTATACTTAAATAGATCATTTAGCTGTTGCTTTGTTTAATAAATAAATAAATAAATAAATACATTGCAAACTATTTATCTAATATTTTCCCTGAAAATGCAGTACTTCATTAGGTGCAGACGTTCAGACTCAAAGCAACAAGAATTTCAAAGGCAATCTCTTGTGGATCTTCCAGGTAGAAAAACACATTTTTATTCATGTTTATATTTATAACAAACAAATAGGTTGTTGAACAACTCTTGCAAAAAATATTCAATAGAAATTTGATATCTGATTCATCTTGACCATTTAGATTTCCTTTTAAAACCCATAAAACATGTAAAAAGAAAACATTGTTTCTTTGTTTTTAGGACCTTGAAAGCAAAATAATCAGGTTTCTGAAGAACGAGCTGGACAAGTTTAGGAAAATATTACAAAAAGAAGCCTTCCAATGCTTAAACGACATGAATGAGAACAGATGCAATATCAAAGAAGCAGCTCTTGATCTCACACTCTATTTCCTGAGAGAAATGAAGCAAGATGAAGCTGCTGATACTCTAGAAGGTAAGAGACCCTTGATCTGTCATATTGTCACTTATAAATGTATTACAGAATCAATACTGCAACTAAAATGCTAAAACAAAATTGTTTTGTCCTTGTATTTAGGTGAGCTGATCTTCATTAATCAGCTAAAATGTATCCTAAAGAAAAAGTATCAATGTGTGTTTGAAGGAATTGCAAATCAAGGTGACTCTACACTTCTGAATAAGATCTACACAGATCTCTATATCACTCAGGGTTGTAGTGAACAGGTCAATACTGATCATGAGGTAAGACAGATTGAAGTTTCTTCCAGACATCATGAATCACAAGAGATACAAATTGAGTGCACAAAGATGTTTGAAACTCCTGAACAAGACAAGGAGATCAGAACTGTACTGACAAAAGGAGTTGCTGGCATAGGGAAATCAGTCTCTGTGCAAAAGTTTGTTCTGGATTGGGCTGAAGGAAAACAAAATCAGGATATCAGCTTCATATTTCCTCTTCCATTCAGAGAGATGAACTTAAAGGACGAAGAAAAACTAAGTTTGATGGACCTTCTAACTCAATTTTTCCCAGAGATAAAAAGACTGAATCTTAAACGAAGAAACCAAAAAGTCTTATTTATTCTTGATGGATTGGATGAATTTCGTCTTCCTCTGAAGTTTGGTGGTAATGAGACGTGGAGTGATGTAACATCACCAGCCTCTCTGGATGTTCTCCTGACAAACCTCATCAAGGGAAATCTGCTTCCTTCTGCTCTCATCTGGATCACCTCCAGACCAGCAGCTGCCAGTAAGATTCCTCCTGACTGTATCGACCGGCTGACAGAGATACGAGGATTCAATGATACACAAAAAGAAGAGTACTTCAAGAAAAGGTTGACAGATGAGAATCTGGCCAAAGAAATCATTGATCATGTTAAACAATCAAAGAGTCTCTTTATCATGTGCCACATCCCAGTCTTCTGCTGGATTTCAGCCACTGTTCTCCAGAACATTTTGCAGGAGAAAAGAAATAATGCTGTGAAAAACAATCAGGCTGATGAATCAAATACTAAAGACACTCCTAAGACTCTGACACAAATGTACACACACTTTCTCCGATTTCAGATCCAGCAGAGTAGCCAAAAGTATGGTGGAGAATACACACCAGATGTTTCCTGGGATAAGGATGTTATTCTTTCCCTAGGAAAACTGGCATTTCAACAGTTAGAAAGAAACAACCTGATCTTCTGTGACACAGACCTGGAAGCCTGTGGTATTGATGTCTACAAGGCATCAGTGTATTCAGGCATGTGTACTCAGATCTTTAAGGAGGAAACTGGGATTCATTTTGGTACCATGTACTGTTTTGTTCATTTGAGCATTCAAGAGTTTATTGCAGCCCTTTATGCACATCTGTTTCTAGACATCAACAAGAAAAATGTGTTTGTTCATGAGTCTACACAACAGGAAAATAAAAATAAAACCAAGACTGCAGTGGACAAGAAACATGGCAATGGACGTCTGCACCTTTTCCTTCACTTTTTTGAGCTGTCTCTCCAGTCCAAAAAAAACATAATTGATTTGCTCAAGACTGCAGTGGACAAGGCACTTGAGAGTGAAAATGGACATCTGGACCTTTTCCTTCGTTTCCTTCTCGGTTTATCACTCCAGTCCAGTCGTCGACTCTTGCGAGGTCTGTTGAGACAGCAAGATGACAATGACCAGATCAAAAGGGAAATAGTTCAGTACATCAAGCAGAAATTTGAAGCTAATCTGTCTCCAGAGAGATCCATCAATCTGTTCTACTGTCTGAATGAACTGAATGATCAAACTCTGGTGGATGAGATTCAGACCCACCTTAACAAAGGAAGTCTCTCATCTACTGATCTTTCACCTGCCCAGTGGTCTGCTTTGGCCTTTGTGTTGTTGACATCAGAGGAGGAGCTGGAAGAGTTTGAGCTTCAGAAATTCAAGAAATCAGATGAGTGTCTAATTAGACTATCAGCAGTCATCAAAAACTCCAAAAGAGCAATGTAAGTAATTTAAAGGAACACTCCACTTTTTTTGAAAACAGCTCCCCTAGAGTTAAACAGATGAGTTTTACCATTTTCGAATCCATTCAGCTGGTCTCCAGGTCTGGCGGTAGCACTTTTAGCATAGCTTAGCATAAATCATTTAATTTGATCAGACCGTTAGCATCTCACTCAAAAAAGACAAAAGAGTTTAGATATTTCTCCTATTTAAAACTTGACTCTTCTGTAGTTACATTGCGTACTAAGACCAACAGAAAATGAAAAGTTGCGATTTTTGCAGGCTGATATGGATAGAAACTACACTCTCGTTCCGGTGTAATAATCAAGGAACTTTGCTGCTGTACCATGGGTGCAGTCTTAGTACACACAAAAATGTATAAAGTAGAAAAATATACACAGATTAAAGTGCACAAGAATTAAAAGACCAATAGGTATCACTTTACAGTAAGATCTTATTAGTTAACTTTAGTTAATGCATTAACATGATCAATGAACAAAAGCTACCGAAGTTATTAATCTTTGTTAAAAATAACACAACATTTAGTTCATGTTTATAACTTTTGATTTTAACAATGCTATTAGGGGCCGACCACCACAGGTGCTGTGGCACCTATTGTTTTTGTTAGTGTTCTTATTATTATTCTGCTTCTTCTTCTTCTTCTACTCAAAGTCTATGGCAGCCCATAGAACCGATTGCGGGAAAGTTGTTTTGATTTGGCAGACTGATAGAGGACAGAGTCAACATTAAATAGCAAATTCGGAGTCTCTAAATCAAACTCTCTAACCGTAAGGCACAGAAGCAAAATTCTTTTTTTCTCTGAATCCTTGGCTCATGCCGAGTCCAATGTATACCAAAATTAAAAATCTTTTAGTTTTTTTTTTTTTTTTTCTATTTTTAATAGTTCACATAACCTACTTTTTCGAACACGTCCTAGACAGCTTTTCTGATTTTCACCAAAATTGGCTCAGATCATCTTCAGACCATGCTGGCAAGTTGATTTGTCCAACCGTTTTCGAATAACACGTGAAAGAATTCTACGAAATGCACGCAAAAATGCATGTGAGGCTTTATCTCCGCAACGGTTTGGCCTATTGAGACCAAACTTGGTGTGTGTTATAACAAGCATGACCTGAGACTACCTGCAGAGTTTCTGTGCTGTGCCCCCCAGTGGTCAGGAGATATGGAAAATGCATATTTTCACTCATAACTTCTCAATGCTTTGGCCAAAAATTTGGCCAAAATTCAGCCATTTTGGGTGTCGGCCATTTCGAATTTCGTTCTAAATTACTGTATCTTAAGAACGCTTTAGTGTATCGTTTCAACACTCATAACACAAATCTTCAGCCCTATGCCCTGATGGTACACAAAAAGTTTGGGGGCAGTGCCACCTTTTGTTCAAAAGTTATAATGAAATTTTGAAAAATGCTAATAACTTTTGAGTACATTCACCTATTGTAATAAAACTGATGTGGATAGATTCCATGGATCATGCCAAGAACACTGATACCAATTTTCTAATATTGGCTGAACTTCCTGTCTGCCATTTTGATTCATGTTAAAAACCTACTTTTTCGAACTCCTCCTAGACTGTTAGTCCGATTTTCACCAAATTTGGCTCTACAGACCAAGCTGGCAAAAAGTTATGGAATTTGTGTCGATACACAAAACTGTTTTCGTTTAACGCATCATCGAATTTGCTGGAAAGATGCCAAACTGCATCTGAGGCTGTATCTCTGCAAAGGTTGGAGATATTTACACCAAACTTTGTGTGTGCCATTGTCACCTCACAATGAACGCACCACATTAATTTGGTAACAGCGCCACCTATTGGTCAAGAGTAATGAATCATTCATTAACCATTAATTATTAGAGCGTGATGTGGCGTTAACACTACTGGTTGGTTGACTTATATGATGGTTGCATATTGTATCACATGTGTGAATGTATATTCTATGGGTGTATTAGAAAAATGCTAAAATGGGTACTCTCAGTCTAAGACTTGTAGTCTAAGTGAACCAATTGGATCTTCTCATTATTGTCATTTTCTTGTATTAGTTGTTTTGGTTTTGTATGTAGTTGATGTTTTCATTTTGATTTACGTGGAGTTGAATACTGTATTTTTTTATATGACAAAAAAAAAAAAAAAAAACATCAAGAAGGAAAGAAAATAAAGAAGAGAAATGTAGAGACCATATACTGCATCAGAGCCTATTCATTCATTTAGTTGAATATCCTGAGCGGGTCTGTTGCCCTTATTGAGTTTACATGGGTCGGTGTTTGCTGGCCTGGTTACATTTACATAGAAAAGCGCTATTTTTAAAAGCTTTGTAAACAGCTCAGAGTAATCAGGTAATCGCCATAAGAATGATATGGTTGCTAGAATTTTTGAAAATTCTTAACTCTTACCGGTAATTTAACATATTTTTTTTATAAACCTGTCAACACAGAATAATACATCAACATATGTCACGATTCCAAAATTAAAGTTTAATCCCTCGCTCTGACTTTTCATGTGGCTGTAACGATACATCCACTGGCCCAAACGCAGCGCCCAGTGGCCTGGTTGAAGGTATAATGCATGTTCTGTCTTTTAGTTGTTGCAAAGTTCACTTAATTTATCAGGATTTAGTTTCAATCTAGCTCCACATTTAATCTGACTCCAATTTCAAGTGATCATTAAAAATAGGCGGTTTCTCTAATTTAAACTGATCACAAATATAGATGTATTAATTCACATATTTGATTATTTTGGAAATCTCAGTCTTTCAATTATTCATTCATTAGTGATCTGGTGTCACTTAGGAATTCACTGGACTTACTCAGAGGGTGCAGAGTGACTATAATACCTTTAAGTGGGTGGCACCCTGCTCACAAAAAGTGTATTTGTTTCTATAATCACGGGAACTACAACATGTTAAGCCAGTGACAGTAAGAAATTGGAATCCCCTGATGGTATCCCCCATGGGATATCTATGGGATCAGATTCCCGCCAAAAGTATTTCAGTCACAGGTTTAAAAAAAAAAACTAACAGTCGTGAAAACAAAATTTACAAATGCAAGTAAAAATATACTGCACAAAATGTAAAAATGAAAGCAACATTTTCAGAATAGCAAACAGTTGTCACGGATCGAAAAATAATAAGCTTCCCCCAAAGGGAAGAATGTTGTACTGAAACGCTCGACCATCGAAGGCGAACCGTAGAAACGGCCTGTGCCTTGAGACATGAAAGTATGTGTCCTTCAGGTCTGTTGCCACAAACCAATCTTCGTGTCTGATGCATGTGATAATGTGTTTAAGGGTTAGCATTCTGAAGGGTAGCTTGTGAAGGGCCTGGTTCTGAATCCTCAAATCCAAGATTGGTCTGAGTCCGCCACCTTTCTTGGGTACAATGAAGTAGGGGCTGTAAAACCCTTTCCTCATATCAGCTGAGGGGACCGGTTCTATCCCAATTTCCACCCGAAGAACAACAGCACTCTCATCCCGTGGAGAGGATGCCATTGAACTTGGGCAGATTCTGTGCAAATTGGATAGCATAGCCGAGTTGGATGGTGAGAAGCCAGCGAGAGAGGTTGGGTAACTCGAGCCCAGCTGTTAAACTCTCTGCCAACGGTCTCAGTGGGACCACTATCAACATACCTTGCGTGGGTACAGTGTGGCTGGTTAGTGAGGGAAGCACTGTGTTCGGAGGTGCACTGCCCGGGAGGGCACAAGGTGCTTTGATCGACATAACCGATGGTTATGGATCGATCAGGGGTCTGTGGTTGAGCATGCTTTGATGAGTTTCAGCAGCTGGGTACCCTGTAAGGAGCCAGACACACTGGGAATTAAGCCCAGAGCAGAAGGAAATTGCTCTTTTATTGATCATGTGGTGGCCGTCCACCATGAGGCCGAGGCCACTGAGTGCAGATCCAGGCAGGTCAGCAGATCGCTCTTCTCCGGGCTGCTCATTTCAGGAACACTTTGAAGCCTGACGAGCTGACGGCACCACCTTCTTGCGAGAACTGCGGTGGGTCCTGAGCTGGTCTGGAAGGTGGCCATCCTTGGCGTTGAGCAGGTGGGGGCATGTGAAAGTGAAAGAGAGAGAGTCTCTTTTGTATTTTTTTTTTTTTTTCATGTATTCATTTTATTACACATATACTCAACATTTGCTTTGTTGCAGTTTTACCCATTCATTTCTCTCTCTCTCTCTCTCTCTCTCTCTGTCTCTGTGTGTGTGTGTGTGTGTGTGTATGCGCATATGTGTGCACGTGGGTGTCAATTTTGCACTCTTGACATTTTAGAGTGTCACCCCTTGATTGCTGTGCACAGTGGCTGATTTGTAGTTTGCACCACCAAAAGATTCTCTGAGTTTTCGTATATTTTTTAAATTTCCTATTCATTTCCTATGTCTCTCATTTTTTACTGTGAAGAAGGCAAGTTTGATTTTTTTTTTTTTTTTTTTTGACCCTTTAAAATATCCAAATCATGTGCATGATTTTTTTGTGTTCACATTGCTAATGTGACAATAGTCACCAAGTGTCATATAATTTTGATGAATCTACGATTTTTTAATTTTTTAAATATAAAAATGTTCTGTCAGAAGTGACCGAAGAGGGTCACATTACTGGTGTGTGTCTTGAGACAAAACAAAGGCAATGATATATTTTAAGATCAGTCAGTGCAAGTTTCCTTCAGTTGAAACAGCTCAGACTTACATTTTAGTCTAGGACTAGGCTTAAGACATGTCTGTGAAACCGGGGGTATATGTATCAATTAATAAGACTAAATTTGATACTTACATGTCTTGTTTGTCTGAAAGAGAGTCCTGATGCAATCTGAAGGCTCAAGTTGATCTTTGCTGAAGCTGGTTAAAAAGAACCATTTTGAGTGAGAGGATCTTGAAGTGAAAAGACTAGGCCAAAGCCTGGCACAAGCTTATGTTGGGTTTTTGAGGACTCTTATCTCTGCATCTTGCTCTGGAGTTTCTGCATCTGAAAAACTTCTTTTGAATAAGTTTGATATTGTGATTTTTTGTAACACTATCAGAGTTAAAATCATGAGATTGGAAAATTGGGTACATGTCCCTACGAAGTTGTTATATCAAAAGGCTAAAGAATTTGGATAATATACAGGTGCAGCTCAAAAAATTTGAATATTGTGAAAAAGTTCTTTCGTCGCTGTCGGGCGGAAACCTCGTATGTCCAAATTTTGTCAATTTCATATTTTTTCACAAATCGATGCTATTGGTCAGTGCCCACGTGTATCTGTCATTTTTACAAATTATTAACCAATCTAAAGTGTTGAAAATAGTTTGAGAGCGAATCTCTCAACTCATTTGAACACTTCAACTGTCTGAGAAGAGCTCGTATCTCCACCTTTTCTTCACTCCGCTGGAGCGTCGGGGCATATGTCCCCTTCCATCTTCTTGTCACAAAGCACCGGCAAAAATAATTAGCATTGAATGTGTCGGGGGAAACAGTAAGGAGATATTTGAATGATCCATTAATAAACTAGTTTATTCTGAGATAATGTAGCAAAGACCCTGACTCTCAATCTCTTCTTTGGACGCAACTTTTGAAGGAAAGCATCTTTCCGGATTACATTATGAAAGCGTTTTTTCCTGATTTGTTTTATTTCGTTAAGTAATCATTTAAAGCTTTATATTTATTTATTTATTTATTTATTTGTCATGTTTGTGAGGCATGTAGCCTATTCGCTGAAAAAATGTGATCGCTCCTGGCTCCTCATGTCCTGCAAAGCGATTTCAGCTTCTCCTCTTCAAAAACGATATTCACCTAATAGCGCACATTTATCTAGGTTTAATGTTTAAACTAACATTGTTCTATAGCTACTTTAACTGTTTTAGATCTATAGATTTTATTTTATGTAAGTCGTGATGATTTAAAAGGCAAATTGAGCAGACTATGAACAGTCTTCCGCTGGCCGCTGTTCGTTACTTTAAAACAAAAACAAAAACTGATATTTAACGAACAAAAAAATTCTCCAAAAGTTTTTTCTAAATTAACTTAATAAGAAAACGAAACGAAATATAACCACTTTGGCATTACATACAAAACGTAACTATTTTAATAGCTGAAACAGTAGTATAAGCTGTTCTGGAAGAATTAAGGGGAAAAAAGACGGACTCCGTTTTTTTGTATTGCATCATAGCTCTTAAACCTTTAAAATAGAGTTTAGGAAGATGTATGTAACCACAGTCGTTAGCTTTGGTTAACTATTGAAGCCTTTTTTCTTGTCAAAAGGCTCAATGCGACCGCAGACTTTGTTTGCGTGCAGATTAATTTCCACCTAATAGACAGCCCAGTCATTTTATCGTTTTATTTTGGTATTGCATCACTCATAGATCTAACGTTTAAAATAGAGTTTATGAAACTGTATGTAACCACAGTCGTTAGCTTTGGTTAACTATTGAAGCTTTTTCTCCTGTCAAAAGGCTCAACGCGACCGCAGGCAAAACACAAGATACTTCTCCTTTTCAATATAAATAAAGTTTTATTGGATAAATCTAAGACACAAACTAATATAACACAAACACACGCATTCACAATGGTTGCAGAAAGAGAGAAAGTTAGGAAAGAATTTAGAGATTAGAAGAGTGGAAATATGAGAACCCAAATTCATAGCAATATGCAATTGCTAGACCTGAACAACCATCAGTCATCTAATTAATCCTCACACTGAGTTTCTCAATGAGGTTATCAAATATTCAATTAAATGCACCAGTTCAGAATCTGGAGGTTTTACGTTGTCTTAGTAGGCGCGTTTCCATTACCCTTCAAAATGCGCAAATTGAAATTGCGAATTGAAAATATGCCTAATGGAAACGCGTCAAATTCGCAAAAACACCCATATATCGCAAAAAAGTTTTTACGCTCGCATGAGGTGGTTTTTCAGACAATGCGAAAAAGGAATAATTCGCAAAACGGCAATGGAAACGCTTTTTTCGCATTTCCAGGTCACATGATATACGTGAACAGTCATGTGATCATTCTTTATTCGTTTATTTGTGGAAACTGGCTTGTGCATGATGCAGCTGCAGGTGTTACAAGAGGCCCCATTGCACTGCACAGCTAAAAAAAAGTGAATGCGTTCATCCAGAAATTCTGAATCCACAGTTCCTCCGTGAAATCGCGCACTATTAGCCTACTTCCCAGAACAAGCGCATACTTGCCTTGTATCCGATTAAAAATATAAAACGGCTAGTGCGTTTTGAATGACTTATCGCGAGAAGAAGAGTTTTAGTCGCATGATATGGTTAATGGAAACACCGTCATTTCGCAACAGGTTTTTATCGACATTTAGAAAATATCGCAAAAGTTTTGCGCACATTTGTAATGGAAACACACCTACTGTCAGGCTTCATTTTGGTGATGTCGTCATTGCAGAAAGGGGTTTCCTGCGGTTGCTGATTGGTTGGAAGTTCGGTGTGATGTCTTGGGCATCGGTTGGGATGCGGAGTTGTGAGCTGGTTAAGGTTCAGGTTCAGGTGGGCACAGACGTTTGGGTTACGGCTTGCAGCAAACTTAATTTATCAGTCACATGGTCAGAGTTTTCCCACTTCTAGCAGAGTATAACTTGGACATGATTTCTATAACAAGAATATAATACATTTT
This sequence comes from Cirrhinus molitorella, assembly GCA_033026305.1. NCBI lineage: Eukaryota > Metazoa > Chordata > Actinopteri > Cypriniformes > Cyprinidae > Cirrhinus > Cirrhinus molitorella. The sequence goes on along the minus strand of CM065121.1, from coordinate 28,341,211 downwards.
ACAAAGGATTGATTGAAAGAAAGTTCAAAGCAGTGTGTGAGTTACATAAATGATAGGGTTAGGCAATAGACTGATGTTAATTTAAAAGTCCTTTTAAGCATCATTTGGTCCATATAAACATGAACTAGATTGTCTAGTTCATGTCCTAAATGAGGGATGGCAGGAAGTCTTTATTTTATGATTTTCCTCATGTAGTAACCAAGATGTGCTGTGTCTTTTTACTTGTCTAAATTTGACAATCTCTGTCCTTGGGATTATCAATGTGTTCTTTTGTGTTAATGTTGCCAGTGGTTAAAGCTCTTAGTTGGTTAGAGTTGCTTCAGGCTGGCGCCATGGTTTCCCTGACATATTTATGACTGTTTTTCTGGCCTCATTGGAATTTGGGGGTTTCAACTTCTAAAAAGTGTTTCAACACTTTTAATCAAATCGCCTGAATTGTCTGATTCGCTCCGATCTCCTACAGCATCTTGTCATTAAAGCCGGTTCTGTGATTAGTAGTAAATCTCCATCACTCAAAAAAGAGTGAATTTGTATTATTATTATTATTACTTTATTTTTGGTGTGTTGTCATGAAGAGCTTTAAGTTTTTTTTAAATGACTGGAGTTTTTCTAAATTAAAACAGTAAAATGCACATGCACTTGAGTTTATGTTGTAAATTAAATTGCATGTCTGCACCTTTTTCACATGAGTCTATATCATAAACTGATTAAGTGAACTATAGTGAAGCTACTTTAGCTTTATTTAAACAAAACTATTGCAACATTCCGCATTATGCAGTAAATTGCATTTGACTGGATTCCACAATTCTGTCTGTGTTTTGCATATCACTGAAATCATGTCACCCTAAATTTATTTCTCTGACCCCTTGACTATGGTTCATGGTGCACTTTGAGAATCCCTGATTAAGATGACTTAGACATTCATGTATCAGGTATGATACAGTAGGCTTTATATGGTCAAGTTAGCAGAGGATGAAACATAACAGTCTTGTTATTATAGACCACACTGGTTCATAGTTTTTTTCACTAGCTTTCAGTATGTATTATTTGATTACAGATTACAGAAAAAGCTATTGCATGTTTTCTACCTAATTTCGTAATTTATTTATCTTCTAGGTTAAATAATTGTAACTTAACAGACAAAAGCTGTTCAGCCCTGGCTGCAGTTCTTGGATCAGATACCAGTCTGAAAGAGCTGAACATGAACAATAATAATCTGCAGGATTCTGGAGTGAAGCGTCTCTGCACTGGACTGAAGAATATACAGTGTAAATTGGAGATTTTGAGGTAAATTGTGACAACAGACAAAAATTGAGCTCAAAACACCAAGGTATGATTTATATATATATATATATATATATATATATATATATATATATATATATATATATATATATATATATATATATATAAAACATCTTTACAAAATCTATGTTTATTAAGTACTGTTTGAATATAAAAAATATATTAAAAGACACACATAATCTCCTTTGTTCAAAAATGTGGGCAGATTTAAACCATTTCTATAACTGATTAGGTTAAACTGTCATTACCAGTAACTGAAAGAATATACCTTTTTGTAGAATGCATCACTTAGAAAATGTAGTATTTATTGAGTTATTGAGTTATTGAGTTTTACTGAGTAATTTATTCAAAGACATCTGCTGTTTTTTCTGCTGCTTCTTCACTTAGCAGCTCTACTTCTTGTAGCTGTAAAGGTTCAGTTGTGTATCTTCAGTACTGATATTTATTATTTTCAGGCTCAGTAAGGAAAGCTGTTCATCTCTGGCTTCAGTTCTCACTTCAGACTCCAGCAGTCTGAAGGACCTTGACCTGAGCAATAATAATCTACAGGATTCAGGCATAAAGCTGCTCTTGGATTGTACTAAAATTTGTCTAATTATTTGAAAACATAAAACTTACACAGTTTAACAAATAATAATAATAATAATAATAATAATAAATAAATAAAAAAAAAAAAAAAAAAAATAATAATAATAATAATAAATGTGTAACAAAAGAAAATGTTTTAGGGTCATATGAAATCTTTTATTTATTCTTAAATATAGTTTTATTATTCCATTTTGATTATTCTAGATACATTTTTACAATTATATAACTCTATGAAACATTTTATTTTCCTCAGAAATTCTGTTTTTTTCTGAATTTATTATAACAAATGGTGGTAATCAAATGAAGGCATAAAACATTAGCAATCTTTTAACATGAATGTTGCTGAATGTTACATTTTCTTTCTGTTCTAGACTTTCAGACTGCAGTATTAATGAAGAAGGTTATAAAGCTCTAGCTTCAGCTCTGAGATCAAACCCTTCACACTTGATAGAGCTGGATCTCATAGGAAATGATCCTGGACAATCAGGAGTGAATGAGCTCAATGATTTACTACAGGATCCAAACTGTCAACTGAAGACACTGAGGTGAGAATTGGTATAAATTAGCAATTTACATGAGATATGGCTGTATATTGGCCTGCTGTGATTACCTATGGCTGAATCACAGCCGTGCCAATATACAGCCATATATCAAGCCTACTTGTGTGATATTGCGTTTATACAACAGTTCAACAGCACGAGTGTGTAAATAAACAAAATAATAACGGAGTATCTTTAAAAGTCCTCTTTTGTGCAAAATACTTCCTTTACCACAGATTTAATTCAAAGTTTGACAGTTGAACAGCTGAGCCCAAACCTCTGTTACTAATTCCAAAACATCACTTTAGAACTTGCAATGAAGGAATGTTGAGTTGCTTCACTGGAAGCTTAGTGTATAACTGCAGTAAAAGCTCGGTGTAGTAGAGTGTTATGAGAGAGAGAGAGAGAGAGAGAGAGAGAGAGAGAGAGAGAGAGAGAGAGATGGACTGAGCGAGTGTGATTAACATACCTGCAACTGATACAGCATTCAGATCTCATGTCAAGCTTTTTGTTGAAGCTAAAAATAACTTCTGCTTAAAGTCTTTAAAACTCTTCAGTTTAAAGGTCTTTACCAAAGTCCAATTTTTACTGCTGACTCACTCATAAAAACAGTCTCTTGTCACCATCTAATGGCAGAACAATGTAGCTAAAATGACCATCATGAACACGAATATATTATTTATATAAAACATTGTTTGTATACAATTTTATTCATTGAATAATAACATTTAATAAACAACAACAACAAAAAAGTACAAAGTCAGCATTCTGATACACAGCTTTGCATTTATAAACATGAGAAGAATCTTCTCTGGAACAAATAATAGATTAATGAGACAAAAACTGTTCATTAGATTTACCCAAAACAAATCTCATGTTTAACCACTACAGAGACATCAGAGCCAGCTGTAAATTCCTGAAGATCTGGGCATGTTGAGGTTGGATTCATGAGCGCTGAACACCCACTAAACATCTGGAGCCCACATAGATAAATTTTCAAATAGACGTTATCTTTATCAACACACTGCATATTTGAACTATAAACAAGTACATTCTTGCCTGAAAACATCTTACTACATTTCGTGACACAAAAACAGTAATATTCATAAAATTATATTGGACTTGGGCGTCCGCCATGACACTCACTGTGAGAGGTACCGCAAGGAGTGAAAATGAAATTGCTGTGAAATGGCTGTTTGAGTTCTGATATCACTCTAATATCAGAGTTTTGGTTCCTTGCCACTGTCGCCTCTGGCTTGCTCAGTTGGGGACACTTATTTTCCAGCGATATTGTATACTAACTGAGCGGGATGATAACATCACTGAATTCAATGATTAATTCGCTTTAACTGAAAAATGGTAACCGTTTCCTTTTGCATTATTGATACACTACCTTCCTATTTGATACTGTAAACCTGCTTTGACACAATCTGTATTGTAAAAAGCGTTATATAAATAAAGGTGACTTGACTTGACTTAATATCGCACTCCTATCAGCCAATCAGATTCGAAGACCAGAAAGAACTGTTGTATAATATAATATAATATAATAACACTTTATTTTAAGGTGTCCATAATACAGAGTAATTACCTAGTTAAGTACTTGTTAGTAGCTGTTTTACTTGCTTGAAACAAAATTTACTTACCATAACTAAATTATGAAACAGCCTGTACTTACAGTTAGTAATTATGTATGTGTAAAAGGCAGCTACTGTTACACTTATGTAACAGACAAGTTTGTTACACAGCTACTTATGTAACCAAAAGATTGTTACATATGTGTTGCAGACTTTATACAACGTAAGTATAAATGTAAGTACACAGACATAAGCTACTTAAAATAAAGTGTATCAAGATTGTACTTAAGTGTATTTCATGTGTATCTATACTGTACATCTTATCCAGCTGCACCTTGATTTAACCCACCAGTACAGAGCCAAAATACATATAATACATTTCTAATTACATTAAAATTACAGAATATTACACAGGCATGAATTACTTAAAATAAGGTGTATCAAGATTGTACTTATTATTGTTATGTTATTACGTTTCCAATCGCTCGCTACCTGCCTTCCTGACCTTGCCTGTTTATTGGATTACTTTGTGTATTGCTTGCCGCCTGCCTCGACCTTCTGCCTAATTATGATTTAGCCCTGTCTATGTTGTGTTTGATGCTGTCTATTGACCCCAGCCTGTACAACCTGCTACTCAGTTCTGTTAAAAGATTGCAAATGGATCTGCACACCTCCCGCTTCTGTCCCATCGTTACAGAAAATTCTGCCACACCAGGAGCTTTCCTCATGAGCCTGAACCAGATATGGACATTGCTAAGCAGATATTAGATATATTTGGGAATACCTAGCCTTTGCCAACCACTCAGATTTACCAGATTGTCTATTGATTGAGTTTTTTTTTGTCAAGTTACATCTGTTGTGCCAGGGGCATGTCTCATCACATCTGATGGAATAGGGTCTAACATACATGTTGTTGGTATAGACGATTTAACAAGTTTCACTCCCATAATAGAGAATGAGTGGAATAGTTCCTCAGGAGATCTATAGCGCATTGATCCAATACTGTTGCTGACGGCTACATGGTTACAATTTGTATCTCTAATAGTATCGATCTTTGAAGTAAAATAGTTCATAAAGTCATTACTGCTTTGCTGTTGGGTAAAGTCAACGCCTGTTGGTGCTTTATTTTTTGTTAATTTTGCCACTGTATTGAATAAATACCTATGTTTATGTTTGTTTTCTTCTAAAATAGATGAAAAGTAATTAGATCTAGCAGTTTTTAATGCATTTTTATAGGATAGGGTACACTCTTGCCAGGCGGAACAAAAAAGTTTTGTTTTCCTCCAGCTGTGCTCCATTTTCCGGGCTGCTCTCTTTAGGGCGTGAGTGTGCTCATTATGCTACGGTGTCTGACTCTTTTCCTTAATCTTCCTTAGGCGTAAAGGATTTGACTGTTGTATATCACCTGGACTACACTTCCCATCATCCTTTGCACTAATTACGTACCCTCAGCTGCATTCAATCACACACACTATTTAAGCCCTTGACTTCTTCTCATCGCCGAGTATTGTTTTTGCACTGCAGACATACAAAGCATTTTCCTATTTGATTATCTGTTTTCTACCTGGACTGTTATCACCTTTCCCTTTTCACTCGCTGCCTGCCTTCCTAGGGTTGCCTGTTTATTGGATTACTCTGTGTACTGCTTGCCGCCTGCCTCGACCTTCTGCCTGGACTCTGTTTATGATTTAGCCCTGTGTATGTTGTGTTTGATGATGTCTATTGACCTCAGCCTGTACGACCTGCTACTTAGTTCTGTTAAAAGCTGGCAAATGGATCTGCATGCCTCTCGCTTCTGTCTTATCGTTACAATAATATAATATAATATAATATAATATAATATAATATAAACCAGTCACCACAAAACCAGTCATAGCATGAATATATTGGTAGCAATAGCCAAAAATACATTGTATGGCTCAAAATTATCGATTTTTCTTTTATGCCAAAAATCATAAGAATACTAAGTAAAGATCATGTACATTTTTTTACCGTAATTATATCAAAACTTAATTTTTGTTTAGTAATAAGTATTGCTAAGAACTTCATTTGGACAACTGTAAAGGCAATTTTCTCAATATTTGGATTTTTTGCACCCTCAGATTCCAGATGTTATAATACTTGTATAGTTTGTTAGGATAGGACAATATTTGTTTGAGATACATCAATGGAAAGCATATTTCTTCAGCTTTCGTATGTTGTATAAACTCAATTTAAAAAAAAGTTACACTTATGACTGGTTTTGTGGTCTAGGGTCAAATATAATATAATATAATATAATATAATATAATATAATTCAGATGACTTTTTATATAAGTATTATTTTAGTCACACTAGATTCACACAATCTATTGTTTTCTCACGAGTAACACACTGACTAATATTAAATATAAATAAAAACTACTCAAGTTTTAAGCAACATTTTCCATTTATGACTATACCAAGTTTAGTTGAGAACTGCATTGAATCCTTCTTCATCTTGCCTTCTGCAGGTTTTTGAGTCCTGCTGCAGAAGAAACCTGTCAGTATGTGACTGGAATTGTGGGTAAAAACCCTTTACTCCTGAGAGAGCTGAATCTGAGTGAACGTGAACTAGGAGACACACGAATGTATCATATCGCTGCTCTACTGCAGGATAAACACTTTCAACTCAACACACTAATGTGAGTATTGTTCATTTATTAGAAATGTTGCATTAATTTTAACAGTAATATTACTGTAGCTGTTAATAATATAAATATTTTATTGGATGAGAGCAGTTTTTCTCCGCCTCACACAGAGCCACAATAATGTGTGGTATTAAAATTAAACAAGCAATTAAAAATAGAACAATGGATTTACAAGTGGTAGACTAAAACAGCTGTTCTATAAACAGATGTGTTTCCTAACATTCGCAGGTTATTTCTGTGTAAATTAAAGTGTGCATATATTAATCTTAATCATTTTTGAATGTATGACACTTACATATGTTTATTGCCTGGTTTTGGTGCATACATTTATTAATGTTTATTTTATTAGATTAACTGTCCTGGAAAATGATCAAGTCTATTAAGTCTGAAATTTTACTTGCATTATTTTAAATATTGTATTGCATATTGTACAAAATACTGTGAATTAATATGTAATTGAGAAATGTTTGGGTTTAATTTGGGTTTGAGGAGCTGCTTTGAATGTATTGTTTGTATTTCACAAAATGTAAAATATCTAGTTTGTTTTGATGCAAAAATATACTGTAAATTGTAACAGTTTAACAAAGTCATTTTAAGAATCAGTGATCAGTATCAACTTCTGCTTATGGGAATACTTTAATTCTCTAAATAAAAAATGTGAAAAGCAGAATCTTGTTTGAGAATCACACACAAACTTTTAACAGCAATCTTTCAGTTTGACATAATTGTTTTGTTTTGTTTGTTTTATTTGAACATTAGTCTTGAGTAGTGAGTAGACTAGTGAGCAGACAGAAACAATTTAAGCTGCATCATGAAAGGTAAATTTGGGATTCTCAACTGTTGTATTGTTACAATGTTGATAGTATATTTAAATTTCAATTAATTAATTAATTAATTAGTTGGTAATCATACTTCTGAATAATTGTTCTTTTTCTTTCTGTCTTCAGTCTGTGTTCATGCAGAATTACAGAGAAACAGTGTCTCATCCTGACTTCAGCTCTAAAGTCAAACCCGTCACACCTGAGAGATCTGAACCTGAATGAGAATGGACTAGGAGACTCTGGAGTGAAAAACTTCAGTGATCTACTGATGAACCCACAATGCAAGCTGGAGAAACTACAGTTAGTATCATTATACTGTACAGCAGTTGCAGTGTGATTAAAGTTTACTATTTAAAGTAATTGCACCCATATTACATTGAAATGCATTTTTTAGTCTTTGCCTTTGGACATAACTAACTAGTAAATTCTAACCAGTAATGTTCTAACTAGTAAATAATTGCATTTAAAATATTTTTAAAAATATAAAAATGATTTTCTACTTGTTGTTCTGCAAAAATATCATGAGATGTGCATATGCTGCTACTATAAACAAAATAATAAACAATAAAAGGTTTTTTGTTTGTTTTTGTTTTTTGTTTAAATGTTTGTTTGTTTTGTTTTGTTTTGTTTTGTTTTTTGTTTTGTTTTTTTTTTAATTAAAGAGAATAAACAACAGTTTCCAGCATACGGAACAAGTGACATGATTGCAAACAAATTATGGGAACTACAGACTATGGGCCCTATTTTAACGATCTAAACGCAAAGTGCAAAGCACATGGCGCAGGTGCGCTCAGGGCGTGTCCAGATCCACTTTTGCTAATTTAACGACGGGAAAACAGTCCATGCGCCCGGGGGCATAGTCAAAATGGGTTGTCCCTATTCTCTTAATAAGTAAGGGGTGTTTTTTGGGCGTAACGTGCAATAAACCAATCAGAGTCTCATATCCCATTCCCTTTAAGAGCGAGTTGCGCTCGCACCATGGTGGATCACTATTTACAGGGACAGAGACAGATATGTTGACCTCGGCCGGTAGATCCTATGCCTCCTCTGTCTTTCAATACTTCAGTGGCCGAGCGGGTACTCCCTGGCTGAACAATTCGAAAATACGTAACATTATAAAATACACTGACTTATTAAATACACTGATTAAACTGAGGAGTTCAACGAGTGATGTTTTGCTGAAATTACCTGTTAAGTGGCCAGTCAATATTTCATTCGTCTGCGTTGTTGAATTAATTAGCCAATTTCATTCATCATTATAAGTACTAATAGGCTGAAGTGCAAATAGGTAGCCTAATTCTACTATACGCAGTTTTATATTTACGTAGCCTACACAATAATATTGTTTTACACTGTAATCCTTTTGTTTTTAATATTTGGCATGTTTGTGTGATGCGCATCCCTGTGTGTAATAAGCAAAGTTAACGCGCGTTGTGGACCTGCCCAGAAGCGCATTATCTACCAATGCGCTCTTTAAATAACAAAAAATAAATAAATATTGCGCCTTTGACTTTAGACTTTTGACCAGGTTTGAGTTGGTCTATGGCGCAGTCTATTTTCAGTTCCTCAAAATAGCACCGCACCAACAATGCGCCCGAACACACCTCTTTTTTAGACCAGCACGCCCATGGGCGCAAATGCATTTGCTAATGGTGTATGATAGGGCCCTTTATGTCTACTGTTGTATATTTTATAATGTCAGACAGTAACCTGCTTCTTGTGAAACTGATGATACTTTTGTTAACAGAGCTCATGTCACAAACACGACAGATCACGTTAACATAACTCCTGTGTGTTCACAGCAAACAAACAATGAGAGAGTGAAGATGGGCATTACACTTTTAAAGAGCTCAATACTTTCAGACTGCAGCATGTTAGAATTAACAAATTATATTGCATTTTTGTACAGATCATTAATCACAATGATCAACACCTACTGTAGCTCTTCAATAAGATGAGCATTATAGACCTAATTCATTGTTCTTTCTCTTTCTGTCTTCAGTCTGTGTTCATGCAGAATTACAGAGAAACAGTGTCTCATCCTGACTTCAGCTCTGAAATCAAACCCATCACACCTGAGAGAGCTGGACCTGAGCAAGAACGAACTAGGAGACACTGGAGCGAAAACACTCAGTGAGCTACTGATGAACCCACAGTGCAAGCTGGAGAAACTAGGGTTAGTATCATTATACTGTACAGCAGTTACAGTGTGATTAAAGTTTACTGTTAAAAGTAACTACACCCATGTTACTATAGCATTGCATTTTCCAGACTTTGCCTTTGGTCATAAATATTCTGGTTTAAAATATAATACTTAAAATTTCATTAAATGTATTTGAAAAAAAAAAATTACTGATTTTCTAAGTGTTGTTCTGTATAAATATAATGAGATGTGCATCTATTGCTACTATAAACAAAATAATAAACAATATTTTTTTTTTTAATTAAAGAATAAACAACAGTTTGCAAACAGATTATGGGAACTACATACTATATGTCTACTGTTACTACTGTACGTTTTATAATGTAAGTGTGACGCTGAAAGAGAGAGAGAGAGAGAGAGAGAGAGAGAGAGAGAGAGAGAGAGAGAGAGAGCCCAAGCTGCAGGCTTCGTTTGGCTGGACCAACAGTTTGCAGAAGGCCTCAGTGGCTGAATTGGGACAGGATGAGAGTTCTTTAGAGGAACGTGGGTTGCTGGGGGCTACCACCGTGCAAGGAGCAGGTGTGGCATCATAGACAGTGACCTCCCCCTCCGAGCGAAGGGGAAGCTGAGATCCATAATGCTGCCATCAGAGGTTCTGCAGGTTCTGAGGACTCTGTGGTGGTGTATGCAGCCCAAACAACCCACAAAGTGACTCTTAGAATGAGTGGAGCTTTTGAGGAAGCCAGTTATGGAGCAGCAGAAGTGGCCCGACTTGGCTCAGGAGCAGTGGCTGTGGCTGTGACTTAGCTTGACACAAGAGCGGTAACTCTGAGGGGACTTGGCTCAGGAGCGGCGGCTGTGAATTGACTCCGTTCAGGAACAGCGTCTGCGAAGACTTTCAGCTCGGGAACACCAGCTGAGAAATTTCTTGGCTCTGGAACAACACTTGGAAGGAGACTTGACTTGAAGGCAGCAGCGACGTGACTGGGCTCAGGAGTGATGGCTGTGACATGACTTGCCTCAGGAACAGCTGCTGGGATGGGGCTTGAGTGAGAAACAGCAGTTGTGACTTGAGTTGGTTTGAGAGCGGCTGATGTGACATAACTTGGTTTTGGAACTGCACCTGAGGCCTGACCTGGTTCAGGAACAGCATTTGTGACGTTACTTGGTTTGTGACGTGATCTGACTTAGGGACAGCGGTGGTGACTTGACTCTGGATCAACAGCTGCGAAGTGACTTGACTCAGAACCAGCAGCTGTGATGAGACTTGACACCGGGTCTCATTCAGAAACTGCCGCTGTGATTTGACTTGGCTTGTGGACAGCAGCTGTGCCTTTGTCTGTCTCGTGAAGTACAGCTGTAATGTGACTTGGTCCAAGGGCGACAGCGGCGGACTTGAAGTGACGTGATTCTGAAAGGCTCTGGTGTGGTGGCCATCTTGACGGTTGACGGCTTGGCAGGCTTGAAATTAGCAAGCGTTGATCTGACTGGGATGATACTAGTGAGCGTTGGTTTGGCTGGCTAAGGGAGACTGACTGTGTGAGCCGACCGCAGCGGTGGATCCTCCATGCTAGATATCAGTCTTTGGTAGGCGTCAGAGGTGAAGGAAAGGGTTGTGTTAGCCGCCATCTTTTGATCACGCCCCAGCGCGGGCGCCATCTTGTGATCACGCTTGGACGCGGCCAGCATCTTATAATCACGTTTTGGTGCAGCCTCCATCTTGTGAGTGGGCTGAGCGGCCAGAATGGCGTCACACACACTGGAATGTCCTGTGGTCGTGATTTCTGAGGTGTCGCAATCCTCTTCCGCAGGACCCACAATAAACACTGAGCCCTCGCACAACAAAGCAAAGTCCATGAGTTGTGCGAGGGATGTCTGTGGACCCTCAAGTCTAAGTCTCGACTTGAGGGGTTCATTAAGACTAAAAATAAACAAGTCCATAAACAAAACCTCATCATAATATGAGACCTGGTACGTAAGGTCGCAAAACTGTCGAACGTAGGTTACCTTGCCTCAAATGGAGTAACTGGTCGACTGGGTCCATGGTGAGCTGGGAGGTGGAACTAAAGTCATGGATCTGGTGGTAGCGAAGTCTTCTGTGATGCTGAGTCAACGGAGTAAGGATCCAAATGCAACTTTATTGTTAACAGTAATCATAGTACAGCACGCAAGGTCAAACAGGGGCAAACAGGAACAGCGTAGGAATCACAGAGAATAGTCAATATCCGAGCAGGGAGTCAGGGTAGGCAGCAAGCTAACAAGAGTAATCCAAAAGACAAGCAAAGGGGGTCGGATCAGGAACAGGTAACTAGACTGGGTCAGCAACGGGAAAACAAAGACAAGCGAAGTCAGCGGGAAAGGGGTTATGGGAGATGGAGTCCATGACAGAGTTCAGAGTATCAGTAAAGGCTTCCTCTAATGGTGAGCGGAGGGAGCCGCAGTGGTATGATTCATTACAGTAAGACAGTAACCTACTTCTTGTGAAACTGATGATACTTTTATTGACAGAGCTCATGTCCCAAACACAGCATCACATCAACATAACTCCTGTGTGTTCACAGCAAACACACAATGAGAGAGTGAAGATGGTCATTACATTTTTAAAGAGCTCAACACTTTTAGACTGTAGCATGTTAGAAGGAACAAATTGCCTTTCTGTACAGATAATTTATCACAATGATATACACCTACTGTAGGTCCTCCGTAGGATGATTGTCATAGATTTGAGTCAATGTTTTTTTTTTTCTTCTTCTGTGTTCAGTCTGTGTTCATGCAGAATTACAGAGAAACAGTGTCTCATCCTGACTTCAACTCTGAAATCAAACCCATCACACCTGAGAGAGCTGAATCTGAATGAGAATGAACTAGGAGACTCTGGAGTGAAAAACCTCAGTGATCTACTGATGAACTCACAATGCAAGCTGGAGAAACTACAGTTAGTATCATTATACTGCATAGCAGTTACAGTGTGGTTAAAGTTTACTGTCTAAAGTAACTGCACCCATATTACCACAGCAATGCATTTTCCAGCCTTTGCCTTTGGTCATGAATGTTCTAACTAGTAAATAATTGCATTTAAAGTATTTGAAAAAAAAATTACTGATTGTCTACTTGTTATTCTGCAGAAATATCATAAGATGTGCATCTGCTGCTGCTATAAACAAAATAATAAACAATAAAAAATAGAGTAAACAGCAGTTTCCAGCATGCAGAACTAGGGACATGATTACAGACAGATTTATGGGAACTACAGACTATGTCTACTGTTGTACATTTCATTATGTAAGACAGTAACCTGTACAGCAAACACAATGAGAGAGTAAAGATGGGCCTTACATTCTTAAAGAGCCCAACATTTTCAGACTGCAGCATGGTAGAATGAACAAATCATATTGCATTTTTGTACAGATCATTATTCACAATGATCTGCACCTACTGTAGCTCTTCAATAAGATGATCATCATAGACCTGATTCATTGTTCTTTCTCTTTCTGTCTTCAGTCTGTGTTCATGCAGAATTACAGAGAAACAGTGTTTCATCCTGACTTCAGCTCTGAAGTCAAACCCGTCACACCTGAGAGATCTGAACCTGAATGAGAATGGACTAGGAGACTCTGGAGTGAAAAACCTCAGTGATCTACTGATGAACCCACAATGCAGGCTGGAGAAACTACAGTTAGTATCATTACAGTTACAGTGTGATTAAGGTTTACTGTTTAGTTTAAGACAGATGGATTCATGTCCCATCATTTCTAGTGCTGCACCTTCTGGCATCTCTCCATCTGAATAAAAATTCAGAAATACTATTAGTTAATAGGTTTGTATGTGTATCAGTAGAAACAACATGAAACATGCTGAAATCTGACATATTTGCTGTGAAACAAGACAGGAGTGACAGACTGAAAACAGTCTAACAAATGACAGTAGATGATTCTGGGCTAATGTTACTTTTCACTAAATCATCTTTTTTATTAAGCAAAATGTATATTTAATATATTTGTATATTTAGACATTGTGAACTACACTCTGAAATGGCTTAAATAATGTATTCATGTATGCGATTTTCTTTATTTAAAAATGTGAAATAAAATACATTTTTATTTTAATTTTTTCTATTGTTTCTATATTGATCCTATATATTACTTGACATTGGTAAAGTTCAAACTTGTTAAGGGAGGAGAGACCCAGACTTGAATTGTTACTAGTTTTCTCAAATTCTTCTCTCTTGGTTTCATATATTTTAAGTTTCCATGATTTTGCTGGTGTACTAGTGACTGTATGGCATTCATACATGATGCATTTAACTCACATGAACTTAACATGAATCTGATTCATTGTCTTTTTTTTTTTTTTTTTTCTTTTTTAGTCTGTGCTTATGTGGTATTACAAAGAAACAGTGTCTCATCTTGACATCAGCTCTGAAATCAAACCCATCACACCTGAGAGAGCTGGACCTGAGCTGGAATCAAATAAAAAACACAGGAGTGAATCACTTATGTGATGTACTGAAGGATTCACACAGTAAACTGGAGAGACTGAGGTCAGTAACATCCACATACAATAATCAAAATGATTAAAATCACTTCAACAGTTTAAACCAAACCACGTCATACTCAACATCTCATGATGAGTCTGAGTTCGCATTATATTTGTACAAAGTTTTTCACATTACTATTTTGTGATCTGGTGAAATAAACATACTGATATTTATGATTGTGTACTCTTTCTGCTAATGTAGGTTAAGATACTGTCATATGACAGATGAAGGTTGTTCTGCTGTGACTTCATCTCTGAAATCAAACCCATCACACCTGAGAGAGCTGAACCTGAACGGGAATGAACTAGGAGACTCTGTGAAAGACCTCAGTGATCTACTGATGAACCCACAATGCAAGCTGGAGAAACTACAGTTAGTATCATTATACTGTACAGCAGTTACAGTGTGATTAAAGTTTACTGTTTAAAGTAACTGTGCTCATATTACTAAGGCATTGCATTTTCCAGCCTTTGCCTTTGGTCATAAATGTTTAAACTAGTAAATAATTGCATTTAAATTATTTGAAAGAAAAAAAAAATCAGCTGTTACTATAAACAGAATAATAAACAATAAAAAAAAATTAAGAGAGTAAACAGCATGCAGAACTAGTGGCCTGATTACAGACAGATTTTGGAAACTAGAAAATATATATCTACTGTTGCACATTTCATAATGTAAGACAGTAACCTGCTTCATGTGAGACTGATGATACTTTTATTAAAAGAGTTCATGTCACAACACATCAACATAACTCCTGTGTGTTCAGAGCAAACACAATGAGAGAGTTTCAGACTGCAGCTTGTTAGAATTAACAAATCATATTACATTTCTGTTCAGATCATTTATCACAATGATCTACACCTACTGTAGCTCCTCAATAAGATGATCATCATAGATTAATTGTTCTTTCTCTTTCTGTCTTCAGTCTGTGTTCATGCAGAATTATAGAGAAACAGTGTTTCATCCTGACTTCAGCTCTGAAATCAAACCCATCACACCTGAGAGAGCTGGACCTGAGCCAGAATGAACTAGGAGACTCTGGAGTGAAAAGACTCAGTGATCTACTGATGAACCCACAATGCAAGCTGGAGAAACTAGGGTTAGTATCATTATACCGTACAGCAGCTATACTGTGAGTAATGTTTACTGTTTAGTTTATGACCACTGGATTCATGTTCACATAATTTCTGGTGCCGCACCTTCTGGCATTTCAGAAATACTATTAGTTAATAGGTCTGTATGTGTATCAGTAGTAACAGCATGAAACTTGCTGAAATCTGACATATTTGCTGTGAAAAAAGACAGGAGTGACAACAGTTCAACAAAAAAAATCATTCATGATGCATTTAACTCACACATGAACTTAACATGGATATGATTTATTATCTTTTCTCTTTCTGTCTTCAGTATGTGTTTATGCAGTATTACAGAGAAACAGTGTTTCATGCTGACTTCGGCTCTGAAATTAAACCTATCACACCTGAGAGAGCTGGATCTCAGTGGGAATCAAATAAAAAACACAGGAGTGAATCACTTATGTGACATACTGAAGGATTCACACTGTAAACTGGAGAGATTGAAGTCAGTAACATTCACATACAATAATCAAAATGCTTAAAATCACTTCAACAGTTTAAACCAAACCAATTTATTTTCAATCCCCTGGTTACACAGACGAGGCTTAAGGCTAGTCCCAGGCTAAAATTTAACTCTGAGCTGTTGACTGATTTTAAAATATATCAGTCTTTGTTTTGTCTCAAGATGCACACCAGTAAAGTTTTTTCTAAGGCACGTTTATAAAAATTACTTAAATGTCCTAATTGAACTATGACCTAATCCTGTTTTAGTCTAAGCCCTGTCTGTGAAACCAGGCCAGTATCTCTTTAAGTTTGTTCACATTATTCTTCAACTTAATGATTTGTTTGTAAGATGGTCTCTCTTCCTCTCTTTGTCTCTTTCTAGTCTATATGACTGTGGCATTACAAGTGTCTCTTATTTAACTTTGTCTTTGACCAACACAAAAGCACTGCAGTTTCTAAAAGAGTTTGATCTGACTAAAAATATGATAGGAGTATCAAAGCAGCAGCTCATTGATGTGCTACAAGATTCAAACTGTAAACTGAGGTGAGTAAACTTTTTGACATTAAAGAGATCTTCATTTACCTCTGATATGTGAACAGATACTTTCAAATTTTTGTGAAATGTGATTATCAAATTATCATCAAGCTTTATTGCTGTTTCTTTTCTTTTTTTTTGGTCAGAATGAAATGTAAATATTATTAATATGTTTAATACAAAGGATGAAAGAGAACAAAATCACACTGTCACAGTTTTATACAACAATAACTTCTTTAATTCCATCAGTAATATAGATATAGATACATTACAGATTGAAAATAGTCTTGGTCAGGTTGTTGGAAAACGCTGGAAAAATCAGTGCAGCTTCCAGCTTCAACTCACAGCCACCCAACATCACATAATCAATGTCTCTGTCTCTTGTGTGTATTTACTTTGACAAGCAAAATGTCACATTAGTTTACATTTGCTTTACGTAAAGGATAATGTACATCCAGCCGCTTGGTACAACAGAATAAACCCTGACATGTTGATCAAGACTTGTGTCATCCTGAGATAACAACTGCATATGCAGTACTGTGCAAAAGTATTTATTAGTATTTTAGTAGTAACTAATTTGCAATTTGTTCCACTGATTTTGTTCTTTTCTATTCCACCTTACAGGGTAGATGGAGATCCATCGCCAAGAGTCCCTGATAGAGTTCAACCACCAGAAATCCCTAAAAGAGTTCAATCACCAGAAATCCCTAAAAGAGTTCAATCACCAGAAATCCCTAAAAGAGTTCAATCACCAGAAATCCCTGACAGAGTTCAACCACCAGAAATCCCTAAAAGAGTTCAATCACCAGAAATCCCTGACAGAGTTCAACCACCAGAAATCCCTGACAGAGTTCAACCACCAGAAATCCCTAAAAGAGTTCAATCACCAGAAATCCCTGACAGAGTTCAACCACCAGAAATCCCTAAAAGAGTTCAATCACCAGAAATCCCTGACAGAGTTCAACCACCAGAAATCCCTAAAAGAGTTCAATCACCAGAAATCCCTGATAGAGTTCAATCACCAGAAATCCCTGACAGAGTTCAACCACCAGAAATCCCTAAAAGAGTTCAATCACCAGAAATCCATGATAGAGTTCAATCACCAGAAATCCCTAAAAGAGTTCAACCACCAGAAATCCCTAAAAGAGTTCAATCACCAGAAATCCCTGACAGAGTTCAACCACCAGAAATCCCTAAAAGAGTTCAATCACCAGAAATCCCTGACAGAGTTCAACCACCAGAAATCCCTAAAAGAGTTCAATCACCAGAAATCCATGATAGAGTTCAATCACCAGAAATCCATGATAGAGTTCAATCACCAGAAATCCATGATAGAGTTCAATCACCAGAAATCCATGATAGAGTTCAATCACCAGAAATCCCTAAAAGAGTTCAATCACCAGAAATCCCTAAAAGAGTTCAATCACCAGAAATCCCTAAAAGAGTTCAATCACCAGAAATCCCTAAAAGAGTTCAATCACCAGAAATCCCTAAAAGAGTTCAATCACCAGAAATCCCTGATAGAGTTCAACCACCAGAAATCCCTAAAAGAGTTCAATCACCAGAAATCCCTGACAGAGTTCAACCACCAGAAATCCCTAAAAGAGTTCAATCACCAGAAATCCATGATAGAGTTCAATCACCAGAAATCCATGATAGAGTTCAATCACCAGAAATCCATGATAGAGTTCAATCACCAGAAATCCCTAAAAGAGTTCAATCACCAGAAATCCCTAAAAGAGTTCAATCACCAGAAATCCCTAAAAGAGTTCAATCACCAGAAATCCCTAAAAGAGTTCAATCACCAGAAATCCCTAAAAGAGTTCAATCACCAGAAATCCCTGATAGAGTTCAACCACCAGAAATCCCTAAAAAAAAGTATAAGCGCTAGAAAACCCTGATAGAGTTCAATCACCAAAATAAATGATGTATATTATAGTTTAAAATCATGATTTTTGAGGAGCAGTGAACATCAGGTGAGGATCCACAGAAGAGCTTCACTACTGTGTCTATGAGGAGAAATAAATGTGTGATAAATGTGTAAATGTGATCCATACTTTACAATGAAAGCATGTGTATTAGAAACATGATATTGAAATGGGTGAAACAGGTGGAGGAAGCTCAGATGAGTATCTGGCTCTTCAGTTTAAGGCCTACAAATATAATAAAATTTATATTAAACTTGTTTCTGATCATGTATGTTATTGTCAAGTGCAGCACTTGAATGTATCAAAATATATAAAGCAAATATGCTATTCCCATGATACTTTAAACATTGACATAATCTCTTTTACATTTTATACACATTGTTATTCTATTTTATTTTGTATTAAGGCATTTATGTGTCTGTCTGTTCGTAATGCACAGATATCCAGTAAATATTCTCTTTGTTCTGAGGAAGGAGTCTCCCATTCATCAATCCAGACCAACTAAACATTTTCACCACTTAACAGCATTCACATTATTTATAACCAGACAATGTTTAAACTGCACTGAATATTTCTTCCTGAATGTTTTTTTTGTTGTTGTTGTTGTTGTTGTTTGTTTTTTTGAACTAAAAAGGAGACTTTGTAGTTAAGATTGATTGTAGAATCACTGTTGGAGGATCTGGTGTTTTCAGTAAAATACAATAAACCTCATTTTCATCAAGAGAACAGTTTAGTCTCACATTTGATCCCAGATCAGTTAGTACATCTGCAACTGCAGCTTGACAACAGATACATACAACAATACACCTATAAGATACAAAAACAATAAATATTGTACTTAATATTAGTGGATTAAAAGCACTGTGAGGTCATAACATAAAACAATTTATGGCAAACTTTCAAGATTAATACCTAGACAGCAGCTGACTCTGTGCCGGATTCATTTTCAAACTGGCAAATCCGCGTTAGAGTCACATCCGTTTCAGTCCTGTATCACAGTCTTAGACGGATCCGGCCCGGGCCTGGTTTCAGTGGGCATGGACTACTATCGCAGAGCGGATCTGGGCCAAGTCTGGTACGGAGCTGGAAATCACAGATCTCTTGACAGAATGCAAACACTGGTGATACCAGAAATATCAGCATAATATTGTTGTACTGCAGAATATATGATTTACACAAAATTACTTATATTGGTGTTCAGTTTTCTATGTAAATATTACGTATGAAAATTAACAAATGATTTATATGATGTTTATTAAATTGTTTTATCATTCTGGCTGATTTAGCTTAAGTCTGTCTTATATATATATTTTTTTTTTTTTTTTTGTTTTGTTTTGTTTTTTTTTGTTTTGTTTTTTTTCCTTAATATTTACAGATTTTGTCCACAAGATTCAAATAGAAATAGAAACCATGTCTTTTTTTTTTCATATTTATCAGTAATTCTGCATAATAATTTATTTTACAAACTGTAAATGTTACACTGTCTGTTTGCTTTGTTGTTTGTTGAAACACACAGAAACTAAAATGGGTTTATTTAGATTCTGTATGCTTTTTTTGGTCACTCATAGCTGTTTTTTGTGTAGCAGGGGCACTGGAACAGAGACGGGAGGTGTTCAGATCCATGCGCAACATTCTTTATTCAAAATCAGAGTCGTACAGGCAAGGTCGATGAACAGTGTATAGAACAACAGAGATAATCCAAAGACATGGTCGGTAAAAAGGCAACAGGTTCGGGGCTGGTGGCAAACAAACAATAGAATAATCCTACAATCTAACAATCGGCAGAGATAAACAATCCAAATAGGCAACAGAGTAATCAGACAGGGAGAATGCTTTGTATGAACAGTTATGCTAGAACAATACTCAGCAAGGAAATGGTGGAAGGGGTGTGTTATTTGTAGTATGAGTGATTGGATGCAGCAGGTGTATGTGGTTGGTGCAGAGGATGGCAAGTGTAGTTCCTGGTGATCTGTGACAGTCTGTGTGGTGTGAGAGTCAATACGGTGTGACAGCGACATCTGGTGGTGGGTGGCCAGATGCCCACAGGCCCAATTCGTGTCAGTTTGATTCAGGACATTATTTAATGAATCTCAGTGATGTTTAATTCACTGCTGTTTCAGGTTTGATAAAGAGCTGTGCAAACTCAACTAAAGCATGTGAAGAAAAGACAAGCAGAGATGTGAATGAGCCACAGGTGAGTCATTTAATACATAGAAACACATGGCAATGAAACACAATGATATATTTAGTCTAACATACGCATTTTGTGTGATGATTTTTTTTTGCCACACATTTTTTAAAGGTCCATTATTTGAACAACATATTAACATACAGTAATTGATGAATGTAGACATATCAATTAATGTATGGTTTTTGCAATATCATTAATGTCTAATGTCTGTCTCATATATCTCTTTTAGTTTGGTGAAGTCATTTTGTTGAAGCATTTCAATGGCAGCAGTTCTTGTCAGACTGTATGCAGCTTCTCCCTTCTACAGTCAATTGCCGATGAAGGAAGCTCAGAAGAGAAAGAAAAGTGCTTTAGATATAAATAAATAATGTTGTTAAATTTTAAAATTTTAAATAAAGCTTCTTCTGCTGAGCAACTCTCGTAGTCACTGTTTTTTTTTTTCACTAAACAAGAACAAATAAAGTTAAGATGAAACTCAAGACTGATAAACATTTATACAAACAATGCATTCAGCAAAGGCTTCAATATTTAATAAAAGGAAATCACTGCAACAGAAAACAGAAATGTGAATGGCTAAATTGTTCATTTGAATGTTTTGAAATGGACATCATCAGAGTTTTCTCTTGTTTTACACTTTTAGACTAAAAATCGTCTTGGTTACATATGGTAACCCTCATTCCCTTATGGAGGGAACGGAGACATTGTGTCGAAATGAAGGACACTAGGGGTTGCTCTAGGGAGCCCGAACACCTCTGACAGCTTTGAGAAAAGGCCAATGGGAATTGGTGTGCAGAATTTTCATAGCCAGCTCCGCCCCGGCCATCCGGGTATAAGAGGAGGTGGCTAAGCTCTGCTCATTCATTCTGTTCTGAGGAGCCGAATAGCAACACTGCTACACTCAGAGGCAGAGAATTGCTATATCATGTCCTGGCTGAGAAAGGAGCCTTCTACAATTTTACAATCTTACTTCCAGGAAGAAAGGCACTGGGGTAGAATGCGGGCGAGAACCACGGTCATTGCCCAGATACCAATCGTCAAGCCTTGAACGCTCGGTCGCCCGATCGCCTTGGCTGCCCATTCAAGCATGGCCCCCACAGCGGCCATCTCAGCCAGCGCATCCGCTTCAGAAGGTGGCCCACTCTCCGATGCTGTGGTTACTTCCTCCTCCCCAGCAGGAGCCCCGAATAACCAATCCAATCCGTAGTAAGACGAAAGTCATCTGGAAGCTCGACCGGCAAACATTCAGGGAGAGAGGATCGCGGTGATTCACCCGGCGAAGAACCACACATTCCCTCCCATTCTCCACCAACACATGCCATAGTGGCCTCATACCCAGAAGTAGAAGGACCAGCACAGGAAGGGGTTGGTGTGAGCCGTGGTCTTTTAAAAAAGAACGCAGCTCGCGGAAGGAGTGTGCCGAGGGGCATGTCCTCGCAAGCAGAACATCCCCCTTCAGCGAAAGCTGCTTCAGCATGGTCATGACCCAAACACTGAAGACAACAATCGTGCCATTCAGACTGGGAGAGGTAGAACCCGCAACCAGAAGGACACGGATGGAAAGGTATTATAAACACACAAACCAACCTTGTCTGAC
The DNA here is from genome assembly GCA_033026305.1 of Cirrhinus molitorella. Lineage (NCBI taxonomy): Eukaryota > Metazoa > Chordata > Actinopteri > Cypriniformes > Cyprinidae > Cirrhinus > Cirrhinus molitorella. The sequence goes on along the minus strand of CM065121.1, from coordinate 28,319,204 downwards.
TCTTTTAGAGAAATTTGCTCTTTTGTTTTAAATGAGAGGAAATCTGTTCTTTAAGTTTGCCGTCGAAGCACCCAGGGGACTCACTGCAGCAGGCTGAGTCTGAGAAGGAAGAGACCGCTGTCCGTGCCGTAGATCCAATGACGAAGAGGTGAGTGGTGCTGCTTTTCACAAAGAGACGCTGCATTCGACTCTGAAGAAATAGAACAAATGAGCAGAGCTTAGCCACCTCTACTTATACCCGGATGGCTGGGGCGGAGCTGGCTATGCAAATTCTGCACACCAATTACCATTGGCCTTTTCTCAAAGCTGTCAGAGGTGTCCCTGTGTAGAGAAATTGGTTTAGTCCGTATTAGCAAGAGGAGTTCTTAAGCCTATTCTGTACATTCTGTTTATAACAAAACTGAATTAACCCGACGTAGTGTGGTGGCAGAGCTGTATTAGAATTGTTATTTCTAAAGTAACTGAAGCAAAGTGCTTAAGTTTAAAGTTTCTAAAGTAACTGAAACTTGCTGCTGGTTTCTTACAATTCTGCTAAGATTCTAAAGTAACTGAATCAACCCAACGCAGTGAGGTGGTAGAGTATTAGATCAGTTGTGTCTGAACTTGTACGTTTCCAACGTAATTGAAACTGAAAGTAAAGATGTTATAATTCTGATTGAATTCTAAAGTAACTTAATTGATCCGACGTAGTGTGATCACAGAATTATTTCATGATAGTTAAGTCTGATGTACCGTGACTCTGTTCAGTTTAAAGCAGTAACCCGAAGCAGTGTGGGTTTTGCCCGATGTACTGTGGCACTGTTTTAATCAAATAAATAGTAGTTTGAGCCCGAGGAACTGTGGATAGAAAAAAAGTCTGTTTGAGAAAATATAACACAAAAAAACCTAGACGTACTGTGGTTTTGTCCGATGTACTGTGACAAACATTGTTATATTTTTCTTAAACAATTGCAGAATTTGAAACTGTATGTGGTTGTTTTGCCTAAAGTGTGAGACATGTTAGAATTCTGTTAAGATTCTAAAGTAATTGAATCAGCCCGACATAGTGTGGTAGCAGTGCTGTATTGGAATCATTGTTTCTGAAACTGAGTTGTAAGTTTATAACTGAAACTGAGTAAGTTGTGATAATTCTGATAAAATTCTAAAGTACCTGAATTGACCCAATGCAGTGTGGTCACAGAATTATTTCATTATTGTTATGTGTTTTAGTGTAATGAGTCTGACGGACTTTGACTCTGTGAAGTCTAAAGCCCAAAAGCAGTGTTGATTTGCCCGACATACTGTGGCTAAGTAAACTTTTTAATATAACCTAAAATCCGACGTAGTGTGTTTTTGTCCGATATACTGTGACATTGTTACATTTTTACCAGTTTAATGTACTGAAGTGTAAGGCCCAACAGAGTGTGGCTGTGTCTGAAGAGTAAGAATTTGGCTGTTTTATTAATTTGCATCCAAAGCACAGGAGCTGTGAATAATTAGACTAAGAGGTATCTTAAAGCAACTCGATAATGTTCAGTCACTGAAGGAATAAAGCCTATTGAATTGCTAAATACAATTTAATAAGATTGATAAAAATGGAAGAGCTGATTAAATACATTGCTAAGCACGGCTCAGTAGCAATGTTTGATGGGATAGAGAAGGCAGATGATCCATATGAGTGGGCTATGTCTCAATTTAAAAATTGTCCCAAAATGCCTAAAAACAAAGAAGGAAAAGTTGTCAATGCGCTTCAAGCAGTTCTTGCATCGTACAAAGTAACTAGGAGGAGAGTAGATGAGCTAGAGGCTGAAAATGAACGTGGGACCCAGCTGGCATTGTTGAAAAGAAATAAGGACAAAGCCATTCACTCCTTACCAGACACAGCACTGCAGGAACATGACTGTAGTTCAGTCACAAGCAGATGCTGATGTGAATTGGAGGTTTTTTTTTTTTTATGATAGTAACATATTTTAGAAAAATAGGTTTACTATCAAAAGGGGGGTAGTTCTTTATAATTTATGAGAAATGTGTTAATGGCATTGATATTTAAATATAATTTCTGAGAAATTATTATTGTGATTAAATTTATGTAACACTGATGTTTTGAATGTGAAAATATTCTTGTGGGTATAACAAGCATCAAGATGATTGTTGGAAAGGTGTAACGTCCTGGAGAAAACTGATCTGGTCATCCGGAGCACAAGAGATTTCCAGCAGAACAAGAGGAGCCAGAGGACTTACACATGAAAAAGGACTTCGGAAAGAACAGAGTGATCACCATGACTGAAAAAATCAAGAGATTGCCAGACCTGCAAGATCAGTCCTAAAAGATCTGGAAATCCTGAGATTCACTATGGGATGGATGAACTTTTTGAGAACCACACAGACTACAACACCAGTGTCTGCTTCTTTCTGAGGATTTGCTATCCAATGTGAAAAGAATGGACAACAGATCAGAGAAACACAAAGTGATCAAGATTATCTTATCACCAAGATAGAAAACAAGTGGGCAAAGGACATACCCACTCAAAGAAATGTACAAAGACAGGGACTCACTGCACATGACATTAGAATAACACAAATATATGCATACTCAAATGCAGAAAATATATTATTGTCTATTGAATGCACACATGGACAAAGGATGTTCACACTGATAAAAAGGGACAAAACGCACGTGAAAAAAACACAATGCATGTACACGCCTACACACACACACACACACACACACACACACACACACTTTATGCTACTGATTTATGTTTTTGCTCCTTAGGCTTTTGGCTATGTTTGTACTGTCATAATGTTTAGTACATTAGACAATTCCTTTTGCTGTTATGGTTCTCAAGTGCTCCTCTCCCAAACCCAAGGAAATGTTTGTATGTAATTTTGCCAAATTTTAGAAAAGTCTCTATGATAATTTTGCCTAATTGGATGGAGCGATAACCAGTGTGCATGAGGTGATGACCCAATGACGGGTAAGATTCTCCAGTGGCCAGACGGGGTTCAACCTAAGGCAGGGCTTCACCGCCACTGGGCACCAGCCTGGGAAGGGAGGTGTAATCTGTGTAACAGGAGTGAGTGTGATGGTTCTTTTGGGCCAAGAGCATCAAAAAGGGGAATGTAAGAATCTATAGTCTGCCTCGACCCAGGCTCCACTCCACAATATATGTTTGATCATGCTCATTTTCCAAAAAGGCTTAATTATTATAGAGAAGAAGAAATTCAACAGTTATGTTGTTTCTTGACCATTTGAGATGATTAGATCCTGAGCAAATGGAGACCCATTGTAGCATGGAGGTGGGTGTGGGACATTGAGAACCATCTCAGACAAAGAGGTGTCAGAACTTAATTAACATACAGACCACAGCTATTAGGAGAGACAGGAGCAACTTCATTTACATGAAGGGTAATGAAATGTAACTGTATAAAAGGTTTGAGATTAGGATGTTCTGGGTTCATTCCGACTCCGTTGAACCCAAGGTACAACATGCACTTTGTCACTGCTAAGCTGCAATAAAAATCTTCATCGAGATCTTCTACGTCCTCTTCAATTTTTCTTACAACTCGTCACCTTAGAATTATAAGGTTCTATCTGCATTCTGAGCACTTTTGAGATATTGAGCTTCAAAGTTTTTGCATTCCATAGACATCTGTAGATATAACCACTCTTGTTTCTAAATAAAAAGGCCCAAACTGTACACCGCTTACAAAAGAAACATCACATAATGCAAATATGTTGTCACAGAATAAGAATATGTGAATAACTCAATTTTGACAAAAATGTCAGATAGAACCTGATAATTCTAAGGCGACGAACTGTCTGTGTAGAAGTTTGAAATTTTACCAAAATAATAAAGAAATAGATTAGAGAATCTGTTGTATTAATCATTAATATAATTTAAAAATGATTCTATATTTATTGTACAGCTAGTTTTGGCCCTTGAATCTAATTGATTGAGCTGTTTTTGTTCATGTCTGTGTTTGCAGTAAAGACTTCACCTTCCTCTCTATACAGATTTTAATGTGCCTGTCCATGTTGTATATTCTCTTTTTTGTAGTTTTTTGTTTGTTTGCTTGTTTGTTTGTTTGTTTTGATTTGTTTTGTTTTTTGTTTGTTTTTTGCTTTTGCTTAGCTTTTTTTCCATGAGGCCTAGTTTCAGTACTTCAGTAAAAAGCATTAGTTTCTTTGGTCAAATCCTCTAAGAATGACTCTAGGTTCAAGTAAAGAACCTATGTCAGTTGCAGTTTATTAACTGTTAGATATTCAAAGCAATATAAACTTAAGTGTGAAGTGTGAAGGTGATTTCCATGCATTAAAACACACTCCGACAGTAAACCTGTAGATGTAGATATACAGGCAGAGCAGACAAACCGCAATGCTGCTGTTTCCATTTGAGGTTTAAACGAGAGTGAGACACATTGATGTATAAAGGTTTAGGAGAAACGCTGCACTCAGTTCAAACCTGCACTTGAGAAAGGTGAGAGACTCTGTTTGTCATTTTTAGTGACCAGTGGAACATGTTTCTGGTTTTGGTTTGTGATTCAGTTTAACCGCACAGTGTAGCCTTGGTAGTCGTTGTGTTTTTATTTAGTTATTTGACAACAAAAAGTCATAAAATACTACTATTATTTATACTAATATATATATATATATATATATATATATATATATATATATACAGTACTATTACTCAATGGACAATTGTATAATTTATTACATAATTATAATATTATAATATTTTCAAAAAAACACTTTACTTTTTCCTTGGTTCATTTAATGTTTGCTACAATCAAATATTTACATACAAAAAAAATGCAAAAAAAATAAATAAAAATGTAAAAATTAACAACAGTTAATTATTAATAAATCCAATGTAAATATTGTTTTTTTTTTTGTATTCAGAAATCTGGTTTTAGTCTAGAGGATGATCTGTAACTCGTGTCTTGAGTTTGCTTTAGAAAATGAGTCCAAAAATCAGCCTGATAAATGTATGGCTGATAATGCAGTTTCATGGTTGATTCAGAGCTGGTCTCAAGCTAACAAAACCAAATAAATCCAACCTAGTTTAGATCAAGATTAGTAGTCAAATCCAGAGTCGTAGAGTGTATGATGAACCTCCTTCAAATAATGATGATTTACTGGTTTGGCCCCAGAGACACTGGTGCTAACCTTTTTGTTGTTGTTTTAGAAAACAAACCAGGAGTGCAAGAATTTCTACATAATTTCATGAATGTAAACTGTGTAAAATGACTAAATAACTGCTGTGAGCTTGAGTTCAGCTCTGACTTCCTCTATTGTCTGTGTGTTTAAGGTTTCATAGTGTTTCTGCTTCCGTTTCCACAGTACGAGATGTTTGAATGATCACAGTATAGAAGATATTCATCTGGATCAGACCATGAAGATCATACAGCTTCACATTTGTGAGTTAATCGCATCACATTTGATTGATTCCATAAATTCGTTTTTTAATATTTAAATAAATGTATTTTTCTTTATCTCATAGACCTGTTGATGTGTTCTCAAGCCACAGAGAGTCTAACAAACATAACAGTAACTTTAGGAGCTGATGTGAATATAAGCTGTGATCTTGATATTGAGGAGATTTACTGGTACAAACAGAAATCACCGGATCCACCAATGTTCGTTTTACGCACATATGATAGCACATATCAAAGTAGCAAGTTAACACACAAATACTCAGTGAAAACTAACAGCAGTCTGTTCATCAGAAATATCACCATTGATGAAATAGGAGTTTATTATTGTGTGAAAACTAGCGAACCACAAAAATTCAGCAATGGCACCAAAATCTACATCACTGGTAAAAAAAAAAACAAATCGTACTTTCATTTTAAATGTTGTAATTTAAAGTGACTTTTATTTGTATTTATTGTTACATACTATACACATTTTGATTGTTTTATTGTTCTGACTTAAAATAACATACATTTACATTTTTCAGACTCTGTCCAGAAGAATCAGACTTCAGTATCAGAGTCACATGATACTCCACACCAGAAATTATGGATAAATCTGACCATCATCATCATCACATCTGTCCTGATCACTGCTTCTGTCACCATTGCTGTAATAGGTGTTGACTTAACTTTAGACAATAATTAGGCATATTGTTCTATTTTATTGAACACTTTCTATGTGTTTTTATTGTTTGTTTGCTGAAATGGATTTCTTTATAATACACTGATATGTTTATATATTTCTTTGGTCATACAGTTTAAGTATTTAATTCACTGTTGTTTCAGGTTTGATAAAAAGCTGCACAAACTCAAGCAGAGGATGTAAAGAAAGTATCAACGTGAATGAGCTGCAGGTGAGAACAGATATTTAATACATAATTTTTTTTTATTATCATCTAGCACATTCAGTGCTGGTCTTTAAATTGCAGTCATGAGTGTTTCAGATCATGTGAAAATAACCTATAATTAAAAAAATTAAAATAACGTAAGATAACAATTACAATTTAACGTGCTCATACTTTGTCCTATATTGTCTGTCTTTCTTTGTTTCTCTTTAGTTCGCTGAAGCCGTTTTGTTGAAGCATCTCAATGGCAGCTCTTGTCAGACTGTGTGCAGCTTCTCTCTTTTAAAGTCAATAACAGATGAAGGAGGTTCTGAAGAGAAAGATCTGCTTTAGATTTAAGTAAACAATGTTGTTAAACACCAGCTGATTTGTGTTGGTGTTGTGAATAAATAGTTTTTGTAAAATAAAGCGTGACTTCCTTTGAGCAACCACTCGAGGTCGCTGTTTTTATTTTTTTCATTCAACAAAACCGAAAAGTTAAGAGGAGACTATAATCATTTATTCAAACACTATTCAGTCAAAGACATGAGGTGTGAAGAATTTTCAACAACAAGAAATCACTGCAAAAGGAAACTGTTCACTTAAATGTTCTAAACTGGATATCGTTTGAGTTTTACCTTGTTTTACAAATATTACATTAATCAAAAATGTAATTTAAAAATATAATATTCATCATACAGCTGTTAGTTCTGGCCCTTAAATCTGATTTGTTGTGCTGCTTTTCGTTCATGTTTGTATTTGAAGCAAGGCTTCATCTCCATCTCTATACAGACTACAGACTAATGTGAATGCCCATGATTTTTTTTTTTTTTTTTTTTTTTTTTTAGCAGCCATGACAGTTGCAGTCTACAAAATAGACAAACTAATGCTGCTGTTTCCATTTGAGGTTTAGATGAGTGTGAGACACATTGATGTGAGGTTTTTGAGGTTTTTGAGAAACTGCAGAAGCTGCATTTGGTTCAAACCTGCATTCGAGACAAAGGTGAACAACTCTGTTTGTCAAGTCACCAGTGGAACATGTTTCTGGTTTTGGTTTGTGATTCAGTACTCGCATTGTGTAGCCTTGGCAGTCTTGGTGTTTTTATTTAGTTATTTGTTAAAAATAAAAAAGTCATAAAATATGCATTATATATACTATTACTCAATGGACAATTTTTATTATAACAATGTATTACATTATTATAATATTATATTATTTACACAAAAAGTATTTACTTTTATATCTGTTCATTTATCTTTTGCTACAATTAAATATTTACATACTAAAAAACAATTAACAGCTACACACCAATATGAATGAAAGATAATTTATCAATGTATCTGACAACGAGGCTTAATGTGTGATTGAATTCAAATATTCATAAACTTCTAAACTGTATCTTTTCCCAGGCAATAACAGCAATAACAGGAAATGTTTAATAGACTTTACGGCATATTCTCATTATGAATCTGAAAGTATAATCAATTTCTTATTGATGTAAAATGAATACTCCTGATATTATACTGTAAAACAATTAGTTCTTGGCATTAACACTAGAACCGCCACGGGGTAAATTTTACCCGTGCGTGTTTTTCAAATGTACATAACAGATTTTCATTAAAACACTCAAGTCTCCCAGTCATTGACTTTTACTAAAATTGTGTCATTTAAACTTTCCTGGTGTTAAAAAGTGTTTAGATAAAACCAGATCGTAAAACAGGGCATTTATACCTAAAAGCGCCAGCACGGGTCAAATTTACCCTCTATATAATACATGTATTTTCGCGCTGTCATTATCCTGCCACTTATGTTGTAACATTGTACATTGCTAGGCAGTGACTTTTACTCACTGAATTAGTGGTTATTAGTTTCAAAAATAAAGACAAAATGAATAAAATGAAGGAGATTTATGGATGCCGAAGAGGTATTAGAAGCACTAAATACCATGATGGATTCGGAGAGTCTGGTGCGTCCTGGGTGGGCTCAGCATCTGACGGCTCATCTGACAGCGATCTCATTTTTAGATGTTTTAGCCTAACGTTAGCCCCACTTATATTGTTCAAACTCTGGACTAATTATTGAATTTTTGTTTTGCCATTTCTATTGTTTATTGTTCATGTGTTGCTATTTATTCTAGTCTGCACGTTCCCTGAAAAAATAAAAATAAATAAAGTAATCCAATCAATGTAATGAATACAACCTTTTTTTTTTTCTTTTTTTTTTTTTTTGATTACCCGTAGTTTATTGGCGTTGTTCTCTTATTCAAATTATAAATGATACAACTAAACAAATTAATAATTCATTAGGTGAAGCTGTACGTGCGCTTGAATTTGTCATCGCATCATCATGCAGTGTGGTGAATTATTACACATTTACTGTCTATAGGCTATTTTAGTCATTTAAATAAAATGATTTGTCTTAATATATTGATTAATGACAATGAATAATAATATTACAGCACCCAAATATGTAGTTACTTTCTTTTAATTATCTTCGTAAGTGCGGACTTGTTTAGCTTATATGGACTGTAATGAAAACTGACTGTAGCTTGTATAAAAAGCCTTAAACATAAAATAACAGGACAAAAAATATAGTGGATGACTAGACATTCATTTTTTATGACTCCAGACACTTCTTTATGAAGACAGTGGCATAATACAGTGAAACAAAATGCTCTTTAGTCATATAAAACACTACTTATTTGCGTGGGTAAAATTTACCCGCATGGCGCTTTTAGGTATACAGCGACCCCCGGCGGTTCTAGTGTTAAAACAATATAAACTATAGTAAATATTTTAAGAACATGTTTTATCGTCACACATAAATGCAGTTGACTTGACAGATATTTTTGGTCAGCTTAAAAAGTCCTTATCAGCAAACTGAAAACAATATTGAGGAAAAAAACATGATTACCCAGACTTAAAGAAATTAAATTATAGTTATGATATTAATGATTTTATATCATTTACCTGATAGGCTTTAGTCTTGAAGCTGATATGTAACTCGTGTCTGCAGTAGATCAGCATCATGAATGTGTTTTTCCAGCCGTTTTGTTTTTCCAGCAGCAAAAACTACAAATGAAACAAAGAATTTGTATTCAAACCCCTTCAAGACACATATAAATTAACAGTTAATTAACAAGGATTAATTCATTTTAAAAAAGAAACCTTCACCTGCCTATTGGATAAAAATGTTGATGTTTTTACAAATTACCACACTAGTATATAATTTTTTTTTTTTTCTTAAAAAAGAATAACTCGCCAATCAGCAGAAAGAGCAGAAGTCTGTTCATCAGAGCAGATATGATGATAATAATCTTTTCATATTGTGTTTGATTCTGATCAATAAACTCCAGCGCTGTATGATTGTGACACTCAGTTAGTTCAGCTATGTCTGTAAAGAAAGTGTGTAAAAAGTGAAAGCAGTAATTGACTCCAGTGATCATCAGTAAGTTTTAATCATGAATGAATAAATGAACTCACCAGTGATGTATATTCTGCTGCTCTTGCTGAGTTTTGGAGATGTATCTGTGTTCATGCAGTAATAAACTCCTAATTCATCAGCAGTCACATTATTTATAACCAGACGATGTTTAAACTGCACTGAATATTTCTTTCTGAATGTTTTATTGAAGTAAAAAGGTGATGTTGTAGTTAACAATGATCATAGAATCACTGTTGGAGGATCTGGTGTTTTCAGTAAAATCCAATAAACCTCATTTTCATCAAGATCACAGTTTATGCTTACATTTGATCCCAGATCAGTTAGTAGATTTGCAACTGCAGCTTGACAACAGAATAATACATCTACAAGATACAAAATGAATGAAAAAGCATGCAGTGTTAAATGTACTCGCTTAGAACCACTGTGAAGTTGTAACATAAAACCATTTATGACGACGTTTCAAGAATACTAATCCTATATATGAATATATAATTAATAAACTTACAGAGCTGAAGCTGAATGATCCTCATGGTGCTGTCACGAATAACCGTGTGCAGCTTTTTCTTTTCTCTTCTACAGTTAATAACAGAAGGTTCAGAAGAGATAGAAAAGTGCTTTAGATTTAAATAAACCAATGTCAGTTCATGCCTCACTTGAAAACTGGATGGCTTTAACAGTTTGAATTTGAAGTGAAGAAAATTGAGATACAAAAAAAAAGTTTTAAAAACGGCACTCTGTTCAAGGTTAAACCGCCACTCTAGACAGAGGTGACAGACCCTGTCATTGGCTGCCAACGTGACCAAAACAGTGGAACATGTTTCTGGGTTTTGGTTTAGCACTTCAGCTGAGTTTAACCACATGATGTAGCCTTTGCTAAAAACAAAAAGTCATAAAATAAAAAAGAACTAGAACAGTAATGTTAGGCCTGATAAAATTAATGTATTTAAAAAATCATGGTATATTCTTTATATTCGAGCTAACAGTTTCGTTCAAATAGCCTACACATGGTAATACTGTGGTGCTTTTTGGTACTTTGTTATATGTGACGTAAATTGTAAAAAGTGTTGATGACAGTAATATAAACTTAAAGCTTAAAGAAGAGCCCTGAGAGTCCCTAAGCAGTGCTGCAGCATGAAGCTAGTGTCAGTGATCTAACAGTGACCAGCGTTCTGAAGATTCCCGCCTTCAGTCTCCTGAGTGGAATTCTCTGTCGCTCGGTCAGTGTGTTTGTAACTGCAAGACGAAAGGTAAGTTCAAATTCCGACGGTCGAGTGAAGTTTCCTGGTGAAGCTGCATTCGGCGAGTCTGTGCTTAGGATATCGCAGGTTGCGTGCGCAAAACGCAATTTTCGCAAAGGACTTGACATGTCTGCTGCTTCATTCGTGCCGCGAAGCATCGGGATTTACCTGCACGGACTGGCACCCGGTTTAGCTACTCGTGCAAGCCTTGGGGTAATACTGGGTGCAAGACTGGTGCTGAGGACGCCCAGGTAAACACGGGAAGCCGGCCCCTTCCCCAACAGAAATGGGTGGGGGGGAGGTGGCATTTACAGTCACCTTTTATTTTTTTTATTTTTTATTTTTTTGAAAATATTTAACTTACAGATCTCAGTTTAAATGCTTCAGTTTGTTTTCTATTTTATTATATTCTATCAGTTGAAATGCTTCAGTTTGTTTTGATATTAGGCGTATATTATATTATTTTACGGCTCTATTGGATACTCGATTCTTCCTTGTTTTTGTTTTTGTTTTGTTTTTTTGTTTTTTTAAATGGAGTCTCTTATGCTTATCAAGGTTGTATTTATTTGTTTAAAAATAAAGAAAAAAACTGTAATATTGTGAAATATAATTGCAATTTCTAATACTGGTTTCCTATTTTAATATACTTTAAAATATAACTCATCCCTGTGAAGCAAAGTAGAATTTTCACCATCATTACTCCGGTCTTCAGTGTCACATGTTGCTGAATAAAAGTATTCATTTCTTAAAAATGTACTGACCCCGAACTTGAATAGTAGTGTATATTGTAACACAAAATTTATATTATGAATAAACACTGAACAAAAACAAACCCTGAAGAAAATATCACAGGTCCCCAAAAAATATTAGGCAGCACAACTGTTTCCAACATTTATTAAGAAACTAAAAAAAATTTAATGTGCTATTTATGTTTGATTTGACCCTTGATGTAACTAAATGATGTACATTTTAGGTTACCTGAGAAAGCATTTTTTACAGCATAATACACTTTTGTGAACAGTAAAGTTAAAAGTTACACACTTTCTTGTGTGTACGCTGTACAGGTCTGGTATAAAGAATGTTTTTGCTCGGGTGGCCGAAATGTCTGCCGAATAGAGAAAAGTTTTGCTCGGCAAAAAAAAAAAAAAATAGAAAGAACATTGGTGGTGGGGGCACAGTTTTTATAATCTGACAAACAGACATTCACGTAAACAATACCAACCCGTTATGGAATAGACAATAAATATTAAATAATTTGAAATACCTCAGGTTATAGCAAGATTTTAATACAGTGCACCGATGTAAGAAGCAACTCTGAATTATCATGAATGACCGCCAGAGGGCAGCAGAGGGTTAATAATGATACAATTTTTATTTTTTTCTAATCAATGTTTTTTTGAGATCGTATCAACAATGTAGGGTGAATTCAGGTAAAGTGGGTTATTTAAGCTTGATTGTAGTGTGCTCAAAGGGTTTACGCTTTCAGAGCATGAAAATGGTTCTTAATTAAAGGGACACTATTTCTCTAAATGATAAAATAGTTTTGGTTGATGCAATATGACACTGGTGGGTGAGTGCAACAGCTCAAAGAAGGACTGTGTCATGGTGAAAGGCAGAAAAGTCTTTGACATAAGATTTAAATTTGTAACCTGCTCACTGTAAACAAACATTATTGTAGCAGTTCATATTAATATCATCAATAGGGTATAAAATACAATAAATAAATAAATAATACATTTATAAAAGATGTGTTAGTTTTCTTGTAAGGTTTTTTGAATATTGCTGGCCCACTTCATCTAACACATTCAGTCAAAGTGGGGTTTTAGGTAAAGTGGGACGACTTTTGACATTTAGTAATTAGACAGAAGAATATTTTTACATGGTTACCATTTTAATGTTCCTCTTGTTTTTTAGCCTATTTTTGTTGCGTGTGTTATAGTCACATCTTTAATAGGCCTATGTTGTCGAATTATTTTTATCAGTATTTTGATTTTATTCTGATTTCATCAAATTTAATAACACATGAATTGAGATGTGGATTTACACATGATTTATTTTACTCATAACATGCTTTTTATATGCTGCTGTCTTCATGTGCTATATCGTAAATATGAGTTAATCGGAAATTAGACATGAACGGCCTCTCAAGTCGGAATAATCAATTCGGAATAATGCTGCAATCACGCCATATCGTAATCACAGTAATTCCGAGATGACAACACGTGACGTTGTTCTACTCGGAGCTGTTCACGTCCTCGGACTCGGAATTATGCTTTTCTATGGCAACACTATCAAAGCCTGAACGGAGCCTACGTCATGTGGTACAAGTCGTATCTCTCAGAAGACGCCCAGTTCACAAGTTGTAATTACCAGTTCTACAAGGACGTGAACGGTTTTTACAAGTTGGAATCTCGTAATTACGGGAATTCCGATATGGCGTGAACGCACCTTAATTTTGATACCAGAGTTTCCAAGTTGGGCGGGTCATAAATTTTAAACATGGTGGAGGGGACAACAATTGCTGCTGTCAGTGCTGTTCTCACAACAACTACATTGTAAGCAGCGAAATAAGCATGAATTTGACCGAAATTCCAGAATTGTCAGCAAACTGCAGCGCATGTGAATGTTTATAAGTGTCAACCAATGGGATGCTACATTTTATTCTTTACGACATTAAAGGGATAGTTCACCCAAAAATGAAAACTTGATGTTTATCTGCTTACCCCCAGGGCACCCAAGATGTAGATGACTTTGTTTCTTCAGTAGAATACAAACGAAGATTTTTAACTCGAAACGTTGCAGTCTGTCAGTCAGTAATAGCAGTCAATGGCTACCAAATCTTTCAGAGTAAAAAAAAAAAAAAAAAAAAAAAAAAAATACATACACAAACAAAACCAAATTAAACCTTGCGGCTCGTGACGATACACTGATGTCCTAAGACACGAAACGATCGGTTTGTACGAGAAACTAAACAGTATTTATATAATTTTTTTTTACCTCCGATTCAACACAACATCCATCTGTTCTGAGCGCATGTTTGAGTTAAAAACCTTCAACTGTATTCTACTGAAGAAATAAAGTCACCTACATCTTGGATGCCCTGGGGGTAACCAGATAAACGTCAAATTTTCATTTTTGGGTGAACTATCCCTTTTCCCTTCAAGTGGGAAATGGGACATTTCTGATAGCACGTGAAGGCATCATAAGTTGTGAGTTTGTTATATATGTTTGTCTGATCATATACATTAATAAATCATGTTTTTAATTAAGATGCAGAATAATTTTTGATAAGGGATTGCCCACTTTAACTGAAAAGAAATTTGTCGCAAAATGTTTATTGGTATCTTGCAAATAACACTTTATATCAACTGTATTCAAATAGAAATATTATAGCTGGACCTTAAAGTTAACAACAGAAATAAATAAATAATAAAAATTATTATTATTATTATTATTATTATCCATTCTTATCTATATCCAGCTATTTTTAGCTGTCCAAAACAGCTCGTGTTGCTGCATGATATTGCAAACTGTTGTGTCTTACCATGCCCTGCTGAGAAAAAAAAAAAAAACAGCAATGCTGGTTAGGGTAGGTTTTGGTGTTGTTGTTTTTTTTTTTTCCCTGCAGAGTGTCGTTTTAATATTATCTTAATTATAACCACACTAGTTTGTAGTGCAAACAGTTTTACCATTTACTGCACATTGTTATTCTTCTCGTTATTTCCATATAGCGGATAATGAATTGGAAGTATCGCCCATAGGCTTACTTTCGCGTTGAAGAAAAAGGTGGATAATAAAAACTAAAATACACCGTCAGATTTATGGGTTCTCAACAGAAAACAATATACTAAATTACGCCCCTAGATGGCGCCAAAAGAAAAGCAATTAATTTGTATTCCGGTATCACGTCACCCCAAACTGCAGATGCACATATAGCGCTAGACAAAATGGCTCTTGTATTTTCTCAAAATAGTTCAAATAAATAATTGTTTGTTTGTGTGTGTGTGTGTGTGTGTGTGTGTGTGTGTGTGTGTGTGTGTGTGTCCTAAGATTTAGTAAGAAAATGAAAGAGTAACAAGGCATTTTCAGATCTTTTTTGAAATCTTTGTTTATTGTAAGTATTGCATTTTAACTCACAGCTAGAATCAGAGTGCATGTTTACAAAGAATGGCCACAAGTTCATCAGGACCTCTGTTCCTTCCGGGTGGAAAGGCTTCGCCTCTAACAGACCCTTTTCCCAGAGTCTCTTGACAAAACACAGATGCTGCTTCAGGATCCGTTTAGCATTTTTTCTTTACCTCCGGAGCAACTGAGACCAGAGACGTGGGAAAGCTGATCCCAGACCAGCACCACTTCTCTTGGAAGCGTCGTTAAATACGGGCCTGGAGCGGTGGCCTCGACAGGACACGGTCCATTCTCGTCCAAAAAATAAATAAAATAAAACAAAACAAAGCACTGGCATCTCAGTATGGGCCCTGGCTTTAAATAGTGCAGATTCATAAACCAATAAAACAAAATGAATGAAAAGAAGAGACGAAAGACAAAACGCAACATGTCCTCCAATGAGGACGACAATAGAGGTTCTTGTCTGTGGTTTGGCCAGGTGTTGATAAAGCACCGCTGTGTTCGGGTTCCAACGCATTCATGACGTTCGGCCGCGCGACCAAAACAGTTTTGTTCTACACACAATGGATTTACACCCGACTAAAACAGTCAATACTAAAACTCTCTTAACAGGGGTGAGTACAACTACTCCACACATATGGGCCGTTCAGCAGCCAAAAGCATTTGGTTGATGCTGGATCGGGACACCTAGCAGATGTCCGTACTGCTCTATTGCAGGCAGAACGTTTACAAATTGGCTTTAAAACGCACTAAAAAGCAGCTCGGCATTTGGGGATGAAATATAAAATAAAAATAATAAAATCACAGACGGAGTGAGTTTACGGTTTAAAACAGGGGGATGCCATCAAAGATCTGACAAATGAAATAAGTTAACCCTTTCCTCCGATTTCGGAGCAAGGAGAAGAAATAAATACGACGTGAGGAAAATTAATCAAGTCTGCTTCGTCTCACACAAAATAAAGAAATTAATAAGTTTAACATACAGTACAGCGGGAAGCAGAAGTTCGTAGCGCTTCGCGCCGATTTTGGCGCGCGTGCGCTGCTCACTCCACGTCCATAGCACACGATACTAGTAGTGGAATGCCTTTCAGCCTTAAAACAAATAAAATTCAGAACATAAAATTGTATAAATAAAGAGTGCCACTCAGAGTTAGCATGCCTTCAACAGAGGTCCACGCTTTGGCGTCCCAACGACCACTGCCTGCGGTCACTCGTTCTTGTGTGTCCGATTTTAAGTACATCAGTGTGTTGGTTGTTTAGTTTTAAAGAAAGTCGTAAAATTCCTCGGGCAGCCACAGAATTGAAACTACTTACGTTTCATCCAGCATAATGAACAAATAATACTGTCCATGCCACCACAAAAGACTCTCAAGAGGAAGATAGTCAATCTTTGCAAAAATATAATTTAAAATGCACAAAACACAAGACATACAGCAACAGAGGCAATTTTCTACCCATGGGTAACTACCTTTTTTTTCCAACTTTAACTTTAATTTATTAAACTATCGTATTTATGTACAAAAACGAGCACGTTGGCGTTGCTCTTTTGGACGGACACAAGCATTGTGTCTCAGGAGTAGGAGTGCTAATGTGTTGATCTGACTACAAGAGTTTATTGCTTATTTCTGCCAGGAGAGACATCTAGTTAAACACGGGGGTGGATATTTCTCTGACGTGGCGCCAGTTCTACGGAGGGCTCTACACGGTTGAGTGCAAGATCGCTGGGTTTTAGCTGCTGCGTGGAAGGTAGCTCCACGATTTAATGCACCAAAAATTCCCACAGCCATGGGATCGTTGTTTTTCCGTCATCTTTGATGAACGCAGTAGATCTTTCTGCTTTATTGGTTTCGTCACGTAGCACCAATGACAGTCCTCGTCGCCGTTCAGCAGCGACGTTAGAACCTTTAGACCGGATGAGGAGGAGATCAACAGGTTGTGTTGATATGGAGTTGCAAATGCCAAGTGATCCAATTTGGCTGGGCTTTGCTGAACGTTTCACTAGTGACCAGTTCACGACCCATTCATGTAGACAATTAACAATCAGGGGTTTGAATTAAAACGTAACATCTATTTTTATACATCTTATCTTTCCTTTCGGAAAAAGGGGATTTAGATAATAACAATTATCAGAAAAGTCTCTCATTTAGGAATAAAACCATCTATTAACCCAATTAAAATCACAATCACAGATTGTTTCCATCTCATTCATGTTCTCTCAGATACATTCACAAACTTAAAACAACACATCAGGCATTCCACAGGGCGGGTGGTGTTCTGGTCACCTGACTTAAATAAGGGTCTCTGATTGGTCGAAGAGGGAACGGTGGCTTGGAGGCAGGACTCGTTTTGAGGGCTGGGATAGTGTGTGTGTGTGTGTGTGTGTGTGTGTGTGTGTGTGTAAAAGGGGGAGCTCGTTTTATGAGCTGAAGGCCAGTTTGATGCTGCAGGAGGAGTAGCCCTCATCGCTGGCAGTGCTCTGTAGACTGCTGTGGTCGTCCAGATCGCTGGTGCTGGCTGTGCTGACGCTGTCCAGCTCTCCGTGAGAGAACTCTGTGCTCTCCACGTCCACCTCCATCTCTTCTGTGTCCAAAGAGAGAGAGTGAAACAAAGTCAGACAATATTTTCATAGCATCGTTTATCACATCAGGTATGTCACATGAAGAGGTGAATGATATCTAGCTTGGCATTAAAGAGACAGAACGATAGATGATAGAATGACACAGAATGACAATGACAGATAAACAGAACAATAGAATGAGAGAATAACAGAATGATACATAGATGACAGATAAAGAAGGGTTGATAGAACGATAGATAGATAACTTTAATTAGACAGAACGATAGATAAAGATGATAGAACCATAGGTAGATGATAGAATGACAGACAAAATGACAATGACAGATAAACAGAACGAGAATGACAATGCCAAACGATAGATGAGAGATAGATAGACAGATAGACAGACAGATAGATAGAGCAAGACTGATACAACGAATAAACGATAGAAAGAAAAAGACGGATGAATAGACAGCAAGACAGACAGATAAACAACGAGAATGACAAAACGATAGACAGATAGATAGATAGATAGACAGACAGACAGACAGATAGAGCAGTATATAACTGGTTAAAATGAAACTCCTACCTTGGTCTGAGTCGGAGCGGTCGGATCTCTCGGAGCAGAGGGTTGAGCCTACACTGTCAGTGCGTATCCTCTCGCCCTCCAGAACGCCCCCGCCGCCCCGCAGCAGGTCCAGTCGCCTCCGGAGGTGACGCTGCTCTCGCTCCAAACTCTCCAACTGATGCTGGGACTTACGCTCCGCTTCCTCCAGTTTCTGTGGGAAAACAAAGAACGATGACTCATGGATAATTATGGAAAATCACTAACGGCACATACAAAAAGAATGCACATGTAATCAATGGGTATTACAGCTAATGTATAAGTAAAGGCATGTTCAGCGCTACAAGACCTTTAATTTATTTCAGTTCTTTATATCACTTCAGGATTGGGAAATGCAAGCCAGATTCAAACCTGCGTTGCCTGCAAGAGCATTAACCAAAAATGTATTACCATCATGCCTTGATTTACAGAGGTGTGTGTTTTGTCAAGCTCATGTGACTGATGGATTTGTTTACTACAGTTCTAAAACCAGTTCAGATCAATAAACCCTCCACACGCGACCCTAGTGACCTTATAATACATTACGCTAGAACAATACAGCATGACCCCCAGCTACAACCACTAACACGCATATACACACACACACACTCATAACTGGTCGGGACAGCTTAACCTGTTATGAGGGGAAAACCAGTAGGACATCAGAAAGAAAGCCAAACTGAAAATACTGGGCTATTATCAGATACATATTTTCAACAATAGAAAGTATCTGTCTGTAGTGCTTGACATGCGTTTTACAAAAAAGCTTTTAAGGCATAGAAACTGATTTGTCACATGGGACGTGGCTCTGCTTACAGGAAGCTGTGGGTTTTTTAAGGTGTTGTGGCTGTTTAAATGTGTGGATGGGAATAATTTGAATACTTTATTAAGGTGTAGTCTTCTATTTACAATAAATAAAGCTTTTTTTTTATTAGGCTGCTGATGCAGAGTGAATCTCAGGTGAATGAACATTATTTTTTCAAACTACTGTTAATTTCTTTGTGTTAAACATTTTCAATTAAGAAATTTAAAAATGTTTAAATTTAAAACAAAACGGAAGCAGAGACTGATGCAACAGGATGAGTAAATGTGCAGAGTCAAATTCGAACTCGTATTTCCCACATGAGCACCAAGGCTCAATGTGTCAGAGCACGTGTGCAAGCCACTAAGCCACAGCTCCGACATCATTTGCTTCATTTAGGAGCTCCTCCCAAGTGTGTTTACCTTTATGTGTGTTTTGGCCTTGTTGAGCAGTCCCAGAGTGGTGTGACGGCTGCAGTCTGGTCCCAGTGGGATGAGATCCTTCAATCGCTCCAGACACAAGCGAAGGTGGGCTCGCCTGAAACATGACAAACAGAAACGTCAGCCTCGTGCACGCACGCACACATGCACACGCCCTGGAAAAACGCAATGAACTCGCTGTACCTGTGTGATCTGACCAACAGCCTACGAGACAACACCTCATTCTCTAGCTTTAACACAAAGCACGCACACACACCCACAACATGCCACTTACTAATTGAAGATTGTATTCTAGGAACTCAACATGCTTTCTGATGCAAAACAGACCTATGTTTCCAAAAGAATGGTAGACATAATCAATAGAATGAGAGAACGACAGAATGAGAGAACGAGTGACAGAACGCCAAACAGACAGATAGAGAATGATAGATACATAGATAGAATGATAGATGCATAGATAGTATGATAGATAGACAGACTGAAGAGAATGAGAGAACGATAGATAGATAGATAGATAGATAGATAGGACGAGAGAACGATAGAGAGATAGAATGACAGAATGAGAGAACGATAGACAGGACGAGAGAACGATAGATAGGATGAGAGAACGACAGATAGATAGGACGAGAGAACAACAGAGAGATAGATAGAATGACAGAATGAGAGAATGATAGATTGAGAGAATGATAGAGTACGAGAGAACGAAAGATAGAACGATAGAAGGATAGATAGAATGACAGAATGAGAGAACGATAGATAGAACGACAGAATGAGAGAACGACAGATAGAATGAGAGAACAATGGAGAGAATGATAGATAGATAGGACGAGAGAACGATATATAGAATGACAGAACGATAGATATAGAGAACGATAGAAGGATAAATAGAATGACAGAATGAGAGAACTGAGAGAATGATAGAATGAGAGAACGATAGAGAAAATGAGAGAATGATAGATAGGATGAGAGAACGATAGAATGACAGAATGAGAGAACAATAGAAGGCTAAATAGAATGACAGAACAATACATAGAGAGAACGATAGAAGGATAGATAGAACGACAGAATGAGAGAACGATAGATTGAGGGAATGATAGAGAGAACGAAAGATAGAATGATAGAATGACAGAATGAGAGAATGATAGATAGATAGATAGATAGATAGATAGATAGAGAGAACGATAGAGAGAACGATAGAGAGATAGAATGACAGAATGAGAGAAGGATAAATAGAATGACAAAACAATAGAGAACGATAGAAGGATAGATAGAACGACAGAATGAGAGAACGATAGATTGAGGGAATGATAGAGAGAACGATAGATAGAACGACAGAAGGATAGACAGAATGAGAGAACGATAGATAAATAGATAGAACCAAGGAAACTAATTTTTAAAGTACTACAATAAGTAAAACCTTAAACTACACCCAAAAAACACTAATAAAAATAACAAAAACACAACATTACTAAAACTTTGAAAATAAATGAAACAATCGAATTTAAAATATTAACAAGAGGTATAACAGTATATCAATGACACATAACACTGACGTCTAACACCCCCTTAAAAACACAAGCAAACTTTGTCTACTTTTTACGAGAGCACGTGTGCATGAGAGTGCTGGTGTACAGGTGATCTCCATCAGCACGTGTGTCTAATTGTGTTATTGAGGCTTTTCAACTCTAATTCCGTTTGCATTCCACCTTATCGCCAATGAAGATGGCTGCTCTCTTTCTTTCACACACACACACACACACACACACACACACACAGTCTGTCTAGCCTGTGACAATGGCGGTAGATTTATCACAAGCCTTATCGCTCTGTCTGAGCACCACCAAGAGGGCACTGTTATCAGGACACCCGTCTCACACACACACACACACACACACACCAGTCGCAGACTCTATAGTGTCTGCCTCAGTGTGTGGACATTGATTGATCAACCTGGTGCATTAATGGTTACAGGGGCCAGACTGGTATTTTAGACTCACTTCTAGCTCATACAAATTACTCCACAAAGCCTATAGTCAGTCTACACCCATTTCGCATTACAACCCCTGCACCATGGCAGCCAGATGTAACCCAAATATCTTTACAGTACTTCTCACGCTATCTACATATCATCTGTCTCCAGACATGACGGCGTCACGTCACACACTCAGGCAGTGCCTGCCGGGAAGGCCGTATACATGTGCGCGTGTTTGCTTTCGTCTGTGTGTGGCGTGATAAATGACATCGTTTCAGTCGGCAGACAGAGATCGTGCCAAACAACAATCACTTAGTCTGTCGTCTCGCAGGCTAAGTGAAAAACAACATCTTTAAAAGACCCAATAATGACGTCACACATTAAACACTCTGAGTATCTGTGGTACTTAAAAAGATGGGTTGCATAATACGAGAAAACAAAACAGAAACCAACGCACAGACAAAAGCTAGACGTAACATGGTATAGGTAAAGTTAGGTGTGTTTCAGTTACTATGAATAACTTGCGGGGTGAACAACAATCCATGCGCAGTCAAGTTATGTAATACAGATAAACTTTATCACGTTAGTTTTGCTGCAAAATCAAAATTAGCAGTCCGATTCCTACTTCTAAGGAGGCATGTGACACTCTTAAAATAAAGGGTTCTTTTTTGAGATCAGTGAAGGACCTTTCCACTGAACAAAAGGTTCTTTATCGTGGAAAATGTTTTTAGACTATTAAAATGTTCTTCACACTACGAAAAAATGGTTTTAGAAATTATTCATTTGAAAGTTCTTCAGGAAACCAAAAACGGTTCTTCCATGGCATCAGTCATCCAAGATGTTCATGTTTTTTTTTGTTGTTGTTTTTTTAAGAATTTAAGGTTTTTGAGCAAGATGTCCAAGATGTTTCTCCTTATAGTAGACATCAAAGAGTTGAAGGTCCAAATTGCAGTTTTAATGCAGCTTCAAAGGTCTCTACATGATCCCAGCTGAGGAATAATTGTCTTATCTAGCTAAACGATAGGTCACCATTTCTTTTTTTTTTTTTTTTTACCACAAAAGCTTATCTTGCACTAGCTCTGCAAAGCCCATCTATGACTTCACGCATTACGTAATCACGTTAAAAAGATCATGCGCGGTTAGTTCGTCGTCTGTGAACTTCGGTTCATCTCTCCTGCTACTTCAAAATCGTCCAATATTGTTGTTTTACATTTTTGTAAAGGGCGTTTGACTTTCTTTGCACGTTCACCTTGTAAACACTGGGTCACCTTGTAAACACTTTAGTCTACGTCACGCGTGACCTTGGCAACTTCATTACATAATGCGTCATCGAGCCAGTGCATGATGAGCATCTGTTGTTAAACTTGTTTTTTTTGGACTGTTTCACTAGATAAGACTCTTATTCCTCGACTGGGATTGTGTAGAGTCCTTTAAAGCTGCATTGAAACTGCAATTTGGACCTTCAACCCACTGATCCCCATTGAAGTCCACTAAGGAGAAAAATCCTGTTTTCCTCGAAAACCCTAATTTTTTTTGGACTCAAGAAAGAAAGAGATGAACATCTTCAAATGCTGCCTCTGTAGGCAGTTCATTTGGTCTTGGAACAGAGTAAATGAATGACCCTTGATAATCGTGGGTGTGCAGAATCTGTGCTACAAAGCTGCAAGCTGAATCTATTCTTCTGGTCGAGATCTGGCGCTGGTAGAAGATGCCAAGTTTTGTACTCCTCTGCATTAGTCATATCTACTCTACAACTCAGTTTAATAATAACTCGAGTCAAACGTGCCTCTAACGCTGGAGCGTGTTCAGACCTGCCCTCTCTTACACCCAGAGCAAGAATTTTATGATGACAAAACATCTTTGCATTTTCTTTAAATGACTCATAAAAATAAACACACGCTCGTAGTCAGGGCTGCCACAATCGTGAAATGGCTGGATTACATTTAATTATCAAACAAACAATTGCATTCATGTGGACTTCCACTGTAATATTTATACACACACACATCAACAGACAAGATAGATAGATAGCCAGACAGATAGATAGATAGCCAGATAGATAGATAGATAGATTTAAAACAACATGAAATCCTGTCCTTTCTCGTCCTTTCTGTCCTCTGATGTGGTGGGGGTTTCGTTAGGGGTCGAAAACACGTGCTTGCCCCAGATTCTTATTGGTAAATAATAAATGGAGTTGGCATAATGCTATGGATCTGACATGGTAACATCAAGGTCAAGAGGGGGTTGACACTATTCGAACACACACAAAAAGTGAGCAGATTACTTGTAGGCCATTAGTTCTTGCATCTTATCATTTAATTCTTTAAGTGACAACACAAACTGCATCCTCTCTCAACCAAAGACCTATTTATAGCAGCATGTGCATGTAATATAGATGAAACCCAGAGCCGTATGAAGGCTTGGAGTCACCGTACAGCAATGCATGCACACTTCAAACGTCAGGGTTTTTTCCTACGGATTCTCCCGTAGTATGTTTTTCCCCATTGCCTCACATGATGCCTTTAAAGCATCATGTCACATTCCTGGGTTATTGCACACCACTGCACAGATTACAGAGCGAGAACAAGCTCTGGGTTCTCAAGCTCTAGTTTGGATCTGATCTATACAGCAGGACTGACAGTTTCATCTGGGTTATCCGCTTGTTTTATTTAACGGTTCGGCCATGTGCTTTATGATGTTACACTGGGTGAGCGTGGAGACGTGTCCCCATCATATCAGTAACAGTCCTGAGCTCTCGAACAGCTCTCAGATTAAACGAGAGCGGCATCCTCCCCCACCACGTAAACATACACAGATGGGAGGCCATTATTGGTGCTAGTCCTCCGTTCTCATGTAATCTGTCCAAAAACTGGACGAAAAGCAACGTGAGGATGACATTAAAGAGATGTACCAACCTAAAAGCAACATACACTCACACTGGGAATAAAAGCAACCTTCGAATGTGGGCAGAGAACGAGGGAGGGAGAGATGGTTGCAGATGTAAAGTTAGAAAGGTGGGGGTAGTCAGGACAGAGAGAATGAAAGAGAGATGAATACAGAGGTAGGAGGAAGAGAAATATACTCATGGAAAGAGAGTACAGACAGACACTATGACGGCACTCTATGTAAACATGCTTGCAAACAAAGAAGCCCTTGAGCCATGCATGGGGTGAACCAATGACAGCTTACTGTATGACAAACGTAGGGGGTGGATGTGCAAAAATACGTGACTAGTAGGTGGCTTGCCTGCATATAGCTAGTCAACTGACTAGTCTCATTCAGCATTAACAGAGCATGAAGTAATGCAATGGACTACTTTCAACTTGAGCCACATCTTGGTGGGATCAATTTTCATGGTGGGATGCTCAAAAAAATACAAACAAGTGAAAAAATGTGGATGTACTAGTCTCACTTGCAATCGTCTAGTCAGTCGACCTTTGAGACCCATCACTAGTTGGGGGAGACCAAACAAGACCTACATCCAAGGATATACCCCTTGCTGCATGCCTGGTTAAACTCATGTACATAAACATGCACTGCTTGCAGAGCAATGGCTGCAGACCATAGAGAAATAAAGGACCACGTACAAATTCAGAAAGTAACAGCTGTGGTGGAGCAAGGCCCTCTCTGGCCCATCAGTAACACATGGATTAGTTCACACGTGCTGAGCTGTAATCTGCTCCGCACAGCCCAGACCAGCAGACCCCACTCACATGCCCACAGAGTTTGTGTTTGTGGTCATGTGATTGCTGCCCCCATCTCAAAGCTCCTGCAGATGGCTGTGTGCATGCAAAACACAGATTCTCTTTTGTACGGCTCCTATTACGTGGGTTTCAATTGGCCAGAAGGTTGTAGACACTGGATAATCTAATAAACGTGAGGTGATCCCAAAAACAAACGGGACGAAACCAGAAAACACAAACGTCACCAGATGTTTGGATCACACCACACTCTCTCGGAAAATCCGCTCAATCCACTTTACGTCCCCGGAAGGATGCCTAATCCGAACACATAATATACACACACAGTGGTGGTGGAAGGGCAAACAGCCATTACGGATTCTTCGGTAATCAGATCAAAGGTCATGACACACAAAGCAAGGGACCAGGAATGGAGATCAATGTGGTTGGTTATGATTGGATGACCTTCAGGGGCTCCGCCAATTTGATAACTGGATGGTATAGCTTTGTCCTGCTTGTCATGGTGATTCCCTAGGACAGGGTCCTGGAGTGCCACTGTCCCGTTTAGCAAACTAAGGTCTTCAGAATTACTAGGGCTACAGGTAGATGAGTTTTTTTTTAGGGTTGGAGCTAAATTTTGCAGGACATCGGCACTCCAAGACTGGCATTGCCTATCCCTGCCGTAGGCCAAGCATAACTCAATCTGTGGTAATCAATCTGTTGAGGAGGACATGTCACCCCAATCTTTCGGCCATGACACACAAAGCAAAGCACCATTGGTGCAGATCAATGTGGCTGGTTATGACTAGACAACCTTCAGGGGCTCCGCCAATTGGATGGCTGGATAGTATAGCTTTGTCCCGCTTCCCATGATGATTCCCTGGGCCAAGCATAACTCAATATATGACAGTCTGTGGTAGGCCTCAGGGCCTTAACCACCACAAACATTGTCACCCAAATGTTTCGATCAGTGGTTGCCCAACAATGTTTTTTTTTACGGCCAGTCATTAAGCAATCTTGAAGGTTTGGGTGCCAGGCCTGCAAACGGTCATACTTTAACACAATGTAGAAACAAACCTTAAAAACTTCAACATCAGGTTTTAAGGGTGTTGTTGGTAAGATTCAACTGACTGTGTCAGTCAGGAATGTTACTTGCTTCCTAGATTTCAGCCTGCAATTCAAGTGTAATTTGGTTGTACTAGTAAGGAGGAGTTTAAAAACATTGGGTGTGGATGTATAGCAATGTTTATGATGCCATCAAGGATGTGGGTCTGTGTAACCTTACACACTAGTAACCCTGCGTGTTGCATTTGAAGCGAGATCGAGTCTCTTTGTGCAATGAAACATGGCGTTTCTTTACAGAACACAGTAAATGTGGGGCAAGGCAGAGCACCACCGGCCTCTGAATCTCAAATGTCCTCTGCTGTACTCTTCCAACATAACCCAAAGACTGCCACAGGGGTGTGTGTCCTTCCTGACTCACCCAAAACACCCAGAGCATTGTTAACCTTCCATAGCATGAGTGTGCATTTGTGCGTGCATTGCGAACATGCCCTGGCACGTGTGCGAGTCGTCATTGCTTACTTGACCAAAGATCACGCTTCCTAAGCTGCTTTTGCTGGCCAAGAAAAGCTTACAAGGCATCAGGTCAGAGAGAACAGCCAGTTCTGGCTTCCTTTCCAGGGGTTTTGGAATTCCCAGCGGAATGTTCTGACTCCAGCTTCCTCTGTACTGCTGTAGACAGCTGGGAGGACAACATGTAAGCGAGTTCTTGAGGAGCACACTTTGGATGACGTATCTTCTACGCACTTTATTTCAAATGATTCTCTTTGTGGGTGGAAATGTGTTGTAGCCAATCAGCCCGAACGCCTCTACGTTCTGAAAAGATCTTTTCTTAGGGCCGTTGGTCTATTTTCAGTAAGCCAGCTTGGCAGCTTTATTCCTGAGCCTTTGCATTCTGACTGTCAAACACACCACGGCCCACACATCCACAACAGCGTGCTTAACACACAACCAAACACCCTCGCTTTCATACACCCGGTAATTACCAGCCACATACCCATAATTGGAATTGAAATCAGTGATTTCAGTTCAATTCAGCATCCTTAGCTCATAGAAGATTCTGACATCCGATCTGCAACCAAACCCAATTTCAGGAAACTGAGGCTCACCACATATGTTCAAAGGCATCATAACATCAAACAGCGGCATGCTTGCATGAACACACGTGTGTTATCTGTATATGAGTGGCGGCTTGTAAGAGGCCGGAATGTGGTCACAAGGCTTTCATCTCCTTCCTCTTCCTTTCTCACATGCAAAAACACTGAGCTATCTTACATCTTCATCAGACAGAAAATGCATGTGATGCCTGACACAAAAAGGCGAGCAAGAAACTGTCCCCTTCTGCTTCCAGTTGGGCCACACAAGGCTCAAGTGTTTTGGTAC
Organism: Cirrhinus molitorella; assembly: GCA_033026305.1. Lineage (NCBI taxonomy): Eukaryota > Metazoa > Chordata > Actinopteri > Cypriniformes > Cyprinidae > Cirrhinus > Cirrhinus molitorella. The sequence continues at coordinate 28,291,612 of CM065121.1, read as the reverse complement.
ATCATGGCTTTGAGCTGGAAGGGATGTTGGGTAGAAGAATTAAAATGATAGGTGTCCTATCTTTGAGAACTCTCAAAGTCATGTGAAGTCAGGGGTGTGGCTGCTGACTGTACCTTTGTCATGTGTTGTGTAATATTTGTTTGTGCTGACACTAAAGGCTGCACGACATGCCCTGTCCTCTTTATCTGCACCAAACCCATACAACCCCACTGACAACTCTTCATATGTGTAGACATTATCTGAGGAACCCAGCTTGTCTGGGAGGAGATGAGTCTATGCACACATACATTTGGTGCATTTAAAACTACTCAAGTAAAGTCTTTGTCCAACTTTGGACAAGTTTCCTGTCTCACCCATGTCTCTTGCAAAATGACTGGCAAGCAATTTGATGTGACACTCCATGACTAAGCTGTGCTTAAGAAAAGTTAATAGATCTCCAGGTCTTCATATAGAGGGTCACAAAGGAGTTCCTGTTAGTCTAGACGGGAGTTATTTTCAGTCTTTGAAGTGGAGCTTCCAGTATTTGCGTGCACAGAGCCTAAACAGCAGGCCCCGCACTGTCGGTGTCTAATGCCTATCAGATAAGCACTCGTGAGACCAGAACATACATCACTGGTAAACACTCACGCATTACATTCACTCTGCACATGGGTGGTGATTTCAAAGAAAAACACCACCCATGTGTTTGGGACATTTCAAAGAAATCACACTTGTATCATCAAATAATGTACACCTACAGTAATAACTGGTTTCCTTCTGTGAACTTCCTATTATGCAAATGCCATTGTTAAAGAAGGGACACACGAGTGCATCTCTGGTTTCTGTCGCCTCCCTGGACTCTGGGTGGTAATCTGAAACTGAGGCTGCAGTAGTTGTGCAGGAATGAGGGGCGGCTGAGCCGTGAGGAGAGGGAATGCCCTTTGATTAGCAGAATTGGGTCACCTCTTACTTTCACTTTTAGTTACCGGTTGCTGCAGGGACAAGCTGAGGACAACTGTAGGACAATTCTTCTTTGTATCAAACTTCCTGATCACATAATGTATATAAGTAACTTTCCATAACTACTATAACTTGTCATATTTGTAATGATCTTCACAGTGTTGTTGACTGCAAGTCTTTTCTGCAATGACAAATGTACACTATTCTCTCACACAGTTTTTACTGACACTTACATGCCCACACTCCACAAAAAAAAAAAAAAAAAAAAGTGCAGGATATACAGCAACCAAACCACAAAGCTCCAACTTCCAATTTTGATTGTGAAAAAAAGCAATACATCACTGTTTTCAACCTCAACATACTAACATAAAACTAAAGCAATTTTCTCATATTGGGATCCAAATATCATCTCCTAGCTTTTTTTTTTCTAAAATTTTGCAATCATTACAATTGGCGAACATTTTCAAGTTGTGGTGCTTATTAGGTTGAGTTTTAAGTGATATTTGCTTGTGATACCAGTTTTTCTCAGTATTTGGTTAAAAAATAACTTTTAAATTGTACTTACCGGTTTTTCTCCAGCTCATTGTGTGTGGACCTATAAAACAAAACAGAAGCCTGAATGAGCAAACATCAACGTGTTTGTGAGTCTGTGGGGTATTAAATGCAAGGTTTTCATCATAGCCCTCATCATAAGCATAAGCCAATTTCTCAAAACCTTATCTCCTGAATTAAACGTCAGCTCTCATCGTGAGATCAGAGAACATCTCCACAGAAAAAAAGCCTGGCCGCTCAAAGAACAAGACTATGCGTCATTGAAGGTTCCAATGGATTTACTAATTAATCTTTATTGGTGGGCTGAACCAGCCACAACCAATCCAGTGGCTCCAGAGGGAATTATAAAGGCTCCTCTAAATGACCCACATGTCACTGCAAGTCTTTGTTTGCCGCGAAAAGACAGAAATGAAGTGTGCGGAGCAGGGAAAGCAGGCACAATGACCAGCCTATATGCGAGCACGTGAGAGAGCTCTCCTCTTCGTACAATGAGTGAGTGCCAGTGGACGTGTTCTCTCTCTCTCTCTCTCTCTCTCTCTCGCCCTCTCTGAGAGCACGAGTCAGTGTTATGTTAATAATGTAAAGTGAATCAGCCGTCCCCCTAAGAGGCTCTTTGTGTGGCAACATGCTGAAAGCTTTTCCAAAGCTCTAAATGGCCGGCTGAACCGGTGCACGGCAATGCCGTTGCAGGGGCAGCAAGACGTGGCTGCGGCGAAGGGCCTACTTCTCCATGGGTCACGTGATCACTTCCTTTTATTGGCAGCTATTAATACCAAGATCGTGTTTTCAGGCATCCTGTAGCTGACCTTATGGTATTGCTGCTTCTGCACGGGAGGATGCTTGCGAGCTCAGGGGGAGGAGGAATGGAGCAGGTGAAAAAAAACGAACAGTATGGCTGTGTTTTCACAGTTTTGTGTGACAGGATGTGTAGTGGCAAGAGACATACACTCTAGGAAAAGTCTGTATAAATGGGACGACGAATTGATTTGTCACAGGAGTGTTTTTTTATTTGTACTTTAAATTACACACTGCACTGTGTTATAGGGTTAAAGGAAATGTCTGTAAATTTACTGAATAATGTACTGACAGAAAATTGCAAGTACATTTTTTTTTTACACTGGCATATTCTCTAGTTAATATTCACAGCATAAGTATAAAATCTTGTGTATTAAATGCTTATGAAGCAAACAAAAATGACAATGTCCCACACCGTTTGTTTAAACATATATGGAGAAGTATTTTTTCCTCACAATCTTTCCACCATCTCCATTTTAACTCAAGCAGCCTGAATGAACTCTCCTCAGGAGACACACAGGCATGCCAGATGATCAGATAGTGTTTCTTTACATTCCCTCCATCAGTGCTCGCTTTGTGTACAGTACCACAGACCTGAGATCAGTCATCAAGATGTCTGTTACTTAGAAATGCAGTAAAACAAAACAAACGGAACTCGCACAACACTAAACATACTCACACGCACACTGTGTCTGGAAAAAAAAATTTAAATTGTGAGCTGCTCACCTAAATGGCATGTTTGGTCCATGCAAAACCTGTTGCTAGATGGCATTTTGATAAAACACAAATTCTATATCTAGATGGCATTTTTGTCAACACATTTTTGCCATTTATGGTCAATTCAAAACCTAAATCCTGTAGCTAGATGGTATTTTAGGCCAATGCAAAACCTGTAGCAAGACAGCACTTCTGATAAACTCAAATTCTGTAGCTAGAAGTCATTTTTGTCAACTCGAAACCTATAGACAGAAGCCATTTTTGGTCAACGTAAAACCTGCAGCTAGATGTCATTTTTGATAAACAAACTCTGTAGCTGGATAAAAATTTTTGTCAACTCGAAACCTAACAATAGCTGCCATTTATGGTCAACTCAAATTCTGCGGATATATGCCATTTTTAGTCAACATAAATCCTTTAGCTAAATGGTATTTTAGGCCAAAGCCTGTAGCTAGACAGCATTTCTGATAAACTCAAATTCTGTAGCTATAAGTCATTTTTGTCAACTCGAAACTTATAGACAGAAGCCATTTTCGGTCAATGTAAAACTTGTAGTTAGATATTATTTTTCGGTCAACTCAAAATCTGTAGGTATATGTAATTTTTGGTCAATGTAAAACCTAACAATAGGTGCCATTTTTTGTCAACTTGAAACCTATAGACAGAAGCCATTATTGATCAACGTAAAACTTGTAGTTTGATGGTATTTTTGGTCAACGTAAAACCTGCAGCTAGATGTCATTTTTGATAGACTTAAATTCTGTAGCTGGATAACATTTTTTTGTCAACTCGAAACCTAACGATAGCTGCCATTTATGGTCAACTTAAATCCTCTAGATATATGCCATCTTTAGTCAACATACAACCTGTATCGAGATGTCACTTTTGATCAACATAAATTCTGTAGCTGGGTAAAAAAAACTGTCAACTCAAAACTTAATGATAGCTGCCATTTATGGCCAACTCAAATCCTGTAGATATATGCCATTTTTTGACAACCTAAAACCTGTCGCTAGACATGTTTTTGGTCAACTCAAAACCTGTAAAAATATGTCATTTTTAGTCAATGTAAAACCTGCAGCTAGATGGCATTTTAGTTCAAAGCAAAACCTGTAGCTAGACATCTGTAGCATTTTTGATAAACTCAAATTTTGTAGCTAGAAGTCATTTTTGTCAACTTGAAACCTATAGACAAATGGCATTTTTGGTCAACTCAAAATCTGTAGATCAATTTTTGGTCAACGTAAAACCTGTGGCTAGATGGCATTTATGGTCAGCTAAAAACCTGTAGATATATGCCATTTTTAGTCAACTTAAAACATGTAGCTAGATGTGATTTTTGGTCAACTCATAACCTGTCGATATATAATATTTTTAGTCAACATAAAACCTGTAGTGATGGCATTTTAGGTCAAAGTAGGCCTGTCGAACTAATCAACATACTGACTTATTACACAATATATGTACATGACCTCAATTTTTGGTGGCAATATATTGCCTATTATATTTACACAAAAATTAATGTCACCATGTTTTTGCATTCTATTTGCGCATGTCTTTTGCAACTTCTCGTACATAACATGGTGATACTTTATTTTCATGATCTAAATATTCTTAGGAATTAAAAGTTTGTTGTCATTTGAAAGTGTGTAGGCCTTCTTGTATCATTATGCTGTTAAATTATGAATTTATATTCAATGGCATAAAATGGTCTTAAAATGACAATACTATTGCTTATCGCAATTATTTCTGAGGCAATATATTGCACAACAAAAAGTTGCTATTGTGACAGGCCAAAAGCAAAACCAGTAGCTACGTGGTGTTTTTGATTTAACTGAAATTCTGTACATATATGGCTTTTTGGTCAAGGTAAAACCTGTAGCTAGATGTAATTTTGATCAACTGAAAACCTGTAAATATATGCCATTTTTAGTCAATGTAAAACCTGTAGCAAGATGGCATTTTAGGTCAAAGCAAATTCTGTAGCTAGAACTCATTTTTGTCAACTTGAATCCTATAAATTCAGATGCCATTTTAATCAGCTCAAAACCTGTAAAACCTCAAAACCAGACGGCATTTTTTGCTCAAATCGAAACCTTTAGACAGATGCTATTTTTGGTAGCTAGACTGCATTTTTGGCCAACACAAAGCCTGATAAATCTCCTACAGTGACAGAAATTCTGGGCATCCTGAAATCTAGTGATCTACCTACACACATGGAATTCACAAAGCATAGCGAGTTACCTACCTAGATGATTTGTTAAACATAAATTAACCGTGGTATTATTATAGCAAAAGTTTAGTAAACAATGCTTTTTTTTGTCTTATTACATTTGTATAACCACAGGTTTACTACAAATGCCATGGTTTATGATTAGTGGGCCAAACCCATGGTTATTCTGTGTATAACTACAGATTTCGATTTTATTTATTAAACCAATGGCTCATTTTCACATGGGTAGTGTGTAGTCTACCCAGTTGGCAATTCTGTGCCTCACAAAACCTACTGACTACCTGAATGAAATGTGTAGCCATCACAAAAGCTAACAACATGTAAAACAACATAACATTTTGCCATCATAGGCGCGCAAACCATATTCGCGATTTAACAAACGAACGTTTAATAGACGGTTTGAAACGCCTGTTATTGTTTTTTTTGTTTTTTTTTTCTTCGTTTCTTTTATCAAATCGACATTTGGTGAAAAAGGACCGGTGATAATTTTCCAAAACACGTTTTAGAAGAAGAATATCGTGGAAAACCATTTTAATAAGGACGCCTCAGGCTGTTCACCTTGGCAGCCTGAAAACAACAGTTGCTGTAAATAAGAGCCGTGCGTTCAAGGGTCCGGGGCAAAATTAAAGCACTCCTCTCGTGAGAACCAAAAGTGCAAACTAATTTGTTGTTGTTCTTTTTTTTCCACGAACTGTTTAGTAGACATTAACCGCACACGCGTCAAAATATCGACACTTGCAGACTTTCGCTTCATAAGAAACGAAACCCAATGACGCCTAAAGGCAAAAAACAGGACGTGAGTTTTCGCACGGTCCCTAACCTCAACGCTGCAGCAGTCCGTTTGACAATCAGCTGATGAGAGCTCCCCTCCCCCAAAACAAATCTAACAACAACAAAACAATAATAATACACATTATTTTAAGGCTAAAATGTCTATTTCATCAAATATATATCTGACATGCTTTGCTATATTTATACAAGGCATTTCAAAAGTTTATACCGATTTCTAAATAACGAAAACAAGTCTGGGCGATTACAAAATGAGCTAGAAAATACAGCTGCAATGATTCAATCCACTATTAAGCAGCGACGAGTCCTGACGGATGTTATAGCAGTGTGATCAATGCACGCGTCTTTTTCTCTAGCAGTTTTTCCCCTGTCGTGGAAGTGGGGAGACAGATCATGTGCTTACCTGTTGTGGTTGTTGCTGCACTTTTTATTTCGGAATTTCTTTTGTCTCTGGTAGCTGGAGTGCTGAATAGACGGAAAGGTCGAGGCATATCCGTGTTCACTCTCTGAAAAAGACACCGCAGAAACCTGTCACATCTCTGACCACACACCAGAAACGGGCCAAGTCCGTTTAAACACCTCATGCGCTTCAAAACACAGTCAACACGCACGTTAATCTGACTGACAGGGCAGTTTGCACGTTATAAATATCAATATCACGTACCTCTTTCTCTCCTTTCTATATATTCGGCTGCTTCCAGTAACGTCTGGATATTCAGCACAGCAGCCATCGTTTGAATAAATCTAGATTGTGTTTTTGTCCTCTCTGATATGTGATCACGATGACAGCTGTCGCGTAACAAAACGTAGCATTGAATATCCTCCGACGATTCACTTGTTTTGTGTTTTTGTTTTTATATTTGCTGGAACCGTCGACTCGAGGTATTTCCTACACTGTTACCAAGCTAGTTACAGGAAATGAAACAAATAAAACATCCGACGCCTGAATATCAAAGTAGTAAAAGTGCTTTAAGAAAACGGTCGAATACAAAGTGTACAAAATGAATAAAAACAGGTACAAAAGAGTCCCCGAGAGCCCTGCCTGCGAAGTCCCTGGTGCTTGCGCTCCTTTCTCCTCCCCCAGTTTGTTTACCTACTGTTTTAACAGCTGAGAGGATAGAGACCTAGCGCGGGGCATCATGGGAAATGTAGTCTTTCACGCAAAACGGCCCTTTAACTCGACATGAGCAAGATGATTAATGATTATGCTATTATGTATATCAAAAGTATAACTTTTCATGGATGATTAAATCGATCTTTGATAGTTTAACTTTTATGCGATTATTTCGCATTAAATACAATTATACTCGAATATACATTTTTAAAGTCATTAATACACAACTTACTATTTGTATAAACAACAACCGTTATGAAACCTAGTTTTCCTACACAGTGCACTCCAAGCTAATAGTTTCTTTTTATAGCCATGTAACAATCGGAAATTTGCGTTACAGTTAGCCATAAAATGCGTTTTAATTATGTTTTCCTGTTTTGATACTGCGCACTTCAACTCCCACAATCCCTCACTTCCAGTGCCGTTTAAGCCAGGCCCAGCAACATATGACATCACCGCCCCGCAGCGCCGTGATTGGCCAGAGGCCCTAGTAAGCGTCCGCCAACGCAACACGCTCTGGCCAATCAGAGCAGCGCAAAGTGCGCCATGTGGATGACATGTGAACACACCCCCCTAAGAAACAGGAAGGCAAATTGGGGAACTCTTTTGAAGTAGATATATGCAGTCTGCATATAAAATTTCAGATTTAGCCGTTGCGACTCGGGTTTGCTGTAAATCGCGATGAATAATAATGAAAACAAATCGAACGAGAGCGAATGGAGGAAGCATGATTGAAATCTATTGTTTCTGCTAACCTCTCTTTATAATAGTTATATAATAAACACAACCAGTCTTAAACATTAACATGAATAAACAGATTTTTTTCCCCTACAATTTCGTGTTTGGGCAAAGGACAATTTAATGCTCAAACAAAAACAACTTCATATGATCAAATGCCTTTATTTACACGCTAAACGTTTATCAACCATACACTCTTATATTAGATGCGTAATTACAGTCTGCCACAGTAAGAGGTGACGTCAGCGTGTGTATTGTGCCAGCAAACGTTGTTTATTTATTTATTTATATACTTGTTTATGTTCCTCGAGAGAAAGAGATGGCAAACAGCCTGGCATGTCTCACTGCCGAACAATGCCAGACTCTGAACAGCCCCATATGACAGTGCATGCCAGCTTGGGACAGCCAGCCAGCGATTTGGGACATTAAGTGCGCTGCAGAGGGAATTATTCACCTGTTTTTGTCTCTGACACATGAAATGAAATATAGATTTGGCGTTACATGACTTTGTGCAGTTAAAAATAGCCACGGGACAATTAAGCTCCTGCATTATGTGCAGCCTATTATGAAAATGTTAAAATATAAAAATGTCTCCTTTTACATTTGGGAACTTGATCCTTTAAAAGCATTGTAGCTGTGCATCGCATATCGGGGCACATTGCACATGTTCCTCGTCTACTTGGCTGATTGTTCGTTGAACTCAGTCCTTTGTTGTCTGAGTCTATTGACAATGAAACAGTTTGCCTGCATTACGCAAATGAGTCGAAATCACTCGCAAGTGCACTATATATTTTCACTTACTTCCATCCTTCCTCTCGGAGCTCTCAATGTAACGCGCAGCCTCCAATAAAACTTGTACGTTTTTCAGGAAAGTGTTTATCATGGAAGAGTCTGTGGAGTTGAAGACGTCATTGAAAGGACAAGTAGACATCTCAAAATCTTGCTGATCCAAAGATGTTTCGGACTCCAGAAACAAGTCTTCGGCCTTCACCTCTCTTCGTTGCGTCTCGCTCCTCACCATTTTGTTCCCGTGCTGTGAATATGCTTGGAATTGAAACTGTTATGTGAGTTATTGTGCTGTGCTGCGCTCACTGGATCTGCTGAATAAATGAGGGGAATGTAATGGATGAGGAGATAAAACACTTAGGCATTCCCGGGTCCTAGCGCCCACTGCGTGTTCGCCTGTCACGTCTCTAACGTACCCCCCTAAACAATTACGTCATCAACCTGGGCCCGCGCCTTCATAATAACTATTTTTGGCGAATATAGCAATTAACGCTAAGAGAAACAAACACAGTTCGTTTTCTTGTAAGCAAATAAAACATAACCTACACAACCAAGGGATTAAAATGTTGCTCTACATGCCTTTGGAATACTAACTTATCTTAAAAGTGAGAGAACCTACATTCATTCTTTGAATAAGTACTTCACAACTGATAAAAAGTTTGTTTTATCGAGGGTTTGCATTTACGTCACGGTTTGGTCAATTACCCGGATGCACGGCCATAGATACTCGGATGTAAACAACAGCATTGATTGCACGGTTATTGTACTACTGAATACGTTGTTCTGCTAATTTATGCTGTCTAAACCATGGGAAAAATGTGTGGAAGCTGCTAAATCATATAGAGTAGGATTTAGTAAGCAGAAAAGGGCGCAATATTTTGACAAACTAAAGATAATAGGTGGTAAAGATACGTACGAGCAGTATTAATTAAGATATTAACCTAATATTTCATCTACCTTGCAGTGTTTGAAGAAATTTTGAGTGCTCACATTCTAATGTGAATGCAGCTTTTATATTTAAATACCCTCTTATGAGTATTCATTCACACTGAGTAGTCTTTCTTTTGTAGGTTATAATTTATAGGTTATTTTATAGGTTTTATACGTAACAAGAAATAGATGAACTCACAATTCTGACTTTTTTCTCAGAATTGTGAGATATAAACTCGCAATTTAGACTTTTTTTCTCAGATTTGTGAGATATAAACTCACAATTCTGACTTTTTTTCTCAGAATTGCAAGATATAAACTCACAGTTCTGACTTTTATTTCAGAATTGTGAGATATAAACTCACAATTCTGACTTTTATCTCAGAAATGCGAGATATAAACTCACAATTCTGACTTTTTTTCTCAGAATTGCAAGATATAAACTCACAGTTCTGACTTTTATTTCAGAACTGTGAGATATAAACTCACAGTTCTGACTTTTATTTCAGAATTGTGAGATATAAACTCACAATTCTGACTTTTATCTCAGAAATGCGAGATATAAACTCACAATTCTGATTTTGTTTCTCAGAATTGCATGGTAAATTCACAATTTTGACTTTTTTTCTCAGAATTGCAAGATATAAACTCACAATTCAGACTTTTTCTCAAAATTTATGAGATATAAACTCACAATTCTGACTTTTATCTCAGAAATGCGAGATATAAACTCACAATTCTGATTTTGTTTCTCAGAATTGCATGGTAAATTCACAATTTTGACTTTTTTTCTCAGAATTGCAAGATATAAACTCACAATTCAGACTTTTTCTCAAAATTTATGAGATATAAACTCACAATTCTGACTTTTATCTCAGAAATGCGAGATATAAACTCACAATTCTGACTTTTTTTCCTCAGAATTGCATTATAACCTCACAATTTTGACTTTTTTCTCAGAATTGCAAGATATAAACTCACAATTTTGACTTTTTTTCTCAGATTTGCGAGATATAAATTCACAATTCTGACTTTTCTCTCAGAATTGCGTGATATAAATTTACAATTTACAAAGAATAGCTAAGCTATTTTACTTTTTATTTTACTTTAAAGTTCTATTAATTTAGTTGTATTGTGCCATTTTTGTTAGTTTTTAAAAACATGTCTATGTTTTTTTTTTTTTTTTCTCAGTTTAAAGTTTCAGTATGGAAGCCCATTTCTAACTCTTTTGTTTTCTCTCATAGTTACGTGATATAAACTCACATTTCTGCCTGCCTTTTTTTCTAAGAATTTTGTAATATAAACTTTTCTTTACTAATTGCGAAATATAAACTCACAATTCGGACTTTCACAATTCGGAATTGCGTGATATAAAATCACAATTGACCAGAAACAACAAGAACAAATACAAATGTTGTCAAGATTCACACCCCATTTAAAGCAGTGGTCCCTTGGTTCCTTTCCTGTTCATTTGACTTGTATTCATATTCACGAATACAGGAGACTGGAAATTCAAGCTCGTAAAAAAGTTTCACTGCTACAGTTTTGGTGAACTCTGATCTGCGAATCAATACGTCACAGTGTGACTTCTTAGCGAAAATGAAAACCGTAAAAAAAAGAAATAAAATAAAATATTTTTTAATAAAAATAAATTACATTTTTTATTAAAAAAATCGACTTATTCAGCTAGTTGGCAAGACAACATTGCTTATTTTCGTTGTTCGAACTGAATTACTAAATAAAGTAAACAGAATAAATAAAAATTCATAATACAGGCATTTAAAAAAATCCAAATGACAAAAGCACATAACAAAATTACTAACACATGAACTTAAAGTAAAAACTGAAAATACAAAAATAAAATCTAATTCAAAATATTAACAGAATCATAAATGGTACTAAAACACCATTGCATCTTAGCTGAATTCAAAGAACACAAAATTTACAGTAACAGGTTTGTCTTAGGAAAGTGGATTCATTATAATTATGTTGAAATTATGATTTTAAAAAAAAAGGCAGCACAGAGCGTGACGTCATGTCTTCAATCGCAGTGTTTGAAGACATGCTGAGTGCTCAAATTCTTCAATTTGAAAATGCTTGAAAAAACCCTCTTATGAGTATTTATTCTCACTATAGTCTGTCTTTTGTAGGTTATGAGTGATTCTGGCTAAACGAAACCTTGAAAGGTCCAAATCCAGACACATGCTCACACCTCCAGCCGTGGCTGACAGCAGCACTGAAACATCATTATCAAGAGTGGAATATGTTTCAAAGCCTCCATTCGGTGCACTGAGAGGGCGGAGAGGCTCGAGTTCACTGTCCGTTCCCTGCGGTCTTTGACTTTTTTAGCATGGCAGCTTTTTACCAGCGCCAGCACAAGGGGATGGCAGAGCTCAGCTCTCCCCAGCACTTCAAAGCCAGTGCACAGGGCTTCAGCCGTTTGATGTTAAGTTCACAGGAAACTTGAAAGTGGAAAGCACAAGAAAGCCAGCGAGCTCTATACGTCTAAAAAGAGAGAAATTGGTAACGTGGCCTTCAACCCGATGCGTGCTAGTCATACACCTGACGATGATGCAAGGCATTGTGGGAGACGAGCGGAGCTGAAAAGGCTTGTTTACTTGAGCTAGTACATCAGGGAGGTTACTGAGTCCTTGATGTGGTCTGTAGTAGCAGAGAGTCACGAACTGTACCTTCAGCCTGAATGAAAAGGTGGTGCAGTGTTATTTTTAGTATCATAGAGATATTATTTCAGTTTTTCTATTTTATGTATTTTTTTTTTTTTCATATTTTTCATTTTATTTTGCTTAAAAGTTCTAGTAATTTAGCTGTGTTGTGCCTTTTTTTGGTTTGTTTGTTTGTTTATTTCAGTTTAGTTTTAGTATGGAAGCCCATTTCCGACTTTTTTTTCTCAGAATTGTGATACAAACTCGCAAATCTGACTTTTTTTTCTCAGAATTGCTATATTAACTCACAATTGCAAGTTATGGTGTCAGAATGATGACTCAAAACTGCGAGATATAAACTCAAAATTATAAACTCAATTCTCACTTTTTTTCTCAATAGAAAATAGAAACTTGCAATTGTGAGTTATAAAGTCAGAATTGCAATAAAAACTTGCAATTGCGAGATATAAACTCACAATTCTGCGGTTTTTTTTTCAGAATTGCAATATAAACTCACAATTGCGAGTTGTAAAGTCAGAATTGTGAAATATAAACACAATTCTAATTTTTTTTTCTCAGAACTGAGATATAAACTCTAAATTGTGAGAAATAACGTCAGAATTGAGTGATGTAAACTCGCATTTTAAACTCAATTCTGACTTTTTTCTCAGAATTGCGATAAAAACTTGTAATTGCAAGTTATAAAGTCAGAATTGCGAGATATAAACTCACAATTCTGACTTTTTTTCTCAGAATTGCAATATAAACTCACAATTGTGAGATATAAAGTTGGAAATGTGAAATATAAACTCACAATTCAAATTTTTTTCTCAGAACTGCGAGATTCAAAATTGTGAGAAATAAAGTCAGAATTGACTTATATAAACTCACATTTGCCAGTTGTAACCTCAATTCTGACTTTTTTTCTCAAAATTGCGATAAAAACTTGCAATTGCGAGTTATAAAGTCAGAATTATGAGACATAAACTCACAATTAAAAAAAAAAAAATCTCAGAACTGTGAAATATAAACTAAAAAGTGTGAGAAATAAAGCCAGAATAGCGTGATATAAACTCGCAATTGCCAGTTATAAGGTAAGAATTGTGAGATATAAAGTAAATTCTAACTTTTTTCTCAGAACTGCAAGATATAAACTAAAAATTGCAGAAATAAACTCGCAATTGCCAGTTATAAAGTCAGAATTGCGAGACATAAACTAAATTCTAACTTCTTTCTCAGAACTGCAAGATATAAACTCAAAATTGCGAGAAATAAAGTTATAATTTAGTGATATAAACTCGCAACTGCAAGTTATCAACTTAATAAACTCAATTCTGACTTTTTTCTCAGAATTGCAACATGAACACAGTTGCGAGTTCTAAAGTCAGAACTGAGAGATATAAAATGACAATTCTGACTTTTTCTCAGAATTGTGATATAAAATCAGAATTGCGAGATGCAAGCTTACAATCATGATTGTGAGAATTGTAGGATTAAATTTCGCAATTACCTTTTTCAATTTTTTATTCAGTGGCAAAAATAGGCTTACACAGCAGAATGAAACAGTCTAATTCTGCAACTTTCTGATCTTATATAAACGATCTTAACAAACAAATAAATGATAAATGACAAATAATTATTTAATATGAATAATACTTAAATATGAATAATAAACATAAAGAATTATTAATAAATAAACATTAATAGTTAAAAATTCATTATCTGCCAATACGTATGCCAATTAGAAGTATTTTTTTTTTGTATTTAATTATTTTATTGTATTTTTTCATTAGTCTCTTATGCTTAAAAAATGTGCATTAATGTGAAAAATAAAGTATTGTTAACTATTATTACAATTTCAACAACTGTATCTCTTTTAATGTATTTTAAAATGTAATTTATTCCTCTGATGCCCAACTGAATTTTCAGCGTCTTCATTCTAATATGACGATTTGCTTAATATTTTCGAGGAAATCGTGATATATTTTTCAAGATTCTTTAATGAACAAAAAAATAACATAAATGCCTTTACTGTCATTTGATCAATTTGAATAAAAATAAAAATTTCTTTAAGGAAAAAAATTACTTATGAACAGTGGTGTATTATTACATATTGTTCTGTGTAGGGTTGTGGAGATGTTGTATTATGTAATATTTAAGTCCCTTTCAAAGCAAAATGGATCTGAGATCTCCCTGCATGAGGACATTCCTTGTATTTGGACAAGACCAAAAAGGTTGCGACCTTTTACTCAAACCCCTCGCTGCTTTGTTTTAAATCCGTATGATGCTATTAATGGCATTTTACAACCCCCAGCACTCCTATAGCTCTCCACAATCAGTCACGTTTAAAAAGCCCTTTGAGGCCTTAATTAAAGAGGAGCCATGAGTGGACCAGTGCTGTACTTAAAGCCGACATGACCATCCTGCACTGCAGGCTATCTGGGGTCAGACTACCCCGTTAGGGTCGTCATTCTCGCGAGTGTGTCCGGGAGCCATGACAACAGGCACCAGCCAATCCTCCGCTCCTGGCTTCCAGAGCGCGTCCACCTGCTTAAATATTTAACACGCTCATTCACACGAGCCGCAGCCCAGACTCCCACAACTGAATTAAAAATGTATCCTCTCGCTGCGCTGGCAAGCACTTGAAAACAATAAGCCGAGACTGTGAGTGGAAGTCATCGCTGAAGCTCTGGGGCCCAACAATAGCGTTTAACATTCTCCAACAACATTTTAAAATTCTTCACGGAGGAATTCACGAGCTCCCGTGCTCGAAGCCATCGGGTCCTGGAGGAAATAAGATATGTAATTGTGATAATAGAGTGCGGGTGAAGAAGTAGCTAATATTGTCAAAATGGAACTGCTATAATCGCAGTCTCCTCCCACGTGTGTTCATACTGACGGTGTCTCTCCACCTACACGCTCACTCTGTGACATTCAAAATAAATGCCAGCAATCTGTGGCACTCTAGGGAAAGCTTCACTTTAGGGGGGGAGCGTTTGATAATTAGCTTCGAGCCGCTGCTTCCATCAAAATCACCGGCGTGAGATCAAAAAGTGTTCCGAAATGCGTCAATACAACTGTACATTTCAGTAGTGAACTATAATCAAATTAGCTGTACAAGTAATTTTGACTCTTTTTGATGTTTTTAAATCTCGTCTAGTTGAATGCCATATTACTTAAAGGGATAGTTCACCCAAAAAAAGAAAATTCTGTCATTAATTACTCACCCGCATGTTGTTCTAAACCTTCATTAAAATAGTCTATATGAAATTAGCGGTTCGACCGTAATGTTATGAAGCTACGAGAATACTTTTTGTGCACAAAGAAAACATGTGTCAAGACTGACATGGAATAGAAGAAATGGTTGAATAAAGTCGTTATTTTTGTTTTATTTGAGCACAAAAGTATTCTTGTAGCTTAATAACATTACAGTTGAACCACTAACGGCACATGGACTATTTTAACGATGTCCTTACTACCTTTCTGGACCTTGAACGTGTCAGTTGCTGTCAGAAAGCTCTTGGATATCATCAAAAATATCTTCATTTGTGTTCTGAAGATAAACAAAGGTCTTAAGGGTTTGGAACGGCATGAGAGTGAGTAATTAATGACAGAATTTTCATTTTTTGGGTGAACTGTCCCTTTAAATTATGAAATTGAAATTGGTTAAATTAATTTGATAAGTTCTAATGGAAAAAATATATGTTGCCATGACATATTATTCATCTAGAGACTAGAACATTTTACGAACAGTAAGCAAATCCTTTAAAACTCCTTAGCAATATGTTAAAATCCTTACAGAACTCTTTAGCATTGTGGCTACAGGCCTTTCCAAGAACATTTAAATGCACAGCCTTCATTTAAACTTAGTTTTGTAGATGCTTTAACTCTAGATGGGTTGTATTTGGTAACCTAATTCTTAAGAAACATAAAATCAACATTCCTAAATCAAATCTCCTCTGCATCTACTGTGCAACTACCTAGCTAACATGCTAAATCGTGCTTGCAATAGGCTAAAAACATTATAAACACAATTAACATGTAATGTACAAACTTCAATTACATTTTGTTGATAAAATAAGTCTAAATATAATGTTTCTGTTAATTTATATCTTAAAAAAGATAAAAATCTACATTTATTTACATTGTTAGAATGTTTGCCATTGAAAATATAACCATATAAACATTAGCTATGTTTATATCACCCAATTGCACATTTTGAAGTATAGAAGCAGAAACGTGATGGAAATTTTGAAAAAGAAAACAAAAACCTTAATTCACAAAATAGTTTTTTTTTTTTTTTTTGGTTGAAAAGGTTAACTTACAAAAATTAACCATGGTTTTATTGCTAATAAATAAAAAAACAATGTTTACTATAGTTAAACCATGGTAACCACAAATTAACCATGTTTCCATCACCCTGTTTTAAATCACATTTTGAAGTTTCGCATCAGAATCGCCAAATTTAAACAAAAAAAATTCTGTAATTCGACAAAAAGTTTTAACGCTTGCTTGACTTTTACGCAAAAAGGGTTAATGTGAATAATGGGAGATAGAAACACATTTGTCAAATAAATTCCTCCATGCGCATCACATAAGTCATGTGAATTTGCGCTATGGGACAGCATATCGTGACCAACCAGTGAACCACTTGGGCTCATCAAATGGAAACGGTGCTTATTCGCAAATGCTTTATGCGACATTCTAATTTTGCGTACAAGTTAAATTCACAAATTTGGATGGAAACCCGGCTAGTGACAGTGGAATTGGTCTTCTTTCTAGCATCTCTTTGCACACTGAACTGTGATTGGACGTTTTTGCATCGCAAAGTTGACTTATGAAAATTAGCCATGGTTTTACTACAAATAAAATCAAAAAACAATGTTTACTACAGTTAGACCATGGTAAAAACAAATGAATCATGGATTTGCAAAACTAACCATATTTTAACCATAGTATTTGTCGCAAAACAAATGGTAATACAAATGTGGTTATACAAATGGTAAAAAATACACCACATAGTTACAACACTTTTACTATAATAAATATGGTGAATTTTCATAAAGGTTGCATTATCAGTCAACAAAATTTCATTTACACACAAGCTTAATCAGTGTTCTGGAAATTTAGTGTGATCTTGAATTACTTGAGAAGCTTGAAGATTAGATTTACAGTATTTTGTGGAGCTGTAAGTCACAGTCTTAAGTAATAGCTAGACGAATGCAACAGGATATGCGGTTGCATCTGAAACTTGTATACCATGCTTAGCACTCAGAGTGACGCAGTGCAGCTCAAAACCATGTGTCTTCTCACATTTGGTGCTACATTTCACCGATAAGTGTGAATTAGTGATGCTGACCCTCCCTGTGTTTCTCGTTCAGGTTTTGTATGCGCATGTTGGTTTGTGTTTACACTGTAAAGATGACCTCGAGAATATAAAAAGACCACTACAAATATTCTGTTAAGCTGCTCTTGTTGTTCTATAATGATGGTGATCAGTATACACTGCTAGTGACTCCCTAGAGGCATTTACTTAGCAGACTAGCACCAGCTAGCACTGTTTAACTGGTCTTCTTTGTCTAAAGTGTAATCAGCTGTGTGTATCTCTATTCATTGAGTGTTGATGGATATTTGTCCAATCATGTTCAAAACCTCACCCACCACTGTAAACAGGGAGGGAACTATTTACAGAAATTAGCTGCTAGCTTAAGGATAACACTTTAGCTTATGAGGTTATTCATAGGTTATTCATGTTATGCGGTAATATTTGAACACTGTAGCTTTTAAATATGTTCCAGCTTAAGTTATTTTTGATTCACATTAATCAGTTTTTGATAGTATTGTATGCATTTCTGAACTTTATTGAACAGGATGCAATCATTTACAGTGAGACAAACCAGCTAATACCACAAAATATCAGAATTTACAGGAATCCATTGCTAATACTCACTGACGTTTGAGCTGGTGTCACTTCCTGGAGGATGAGGTCATTAAGGAACTGCCATTGTTGGTTAAAAGTATTACAAAAGACACCAAGCCACAGGAGCACAGGAAAAGCCTGTGAAAATATTAACAATTTAAACAATATTCTTAAGAAAAATGGTCTTGTTTAAAGCTTTTTGATTAATGAACAGAAAAATTAAGAAATCTCTGAAACAGTCCTAATTTTACAGTGTACAAACTAAACATGCTAACTATAAACTCTTATTGATACCATAATAAGTACAAAAAAACATAACATATTGCCCTTATGAAAATTTACTACAAATAGAAATGGTTAAACTGTGTTTAGTGTAGTAAAACCATGGTTTAACTAAGGTAACCATGTTTTTTTTTAATTTGTAGTAAAAAACATTGTTAATTTTAATAGGGGTTGTGTGCTATGTTTTTATTCTTATTACAGTGTTCCATTGTTAGCTTAGCAACATGCTAACAACAAATTCTTACGTAATTCTTACGTAATACTTGTATTACGCTTGTTTTATGCTAGAAGTACCACATTGTTAGCTTAGCAAGATGCTAACAACAAACTTACACGATACTTGGATTTTTATGCTTGTTTTATGCCAAAAGTATCATATTGTTATCTTAGCAACATGCTAACCTCAAACTCTTACGTAATACTTGTATTTTTCACATGTTTAATGCTTAAATTATCACGTTGTTAGCTTGACATGCAAACTACAAACTCATGTGTTTCTTGGATTTTTATGCTTGTTTTACGTTAGAAGTATCACTTTGTTAACTTATAAACATGCAAACTATGAAGTCTTACGATACTTGTATTACGTTTTTTTTTAATGCTAGAAGTATCGTAACAAACTCTGACACAATACTTGTATTTGTCCACATGTTGCCAGAAGTATTATATTGTTTTTACTCTTGTTCCTAGAAGTATCACGTTGTTAGCTTAGCAACATGCTAACCTCAAACTCTTACGTAATACTTGTATTTTTACGCTTGTTTGATGCTAGAATTGTCATGGTGTTAGCTTAGAAACCTAACAACACATTCTTACATGATACTTGGATTTTTATGCTTGTTTTGTGCTAGAAGTACTGCATTGTTTGCAAAAAGTTTATTATAAAAACAAGTGTATTTTCACATCTCTTATCAAGAAATGTCAACAGATTTTGAATAGCGAAAGGAAAAATTTAGACATATCTGAAATAGTTCCTAGTAAATTAGCAATTTTTATGATAGAAGTTGGAGCACCTAGGAATATTTATTTTAAATTATACAATATTTTTATTAAAGAATACAGTCTAATCTAATTTAATCTTTTCTTCAAAATTGATACATAGAGACTTGTAAATGTGCTGCATAATAGAAGCACCTGACTAATACGTTTGGACCCTCAGGTGCTATAGCCAGTTTGTTTAGGTCAAATGTCACTCAGGGGGTCTTTTGTTTGTCCAGATCCCTTCAAGACACAGAGAAGGGCTTCCTGGATGTTATCATGGCTGAACTATTCTCACCCTTCCCTTCAAAAACAGTATCATAATGTCCTGTACTGGACCCCTCCCTGCATCTAAGCAATCAACATACACATTCCTCTCAGCCTCTCATACACGCAAGTGCGTCCACACACACGCCAAACCCTCCTGACACGACTACGCACTCTCTCGGCAGCACGTAATTGCCCTTTGGCTTTTGTAGCTCATTGTCTTCCTGTGTTCCCAAGGAGGGACAGCTGGTGACAATGGACGAGGGACAGAGAGATAAAGAGAGGGGGTTGGTGTTAAAGAGGGGTCCGGACTCTCCTCCACTCAGTGCGATCTGTCTCACTCTGTTGCGGTTTGCCGTCTTAACCAGATAACCAGTTATTATTTGCGTGACACTCAGCCACAGACACCTGTCTCTGTTGAGACATCTGTCTCTCTGTCATCTGGTCTCTTACCGAGAGTAAACGAGTTTCTGCCTTCGGCTCTTTGAAGCGGTGAGACACTGCCGTAGCTGTTAGCATGAGGCCTCTTCTAAAATTACAAGGAAGGAAAGGAGATGATTAAAGAGAGAGCGACAGGTCGAAGGACCTAATGACCGCCTGAGGCCAGGATGTTGTGGAAGTTGTGAATGTTGAATGCATCCATCACCTCCTCAAACAGTAGGCCAAACACATTTAGGTGGGGACTTTTAATCAACGATCGCAGCTAGGAATGGTGACGGACTTGTTTTTAATGGTATAGCCTGTGAGTCAGTCAAAACATTAGATTTTATCACCGAAACACAGTGGCGTAATCACACCTACACTGCTGACATAATCGTTGTGTTTCAAAACCTAATGAGCTGCCAAAGAAGACGGCAATTTCAGGTATCATACTGTAGGTGTGCACCGTACTTAAAATTTGTTCCAAAAGGTTCCAAAACGTCAGTAGAGCTTGATGTTAACATGTTGCTAACTTGACAACGCAACACTTTAATAAGCAAAAAATGTTGTATTGTGTATTTTTACGCTCAAGTGTTGTTAGCTTAGCAACATGCTAACTGCAAACACTTCCGCAACATTTTAAAAATACTAAAAATACATAGCATTTCTGTTTTGTGTTTTTACACCTTAGTAAAGTATAATGTCGTTAGCTTAGCAACATGCGATCTACACATCTTTGTGTGCGACACTTTAACAAGCTTAAAAATAAAGTATCATGATTAGCTTAGCAAATGCTAACTGCAAATTACATTTTTTAACAACCCTGATAGCCCACATACCTCTCTGACACATCTATTTGACGTCTGCATTTACATCTGCAAGATGTAGTTTGCTCATCTGCAATATGTCTATTGGATGTTTCCTATCAGATGTAAAAAATATGTCTTTAAGATGTTTATGATTTAGAATGTATATAGAACTGATATCTTACAGATGTCTGCCAGACATTTGTGCACATTAGATGCTTTCCAGATCAAGAGATCTTTAACAGACATTTTGCAGACGTACGTGTGCTATCTGGGAAGCCTAAAGTATCATATTGTTAGCTTAGCAACATGCTAACTACAAACTC
This sequence comes from Cirrhinus molitorella, assembly GCA_033026305.1. NCBI lineage: Eukaryota > Metazoa > Chordata > Actinopteri > Cypriniformes > Cyprinidae > Cirrhinus > Cirrhinus molitorella. The sequence goes on along the minus strand of CM065121.1, from coordinate 28,270,357 downwards.
TTACTCAACACTTTAACAAGTCTGAAATACATAATATATGTGTGCTGTGATTTTACGTTAATTTAAGCATCATGTGATAAGCTTAGCAAAATGCTAACTACTGACTCGAAACTTAAACCTAAAAATACATAGCATTTGTGTTCTATATTACATTATTAGCCAACGTGCTAACTGCAAACACTCATGCAATGTTTTAAAGAGCCTAAACATACATAGCAACATACATTACATAGCATTCTGTTTTGTGTTTGTACACTTAGTAAAGTATAATGTGGTTAGCTTAGCAACATGGCAACTGTGAATCTTTATGCGCAACATTCGATTAAGCTGAAAAATACATCAAATTTGTGTGGTGTTTCATGCTTATAGTACCACATTCTTAGTTTAGCAAAATGCTAACTGCAAATCTTTGTGTGCAACACTTTTTAAGCTAAAAAAAATAAGTAGAATTCCTGTGCAGTGTTTCATGCTTAAAGTATCACATTCTTAGTTTAGCAAAATGCTAACGGCAAATTAATTTTTTAACAAGCCTAAAAATACATGGCATTTGTGTGCTTTTTTTTACGCTTATTAAAGTATTGTTTGATAAGCTTAGCAGAATGCTAACTACAAACTTCATAACCTAAAACCTAAACTTAAAAATACCTTGCATTTGTGTGGTGTTTGTTTTTACATTTATTAAAGTGTCATGTGGTTAGCTTAGCAGCATGCTAATGACAAACTCTTAAGTGACACATAAGAGCATAAACATATAGCATTAATTTGCTAATATGCTAACTACAAACTCTTACTCAACTGAAGTCTAAACTACATACCATTTTTGTGTTGTTTTTACGATTATTATTTGTGTGCAGTTTTTATGTTTAAAATATCACATTATTACTATCACTTTAATAAACCTAAAATACCTAGCATTTGTGTGCTGTTTGTTTTTACACTTATGAAAGTATCATGTGGTTAGCTTAGCAACATGCTAAGTACAAACTTATGCAACAGTTTAACAAGCCTAAAATCTACCATTTATTTGCTGTTTTTATGCTTATTAAAGCATCATGTGATTCACTTAACAAAATGTTAACTACAAACTCAATACTTAAACCTGAAACTACATAGCATTTGTGTACAGTTTTTTTTCAAATATCACATTATTATCTTAGCAACATGCTAACTACAAACTCGAACATGACACTTTAATAAGCCTAAAAATATAACTTCTGTTTTATGCATTATACTTATTATCATGTATCATGTATCATGTGATATGCTAAATACAAACTCGAAACATAAACCTAAAAGTACATAGCATTTGTGTGCTATGTTTATGTTTAAAATATCACATTATTAGCATAGCAACATGCTAACTACAAACTCTAAAACTTTAAAAACTTTAAAAGGTCTAATTTGTTTTTACACTTATTAAAATAGCGGTTAGCATAGCAAAATGCTAAAGACAAACTTCTATGCAACATTTCAAGCCTAAAAATATATTTGTTTTCTGTGTTTTTATACTTATTAAAGCATCATGTGACAAGCTTAGCAAAATACAAACTCGATACTTAAATACTTAACGTTGTATGCTGTTTATCACATTATTAGCTTAACATACTAACTACAAACTTTTACATGACCCTTTAAAGAGTCTAAAAACACCTAGCATTTGTGTGTTATTAATTTTTACACTTATTAAAGTATCATGTGGTTAGCCTAAAAACATGCTAACATACAAAATCTTACACAACGCTCTAATAAGCCTCAAAATACAACATTTGTTTGTTGTGGTTTTTATACCTTTTATACTTATCATGTGATAAGCTTAACAAAGTGCTAACTACAAAATCGATACTTAATGAAAGCACATAGCATTTATGTGCTGTTTTGTATGTTTAAAGTATCACATTATTAGCTTAGCAACATGCTAACTACAAACTCTTACATTAACATTGAACAAGTCTAAAAATACCTAGCATTTGTGTGCTATTAGTTTTTACACTTATTAAAGCTGCCTGCAAATGAACCATCAAGTTAGCTGCTTAGGATTTCAGACACAGCCAAAGTTACAATTTGTTAGCTTAGCAACATGCTAACTACAAACTCTTATGTGACTTAGAAAAGTTTGTGGGCTACATGTTTTTACACTTTAAAATGTCACATTGTTAGCTTAGCAATATGCAAACGGAATACTATTGGAATTAACTGTGAGTCACATTCATTATGGCACATGGAGTTGCGGCATACTCCAAATCAGTCATTAATAAATGATTCACTGTCTATGTAGGGAGCAGACAGCAGGAAAGCAAACTTGGTCTTGCAACAGAGGTAAAGCTGAAGAAGCAGATGATATAGTTGTGTCACCTCACAGCTGTCTCTCTCTCTCGCTCTCATGCCACCACTGAGTAAGTGGTTTTCTGTTCCCATCATCTCACTGACTGGTCTTCTGTTTGTTTCTTTGTTGATTGCCACATTTTAACGCCCTCGTGGTCTGATGTCAACCAGTGTGTCGCAACTGGTAGTTGGTTTTATTAGTTTTGGTTTTAAATATGATCTTTAGGTCTGACTCAGCTGCTGTGCCATGTGACACAGTTTAGCGGTGAATCATTTAGCTTGCGTGTGTTTAACAACTGGTAATTTTTGCAGAAGTGACCTGCAAGAAAATGCACACTCATGCAGACTGCTATCAGAATCTGGGGCATTGCTTTTATTGTGTTAGTGGTGTTTGCTGAGGTATGCATCATTACTATTGTTCATACTTGGGGTTGGGTTTTTTTTCAGTATCACACTTTGGTGCACACTGTCTGTGTCACGTACATAAATTATTTGTCAAATTGTGTGGCTTAACTGAGAAACATGTGTTTCTTTTATTTAATAGTTTTCTAAGTGTAATCAAGTTTGGCCTAAATATGACTGAGACTTGGAGGTGGGCATTTAGGTTAGACCCTAGCAACTGCATGTCAACATTCTAAAGCCACTTGAAACACCCTAGCAACTGCATGGCAATGTGTTAAAACCACTCAGAACACCCTAGCAACTGCATGGCAACATTCTAAAGCCACTCTGAACACCCTAGCAACATGCTAAAACAGGCCACAACACCCTAAAAACCACCCACAACACCCACCAACTACATATCAATGTGCAAAAAACACCCTGAACAGTATAGCAAATGCCTAGCAACATGCAAAAACCATCTAGTACACCCTGCCAATCACATATCACTGTGTAAAATCACGTAGAACACCTAAGCAACCACTCAAAGCACCCTTGCAACTGCATGGCAACAAGCTACAACCAACCAAAACACCCCAGCAATTGCATGGCAACATTCTAAAGCCACCCAGAACACACTAGCAACCATGCAAAAACACTTAATACACCCTGGCAACAACTTAAAACACCCTACCAACTGCATGACAACATGCAAAAACACTCAGAACACCCTTGTAACCATATAGCAATATGCAAAAATCACCCAATACACCCTGGCAACAACTCAGAACACCTTAGCAACTGCATGGCAACATGCAAAAACCACCCAGAACACCTTGGCAACTACTTAACACACCCTAGCAACTGCATGGCAAAATGAAAAACCACCAAGAACACCCTTGCAACTGCATGGGAACACTCCAAACACCCTAGCCACAGCATGGTAACATTCCAAAACCAGTAAAAACACCCTAACAACTGCACAGCAACATGCAAAAACACACAGAACACCCTTGAAACCATATAGCAATGTGCAAAACCCAGCCAATACACCCTGACAACACTTAAAACACCTTAGCAACTGCATGGTGAACGTGCAGAACACCTTGGCAACCACTTAACATACCCTAGCAACTGCATGGCAACATGCAGAACAACTTGGCAACCACTCAACATACCCTAGCAACTGCATGGCAACATGCAAAAACACTCAGTACACCCTTGTAACCATACAGCAATGTGCAAAAATCACCCAATGCACCCTGGCAGCAATTCAAAACACCTTAGCAACTGCATGGCAACATGCAAAAACCACCCAGAACACCTTGGCAACCACTTAACACACCCTAGCAACTGCATGGCAAAATGAAAATCCACCAAGAACACCATAGCAACTGCATGTCAACATGCAAAACCACCCAGAACATCTTGGTAACCACTTAACACACCATAGCAACTGCATGGCAAAATATAAAACTACCAAGACCACTCCAAACACCCTAGTCACAGCATGGCAACATTCCAAAACCAGTCAGAATACCCTAGCAACTGCAGAGCAACATGCTACAACCAACCAGAACACCCTAGTATTCATATAGCAATGTGCAAAAAACTCACTCAATACACCCTGACAACAATCTAAAACACCCTAGCAACTGCATGGCAACATGCAGAACACCCTGGCAACCACTTAACACTCAATATACTCTTGCAACAACTTAAAACACCTTAGCAACTGCATGGCAACATGCAAAAAACACCCAGACACCTTGTCAACCACTTAACACATCCTAGCAACTACATGGCAAAATGAAAAACCACTCAACACACCCTAACAACTGCATAGCAACATTCAAAAACCACCCAGAACACCTTAGCAACTACTCAAAATCACCACTGTGCCATGTGCAATGTGCAAAACCCACCCAAATGAAACCACTCAAAGCTGAAACACCACAGCTGGAAACCACTCAAAGCTGAAACACCAACAACACCCTAGCAACTGCATAGCAGCATGCAAAAACCACCCAGAACACCTCAGCAACCGCTCAACACACTCTAGTAACTGCTTGGCAAAATGCTACAGCCATGCATAACACCATAGCAACTGCATAGTGACATGCAAAAACCATCCAGAACACACTGCCAACCACATATCAATGTGCAAAACCCACCTTTAACACCTTAGCAACCATCCAGAACACCATAGCAACTGCATAGCAACATGTAAAAACAATCAATCAATAAATAAATAATGTTTTGCTATTGTGTGATTAATATGTAATAAGTAATCATGTAATCCATAAAAAGTAACTGTAGTATGATCACAAGTATTTTAAAATGTAATTTAATCTAATAAATTTTTGGAAACTGATTACATAATCCAGATTACATGTAATCAGTTACTACACATCTATGATAGCAGCATGGGAAAACCACTCACAAGACCCTGCAAACACATATCAATGTAGAAAAAACACTCAGAACACACTAGTGACCATATAGCAAAATGCAAAAACCACACTGGAAACCATTCGAAACGCCCTAGCAACACTATAGCAGCATGGTAAAACAACCCAAAACACCCAGCCAAACACATATCAATGTACAAGAAGAAAATCAAGACTTCGGGCTTGAGATGGAACCAAAAACGAGAACATTAGAGGAAGATTTATAAATCTTAAGTACCGCCTAAAGGGTTACATCATTCAAAAGATTAGCTGACACAGCATTAGCCCCAGACCCTGGCCATTGAAAGACAAACACCAATGTTCCCAGGTCTTAAATTCGCTCTGACAGATGAAGTAAAGCCTGGCTCCTTTAGTAAGATGGCTGTTGCTTGGGATTCCAGTTTGAATGAAATGGCCATTATTCTCATTCATGTGGATCAGAGGCCAGCATCGCCCCAGAGCAACAACAACCTCATCATTTGGTGCCCTGACCCCGCCTACAGCTCATCTTTCTGACGTTTTAAACACCCTAATTTAATGCCCCCTTCTCACAAGGACGTATTTGTCCCCCAACCCTTAAAGCCTTCACTCTTTACATCACGCACATAGTGACCATCGGGACAAAACTCTTTGGTGGCTCGATATCGACTTTGACAAAGCCGCATGCTTCACTCTGCTAGCATGGCAGTCAAATTCTCACACAGTGATTTACATGGACGTGACTACAGACAGACACACAAGTGCATCAAGTGCATATTGCTCCACACGTCTGGTTAATGACGCCAGCCCTGGAGTTTAATCCCAAAATCAATCTCCTCTCCGGGGCTTCCGCTTGCTTCACTGTGGCCTTGACAGACAATAAGATCCAGAGGAGAGAGAGAGCGAGAGAGATCATCCGTCTGTAAAGTAGGTCTTCCATTCAAACCAGCTTGCCCTCATTCTTCCCATTCATGGCTGTTTAGGCCAGACAATGCCTGGTGGTTTGCTGGGATCTGAAAGGTCCATGCAGACCCAGGCAGAGGTCTGTCGTCTGCGCCAGATTGAAAAAAGATACTGGGGCACCTCTTGCTGAGGAACATCTGGACGTCATGCGCATCTATTCACCCACTTAACAGCAGAATGGAGATTTCACGAGTATTGTGGAGATCTCTTTAGTAGGAGGACATGAACTCAGAAGCTTAAAGATTTACATGTTTTTTGTAAGTCTGCGTTTGAAGGTTAATGCAAATTTAAGACGACACCATGTAAACTTCGGATTATCTGGCTATGTAAGGTTCTTCGGGGACACCGTCTTTTAAGGTTTAGGGTTAATAATAAAACCAACTGAGAAAAAGATTTTATCCGAGAGCTTTTTGACCCTGCATAGACAGCAACACGAAAGGTAGTCCAGAAAGGAAAGGTATTAAGGACTTTGCTAAAATAGTCCATGTGACATTAATGGATCAACTGTAATGTTATGAAGCTGCGAGAATACTTTATTTGTGCAAAGACAACAAAAATAGCAACTTTATTCAACTATTTCTTCCAGGTTCTACATCAGAACGCCGGCTCCTTCATCAGTCGTGGTACTCCCGTAAATATGCTTCGAAGACTGACACGGAAGAGGAGAAATTACTGAATAAAGTCATTTTTGTTTTCTTGGCGCACAAAAAGTATTCTCGTAGCTTCATAAAATTAAGTTGGAACTATTGTAACAATGTTCTCACTACCTTTCTGGGTCTTGAATGTGTCAGTTGTGTTGCTGTCTATGGAGGGTTAGAAAGCTCTTGGATTTCCAAAGTCTTACAGGTTTGGAACAACATAAGGGTGAGTAATTAATGACAGAATGTTCAATTTTTGGTGAACTATCGCTTTAAACATTAATATAATAGAATATTATTATGGCTCCAGTTGGTGAGTGCTTGACAAGCTGTCTAAATGAAGCCAAACGAATTTGAGCCTTGAGTTTGATTGGATGGACAACCTTTGACATCAACAACAAAAGAAGCATTTATCCACCATTTTAAGAGTAAAAAGCATGATAATGTGATTATTTGCATAAGCATTGTTTTTCCTGCTGTCCTCAACCTCTTTTTATAGTCGCTGCCTGCCAGTTGTGTCTTGACAGCAATGAGATTAAAATGAGAGCAAATGGGGATTTGGTTCCTCCCAGTGATCTCACATATTTAACCTCTAGAGTTTCAAACAATGTCTCAAACATTTCTTCCAAAGTCTACAACCAAATGTCAACCAGATATCATTATGAACACTTCTTTTTAAAAAGAACAAAAATCTGAGCTATACTTTCCATGTATACCTCCACAATTCTGCACTCATACTGTATGTCAATAATTTATGTCAATTTCTCCCAAGTAGCCACAAGAGAAACATCTGAACAAAGTCTCCTTCGCTATGAAAGAGCAACTTCTTTTCCTCTGGGAATTTAGGGTTAGGATAGGGAAACCTCGTCTTTATATCACATCACAAAGGCTTCAAGAACTATAAACACAATCATAATTTGGGCGACCGTTTCCACTGCTGCTATCTTTGTCTCGCAGATCCACTGTCATATTGTCCCAAGAGGACGGATGGGGGTGGAAAAAGACAGACAGAAAGTAGGAAAGAACGGGGGATGAAAGTTAAAATTTCATACAGAAGACTCAGCACAGCTGCGGGTTGAGGGTAGTTTCTGTTGAAGAGTGATTAGTTCCTTTAGCTCTTTATTGAGCTGATGTTTTACTGCTCAGTAAGTCATTTTTCTTCATTGCAGTTGGATTTAAAGACCCCTGCCCCCTTCTTCAAAGCTGGTTGTGTGTGTGTGTATGCAGGGGGTGGTGGAGCCTCGTCCCTTGCCCCAGACAATGGGTGCAGATGGCCTTCAGGGTGGGGTGAATGTGGGGTGGGTAAAGACAGACATCTGCAAGAAAGAGAGAGAGAGTGTGGCGTTTCATTTTGGAAAGCTAACCGTGTACTTTGGGTGGGAGGAATTGGCTAGGAACTAGTCAAGGAGACAGACAGGCATACAACTATTAACTAGAAATGACATATTGAGGGCCTAAGTATTCCACACAACAGGACAGTTTACTCACTTTCAAGTCGTATCAAACTAATATGGTTACTATCACCCAAAAGGCGATGGGTTCCAATAAGGACAAACAGTATAAAAGTTGTTTATATTACTTGTTTGCTGTGTCATATTATTCCCTGTATTGCTAAGTTCACCTTCAGGTGAATCAAGTATGGCTGACTCATTGTTCTCTGAGCTTACCACCTGCTTCTGTCCTCGTTTCATTATTTTTGGCATATCTGTACCTTCAGTACTCTCACTCACTCTTGAACAGTTTGGATTGTTAAATCAGACAACATGTACTGAGGAAGTGACAGCTCTTGGTCCCTGGTGCAAGTGGGTCAGTGTGGTTTGGGTTTTAAGGCTGATATCCGCTGTCAAGCAAAACCATCTCATCCTGAAGTCTTACACTGCAAGCAAACTACATGACAAACCTAGATCTCAATCGTCATAATCACCAAGGCTAAGCCGAGCACTTGCTGACAGATTTATTTATAATGGGAGCTTTCCAGTTTAGTCATGTCATGTCACCCACTTGTAGTCCATTCATCTGTCACTTTGTAGAAGCTAATCAAATTAAGACAGACGCCAGTTTGGGTGTGACCAGTCTTCTTTTGTGACAACTGTGATCAAAACTGCAATAGGTAAAAGAAAATGAGTCAGATTTAGGTTAAATAACTTGTCCACTTCTTGTGCAGATAAACATGTTTTGTGCAGTGAATTGTGGTAATTGCTGGAAAATCCAGTTTCAGCTTTTAACTGGAACATAGTAGCAAGATTACATTGCAGCTGGTTTCTTGCAAGTCAAAGTTGGTCAATCGCTGATCCAAGCTAGTTTGTAGGTGTTCAACCAACCACTATGCTTGAATAAAACAGCTTGACACCTTGGTAAAAGATGGTTTGTTAATAGTCCAAGACGTTCTACTATTTTATCACCAACTTGGACCAGCTAATAACCCACTTGGATGAGCAAGAAATCAACTACTAGCCGGTCATATCAAAACATCAAACAGGTTCACAGAACATGGTATCTGGCTGTCCAACTAAAGACCAACATGGACCAGATTTACATTGTAGCTGGTTTCTTGGTCAACCAGCCACTATGTTCCAAAAACCAGCTTGACGCTTTGAAGGTTTGTTAATGGTCCAAGATGGTCTACCATCTTAACACCAACATGGACCGACTAATAACTAACTTGGACCAGCAAGAAACCAACTGCCAGCTGGTCATGAAGCAGGTTTACAAAGCATGGTATCTGGTTGTCCAACTAAGAACCAACATGGACCAAGTTAACACTGTAGCTGTTTTCTTGCAGGCCCAAGTTTGTCATTAACTGATCCAAGCTGGTTTTTAGGTGGTCAACCTGCCACTATGTTCCAAAAAAACAGATTGACCCCTTCGTATAAGTTGATTTGTTAATGGTCCAAGATGGTCTATCATCTTATTACCAACCTGGACTAGCACAAAACCAACTACCAGCTGGTCATATCAAAACCTAAAGCAGGTTTACAGAACATGGTATCTGGATGTCCAACTAAAGACCAACATGGACCATGTCATAAACCAGCTTGACTCCTTGGTATAATTTGGTTTGTTAATGGTCCAAGATGGTCTACCATTTTATCACCAACTTGGACCAGCAAGAAACCAACTACCAAAATGTATATCAAAATGTCAAGCAGATTTACATAACATGGTATCTGGGTAAAAACCAATATGGACCAAATATACATTGTGGCTGTTTTTTTAGCAGGTTGAAGTTGGTCATTAGTTTACCCAAGATGGTCTTTAGGTCGTCAATCAGCCACTATGTTCCAAAAAAAAAAAACATCTTGATGCTCTTGGTATAAGTTGGTTTGTTAATGGACCAAGATGGCCTACTATCTTAACACCAACTTGGACCGACTAATAACTAACTTGGACCAGCAAGAAACCAACTGCCAACTGGTCATGAAGCAGGTTTACAAAGCATGGTATCTGGATGTCCAACTAAAGACCAATGTGGACCATGCCATAAACCAGCTTGACTCCTTGGTATAATTTGGTTTGTTAATGGTCCGAGATGGTCTACCATCTTAACACCAACTTGGACCAGCTAATAACCCAGTTGGACCAGCACAAAACCAACTACCAGCTGGTCATATTAAAATCTCAAGCAGGTTTACAGAACATGGTGTCTGGCTGTCCAACTAAAGACCAACATGGACCAAATTTATATTGTAGCTGTTTTTGTGCAGGTTGAAGTTGGTCATTAGCTGACCCAAGCTGTTTTTAGGTGGTCAACCAGCCACTATGTTCCAAAAAAAATCTTGACGCCCTAGGTTTGTTAATGGTCCAAGACAGTCTACCATCTTATCACCCACTTGGACCAGCACAAAACCAAAATGCTAAGCAGGTTTACATAACATGGCATCTGGCTGTTCCACTAAAAACCAAATTGGAAACCAGATACCATGTTACAAAAGACAGCTAGAATCTCAAGCTGGATTTCCAGCATGGTTGCTGGCTGCCATGAACATGAAACTATCGAAATTCCAATTTCGATGAAACAATTTTGGTATTGTTTGGGTCACCTTTTGATGTCCAGTGTAAAATCTAGGTCCTGAAGTAAAACAATTTGAGAGCCACTGCTCTAGTGACACAAATACCCAGATACAGTTCCTAAGAATGCATATACCTCAGAACATGTTACACAGCAGATTCGGGTTACTAATCAATGGTTGTTTTTCTCCCTTTGAGAAACACAATGGCATCAGTGTGACCTACTGCTCGATATAGTTGCCCTGAGACTGATGCATTACATGCGCACAATGGGCTTATCTCACAAGGAGGCCAGTGTGTGCACATTATGACACAGGGTCGTCCTGGATTAGACGGCCGATCGGCCCTTGTTGTGCACGCTAAGATATCCTGAGAGTTCACAGGACAGGGCGGCTCTCACAGTATTGCGTTACAGGAAAGAGAGAACCAACAGGTACAAAATGAACCTAAATATGATCTCATGCTTTTTCCCTCCCCTCTCTTTCTCTTCGCTCCCCTCCCTCCATCTTGCCAGCCGGCCGTCACGTGGGAGACACATTGTGCGACTCCCTCCTTTTTATTTTCCCCCACAGCATTCTCTCTGAGCCGTCCTGGCTGGTAAAGGGAGGAAGAGATGCAGTCGGATATTGGCGGTGTTGTTTCTGCACCTTAATCCCTTTTTAATATCAGATTTAGGAAGGAGGCAGAGAGGGACTGTTGAAGACAGAGCCAGATCCCAGCGCCGAGTTGGCCTCCTAGAGTCTTGCTGCAAAGTCATTCCACCTAAACACAATCCCCTTCAGACACTCATAGTGGCCTGTCCGCATTTAGATGGCTGATGGGAGCGTGTTTATCATCACATTGCTGACATGGCTTTGGATCTGTTTGGCTCCAATTCAAGAAGCTTCTGTTCTCTCTGAAACAGGCTCGGATTGAGGCCAGTTACAGTCTGACTGGTGCTAATTTTAGTCCCGGCTTAAGTGGACTTGCAGTGTAATATATTTGGACTTGCACGCTTTGCTTCTAATTATAAAACAAAGCTAAAAAATTCTAAAATGGATAGTTCTGGTCTTAGTTAATGTCCGAGTCATTATAAAATCTGCCAGTGGAATTTGCCTGTGACTGCAATACAGTTTTGTGGCTTGTAGTACGTCTGCTAGTGCTGAAATCACCAAAATGCTAATGTACTTCAAAAAGATTACAAAACTATTTAGATATGCAAAAATATTTGTTTATAGTGGCACATACAGTACAAACAGTGTGCGTTTCCATTACAAATTTGCGTTGAACTTTTACAATACTATAAATGTTATATTTTGTTATACTTATGTTATACTATAAAAAATATTTTTAAATGACGGCTTTTCCATTAACCAATGATTTTTCCTCTTGCAATATGTCATGACGATCAATGTTGGTTGGTAGGTTTATGTATATCGCAGCCACCTCACTAGCCATTATTTACAATCAAAAGAGACATAGATGTGTATCATTAGCAAAGCTTGTTTCTTAGAGCTTATAGTACATTAAAGAATGATCTTGTGACTTTTACGTACGCCAAGTAAGCTGTTTCCATTGCAGTTTTGCGAAATATTTCTTTTTCAAATTGCCTGAATGTTTTTGCGAAATTGATGTGCTTCCATTGGGCGCGCTTTCAATTCGCAATTTCAATTTCAAATTTTGCAGTGTAATGGAAATGCAGCTAGTGTGACCTTCCCAGACATGTCAGTTAGCTAACATTGCTAGCATCTCTACAATCCTTGTATATTGTATAAATGTGCATTTGCATTTTTTTGATTGTTCTCTGTAGATCCTATCTTCTCACACACCACTATTGGTCAATTGTTTACAGTGTTTGCATGCTATTGGTCAAACTACTTTTCAGTCATTACTTTCAGTCACTACCTTATGAAAACAACAGGAAAACAAAGCCAAAACCTGGACATTTTAGGCAATTTAAAAATGTACTGTCAGCCTAAACAAGATGGTCCATAGTATAAAAAGGTGACTAGATTTCTAAAAACTGGCTAGTATGTTGGTCAGGAATTGGGCTGCTTTAACACTGTTGCCACAAGTGTTTTTTGTTTTGTTTTTGTTTTTTTCATGTTCGCAGGTTTAAGCGACCTCAATAATGTGATATTCATCCCCTGGAATGTGAATTTTACCAAGGTAACCCTTCCAAAAATGGCGTATTTTACCCCCCCGTTATGCAATTTTTACTAGGGAACCCACTACTGAAACGCATTTTGGCAGATTTTGTTGTGAAAACCTGGCAACCCTTATTTGCAAGCTGTTTTGAATGTACTGTAAAATGGGGACAAAATACAAAAAAACAAGACTGTCCCTTGAAAATGGGGGAAAATAACTGTTTCCATTGCAGTTTGTTGAAATATTCCTTTTTTGAGTTGCCTGAAAAACCACCTCATGTGATCATCAAACTATTTTGCGATATATGGGAGTTTTTGCGAAATTGACACGTTTCCAATGGATGTATTTTCAATTCACAATTCCAGTTTGCAAAATTTGAAGGGTTGTGTCTGTTAGCTAACATCGCTAACATCTCCATAGTCCTTGTATATTATACAAGTATGTGCGTGCCATGTATTTGCATTTTTTTATCATTCTCTATAGATCCCATCTTCAGGCACACCACGATATTTATATTTATTAATATTTATCACCTTGAATGAGAAATTTAACAAGAGAACCCCACCAAAAAACATGTATTTCACCCCCCGGAATGCAATTTTTACTAGGGGACCCCCTACTGAAATGCATTTGGGCGGATTTTGTTGTGAAAACTGGACAACCCTGGTTTGCAAGCTGTTTTGAATGTGCTGTAAAATGGGGACAAAACACCAAAAACCAGGACTGTCCCTTGAAAATAGGGGAAAATAACGGTTTCCATTGCAGTTTGGTGAAAGATTCCTTTTTTGAATTGCTTGAAAAACCACCTCATGTGATCGTCAAACTTTATTGCGATATATGGGAGTTTTTGTGAAATCGACGTTTCCAATGGGTGTATTTTCAATTCGCAATTTCAATTTGCGCACTACAGTGGTCAGGCCCTAAAAATCATGGATGTATGGTCAACCTAAATAAAATGCTTTTTAGTATGAAAAGGTTTCTAAAAAGTTGCTATGTGTTGGTCAGACTTTTTTGCAATATAATTGCGGCTGTGTTGCCAAGTCTTGGGCTACTTTAACACTCTTGCCGTTTTTCATACCCGTGGGTTTAAGTGATAATGTGATATTTGTCCCCTGGAATGAGAATTTTAACAGGAGAACCCCGCCAAAAAATGTGTATTTTAGCTCCCGGAACGCAATTTTACTGGGGGACCCCCCACTGAAACGCGGATTTTTTTAAAATGGGGACATTTACGGGGACAAAACACCAAAAAATGGGACTGTCCCCTTAAAAACAGGGACATCTGATCACCATATAGCAAGAGTTCTCAAGTCTGGCCCTCGAGGTCCACTGTCCTGCAGAGTTTAGCTCCAACCCTAATCTAGCACACCTGAATAAGCTACTCAATGTTGTCAGGTTTGCTAGTCACAGACAGGTGAGTTTGATCAAGGTTGGAGCTCAACTCTGCAGAAAAGTCGACCTTGAGGGTAAGTGGACATCCCTCCCCCGATAACACCTGCCACTGATTAGCATTAGCAAGTAGCAAATTGTGGTTGTACAAGGTCTTACTCTACTTCCTTGTCATAGCCAATGTGTTTATTCTTAATTCCATGTCAAAATCAAACATTTGTTTGTGTTTTTAGCACAGTTTAGCCTACTAGCTTAACACTGGGTTTAAAAAGCTCACTTAGCTTAAACAGGACATCTTGAGGAAGGGGGAGAAGTAGCATCTTGCATAACAACAAGCTGTGATGTAAACTGATGCCTACTAGCTATTTCAAAGAAGGGAGCCCTTTGATATGTTTGTAAACATCTTACGGTCATGCTTTCTTGTCATTTGTAGAGTTACAACAACAGGGGTGGTCCCGGGACACCTGCTTCCCAGGAACATTTTATTCAAGTGCTCTTCGAGTGTGCTGAAATGCACCTACGTTCACACGGAGACCTTGAGAGTTTAGGCGTGTATAAGTGTTATAAGTCACACTCACGCGCATCCATCTCTGTCACTTAGGAAACCTGACCCTCCTATTTACGTCCGCTCAGGTCAACACTGGAGAGGGACGCACGGGAGACAATGTGCAGAGCGCAAGGGCTGATCCTGATTAACCCTCTCTGACCTACACTGTCATCCTACACTGTGTGTGTGAGAAAGAGAGAGTGTGAGCCAGGTCACCATGTGCTATTGTGGGTAGGAACGGTGCTTAGGGATTGTCTATATGTGTGTGCGTGGACCTGCAGTGCCGTGGGCTCCATTAAAGGCATTGTCCCCTAGTTGGGACATCCTCCTACCTCCCTCCATGGTGACCCCGCTGACCTCTTTTCAAGCGTGGAAGGGGCCTGCCTCTTGCTTGCCCTGGCACAGGGATGGGACGGTTTCTTCCT